>JARGCV010000041.1:6097500-6697500 GCA_034064705.1 Bothrops alternatus | reverse complement strand
GCTGGAGAGGACCTAAGTGCGTCATTTCTTCAGTAAGTGCTACAGATACTTACTAAAGGAGGTATAGCAGAGAATCCAAAAAAAGGGTTGTTACTGCATCCAAGTAGTCATTTGAGCATTATCATTGAAACGGCAGACTGACAAATAAGCTATTTAATATGCATGATATGCTTGTTACCTTCTCCTTAGGGCTAGACACATCTTTGGTTGAATTTCTCCTGAAAATAAAGTAACAGAAAAAGGAGTAAAATTTGCATTTCATTGCTCAAAAACTATGGATTCTGTATTCACAGACACAGTAAGATTTTCTGAGGAACTTCTACTTGCTACAATTAAAACAAAAACAAAAAACCTGCATGTAAATAGCAATACTAGAACTAACTCTCAGCCCTGTTACAAGCACTGGCTATAGGCAGACAATATGAAAATCCATCACACAGGTACATTTTGTTCCTTCTCCCTACCCCCTGGTTAATTTTTAACTAGACAATCAAATAAATTCAGCATTTGCTTGCATTATGCTTGTGAAAATGAAACCTGTGGTAATCTCAAACTGAGGTGAATAACCAGAACATTTAATTATTTAAGAATTAAGTCCAGTATAGCTGTCCCTCTAGTTCCCTTCTCTACCTTTTGGGTGACAAAGTTGTCTACTACATTCATCAGGAATCTGTTTGATCTCCACTTGGTGCAGAATTTGTCTTCCTGTTGATGTCAGGGTAGTTAAGAGTCCCTCTTTATTATTGTGGTGTGCATCCTGAACACCTAATTGATTAGCAAAAATTTCATCTATTTTCTCTTTTTGGTGGTTTGTGTTACACACTTATGGCAATATCATTCCTTTTATAGTAACCCAAATACATTCAAGGTTTTCATCCTTGTTTTTTTGTATTTTGGTAGAGGTGTAGTTATTTCTTACATATAATTCAATTCCACCTCCTCTTTTGTTAGGTCTGTTTCTTTTGAACAATTTTAAATCCTTCTACCTAGTACAGCGGTTCTCAACCTGTGGGTCGCGACCCCATTTGGGGTCGAACGACCATTTCACGGGGGTTGCCAAACAACGCAGTCCGCCATTTTTTCCCCTTTTCCCCTCGGCCGGCGCAGGGGGCAGCACCGCGCATGCGGGCCGCCGCGCCGTGCATGCACGATGCGGGCCGCCGCGCCGCACATGCACGGCGCAGGTCGAGGTCGCAGCCTGAAAAAGGTTGAGAACCGCTGTTCTAGTAGTATGTTCCAGACATGGGTTTCACCCCTCCATTGTTTGCTAATGGCAACAATGTCATATATGTCCTCATTTACCTGAATTTCTAATTCACCCTATTTATTCCTCATACTCTGTGCACTGGTGTATAGGCATTTACCGGTAAGTCCTTTTTGACTGACCCTATGTTTGCTTCCCTACTTCTTCTTTGTTCCCCTTCTTTCTTATCATTTGGTTGATTGCCATGAGGTTTATGTTTTGGATTAGGTCCTAAAAATTGGCTTCCCTCCTCCTCCAGTTTTAGTTTGTTAGTTTGTTTAGTTTAGTTAAAACTGGAAACTTGTCAGTGGCTTCAGCCTTTAAAAAATGATTCACAGCTTTCTTGAGAATGACTATGAAATACAATTGGATAATTTAGCCTAATACTGTAGATTTCTCTCAGGACAGCTACGGGACACCAAAAACATGCCTTGCCTCCATAACATGCTTTGTGTATTCAGTCCAGCAGAAGCAATTGTTGATCACCATTTTCTAAGGACAAACCTGGGTCACTCTTGGCAAAAGGAACAGTAGCAGTTAATTGTGTAGGAAGGTCACAAAAGGATTAAATTTAACATGCAATGCTGATTTTAGCTAACAAAGTCAGTTAGTTGCAGGCACTTGCTATTTTGGTTTGAAACACCAAGATATTTTATCAGAAGAAAAACACATTTCTATGAGAAGCCTAACCTGTTCATAACGGCTCTTCTGATCAAGTCACGATTTCTTACATCTTGCAATATTTCTGTATCTTCTAGGTCCCATGTTTCTTGTTGCTGTGTTCTGGAAAATATTAGGCAAGTAGAAAATTTAAATAAAGAAATACACAATGGCTTGTATGATTATTAGTTGCTATTACACAGCAAAGAACAAAGGAGGATAGCTGCACCTCTTGCAATTGGTGCATGGATTAAATTATTACAGACAGTAACATTAAAATAAACATTGGATAAGCATACTGTTTAAATTTCTAGAAAAATAGTATGTGGCTGCATTCATTTCTGACCTTACACTTTACAACTCTTTTCTCAAATGATATTTCTGTATCTCCTTTCCCCAAACTATGTTCAAATATAACTTAGAATAACAATTAATCTGAAAGTGGCTAGTAGCCCATGAAAATATACTAAAACCTATTTACTGGACTTTAAAAAAACTATTCCTTAGTATTTACCACACTTTGTCAATTTCACCTTCAGTGTGGCTCCCTAAAGGTTGTTGATGCTGTCTATGAAGTGATTTGACTAAGAGGGAATTGAACGGATGGGATCAAACAAAGTACAAGGCGCTTCCATGCCAGTTCTTCTTGCAATTCTTCAGATCCCCTGTACCAGAGCTGTGTTTCCATGCTACTATCTCTCATCAGCAGCCAAGCTAATTAATTTTGGCTCAGCTATGGTGCAGCTGAAAGCATCTCTCTCTGACGGACACACCTCTCCATTTGTAAACGATGCAGCTCTGCAGAATTTGTGAGCCCTTTATTGTTTCCATTGGCAAGAACTCTTCCCCCACCCCATTTCCTCAGCGTCAACAGGTGCAGCATCCTGCAGAAGGCTCTGTAGAGGGAAAAGGTTGCTTGATAGCTTCACAAGTCTCCCTTCATATTAATTTCTAAAATTTTACTTTGGAAAGAACCAGGCAAGTGTGGACCATTCTGCTGAGTCCATCTCAAAAATGCAGCCAGGGTCGATTTTGGATGCTTGATTCTTTGAGGATCCTTGCATCTGTTCCTCAATATATAAAGGTGAAGTGAACTTTGCGCGGGGTCTTTTTATTCTCTCTTCTCTCTTGCCAGGGACAAGCTGACTGCATAGTCCCAAGTTAAAAGCAAAAAAACCACAAAACTGTCTCTCCCTTTCCCTGGCAACATTTGGCATCCTGCCTGTTGGCGTTATTTAGATCAGTGTTTCTCAACCTTGACAATTTTAAGGCATGTGGCCTTCAACTCCCAGAATTCCACAGCCAGCAATGCTGGCTGTGGAATTCTGGGAGTTGAAGTCCACATGCCTTAAAATTGTCAAGGTTGAGAAACACTGATTTAGATCAAGTGTGTCCAACCCACGACTCACCACATGTGGTCATGGACAGCCAGTAATGCACCCCACAAGAATGTAAAACGTTTAACATTAATATGTGGTTTATATACATTAACTATATATTTTATATATGGCCCAATACAATTCCTCTTCACTCAATGTGGCCCAGGCAAGCCAAAAGGTTTCACTTCCCTTATTTAGACTCTTATCTCCGCTGAAAAAAAAAAATACAACCCTTATTACAGTCACCAGGGAAAACATTTAATTGTACAATTACCAGCACGCTCTCTTTCATCAATCCAACTTCCAGTAAGCTTTTAAGTGCAACGAAGGAGTGGAAGCTTGATGGCCCCTCATTTATAACAAGTGAACATAGACTAAGGTGATCAAAGGCCTGGAGACTAAAACATACAAAGAACGGCTACGGGACTTGGGTTTGGCTAGTCTAAAGAAAAGAAGAAATAGGGCAGATATGAGAGCGGTGTTCCGGTATCTGAGGGGCTGCCACAAGGCAGAGGGGGGCAAGTTGTTCACCAGAGCACTAGAGGGAAGGACAAGAAACAATGGTTTGAAACTGATCAAAGAGAGAAGCAACCTGGAATTAAGGAGAAACTTCCTGACAGTGAGGACGATCAACCAGTGGAACAGCTTACCCCCCCCCCCAAAATCGTGGGCGCTCCATCACTGGAGATTTTTAAGAAGAGACTGGACATTCACCTGTCTGAGACAGTATAGGTTCTCCTGCTTGAGCAGGGGACTGGAGTAGAAGACCTCCAAAGTCTAGTCTAGTCTAGTCTAGTCTAGTCTAGTCTAGTCTAGTCTAGTCTAGTCTAGTCTAGTCTAGTCTAGTCTAGTCTAGTCTAGTCTAGTCTAGACAAATGCACACAGTAAATTTTGGGCATATAAGTGCAGCTAATTTATTTAATTTTCTTTCTAAATGAAGCAGAGAAAAAGGGATTGAATTTTTGTAGCTCCAAAAACTGAACAGCTCGGGATGAGACACTTGCTAATTAACATTTTCTGTAGTACCTTATTGGTGAGCTGGAAAGAGGCCACTGCCTATTGTTGCTGTCCTACAGATAGTTTTCAACTGATTCATTTAGTGACCATTCGAAGTTATAACAGCAGTGAAAAAAGTAACTTAGGACTGGTTTTCACACTTATAACGGTTGCAGCATCCCCATGGGCATAAGATCAAAACATGGGTGCTAGGCAATTGGCTTGCATTTATGACAATTGCACTGTCCTGGGGTCATGTGATCACCATTTGTAATCTTCCCAGCTGGCTTTTGACAAACAATGGGGGAAGTCAGATTCACTTAACAATTGCAGTGATTCATTTAACAACTGTGGCAAAAAAGATTATAAAAATCATTTAATAACTGTCTTGCTTAGGAACAGAAATTTTGGGTTCAATTGTGGTCATAAGTCGAGGACTATCTGTAGTCCTTCTCTGTGTTAGACTAGACATACCCAGTTTCTGCAACCATATTTCTGAATTTCTCCAGAAAAGGAGAGGACAGGAGATCGCCCACAAGTACTCTAGCTGCTCCCTGCAAGCAGACTACAGGACAGTTTTCTGCGAGATGAAGGGATCAACCATCTATCTATCTATCTATCTATCTATCTATCTATCTATCTATCTATCTATCTATCTATCTATCTATCTATCTATCTATCTATCTCTATCTATCTATCTATCTATCTATCTATCTTTCTATCTTTCTATCTATCTATCTATCTATCTATCTATCTATCTATCTATCTATCTATCTATCTATCTATCTATCTATCTATCCATCCATCCATCCATCCATCCATCCATCCAACCAACCAACCAACCAACCAACCAACCAACCAACCAACCAACCAACCAACCAGCCAACCAACTTATTGGCTGCCCATCTTACCGCATAGTAACTCTTTCTCAACGTATCTTTCTTACAACCACAGCAATGCCCTTTAAAGACCATTGTTTGCAAGCTTCCCTTTCTAACCATTATTGGAACAATGTCAAGTATTCCCCAAGTTCACAAAAACTACATGCACAGCTGTTCAGAACCAATCTGAAACACATCCATTTTTAAAATTATCTCAACAATTTACATTCAAATGTAAATCTCCCTGATGTTGCATATATGACAGGAAAAAAGCATGTTATTGATTTTTTTTACTCTAGTATTTATATGCTGCTTCTCATTGCACACATTCCTGAGGCAGTTTATACAGCAGTACTGTGGAGTAAAAAGATAAGTCAATCCATCTCTTTAAAAGTCTATCTTAGGAAATTAACAGTGAGAGGCTAACTTACAAGAGAGTTTAGAATGTCAGTGATCCAGTCTATCGCTATCACCACAAAAAGTCATTCTCTAGTCTATGCCATCAGCCCTGATTAAAATTTGCAAACCATGTCTATCCAACAAGAGTTAACCAAGCTTTCTATCCTGCACAATCACTTACTAATATGGGATAGTGCATAGAAGTTGTAGAATGAAAAGCCTTGCCCAACTTTTCACTCTTCGTCATGTTGAAAAGGCTAGAAATGAAGGGGAGATGTTGATCTCGATTCAGGAAATCTTGCACCCCATTGGTTACAGGCTTGCAGCTGTGCTTGAAGCTGTCCCACTGCTCTCCATCACCCAAATAATTAATATTCTCAGTTCAGACATTACTGATTGCCTGTAGAAGAACACAGATCTTAAGACACAGAACTGGCAAAGCTGATAACTCTGTCTGGCAGCACTATTGTGACACATAAACACAACACTCTGAGAAACAGATCAGGTTCTCTCAATCTGAGATTTTGCATTTAGCAGAAATACAAAACCACAATGCATGTGGAACAGAATTCTCATGTCCAGCTGCACAGCATTTCTCATTCTATAATATTAGTTTGAAGTAGTGTGTTTTAGCATTCAAGTCCTTTTCAGCTTTGGTGAGACTTGATTGCTAATAACAATGTTAATTTATTATTCAATAGCCCATTCCCTGATTACTGACATCAGAGCCAGGGGCATCAGTCAAAGTGATTGGTAGAATCAAGTGATCAAAGCCCTGCTCCTTTCAAATGTGCGTTGCATGCATACCATACAAAGAAGTGAGGCTTTGATAACCCCAGGAATGCCCACCAGTTTGTCTCCATTGATTACCCCCACCCTCGCTGATATTTTACACTATTACAGAATCATAAAATTAATGAATAATGAAAATAATATTCCATTTGGTAGGCACATAGAAGTTTCTGTCTTTTAAAACACTGACCAGTGAGAGTTGGCTTCATCTATGATACCAACCCTGCAATTATAGAGGTTTACTCAGATTTAAGTCCAGTTTTTTTTTCAATAGGGTTAACCCTCCAGAGTCTATAGCACAGTGATGGCGAACCTTTTAGAAGCCAAGTGCCCCACAACCACCGCCCCCTGCCACCCCGTTCTGCTCATACCCCGCCTGCCCGCAGGGCAACCCACCACTTCCACTGCCCACCACAGCTGATTGCCCAGGCGGTCCTGCAGTGCCATGGCAGCCACGTCCTCTGCCTGCACCCCGCAGGAGCATCTGCACGCAAAGGGGCATGAGGGCGGAGTTTTGTCCCTGCTGCCCAGCTGCCATGTTCTTGGCTGCACTACTCCATGCTGGCCGAGCCTGGGGATGACTCTCCTCCAGGGGCTGCTGGTGAGGAGGGGGCCGCAGGGGGAGGTGGGGCTGGAGCAACGGCGCACGTGCCCAGAGAGGGTTCCGAGTGCCGCCTCTGGCACACGTGCCATAGGTTCACCATCACTGCTATAGAAGATATCAGCAGCTAACAAAGAAAATTCTCCCACAAAAAACAAACCAGATGGGACCTGATTAGTACTTGAATAGTGAGCACTAGACTAGGCAATTGTAGGATTGTAGACTGGAAAGTAAAAAAAATATATATCCAGATTTCTATCTCAGTATTGCTGCCAAAAGAACCACATGGATGTATCCATAGTAATCAGGAGATCAGTTTGTTTGGAGAATGTCTTTACTTCTTATTCCCGGGCAAGTCTTTATGGATATTTTTGGTTGGTTTGTTTTCTGCATTCCCAACTTTTATGTGTGGAATTTACTTTGGCTTGAATGTGGGTTTAATTCTGCAAAAAGAAAAACAAACTCTCTTTTCCTTTGTAGTCTATCTTGAATGGAGAGCTTGGCATCTTTGACATTATTTAATCCTCTCTGTGTAAAAATTATTGTTTAAAGATTAACAACATGGAAGTATTATAGATGCTTGATCAAATAGGAGCAATCAAACTCCAGGGAATCTAGAATAAGAATTTACATTATTGTATCTGAACAGCCTCCAGGTAGTATAAAATGTCATGTTTTTGGATTGGCTTTGAAAACAAGGAAAGCTATCTTGCCTTTCTTATTCACCCACTGACCTGAACAAAAATATGTGTGGTTTCAAGCAGCTTGTGCCTTAAAGCTTTTTCTCCACTTGTGAGAGTTATAGAGCTACTGACACATCCCTGGCTCAGCAGAAAAGTACACCAGCATGACATTTGCCGATTCATGGCCCCACTGCATCTTTTCTGAATGTCAAACAGTGCCCTCCTTGTGATATGTGTACAACATGTGATAAGCAAACTGAGCAGTCGAGTTCTGCTGTTCTCCTTCTTCCACAGTACAGATCATGCTGGTCTGAAAAAATCCACCAAATCCTGGTGGCTGCAGCTGAAATTGAGTAGATAGGCAGTCCATTCTAAGGAATTACAAGTAGTCCTCATTTAGCCATTGTTCACAGTTTTAATGGTGTCAAAAAAAATAACTTTATGACCAATCCTTGCATTTATGATCTTTGCAAGTCTGCTAAGCAAAGGAAAGTTGAAGTAAGTTTATATAAACTGTTTCACTTAGCATCTGCTTTGCTTAACAACTGAATTGCTGGTCCCAATTGTGGTCACTAAACAAGGATTACCTGTATAAAGCTGGAAAAGTCTTTCTGGGCCACTGAGATCATCACTCTGTTCAGTGCAGCAATCCCTATTAAACAACTCAGGCCAAAGCCCCATTGGAATATATATAGTATGAAGGAGAACCCACCATTTCCCCTAGTGATTGATTCCATCACTTTTATTTTTTTAAAGTATTTTATTAGTTTTCTATCATTACAATTCATTTGTGCTTACTGAAAATGGTGTTGTCTGAGTTAATTTTTGCCTAGTCATAAAAGTTAAGTTCTTACTCTCTATCCCACTTTTTCAACTATTGATAAAATAAGTTCCATGTTTGAAAGTATACTGTATCTTCTTTTCCTTTGATTCTCAATGTGAGCCTATCCATTTCCGCACAGTCCAATATTTTCTTAATTGGAATAAGAAAAGAATTAAGATTCCACCACTTTTATTGTTGGAAAGCTTTTTCTAATAATGAACCAACACCTACCTTTCTGTTGTAATTCAGCTTGATTAAAGTTGAAAAAAAATTGGTTACAAAAGGGAGTCAAACCACAAGAATACTTTGAATTTTTCTCCTCTTCTTTTCTTTGCTGCATATTCCCAATTCCTTCTTGCTCTATTTGGGAGACTGAGTAGGGAAGCAGTATTCTACTGACTGTATAGTGAAAGCATGTATAACACTAGCTGAGCAATGAAGTATTATTGTGCAACTCCAACACAGAACCAACACAATGTTACTGTGTCCAAGATCAGAATCATGGCATTTGCAAATGAGGCTCACTGGGAGCCAGATAGGGGTAGATGTCCGGCATCAGCCTGAAATAGTCAATACTGCTATGATCCAATTCACCAACAGTCCTCTGTCTTGATCTTCAACATAAAGAACAGCTATCAGTTTAAGGAGGAAAATACCGTTTTATCAATGGTACAGCTAAGTCAGGTTTTCTGAAATGTGGCATGCTGGCTAGGGAATTCTGGGAGTTGAAGTCCATACATCTTAAAATTGCCAAGTTTGAAAAATACTGAGCGAAGCTGAGTTAAGCTACGCTACGCAAAGATTGTATTGCTTAATAACTGGAGCAACATCACGGTGACAAAATTTTTAAAATGTTGCTAGGGAGTATTTGTGTCATAAGTAGAAGCCAGCAGTAAATGGTTCTAAAAGAAAAATTTCTACATCCTAACACAACTGAGCTAGTTTATAAACCTGTATGTCCTGGTTAACGGCTTTTGTGCTTTGACCTCAGTGATCTGGCAGCTGCCTTTCATACAAAAAACTTCCATCAAAAATACTGTTCTTTAGAAGATAAGCCATGCCTAGTTGGGTAACTGCACGGTATAGCTCTTAACCACACAAACATTGACAATAAGTCGAGTCCTTAAACTGTAACAATTAGAATGGATTTTAAGAAATCCATCTCCACAGACCTAGAGACTATAAATATATAAAAATTAAGAATGATTTCAAGTTAAGGATACATTAAAATTCGGTAGTTTCCCCTAGACTTAAGCAAGGTAAATCCAAGTGGATGAAAAAATGGAGGAATCAAGACTATAAACTAGGCTGTGAAGTTAAAAATATCCTACAGAAAGGCAGTGCCAAATCATCTTTATGCTTTTGCTAAGAACACAAACATATCCATGTTGCCCACTAGAAGTTGATCTCAGCTGGAGGGAATCTTAAATAGTTTTAGCTCTGGAATACAAATTCACTCTATTATCACTTAGATGGTAATTACAACCTCAGAAAGCAGCAAAATTTATCCAGGAGATAAAACACAAAGCAGGCATGCAACCTATTAACAGATAATGGGTGAACCTGCAATAATTTTAAGTTGGCTTGTTTACTAGAGAATCCAGCTATCTTATATATAACAACAGGCTGCGTAACTGAGAGAAAATAAAAGCAAAAAACTCATAGGAATATCCAGAAAGAGACAATTAAAAAGGCAACATCAAGCCACTGTTTCTATCTGTATATTTTTTTTAAAAAAATCACAGCTTAAGACAATACAGCCAACCATTTCCAGGATGCCAAAATCACAAGGGAAATGGGTTCATTAAGAAGGGAATAATTAAATCTATTATTGAATATAGTTGAGTAATTGGCAATGAAATAAAGAAAGTAAATGGTGGTATATTAAAACATGCCCCTATAAAGGTTTTCTAGTATCTGGGTATGGGCTTTCAAGTCAGCATTGTCTCCCTGTAGTTTTCTTGGCAAGATTTAAGAAATTGTTTCTCCTTGCCTGTTTCCTAGGACTCAGAGACAATGAGTGACCCCGTTTCTAGCTTGGTACCCTAACTATTAGACTACACTGGCTCCCTTTCTAGGACCTAGCCAATCAAAACAGGCAAAAGTCTGATTCTCAAATGGGTTTGGGCCTCCCAAATTCTGAATTTGGAGGTGGGGGAGCTCTGCATAAATCATAGGAGCAGCTCTGGAGAACAAGCATACATGCAATTTCACTCAAGTTGACTACTACCAGTAAATACTAAAAAAAGGCAGGGTTACCCAATAAGCAACTGGAAAGAAGGACAAATGGGGGAGGGATGGACACACTATTTCAATTTCTTAGACTTCACAAAATACTATTTTTTTAACTGCAATATTTTTCCAACAAATCTTTATTTTCAAAACATTGGCTAGTAATAATGTAGAACCAACAATACAATTTTCAAATGTCACTATATAAACACAGGATTAGTAATGTAGTATAAAAATTAGAGTGATCACAGGTTTGAAGGGGATGGATTGAAGACAACTGTTGGGGGTCAGGAAATGAATAACATCAATCTAGGCTGTTAAATCGGTTGACATATGAGGGAAAGGAAGGAGTCATAATACCCCAAAGTCTGAATAACTACTGCTATGAAAACAGCCCAATTATTATTATTATTTTTAAAAAAAATACAAATACTTAAAAGGTAGATAGCATTTGATATAAATTTAATCAGCCAGCTAATCTTGGACAGGCAAGTTCAGCACTTCAGCCTCAAGCAAAAACTGTATTAGATACAGACCTGAGGCTTGAAGGAGCCCTAAGAAATTTAAATTGAACTCTCTTAAAAGTTGGCAAAAGAGGAAAACTGCTCTAGCTAGACCCCCCAAAGAAACTTGAGCTAGTGATTTAATCACAAACAACTTTATAGCTGCTGGTACAAAATCAACTCCTTTCAAGTGGAAAAAGTGCAGAGCAGCTGCTTTCTCTTTGGCCAACAAGGTCACTTAATTGGCTTGAACCTTCTTGCCTCCTGCACTATAAAATATTGCACCTAGGGGTTTAAACATCTAACCAGATCAATAACATTACCATAGGTACTGAGTTTGCATATCCTTGGTCTTTTAGCAAAGACCATTGATTTTTGCCTTTTGATAACTAATTCAAAATTGAGTAGTGGCACAATATTGATTAAGAGACCTTAAGGAGTTCCTAAGACTTGGAAGATACTGGGAGAGGTCATAACCTCAATGGGGCGGACAGGCATTTCCCATCTAAGTGAGGGTCTCTAAAGTCCAAATCTTTAAGATGCCTAATAAAGTACCTGAAAAAGAGAGAGTGCTAATAGACTAACCTATTTAGCTTTCTTCTATATTGAAAACTAATTGTGTAGATGGTTTTGTGGGTCACATCAGAATTGTATTTTTATATATTTCATACACGAAGAAGTACATTTTTCTCATAGGATCTCTCTTCAGATCAAATCTAAAGTTGTCACTGACAATCAAGAAAGTCTATGAAATTCTGGACTTGATGGAATGTTTTTACCCATATGCAGTTCCCCAATCAATGGTAGTGGATTGATCAATTCTAAACCCAGCTTGCTTCTCTTCTAATCTATTTTCCTGATTCAATCCTAGAAATTCCAACTTAATTATCTAGCATAGAGCTAAATTATGTCCAAGAGATTAATGGGTCTATATATCTAATGCTCAACACTGTCCCTTTACAAATAAAAAAGGGTAGTAGCCATTTCCCAGTCCCCAGAGAACGTGGCATTATTGTCAAAATATGCTAAAAGTGAAAAAGCACCCATCCACACCAAATAACCCTCATTTTTAACTAATGGTAATTATAAGTTAGACCTTTATCTCCTTTCAGTCGCTCAGTCCTTTCTTTTTCTTTTTTTAATTTCAAAGACTGAAGGTGACAGTAAACAGGTAATGAGCCAAAAGTAAAAAAATAAAAATAATCATCACTATGCTCGTGTTGTGATGATAAACAGGCTTCCATGGCTTTCACAAGGATAAAATAAACCATTAGAGGCATGTCTAACGCAAGATGACTTTGGCAATTGTCCAAAATTGGCTGTCTCCCTAAGTCAATGGTTCTCAACCTTTTTCAGGTTGAGACCCCACTTGCGCCGCCCATGCGCGGCGCGACCACGACAAAAAAAACACAAAATGGCGGACCACGACGGGCCGATCCGCGCATGCACGGCGCGCATGACGGCCCGAACCGCGCATGCGTGGCGCGTGCGCAATGAGAAAAAACAACAAAAAATGGCGGACCGCAACAGGCTGATCTGCGCATGCGCAGCGCAGCGCGCGCGCAATGGCCCATTCCGCGCATGTGCGGCGCACGACGGGGAAAAAAAACAGAAAAACAAAATGGCGGACGGCGGTGTCCGGCGACCCCCGCGAAACGGTCGTTCGACCCCAAATGGGGTCGCGACCCATAGGTTGAGAACCGCTGCCCTAAGTAGTAACAGTACCTAACTGGTACAGAGTAGACACTTATAAAATGCATTGTTCTATATGTACGATATAATAAATCTTTTCCTAGATGCTGGCACATTTTATACCATTGGTATTCATTTAATTTTATAATTTTGTCAGAGCTGAAAATTCAGTTATTCCTATCAAACTTTTCATTACGGTACTTACCAAGTATATTGAACTACAGCTATGACTACCAGATCTGGGCTGCAAAAATCCTGGTCGCAATTAGAAGAAAGCAAAGACATATAGGAAAACCATCTCCTTGTTGCCATTTAGCAGTCATCTGGATTTCTGCAGATCCTGGGAATTCAAAGACATGCTGGCCTATGCAGCTGAATGGCATTTGATTGCAGGACAATAGCCTTAATTAAGTTGTGCAATTCATTAGTATGAGATAGTGATGGTCCCAAAATCTTGTAGGACTTATAAATGGGACTGAATACATTCACTGGGGTCAGGTCGATCAATGTCTGCCAAACTTGGAATCAATGGAATCTCCCAATTCAAGTTAAGGGTATATCTCCTGCTTGAAAGCTCTTCACAGATAAATAAAATGCTAGAATAATATAGACCTTTATTTACATTACATTAATGCAATAGACCTATTCTTAATATAATTCACATAACCAATACAAAACTCTGGATAAATTGTTAGGATCAGAGGAGTGATTGTTAAGAGATATCTGATAAGCAATGAAATAGTCTGAATTTCCAAGCAATGGAAATCTAACAGAGCTTCTATGAATGACTATAACTATCTTCTTTGAAGCCTGACAGCCCTATTTCACTTCATTGTTGTAAACATGTATTTTGAACGTGTTAAAAATCAATTGGGACCATAATACACCACAAGGCAAAACACCAGCCTCCATGGTTACTTTAATTCCAAGAACATCTTGAAGTTCAACACAGACCCTTAAACTTGATCATAAAATAATAATGGTGGCGGCTGCAGAAACAACTTGTCAGTTTCCTGTCTGGGAAATTGGGCATTTTTTTTTTAGATTAATTGCACCCACTCTGGCAGAGACTAACTATATCTTCAGAGACTAACTATAATATACCTTCAAAACTCCAACTATGTATTAGCACAAAAATACTCTCTAGATTTTAGGTAAGTAACCTGTAGCTATTGGCCAGTAATATGTGCCCATAAAACCTGGGGCTATTGTAAGTTTGGAGTTCAACATCTGAGAGGCCAGATATTGCTTAGCCCTTCTGTTACTTGCTTGTTTGCTTATTTAAAATATTTATATAGTTGCTATCTTACAATCCACTCTGGTTGGCTCCCAATCAATATTAAAGGAAATTGTGGATTTCCTCTTATTTCCAAAATACCTTATTTTTGAGAATTAACTACTCCAAGCACATGTTTCATGCCGAGTTATTCAAAGGTGATGAATGACACTCCAGCTTCTTGCTATGATTATTTCATGATAGAGAGAAAGCCAACCAAAGTAAACGATGGTTGTTCCTTGATGTATATTTGCCTTGTTCCCGTTTTTTGTGAACATAAGGAACCCCACAGTATTCTCACTCATTGTCATGGAAAATTTAACATAGTCTGCAGTAGTTATTATAAGGTGTACACTAAAGTAGTTATTTAAATAATATCAAATATTTAAATTATCAGTTTAATTTGATATCAAATATTTAAAGTTATTTAAATATTTGATATCAAATATTTAAAGTTATTTAAATATTTGATATCAAATATTTTCCAGATAGTTTTAAGTATGGCCAATAAGTATGGCCAATGGTGGTTTGAAGTCTAAAAAATTCCAGTCCCAAACACCAGATTGAATAAAAACACCATATGGCATTGTAGAAACAAATGTACTATATACATAACCCTGGTTTGTCACCAATAACATCCAAGAAGGATTTCATATTTGAAGTTAATAAGTTAAATATTCTTGAAACACTGCAGTATTTTCATCTGCTTCAATGGCATGCAGCATTTTTATGCAAATGTATAAAGAATGGTAATTACAACTAGTTGAAATATACAAATTGGAGCACAGCCTCTGGATATTATGTGTTGCCAATGATTCTCAGAGTTGATCAAGTTCTTTTTCCTGGAGGAAAAAAAAAGTGAAGAAAGTATCACTGCATAAGGGAATGTCTGAGAAATTATTTAGAGTAGCAAACAGAATTTAAAATAATTTGACTTGCTCAAGCACCTTCCATACCATTTCCATGCTTTTAGAGGGAACTTAAAACTAACAAGAACTAAAATATAAGATTTCAGCAGAATCTCCATTAAGAAAAAATGAACACTGATGTCTTATACCAGTGGTGGCGAACCTATGGCACAGGTGCCAGAGGCGGCACTCAGAGTCTTCTCTGTGGGGACGTGTGCTGTCGCCCCAGTCCTAGGCCTTCAGCTGGGTTTTATAAAACCTTTTCGCTTTAGGCCTCCGCCGCCATGTGCAAAAAAAAAAAGGTTCAATCAATTTCAACTTCTCGCGGGGAAAAAAAAAGATCTTGCAAAGTTGGAATTGATGGATTGAACTTTTTAGTCCCACCCAGTCTGCCGTTACCACCGCAGCGACGCCCAGCCAATGGGCTACACCCACCCGCACTCGATGATGCATAAATGAGTTTTGGGTTGCAGTTTGGGCACTCGGTCTCTAAAAGGTTCACCATCACTGTCTTATACTGTTAAAATTTGGCTTAGACATAAGTCTTGACTGCCTATGTTGTTCTTAGTCTTCCCAAAAATATATGCTTTGAATTAATATTTTATGAGACACACATTCTACTTTAAGTTGCTGACTGATTTTAATGAGCACATTTGCAAAAATCACTCTATGAATGAACTGCTAAACTTTGATGTAAACGCTTAGATCAATGTTTATTGTAAAGAGATCAGAATCTGGGGCAAATGGAAGGTTGGTGTTCCTAACTAGGTTTGCTAGAATCGCACAGCAAGTACAGATCAGGGATAAAAAGATTGGTGATATATAGTATATCTGAAATCTATCAACATTTTCATATTTTTTTGTGATCAGAAACAGGCTTAGCAGCTTTTAAAATGAGGATGGGGAAGAATGGTAATCTAATTAGCTAATTATAGCAGGGCAGAATTTTACCATATGGTACTCCCCAAGTAATCTGGATTTTCAGCCAGTATATGGAAGCTTTTCCTCTGCAGTGCAGCACAAAAAAGGAGAGTCATTTGTGTTGTAAATCACATCAGTTTAATAGGACAGTAAAATAAAACCCAAAACACTCAGGCAAGAATTATTGAGAAATGAATAATTTCCAGCCCATGAAGACAAAGAAAAGGGGGCCAACCTGTTTTTCAAAGCACCTGAGGGCAGGACAAGAAGCAACTGGAAACTAATCAAGCAACCTAGAACTAAGGAGAAATTTTCTGACAATTAATCAGTGGAACAACCTGCCTCCAGAAGTTGTGAATGCTCCAACACTGAAAGTTTTTAAGAAGAGATTGAACAGCCATTTGTCTGAAATGGTATAGGGTTTCCTGCCCGAGCAGGGGGTTGGATTAGAAGACCTCCATGGTATATGCTGGTATAAGTTGCAGCACTATGAAAAACTTTTAACTCTCTAAGCACTACAGGGCTTTTATTATTTTGCTTTAAGAGTCTAAAGATTCTTGGATACCATGGCCAAAGGGGATTCTACAGTTCTTACACTCTTCATTTTGGCTGTCAAAGTTTCAGAGACACATGTAGGTGACTCATAAGGAGATAAGAAATACCAAAGCCACATCAAAAGCATTTAAAAGTTTTGAGGAGCATTCTAGTCTCCATCTCAAGACATCAGAAGCATATTTGTGGATGTTTTAATACTACCCTATTTTAGCTTGAATTCCCTCCCGGCATCTTATGTATCTCAGATCCAAAGATTGCCCTAAAGTGTGCACTTCAATTATTAAAAATGGTTGGGGGAAGCTCTCTTCATAAGAAGTCATGAGACCTAGAAACAAAAACAAACTACCTCATTCATACACTTAGTATATGTACACACACACATACACACACACACACACACACAGAGAGAGAGAGAGAGAGAGAGAGAGAGAGAGAGAGGGTTTTTTGCATCTTTAAAGTTCAGTCTAAATAACTGTCATTTTTCTTCAGAACTGATTGTATCACTACAAGCTGGTAGAAATTAATTTCTGGTGATGCCAGATGATAAAATGAAGATCCTGAAATAAATTTGCAAACTAGATGATATGCTAGAGCAGCAGTTCTCAACCTGTGGGTCGCGACCCTTTTGGGGGTCGAACGACGCTTTCACAGGGGTCGCCCAAGACCATCGGAAAACATATTTCCGATGGTCTTAGAAACCGAGACACCGCTCCTCTATCCAGCCGCCGCCGCCCTCCTCCTCCGCCAGCTCCTCCGCCTCCAGGGCGCATCTGCTCCTGACGCTGCAGCGCCATCACGCGCGCCCCCGATGCCACCCTGGGCTGGCTCAGTGGCTGGTCCGAGCCAAGCCGGGGCCGCTGCTGGCACTGCCGCTGGGCTGCTCCGCTGGGCTGCTCCACCGCTGCCAGCTGAGCTGCAGCGCCGAGCTGGTCTCCACGCCTCCTGGTTGCCTGGCCGCGCTCCACCCCGGCTGCCCTCCGTGCCGCTTGGGAGCCTCCCCCGCGCCGCCCGGCCAGCGTCCCTCACTGTCGGAGGCCGCCTCAGCCTTCTGGCACCCGGCGCAGCCATGGGGCTGCCGGGCAGGAGCGGCATCTTCCCAGCTCGCCGGGTTCCGGGCCTCGGAAGCGGCCAGGGAGTGGGGAAGAGGGCGAGGCGGCGACGATGCCCACATGTGCGTCGGAGGCCAGCCAGCTGGGCCGAGAGGGAATAAGCGGCGCCTTCCAAGTGGGAGCTGGCACTTTGGCCGCATCCCTCTTGCGTGCAATGGGCTGCACGGCGTGGAAAGGGGCTCCCACGACCCCACTACTGCGATGCGCTCAGGAGGCTGGAGGGACGGGCAGGTCCCGGGGGGGTGGCTGGGAGAGGGCAAGAGGTGCCGGGATGAGGATGGGGGGTCCAGGTTGGCGGGTGTGAGAGGGCAGCTGGCAGCTCTGAGGCACGCAGATCCTCCATGCAGCTTCCGAGGCCCCAGATGTGCCGCCGCTTGGCTCTCCACCAGACTCTAAGCCAGAGCCTCTCCCCCCTCCCCGGGCAATTGTGCAGAGCTGCTTGTGCGTTCTTGGCAGCGCCTCCCCCTTCAATCTCTTTCCTTCTCCATCTCCTTCCTTTCCCCTTCAATCTTCCTTCCTTCTCCATCTCCTTCCTTTCCCCTTCAATCTTCCTTCCTTCCTTCCTTCCATCCCCATCTCCATCCCTTGGCAAGTGTGAGACGGCAGCCGGCGTCTCCAATGTGCGCAGATCCTCTGTGCAGCTTCCAAGGCCCCGGATGTGCCGCCACTTGGCTCTCCACCAGGCTCTCCACCAGAGTCTCCCCCCCCCGGGTAATTGTGCGGAGCTGCTTGTGCAGCGCCTCCCCCTTCAATTTCTCTCTCCTTCCTTCCTTTCCCTTTCAATCTCCTTCCTTGTCCATCTCCTTCCTTTCCCCTTCAATCTCTCCTTCCTTCCTTCCTTCCTTCCCCCTTCAATCTTCTTCCTTCTCCATCTCCTTCCTTTCCCCTTCAATCTTCCTTCCTTCCATCTCCATCCCTTCCCCTTCAATCTCTCTCCTTCCTTCCTTCCTTCCCCCTTCAATCTCCTTCCTTTCCCCTCCAATCTTCCTTCCTTCCTTCCATCTCCATCCCTTCCCCTTCAATCTCTTTCTCCTTCCTTCCTTCCTTCCTTTCCCCTTCAATTTCCTACCCTTCTCCATCTCCTTCCTTTCCCCTTCAATCTTCCTTCCTTCCCCTTCCCTCCCAACATTTTTGAGCAAGGAAGAGTAAGCTTCTCCAGTGAGCATTGCTATATTGTTTTTGTGATTAATCACTCTGCCTTAATTATGTTCAATTCGTAACAATGAAAATACACCCTGCATGTCAGATATTTACATTACGATTCATAACAGTAGCAAAATTACAATTATGAAGTAGCAATGAAAATAATTTTATGGTTGGGAGTCACCACAACATGAGGAATTATATTAAAGGGTTGCAGCATTAGGAAGGTTGAGAACCACTGTGCTAGAGATACTATCTATTACTCTCCACAAAAAATAGTAGCTGAGAAAAATCCCTGATTTAATATTTAAAGCGTCGGGAAATGTCCCTGAGAGCACTTTTCCAAATGTGGCTCTAGTAATGAGACACAGGCAGATTTCACTTTGTTACTTGAAGTACAACCCATTCCTGAACAGATGCAACATGGTGAGTTAGTTCAGATAATGTTACATGAAGTCTGTAAGTTAGTTGGATAGTTCCTGCCATGTATCTTCAGCAAAATCCTGTATTTCTCTTGCTTCCTACTAAGGACTTGTGGATATCCTCAGCACAGAAAAAAATGTTCAGGGTAATGTGGATGCTGACAGGTAACTGCTACTGTCCTCTCAAAGTGCTCAGCTAATACAGGCAATCATCGATTTACAACTGTATAAAGTCTGCCCATTAGGGTTGAAAGTTGTGATGGTCGTAAATCAAGTGACTGACCTGATTTAAAAAAAAATTGCAATGATTATTAAGCAGATACTGTGGTCATTAAGTAAATCAACTGTCTGTGGAAGTAAATGCCACTTTTCAGCAAAAAAAAATGTTGTAAAGCAATCACATGCCCATGGGATGCTGCAAACAATCATAAATGCTGGCTGGTTGCCACGCACCCAAAATGTGGTCATATGACCGGGAAGTACATGGCCATGAACCAGGTCAAAAGTACTCCTGGGGAGGTCTATTGTAATTTCAAACTGACACTAAGCAACCATTCTTAAGTTGAAGACTACCGCTTATCTCTGTGAAGCCAGGTTTAACCATTAATGGTTTTATGGATAAATGTCTACCATATTGACCTGTCCATGACAATAATCCATAGTTCATACATGGATATTCATATGTTCTCCTTGATAACTGGCCTCATCCATGTCATCATCGTCTTCTGCCATAGATCAGATGCCCAAAGTTTACATATTTATTTAATTATTTATCCAATTTAGTTACTGCTCATCTCCCTCAGAGAGTGAATGTACAATTAAAAATAAAGTCCTCTAAAAACTATATACAAATACAATACATCAAAAAAAGAGCCAGATAAAGCATGAGACTAAAATAATTTAAAAATTAGGTCAGGAATAGGGTGAACAAGGCACCATCTCAGGGTTTTGGATTTAGTAGCTCAATGAGCCCCATGTGAGTTGGCAGAGCCAGGCTTCAAAATCATCTGAAATGCCATGGGATGGGGACCAGCCTTACCTCAGAGGCAATGGTAGAGAAAACCCTCTTCCTGGGCCCCGCCAATCGAAACTCTTTAACCGATGAAATCTGTTTACTAATCATCACCTCAGAAAACCGGTATTATTCATATTTCATCTAGGAAGGACTGGCTGTTTCATCTCGCAGTCTACAGTCCTTCTACAGCCAATGAATCCATCAACTCTAAATCCAAACCTTGAAAGTCTTTCATCTCCTTTCCCTCCTTCTCTCTCAATGACCACCATTCATAGCCCTAAATTTTCACTGGAAAAAGCATTATGTTTACAGTTTTGATTCTTGCTGTCACAAAAATATTTGGAAACTTGTTGAAAATAAGGATTTATCGGCTTAATATTTAAAAATTGGACTGAAAGGGGAAAAGAAAGTTAAATATTATGAATAAGTTTGATTTATTGATTAACCCAGTCAATATAGATAATGGTTTTGATTTATTAAAGGGGATATTGTGTTATTAAGTAGATGATTAAATATGATGGGAAATAGATAACTCCTGGGAAATAAAACAAGATTATATTCAAATAGATAAAATATGTATTTTGGATATTATAGTTTGTTATAAAGTGAGATAAGGGAAATTTTGGTTACCCAAAGTCTGAAAATTATAAATATTAAAGGTTAAATTGGAATATTGATAAGAAATTAAAATTTGAGTAAAATTAATAACAGGATATGGATTGTCTATGAAGATTGAAGGTAATTAAGATGTATAAGCTAAATATCTATTGATAAATGTAATAATGATGTTCTTATTGAGCTGATATACAGTAATTAGGAATGTACTAACCTGAATATGAGACAGTAAATGTTAAGGGAAAAAGAGAAGAAATATTCAATGTTGTAACCTGAGATTTGCACTAAGATTCTGTTATTGTACTATTGTAACCCAGTCACCACGTTGCTTTTTAAATATTCAAATGTAAAATTGGAAAATAAAATATTATTTAAAAAAAAAAGTATTATCTTTAATAGAAATATTACCTTTTTGTTTTAAGTTTGTTGTCTTCCTCACTTCTCCAGCACTCTATCATTCTTTATCGACTGTTGAGCCAAAGGAAGCAAAACTATATACCTCCTTCAGCTTTTCCACTAAGCATAATTTGTGAATTCATTAAGCATTATACACACTTTCTTTTAAATAATGGTGGCAGGAATGCTTCAAAGTGAAAGGTTGGCATCTAGCCATCTGTTATTTTATTCCCCAGATGGAAGTAGAAGGCCATTTTGGAATCAAAGATGGTAGGCATCTGGAGGCAAGGCTTTGTTCTGAAGCATTTTCAGACATGCAAAAAAGAAAGGAAAAGCTGGACAGGCAGATCTGATTATTGCTATCTAATAAGGAAAGGTTTTGAGAATGGCAGTGAGGCAAGCAGAATGAGATGGGGATGGCTTGAGGGAATGGAAAAAAGAAGCTGGGAGACCAAGATAGGGGCTGCAATAGCTCAGGGAGACTACAAAAGCACTAGATAGGAATAGCATGCCTGGCAAAAGGCCATGTGCTTGTTTCTGGACCTATGGAAGTTTTAAGAAAGTTTAAAAGTGAAAGAGCAAAAATCAAACAGTAGGATGGCTGGATCTAGTAAGCTGGATGAAAGAGAGACAAACAGTGGGATCCTAAGTAGGACCATGTATTTAAAGCAGTGAGATGCATGCTTTGCCAATACCTTTAGCAATGCACTAGAGAGTTGGGAAAAATTGCTTATTAATTTCAATCATTTATCTTTCTGTAGGAGTATTTTTCTACTTCAAATCCCCTCTTCCTGTGGCTGCCTTTTGCTTTTGTAAGATTCTTTGTACTTTTACCTACAGAAATAGATCTTCCTCTCTCAATAATTCTTCCAATAATTCAACTGCAATACAGCAGCAGCCAATCTAATCTAAGATTCTGTATTATACAATTGCCAAACAGTTGCTTTTAAGAAGCTCACAAATAGGAACTGCCACTGAAGAGTTTGTTCTAGAAGTAGTAGATCATTTTTCCTTGATTTGTCCAGATATTTTTAAAACTATCTGACTGGTCACAACCCCACATCAGATAGCAGTGATTTCTACATTTTAAGTATGCATTGTACAACGAAAAACACTTTTTTTGGAACTAAGATGAAAAACAGGTCTTTTGTCAGCAAAGTGAAGAATTACTAATAAGTCACTTCTTAGCAGACCTCAGGCAATTCTGCAATTCTGAGCCAAATTTACTTCATCCATCATTGTTTATGGTAAAAAAAAAAAGTCAGAAGGCTTTAATAGGAAAGCTCTAAAAGACCTAGCAAAATCTGTATGGTTTCTTCAGTTTAAAAGTTCAGACTAAAAAAAAAAGGCAGAAACCATTCACTTTCTTTGTTTTTCTCCCTATTCTTAACTTCACTATAAACTCTTAAACTTCAATATAACATAACACAACAGAAGTCAAATATATTCTTTTACTGTGACCTATCCAGCAATAGATTTTTTTTAATATGACACTGAGAGGTGGTAAGAGTAATTTATTTTTATTACTTTAATTATTAATTCAAATGACATGGTTGTCACTCGCCAAACAACTCTAGGAAGTTACAAGAAAAGCTTAAAAGATGGAGTCCTTGATGCTCTCTGAGCTTGTTGTTTCCTTGCAGACATTTGAAATACTCAACTAAGCAACATCATCAGTACTAGTAAGTACGGGATTTGCTCCCTATTTATATACAGTGGCTTTCCCTGTCAGCATCTGCTTATCTATTAACCTGCTTATTTAAAATAAGTCCCATTAGGTGACACTGTTAAATTGATGGACCTGGAACACACCAACCCTGCCAGATCTTGTAGGATGGGCAGAGATAATTGGAGACAGATGGACCTGGTAAATATATCCAGGCCCTGTGCCATGTAGGATTGGGAATAAGGTGAGGCAAATCACCTTATTAAAAAGCATGCTTTAAGCTTAATAAAAGCAAGGTTGCTCACAAATACTAGTGTATCAGACTTCACCACTCTTCTGAGACATGTGATGAGGATTCTCTGTAACTTTTCGATAAAGAGATTATGCAATACACTACAGCCTTGAAATCCTATATCTGCTCAACAGTTTACTACTAAAAGTTAAGAACAGTTTTTAAAAAATGAAATGGTAGCAGGGTGAACCAAAGCTTCCAATATATTGAGCTTATATGATCTTTTAAAATGTAAAATTCATTTTACATTGAAAAAAGAATCATGAATTCCTTTTGGTTCTGTCAAACTATGATGACCAGGATAAAGGAACAATTTCTTCATTCCCTTCAGTTTCACAGAGAGCTTAAAGTACAATCAAAAGTGCTGATCCATTCAGACAGGATTGTAAAGTATTTTTTTCCAATACTGCAGATTCTATATACAAACATTATCAAAATATTAATGGAATAAGGTTTCCCAGTATGACTTCTTGGGTTTTGATGTAACCGAACAGTCAGTAAATCTCCAAAATCCTTTTGAAGTCCTGAAACAGTGCACTTCATTTTACATTCTTATTAAAATCAGTAATCCATACCCATTAACATATACAAGAATATAAAAAGTTACATTTATGATAACCAGGGTCATATTATTTGATTACGTCTTGATTGCTACACCAGAAAATTTGACAATTACAGATGCTATCATTAGAATCAGAACATAGAAATTATGTGTGCCAAAGACCTATCTGGGATGTTGTTGCAAGATAGCTAAAATAAATGGGTTCTTTACAACAGAAGTCCCCAACCTTTTGGGTACCAGAGACCAGTTCCATAGAGAGAGGTTTTTCTGCTGACCAGAGGGGGCGTGGTTTTGTGTGCTGCCTGCATCCCATGGATGGGGCTTTGCTTGTTTGTGCGGACCGTTGCTGGCATGCCGTGGCCCAGTACTGGTCCACGGACCGGGGATTGGGGGACCCCTGCCTTACATTACAACACTACATAATTTCAGTTTCTCCTGAATCACAAGGACAAGTCCATTCAAGTAATGGGATAACTGTGCTCTTCAGGTCAAAAGACTCTATGATGGAAATTTATCAAGGAGAGATGCAACCTAGAACTAAGGAGAAATTTCCTGAGAGAACAATTAACCACTGGGACGGCTTGCCTCCAAAAGGTGTAGGTGCTCCATCATTGGAGATTTTTAAAAAGAAATTGGACAGCTATTTGTCTGGAATAATACAGAATCTCCTGCTTGAATAGGAAGTCAGACTAGAAAACCTCCAAAGTCCCTTGCAATTCTGTTATTCTATGACAAGTATCTGGGCCAATGGGAGACTATACATAAGCATGACAAAGTCTGAAAGTTCAATTGCTCTCAAAGATAGGTGCTTCCCAGCTTATCTTTAGGCCTACATTACACTAACTGATTTTCTCCCATACAGCTCATGCATTTTTCGTTCAGAATCCACTCAAGAGATACTGTTTTGAAATTTTAACTAGGATCAGACCGTTTTGTGCTGTTGTGGTTTTTGTAGTTATTCCCCTCCATTAGATAGGTTGAAACCAAGGTTATAACCAATTGCACAACTGGAGTACAGCCAGGATGGATCTGAGACAGGTCACGCTGTAGGCATATTTTGTAAGAATGGGAATATCCTTCCCTCTCTGAATGTATTTTCAAGAGCCAACAAACAGGTGCAGAAAGCTTTTCTGGCATCTTGGAAATAAAAGGCTCAACAAAGGTTTGCTTGTGGTTTTATTCATTTATGTATATAGTGTCTGTCTGTCTATCTGAGCAAGCAAGAACTTTTCATTTTTAAAAATAACACTTTTCTGAATTATATCCTACTTTGAAATGTGGTAAGAATCAGAGCGGACACTGCTCCCAAATGCTGCCTTGGCAGGAAATAAGGAAATATTAGTCCATACATCTTCAAGTGGATATAACATTTTAATCATTTTTTAATTTCATAAAAATGTATTTTGTGTGTGTGTGATATGGAGAGTAGGTAAAGAAATGGCCACGGTCATTTACAAACAAAACCAGTATCTTGTCCACAAGGAACCTCCACAGACCATTTTTTCTTAGGAATCTCCAAATACTGTATGCTGGATCATCTATTTCACTCATTTTAAAATTCCAAAAACTCTAGGTAGGCACATTTAACAGAATACACAATACTATAATTTAATAGGAAAGAGGTCCTTCCCAAATATTTTCCTTCATTACCCAAAACCGCTTATCAGAAAGCCCTTTTTACCCAATGTAGGTAAAACACTTTAAGGCCATTTAAATATCCCTGTTGTGATTGGGTAATGGGGTTGTGCGTCATTACCCAAAAGAACATACCACTTTTATCCAATTTTGGATAATTTACCCAAGTTTGGGAAGCACTGATCTAAATATTTAAACTCTCCTTGGTAATAAAATAGAACGCACCAGAACAGAGTTCTGGCACCTTTTTTCGACGGATTTCCCAAAGTTGTGTTCTTTTCCTATTGTTTCCCTTCCTATCCTCGTTTATTTTTGAAAATGTCCCGCTGGTGGTACGGTGCGAATGGGGTCCCCTCCAGTGCTGTCTGCCTCCTCTAGGAGGAGCCATGAGGCGCCAGAGCACCACAGCCAGAGCGTGGCTTGATTGGTTGGGTCGGACCATGTGACGTGGAAGCAGAGGGTGGCGGTGGGAGACACATAAACATAGAGGCCATCTTTCACAAGAGGGTGAGTGAGCCTTTTGCCCTCCCTTACAGAAGGAGGGATGTGAGGTTAAAAAGAGACGAAGCTGGTGTGGAAGCTTGCCCGACAGCAAAACTTTGCTGTTTCAGTTCCTTGGGTAGTTCAAAGGCTGGGATGTCTACGAAAATCTCTTTATATTCAAACTGCAGAGGGGAAGAATAAGAATAAAGCCAATGTCTTGTAACTTGGAGGTGTTATTATTAATAATATTAATTATGTATTAGTCAGAAGTAGACCTACAGTACAAGCTTTAATCAGATCTATTTATTAAATTGGGTTTAAATTAGAGGTAAATTAAAAGTTATCTGTTCACTGACAAAGTTTCAACTTTAATTTGTTTCAAGTCAATATCCATATTAAACTCCAAATGTAAATTTTTCCACCTTGTTTGACAACTTCTTAAAAATAATTCAATCTTTTACAAGCAACCAAATTTTGTTTTATTGGGCCAATTTCATTCCACATGGAAAGCTGACATTTCCACTCATTAAACTAAATGGGTATGCCAGTGGTAAATGTCCCAAAAGATTAATAAAATGCCTTCTTGTAATTTAAAGCCACACAGTGCATGGTAACATTAATAGTATTAACTTACCTTGAACAAAATCCTTGTCTTTTAGATACACTAAAAACGGAAGGGGGTTTTTTCCAACTACAAAAGTAAAACTTTGTAGGGTAGGCAAGGCAGGTTATATGACCTATGTGAGTTCTGGCACTTTTTTTTTTTTTTTTTTACAAAAAAAGCACTGTCTAAAGTAATCAATAATAATAATATACACTATGCAACTTCTCCTTGACCATATTCTTTGAAACATCATGAACCACATCCCATTACATTTCTGCATCTTTTCCCCAACACTGAAGTGAAGGAGTGTGTTAAGTCCATTTGCAACTACCTACATAGATTCTTGATTACAAGCAAACCAATTATGGAATGTACTACTTTGCTCAGGGCTAGACCACAAATATGAGATCATACAATTCTAACACTTACCACAACTTTCCTTTACCTGCTGCTCCCAAATATGTTGGGATTACAGTTGCCCGCCACTATGGGCTATTAGCCATGGTGGCTGGGCATTCTGGGAGCTGTAGTCCAGACACATCTGCAGGACTGCGAGGTTAGGGGAAGGCCAAATACCGTTATAATACATTCAAAATCCTTCGGCTTAAAAGGAAAACACAAAATAGGTCCTCTGAATTATGGGTCTGACTACTTTGTTAACATCTTCCTTTGGAAAACTGGAAGCTGGTTTAGCACGTAAGGAGTAGTCCCACACCGCCTTCCTGGCTGCCTTGAGCGCTTTGTTCTCCATAGGGTTGCAAAGTGCTACTTCAATGGCACGCTTGTGCATTTGTGGGTTTTCAAAAAAAACCAACAACAACCTAATTACACCTTGTTCCCCACCGTCACTCATCTTACCCAACAGACAGGGTGGCTGTCCTGTCTTCCGAGCAAGTCTCCTTTTCCAGCCACCAACAGCGTTAGAGGGTTTGTTTTTTTTTTTCTCTCAGCCTTTGATTTTGAAACGTTCCCTTTTGAGACTCTCCAAGTCTTCTTACCTGGCCGCAGTGCCGGCGCAGAGGGGAGAATCCGCCGTGTAGTAGTGTCCGAGGAAAATGACAGAGAGCACTAATCCTATCAGGAACAAAAGGCAGAGCCTTTTCCTCCGGGGAGACCCCATTCAGGAAAGGAGGACGCTCTGAGGAGAAACGCGCCGCCTTCGCCGCGGGGACTCGCCTAGCTAGCTGGAGCACCCTAACTCTGACTACCGAAGAAATCAAGTCACCTCCACTCTCCAGCGACGCCCCCCTCCCCGTTTTAAACAGCGGAGGCTTTATCTCCTCCTTCCTCTCCCTCCTCCTTCTCCTCGCTCTTTGGAAAAGTTACGGAGCTCAGCCGAGAAAGGTTTTCCGGAGCCCGGGTGTTATGCAGCGCCTCAATAAAGACTTTGGACTCGCCCAGTTTCTCCCTGCTTTTCCATCTGTTGCTCGCTGCTTGATGCACCTTCAGCTGGTAGCTAAGAGAGCGAGAAAATGGGGGGGCGGCGGAGGGGGGGAGAAGAAACGCCGCGCCTGAGTAACTGGTTCGGACTTGTTTGCATGGTGAGGGGGGGCGACGCTCCTATGAGCTGGTTTAAATATTCCCTTCAAAGTTCCTTCTCTGCTTTCACGTCGACCTTGAAAGAAGTACTACAGTAAGATATTTAACTAAGATAAAACGGGCGGTTTTCTAGAGTCACGATTTGCTCACACTTCGCACAGATCAGTGCAAAACACATGTCTAGGGTACATCCGGAAGAGAAAAGACGGCCCCCATCAAGCTGCGCCGTGAATTAACCCAACTTCTTTACTACAGTGCGTAAAAGTGAGATGGAAAAAGAAAGGTAGTGGATAAACTTCTTTGATAGTTTGCTTAGTGGCAGTCATTTAGTGAATGAACCAATATTGCAATGCTGGCTTGGCTGGGCTTGCCCAAATTAGCAGTCATTAGAAACCAACAGCAAACGGCGGCCACACAGGGAAGGCAAACGGCGGCCACACAGGGAAGGCCTAACTTTGAATGGGGAAATTGAGGGAATCTACCAACCTTCAACATGCTTAAACACCCTATGAATCAATCAGTACCCTATACAGCTGATCAATAGGAGAGTGCAAAGAACACCATTCAATTTGCCTCAGTTGGAGCTGTCACCTGTTTTGGTGCAAGAAAAATCCCAGTTCCAAGCAAACACCCTCCTCCCCTCATGTCCTCGTTTCCAACCCTGTTTTTAATTCATGGGTGTATTTGGTTGGTTACAAAAACAAAATGCCATTCCAGGTTGATTTGAGTGGAAACTGGGTGCAAAACCATATTTCCTTGTGCATTTATAAACGGTTTGCAATCTGCAAGGAAATTGAAGGCACGCTAGTCATTTTGCAAATGGGTGCATGCTCTACTCGGCAATAGCTATTGTTGCTTCGTTCTGAGTTGGTAGAGAGCAAGGAAATTGAAGGCATGCTAGTTATTTTGCAAATGGGTGCATGCTCTACTCGGCAATAGCTATTGTTGCTTCATTCTGAGTTGGTAGAGAGGAAGAATATCTTGTACAGGTAAACAGCAGGCCAGGGAGGTGAACCTCTGTGGAAGGAGGTGTTTCACACCTATGGACAGAATTGTCCCAGACTAAAGACTCTGCGTCTACAATATAGTCTGTGAACTATTAAAGAGGGACTGCTGTTAACCTTCTTACTCTCATATATGATATATGGACTACTGGGTTATCTCTTACTTCTCTGGAATGCACCTCTTCTCTCTTTGGGATCCATCTCCTCACTACATTCCATCACAGGTATAAATATAATCAATAAATAATAAATGATTAAAATCCAAGGATCAAGAGGCAGAATGAAGCCAAGAGTTCCCACCAACTTGGAAAACGAGAGATGTGCAAAACACTTTTCTGGAGATGTGAGATTCTGCATGCGTTTGCAGATTATTGGATGATAATGCTGTAGATTACAGAAGATTAGCAGAGCCAACACATTACAAAGAAAACACCAATGAACTATTTCAAATAAACTGTGGTAGATCCTCCACCTTTCGAAAATTGCTGTGCAATTGCACAGGGATTGAGTTGGTTCCGAACCCGTGCCAAGGATGTGGTCTGGAGGCATTCTTAATGCTGCCTAAGGGCTGGAATCTTAAACTTGAGTTTAAACATTCTATCCTCAATCAGAAATCAGATTGCTGATGGCAAAGCCCTCCGGATGAGAGCTGTTGCATTGCCATCATTCATATTTTAGTTCTACCAGTCTTGCATTTAAAACTATTCCAATGACATAATAATCATAATAATTTATTACATTTGACTTCCAACAACTCTGGGTGATACTAACAGAACTGATAGCAGTATAGGGTTGTTTTGTTTCCTTGCTTCTAAACACAATGTTTGCACCTTCAAACAAAGTCCCTTTCAAAAATTAGGAGAAGATAAATTGTGTACATATATGTAGGATAATCAAGGGAGTAGGTAGATCAAGTATTAAGTATATATATAGGATCTTCTCTTCCAGGTTTGTCTCACCACTGCCCTGTTGGGTAGGTCAGGCAGATAAATACAGGTAGTCCTTGCCTTGGTGTCCATTTGTATTACAATAGACTCTCACCAAAACTACTTATGACTCAGATTCGAAGTTCCAATGCCCCCTCCTGTCACAAGATCTCATTTTGGGCACTTAGTAACTGGCCAGCTTTAATGGCCATTCACAGTGTCCTGCAATGACATGACCACAATTTACATTTTTTTGTTGGAAACTGGCATTTAGTTCTGCTTCCAGTAAAAAAAATCTGCAGGCAATGGGTTTATTTAACAACTACAGAATTCACTTTACAACCACTTAATGTTGCAAAAATGTCATAAAATTAGTTGGTCATGTTGGTGTCTCAACTTACGACTGTCACAACATATAATGGAAATTCTGGCCTCCATTATGGTAATAAGTCAAGGACTACCTGTATCAGAGCCCCATGGCTGAAGCAGGACTTGAACCTGGGCCTCTCAAGCTTCACTATCACACTACAGTGGCATTCAGACTCTTCTGCCAACCCTCCAGATGCACTGGATTATAATTATGATCCATAATAAGCATGGCAATAGCAATACAAAAGCACCTAGACATATATACTGCTCCATAGTGCTTTATAGTACTCTCTGGAGAGCTTACAATGTCAGCATGTTGCCCCCAACAATCTGGATCCTCATTTTACTGACCTCAGAAGGATGGAAGGCTGAGTCAACCTGGAACTCCGTCAGGATCGAACTCCGGGCTGTGGACAGTTTGCCTGCAGTATTGCATTCTAACCACTGCACCACCATGGCTCTCTAGTAAGAGGAACTATATTTCAGGATTATGAATACCAAACTGGGAAGGGTTTCCTATATATCAGCGGTTCTCAACCTGTGGGTCGCGACCCCATTTGGGGTCGAACGACCATTTCACGGGGTCGCCAAGCACCGCAGTCCGCCATTATTATTTTTTTTGGTCGGCCATTTTTTCCCCCTATCGCGATGCATGCCGTCGCGCCGCGCATGCGCGATGCGCCCCGTCGTGCCGCGCATGCGCAGTGCGGGCCCACCGGTTTTTTTTTTGGGGTCGGCCATTTTTTTCCCTATCGCGATGCGGGCCATTGCACCGTGCATGCGCGATGCACTTTTCCCTATCGCGATGCAGGCCGTCGTGCCGCGCATGCGCAATGCGCCCCGTCGCGCCGCGCATGCGCGGTGCAGGCCCACCGTTTTTTTTGGGGGTTGGCCATTTTTTTTCCCTATCGCGATGCGGGCCGTTGCATCGCGCATGCACGATGTGCCCCGCCGCGCATGCGCAATACGCCCTGCCCCGCCCCGCCCCGCATGCGCGATGTGCCCCGCCGTGCCGCGCATGCACGATGCGCCACGCCGTGCCGCATGCATGCATGATGCGCCGCGCCGCATATGCGCGATGCGCCCCACCACGCCGTGGGTGTGCGATGCGCCCCACCCCGCCGCGCATGCGCGATGCGGGCCGGGGTCGAGCCCCGGAAAAGGTTGAGAACCGCTGCTATATATTATAGGGAGGGAAGCTTCCAGTGCTCTAAAGATGATCAAATCCGCTCTTCAATTCATCCTGGAGAAAACTGAGTGTTTCACCTTCTATTCGATGGTAAGAATTGCTGATGTTCTCAACTACAGTAAAGCAAATGTTCTCAACTATAGTGAAGTTAATGGCAAAATAGTCTTCCTTCATTTGAGAGAAATAAGTAACTCTCGAGCTAGTTATAGCTAGAACATACAGAATTAAGATAAATACTGATTAAAAGGACTATGCAAAAGTAAAGTAAAATTTGGAATATTTTCATATGGGACAGGAAGTGTAGGCCTGAAAACAGGGTGCCCCCATGTTTAGCTTTGATAATTCTGCAGTTAGCTATGTCCAGAGCTGGGTATAAAAATAGCAAATAAAGATGCCTGGATAACATTTGGCTTTTTAAAATTTATGCATTTGCTGGACATATTATATTCTGCTCTTTTTCATGAATTTCAAAGTAGTTTTGATGGAACCATCAGCTGAAGGAGAGGAGGCTTCATTTTAAAGGATGTTAAAAGACATCTAGGATTAAAAGATATTCCAGTTTAGAGACCATTCAGGGAAGAAACCTAGGTCGATATCTGGCTTTCCCAAGGGAAGACAGACAATCTGGTGAGATTTTTGTAAACTGGCAGTCAACAATAAAGAAATCTTATCTGATCCATTACTGGAGCCGTTTTTTGTGGCTTGCATCTGACAGTAGTTCTCATGTGGTTCTCCCTTAATGTTATCCTTATAACAATTCTGTAAAGTAAACTAGGCTGAGAGAATTCAAATTCAAAACTTTTTTAACCAGATGATATCATCTCACTTTTTAAGATTCTGGGCCTGTTAAACCTTATATCTACAAGCCTTTAGATCTCTCTTTGCAAAGCTTACACAGCCTAATCAATCAAAATGTCAACATTAGCAAGAATTCTGGTACCAGGCTGGATTAACTCAATTTGTTTTGAGTTCTATTCCATTTTTGTATATAAGCACAACCTGATTCTTTTTCAGTGAGTTCAGATATTGTTGAGCTATGTTTATCAAATAAGCCATGGTTGGTCTTGCGTAATGCTAAAATGTGAAAAGAACTTTTCACATTTATTTGGTGCAGTGGTTTAGGCCTTGGCTAGAAAACAGGAGTATGAAAGTTTGCAGAATAACTTTGAACACTCACCTTTTCTCAGCCCAACCCTCCTCACAGTATTGTTGCTGTGAGCAAAATAGAAGATGGGCCTTCAGCGTTCAATTATACAAAACAAAAGTAGAATATAAATCTAATAATAAATAATGGTTGAATTCACACAATACAAGAAGATCAAACTTTATAAATGGGGTAACTGCTTAGCACAGTAAGGGAATCCAGTAGAAGATTCCTATAATAAAACAGTTTGCTGTAGAGCATGGGTGTCAAACTCGATCATGTCACGTGACGTATTGCAACATTTTTTTGCCTTTGTGGAGCTGGGCTGAGCATGGCCTGTGCATGACGCACCTAGCCTGCAGGCCACCACTTTAGCACCCCTGCTGTAGAGCAACAATTAACATTGAATAAATAATTTCTTTGTGTCTCAAGCTAATTTTATAAATCTCTACCAAAATTAATATTTTGTCCTAGGGATGCTCATTTTAGTAACTGACATAGAAAAAAAAACTATTTCCTTTCAGTGGGCTCCTCTAACAACCCGGTGTATTTTATTGTTTTTAATTGTATGTTTACAACTATTGTCATTTTTAATTGTATTTTTATTGCTTTATATCAGCTTGTATTGTTAGCTATCCAGAATTATTTGCTAAAGATGAGTGTCCATATCACTTACCCAAATAAATAAAAACCTTTTCTTCATCCCTATCATCCGTTTGTCAGATAAAAAATTCCAGGGAAACTTAATTGACCTAAGATTTCTAGTTCAGAAGCTATCCAAGAGTTTAGCCATACTTCCCACCTGATTTTTACTTTTTTATTTTTATGTTTTGCAAATCTGTCCCTCATTTGATTGGTTACAGCAGAATTTTTAGAAAGGGGTTAAAGCAGACATGTCAAACACAAGGCCCGGGGGCCAGATGTGGCCCGCGAAGTGGTTTCATGTGGCCCACAAAGCCATCCTGGAAACAGTAAGGGAACGGCCCCAGGCCGGCCGGAAGCCAATGTACAATTTTTTTTAAAATTTATAATTTTTATTAATTATATATTTGTAAATGTAAACAGAGGAAACAAAGAAAAAATCAGGTTGAATGCAACTCAACTTAATACAATCATTTTCTATTTGTAAACCTTTTTCAATCAGCATGTAAAACATTTAACTATAGGCTAGATACAGTTTCATATGTTGGACTGGAAAAAATGGATAGATTACATACAAGGGAAATATCAATCCAATGTACAATTTTGTGGTGGCCATCTGTGCTGAAATGTATTCAGTTTTAGCTCCACAAGGCCGTCTGGAAACAGCCAGGAACCAGCCACTGACGTGTCGGCCCCATCCCCTGGGTGCATGCTGGGGAGGTGTCACCCTTTGTGAGGAATGAAGAAATGCACCATGCCTTGGCGCTTGCCCTGGTCCCACCTCCTTCTGCCAGAGACCCTCAGATCTGTCCCACTCCTGCCCAGGCCCCCACAGGCATCCTTGATGCGAACAATGTAGAGCTGGCCACGCCACCCAATAGGCCACACCCACCCCATCCATGCCCACCCAGTAGGCCACACCCACCCTGGCCACACCCACCTGTCCCCCCAAGGGCAACCACAATGCTGATGAGGCCCTCAATGAAATTGAGTTTAACACCCCTGGGTTAAAGGCTAATTAGTTCATAAATGAATAAATAGTACATAAATTGCTATAAATTGGTCAAAACATTATTAAAGAGAAAATAATCCCTCATAGTCATGATCAGTCTTATCACAGTAAAAACCATACTACTGCTATAAATGAAACCTCTGCCTCAGTCACCATTTAAAGTTTTCGTGAGAGAGTCAACCAATATGTATGTACAACTGTACTTGCAGATGATTACTTCCATTTCCAATTGCCTTTTGATGAAATTTTGCATTAAAGTCACCATGAAAAATCCTTGGGAAGAATGGAAAAGCCCTCCTATGGACTAATGACTTATTCATGAATTGGAAACAGAAAATGGGCACTCACAAAGAAATGAAAACTGGGATGAAATCAACATTGGAACTAATTTTAATTTGTTAGGGATGACAGATAGCCAGGAACATGGACAACACCAAATTATTTAGGACAAAGAATTTCGTAAAGAAGAATCCAGAATTCTGTTGTCTGATCTGAATGACAATATAAGTGCTCCAAATAATAAAATAAAATAATATCTTCAGATTTGGTATGATTAAAATGGCAAACTCGGTGAGTTCAGTTTTAATGAAAGTGAACATAAAACATGTAGATTTCACATACATTTTATTTAATTGCTTTTTTAAAATAATTACAAAAAAGAAAAAAGGACCACAAAGATAACTGATACATACACTGTCAAAGAAAAAGAAACACATAGAAAGTGCTTTAACAAAAAAGTGGAAAAACTACAATAAAGAAAAAAGTGTATATTATTACAACAGTAAACAGTTACAATGCTATATATACTTATCCAATGCAAATATTATTCACCTGTACAACTCTCATTTTTTTTAACCTATCTGTATTTTGTATAAATGAGTCCCATATTTCATTTTACTTTTGCATACAAAGTCTATGTCTATAGCAGGGGTGGGGAACCTTGACTCTTTTATAACTTGTGGACTTCAATTCCCAGAATTCCTAGCCAGCCATGCTGGCTCAGGAATTCTGGGAGTTGAAGTCCACAAGTCATAAAAGAGCCAAGGTTCCCACCCCTGGTCTATAGGGAATAAGCTCATAGGTGGCTTATATAATCAGATCCTCAGTTCATTGAGTGAATGGAGCAATACATTTATCTTTCCAATGCTGCAATATCAGTCTTTTAGCCATAGTAAGAATACAGAGAATCCATTTACCTTGTCTGGTTGTCAAATTTCAAGTACTAGATAGGTAATTTCAGGGGAATATTATTCTCTGAAAGTTTTAGCTCTTGTTTCACAACCATATTTATATAATCCACTACTTTCTCCCAAAACCTAGTAAGTATAGGACGTTGCAAAACATATTATAGTATCACCGCAGACATAATTTATGCTAATATGTTTATGACAAAGATATCGGGAGAAGAATGAAAGACCTGGAAGATCATGACTAATCCCTTATACAAAAAATAAAAAAATAGGGCAGTGATTCCACTTATTAGAGATGAAATATATAAAACTTGAATGGACAATTTTTAAAATTCTATTTAGAATTATATAGCAAACCAGAGAATACGTTGACTGAAAATATAAAGATCTTTTTAAAATAAATTAATTTACCACACTTAACTGATGCACAAAAACAACTTTTATTTGCTTCTCTATCTGAGGTAGAGAGTAAACAAATAATTTTAATCATGGCAAGTGGTAAAACACCAGGATTGGATGCATTCCCTATTCAGTAGTATAAAACATTTATAGATCTTTTGGTGCCAAAACTTAGTTAATTGTATGATGAGATATTTGATAAGGGAATTTTATCAGCAGCATTTAACCAGGCTTATATTACCATTATACCAAAGATCACACTCAAGTAAAGATCACACTCAAAGTGCTAATTATCATACAATCTCATTGATTAATTTTGATAGAAAGATATTAACAGCAGTGTTAGCAAACATATTACAGCAAGGGATATTGTTTGTTGTTAAGAATGATCAAGCAGGGTTTATAAAAATTCGCCAAGCAGCAGACATTAAGTTAATTGTAGATAATAAGAGATTTGAATAAAGGTACAGAATAATTTGTAATTTTATCATTAGTTGCTGAAAAAGCCTTTGAGAAAATATATAAACAATTCATGTTTACAATACTGGACAAGTTCAGATTTCCTTTGAAATCTGAAACGGGCATCCTTGTCTAGTTCCTCTAAATAGTGAGAAAGTAGGAGAAAACATATCATTAACCTTCACTTTACATGCAGCTAGTGGTGGGATTCAGCCAGTTCACACCAGTTCGGCAGAACCGGTAGCTAATTTTTTGTTGCCCAGGCCCAGAATGGACTTCTGGAAGCGGCATCCACACAGAGAACTGGTTGTTCACTTATTTGAATCCCACCACTGCATGCAGGCCACTCATATAATATCTTGATCCATTTTATGAATTTCAAAAGAAATCGAAATTACATTCAATAGCAAGAGACTTGTGGAAATGGCAAATAATTGGACATATGAGGCTGCGACAGGAAACTGACCACTGAGTAATGTTTATTTGTACCTTCGGTGTTCAATTTCAAAAATACCTATTTGAGTATTTCAGAAAACCATGCCCTATTTTCCAGATTTCTCCACCTTTCGAGGATGTGGAATCTGTGCTGCTCCAGATATTGCTGCATGACAACTGATGGCAGCTATTATCTTTGGCCATCCTGACTGAAAACACCTTTTCCAGCAATATCTGGACAGCTATATTTTTCCATTACCATCTTCCACTCTCCATATTGCCATAGTTCTTGCTCCCATTACATCTATTATTGTTAGTAGCATTAAGAGCCTTGACTTTAAGCAATAAAAGCAAGTTATAGCTTCTTTATTGAGCTTAGCTCTGCTGTCCAGTGGAAATGTCGGTCTTTAGAATCAGGTTCACTGTATTCTCTTTGTCTTCCTTCCCTGCCTCTCTGTTTAATTTAATCATGTGTTCTTTGCTGTTTATAAAACCGTTTTTCCTGCATTTTTATAACAAGCACTAATAAAATACCCAGAATCAGAAAGGTCATCAAAGATCATCATCGAGATCAAACATACAGTAGTGCAGACAGTCTGCTGCTACAGGATCTTAGGCTGTCAGCCTTTGCTTGAAAGTCTGATGAGAATTCATCACCTCCCTGGGCAGTGGCTGGATTCCTGCATCATGCTAAGGCATATTGGGTTTAAATATGGTTTGTACTGTTGTGTATGTTGAAGTTTTAATTGGTATATGCTTCCGGAAACATGCTGACAAAAGGTGAAGTTTGGGACATGGAAGCCTTAAGAGGAAAACATGTCAGATTTAAGAAAACTTTTCAGACTGGAGAGCAGTTAGCTCTCCTTAGCTTCCATGCTCTCTGCTCTGACTCAAGCCCCAGATGGACAAACAACAACAACAACAACAACAACAACAACAATAATAATAATAATAATAATAACAATAGTAAAGTTGGAAGGGACATTGGAGGTCATCTAGTCCAACTCCCTGCTCAGGCAGGAAACCCTATATCATTTCAGACAAATGGTTGTCCAGTCTCTTCTTTAAAACTTCCAGTGTTAGAACATTCACAACTTCTGGAGGCAGGTTGTTCCACTGATTAATTGTTCTAACTGTCACAGAAATTTCTCTTTAGTTCTAGGTTGCTTCTCTCCTTGGTTAGTTTCCATCCATTTCTTTTTGTCTTGCTTTAGGAGCTTTGGAGAATAGCTTGACTCCCTCTTCTTTGTGGCAGCCCCTGAGATATTGGAACACTGGTATCATGTCCCCCCTCATCCTTCTCTTCATTAAACTAGACATACCCAATTCCAGCCTCCAGTCCACTAATCATCTTTGTTGCTCTTCTCTATACTCTTTCTAGAGCAGTGGTTCTCAACCTTTCTCAGGTTGAGACCCCACTTGCCCCGCCCATGCGCGCTGCGACCCCGACCCGGGTGTGTGTGCGTGTGCGCGCGCGCGCAAAAAAAATTTAAAAAAAAAAAAACAAAAAAAAAACAAAAAAACAAAATGGCGGCCGCGACGGGCAGATCTGCGCATGCGCGGATCGGCCCGTCACATGCACCACGCATGCGCACATTTGCCCGTCGTGGGCCGCCATTTTGTTTTTTTTAATTTTTTTTTAATTTTTTTTTTTTAAAAATCCAAAAAAAACCCAAAAACAAAATGGCGGCCGCGACGGGCGGATCTGCGCATGCATGCATCCGCCCATCGCAGGCGCCACGCATGCACGCATCCGCCCGTCGCGGGCCGCCATTTTGTTTTTTTTATTTTTTTTAAAAAATTTAAAAAAAATCAAAAACAAAACAAAAACAAAATGGCGGCCACGACGGGCGGATCTGCGCCTGCACGGATCGGCCCGTCACACACGCCGCGCATGCGCGGATCCGCCTGTTGTGGTCCGCCATTTTGTTTTTTTTTATTTTGTTTTTTGTTTTTTTTTCTGGCGCGACAGGTGGATCTGAGCGTGCGTGGCACGCACGCGCCAAAAAAAATTTAAAAAATTAAAAAAATTTTTTAAAAAATTAAAAAAACAAAAAAACAAAATGGCGGCCGGCGGTGCCCGGCGACCCCCGCGAAATGGTCGCGCGACCCCAAATGGGGTCGCGACCCCAAGGTTGAGAACCACTGTTCTAGAGTCTCAACATCTTTTTTACATCATGGTGATCAAAACTGGATGCAGTATTCCAAGTGTGGCCTTACCAAGGCTTTAAAAAGTGGTATTATATCCTGAATAGTGGGCCTTATTCAGGATGACAAGGTGGAAGCTTACCGCAAGGAGGTTGAAGGGTTGGTGAACTGATGTAAGGAAAACAGCCTAGTTTTAAATACTGGAAAAACCAAAGAGATCATTGTTGATTTCAGAAAAGTCAGGCACAGCCACACTTCTCTGTGCATAAATGATTCATCTGTGGAGACAGTTACCAGCATCAAATTCCTGGGTGTGCAGCTAACGAGTAGGCTGACTTGGTCACTCAACAGTGAGAAACTGGTGAAGCGGGCACAGCAACGCCTGCATTTTCTGCATTGCATGAGAAAAGCACATCTTCCTTCCCCTGTCCTGACCACTTTCTACAGGGGGACAATCAAGAGCATCCTGTCATATAGCATCACAATCTGGTTTGGAGGCATCACTGCTTCAGACAGGAAGGCGGTGCAGAGAGTGGTGAGAATGGCCGAAAAGATCATTGGCAGTTCCCTCCCTCCCATCCAGGATATAGCACAGAAGCGCTGCTTGAGCAGGGTCCGTAAGATTATCTGGGACACTACACACATCCTCTTCATGACCTGTTTTCCTTGTTACCTTCTGGGAGGAGGCTTCGTGGTATCCAAAGCAGAACATCCAGATTCAGCCAGAGTTTCATTCCATACAGCATTAACCTTACGAACTCTCAAACTTCCTCCTTCCGTTATATATTCAAGATGGACAATGTTTAATATTTATTTGCTACATATATGTAGGGATGTGGGTCTATACATATATTGTTCATAGTATGTTTAGGTGTGTGTCATGTATGTGTTTCACTTTGAGAGTGGGCAACTAAATTTCATTTTTGATGTGTGCCATCGTGCCCACAGTATAAAAATGACAATAAAGGTTATCTTATCTTATTAACACTTCTATTAACTAATGTTCTTTGTCATGTGCTAGACTGTATAGATTAACCTAGAATATAAGTAGAATATATATTTTTGCTCATTGTGAAAAAATGGGGATCTGGTCTTGGAAAGGGGGAAGACAGCAATGAAATATTAATGGAGAAGAAACAGCAATTTAATTGTGAGAAAAATTCATAATAGCCCCACTTTGATTCTCTTTCATGGGGTAGAGAGAAAGTCTGACAAACTTCAAGATTCTGTCATTACTATACCCGACACCAATAAAATAGCATTTTTAGAATCTCCACTGCTTGTTCTTGACATGGCAACACGCGAGGACTGAAATTGAGTAATGTATCTTCAGTAACAAGTGATTTGTGCTGCACTTATTTCTATCTGTGCATTATTGAAGGCCAGTAACCATATGCAGTATATCCCAGGTACCTGAAACAGGGGGTCTCTTTACGCTAGACTGCAGCAGATGGGCAACCAATAGGAAGAGTAAAAAAAATCTTGATTGAAAATCTCTGCATCCACTGTAGCCATTTGTAAACCTGGCATGCAATTACATGTTTGGATATGACCTCTTGGTAAATTTAGTACACCTCTTATTATAAAATAGAATCTAACTAGCCCCAGTATCAGCAGACTGTGACATAAAATTTACAGAGTTGACCGAATTTCCAATTTTACCATAAAGATGAAATTTATGTGATATTTTAACCGTTATGAGATCATGATTTCTATTCCATTAGAGCTATTATTCTTGATCTCAAACCATTTATGTGATCTGGTATGAAACAATATAGAGATGGTCTGGGCCATTCAAATCATCTTTGCTCATGTTTCTATACTCTTATTTATTCCAAGGTTTGTAAATTACTTTCTAAAGGATTTTCCCACCATCTTCCATGTTGTGAAGGAGACTAAGATTAATGCCCTCTCTGCAATGGAAAAACACAAAGGAGAAAGGGGCCTCTATGGAGAAAAACCGTTTGGAAAAAAAAAACTTATTGGGAATTGTAAAGGTCCTATTCAAGCTTGAAGAATACCAGGACAGAGTTGTCACTTAGCAACCTGGAGCAGTGTGGCATGATTTGGATTCCAGAGTGGGAAGGCAAACAATAACTCCTTGCTACCCTACTGAGAACTCAAAAGCTTGAGGCTCTCTTACTCCTGAGAGCAAGCAACCGAGTGTGAAGGATGGGGAAATCTCTCTCTAGAGAACAGTGGAGAGATGGCAAATATAAGAAAAGGTTTTGCAAATTCCCACCTCACACCCCCAAATATCAGGCATTACTGTACTGTTGTTGTTTGCAGTTCTCCACTGGAAATCAAAAAGTTAAGCAAATTCCCAGTAGCAAGAAGAGAGAAATGAATTTTACTCCTCTCTTCTTTCCAACATAGGAGAGTCCCTTAATTTAAGTAGGGCTTTTGGTCATCTTGCTCAGTTTTGGTCATCTTACTCAGGTGTGTCTATTCTGCTAAGCAGCAGCTTTGCAGGGAGTCATAAGGGACTTTTTTTTGTGTGTCTCTTAAAACTCCAGGGATTAAATGATACCCTTTCATGTGCAAAATATGAGAGCCCCTCTGTGAGGGAGATGAGCAGTTAAAAAAAAGTTTGATTTATATAAATAAATAAAATATCTGCTTCACCATTTTTTCTAACTTGATTCTAGAGTAAAGAAAGAAAGAAAGAACACTCTTCACAATCTACATATGAAAAATTTTCTTTATTGTTAAACCAAGTCCATTTTCATATTAAAATATAATGGGTTCACATTAAGACTAAGCAATAATGGTTCTTGTTTCTCTACTGATGAAGAAAAAAAAATGCTCACATTTATGCAGATAGGGTTCAAGACTAGTATTTCAGGTAGGACAAAGTATATTAGGGCTCCAGTTATCGGGAGGACCACTAGGAAGCACCTAAGAGTTTTCTGAATCCCTTTGCTCCCATTTAGTGGTTATCTGGACTCAGGTTTAATAGTTCTAACCTCAAGTATCAAGAATCTCCTTGTCTGAACGTTTGGAAAAAAAACTGGTCAGAGATCATAAATTGCCTGTAACATTGCCTCTCTCCTAAGGGTAATCAAATACTCAGGATTTAATTATTCCTATATTAAATTATGCTCTTAAGTTGCATAATCGCTTTGTATCGTTTTGTTCCTAGATGGATAAAAAAGTTCATGGTGTGCATATTTTTGGAAATACCTTAAGTGTTATGGAACCATTCAGAAAAAAAAATTACTAGTGCATGTCCAAATAACATCTCTGATTTCAGAGTTTCTGCGTTATAGTAGAACAACCCACCCTAGTCAGGAGTTCATAGTCTGCTTCTGTCAGGTTCGTTGGTAGAGCTTCATAATATTTGCGTCATAAAGTTGTTTCCATACCTTCCGTTCTAGATCAAAGTCATGGTTGGTATAAAAGATTAAACGCTTCCGTTCTTTATCATAATAGTGATCTGAATACTTTTGGTATCCTTCGGTGATATATCCATAAGCGCTTACCTGGGAAAGCAAAGGGCTATCATTGGGGAGGGAAATAAATCTGGTTGATTTGAAAAAAGCCTAGTTAGATACATGAGAACTACTTAATAAATAAATTCACGAGCTCATTGGATTTACTTCTTCATTATCATTTTCTAAATATAACTCCATGGGAAGCTTTTTTGAAGGCTGGGGTAGGAGCAATTTGCTCTTCCCTCCACCAGGGGGTAACAATGATGAAGGAGAAAAGGCAAAACTACAATAAATGCTACTCCTCTGGGGTTGGGGACAGGAAATCAATTCTCTCCAAAGCACTGGCTCCCCAGTCTTAAAGGCAGCTTTTATAATGCAATGAATAAATTGCAAGAGATGGTGAAGAGACAACTGGCCTAACCAAGTATGGCACACATTACCCACAGACGATAGAGCAGGGGTTCTCAACCTTGGCAACTTTAAGACTTGTGGACTTCAACTCCCAGAATTCCTCAGCCAGCAAAGCTGAGTTTCCACAAGTCTTAAAGTTGCCAAGGTTGAGAACCCTGTCGATAGAGCTTTGATTTGAGAAAATAGAGAACTACTTGCTGTTAAAAGCAATGATAAACACATACCCATAGATATGCATGTTTGTTATCAAGATAAAACATGCATTCCTTAAACACCAAGAACTAGGAGCTGTGACCAAAAAGCCAATATTTTAGGAATAGTCAATCATAAGCTTGTTAAACCATTAAGATGTTGAGTTAAGTATTCTTATATTTCAATGATTAACTAACTGGAGAACATTCCCATGAGTAATATGGAAACAGCCAACTTCAAACCAGCTGTGTAAAACAAGTGGGGAGAAATATCTGGGTTACTACAGCAATCATTCTTCTGCAACTGAGTATTGTGGCTTGATTTGAGGAGATGAGGGGAAGGATAGCTTATAACCTTGGGAAGGGTACTTAAGAGTTGATATTTGAAAGAGAAAAGGGAAGAGCAAAAAGGCAAGATTAATTTAAAGCCTTTTGGAAAAGTGGAAGATTACTTTGCCCCTATATGTATATGGTGAATTAACTCTGTGGAGAGGTCAAAGGAATCTAAGAATTCCCAAAGCTGGAGAGAAAGTTGAGGAAAGAAATGTGCTTATCTCATTGAAATCTGCTCTTCAGGAAGCCTTGAGGATGTCGGGACTTTCAGAGTTCCTTCAAACATTGTTTACTGAAATTAACTTCATTAAGATATGAGAAAGACATGCAACAGAAAAGGTTTTAACCATAAGATAGGCATTAGAACTGCATTAGGTGGCTGGCACACAGATGTGGCGTTCATGAAGTAAATCAGTGCCAGGATAGCTCACTCAGGCAGAAAGAGTTTTAATTTGAGGTTTCTGTTTTTTTAAGTCAAGAAAGGAAGAGTTGAAAGAATATGATTAAAGGAACAGCAACACAAAATGGTCATGCAAGGGGACAAGAACTAAAAGCATATGCCCCTGTCCTGAGGCATTTCTCTAGAGAAGAAAACCCCCCCAAACCCCAAATGTAATAGCAGCAGATCTTCTGATTGCTAAATAAGTGTTTCCTAAACAATGGTGCAAGAGACAAATGTCTCTGTTAACTTTGTGGCTCACCTTTAAATTCTATGCAGCATCTTTGAACCCTTACCTGATCACAGAGGTGGAGTGCAGTCAAAAGAAGGAAGGCACCTGTTGTAGGTCTATAAATGCGCCAGTAGGGCTTTTCTAGAGATTTGGACTTCAAAAACCTGGGGTGGGTTATAAAAGCAGGTTTTAAAAAGTAGATCAGGGGGGAAATGAAAGCTGAGCAGGTCTCTCCTTGAGGTGTTATCAAAAAATGTGCTGCTGTTCAGCACTCAACAAACAGGTTGAAAGGCATTTATGAAGCATTCTTAAAACTGACCATACATATACGCTCATAATGAATTGTGTCTGGTTTTAAAGTTGCCTTGGGTAAGGGGTTCTTTACCTTTAAGGCTGTGAAGGAGGAATAGTTTCAGGAGCCACACTAGTTTTTCACAGCTACATTCCATACAAATCTTGCTTAATGCCAGTCTGATTACTCAAAACCCAGGAATCCCATCCTGAACTGAATCTGGCAGCTGGAGATGGCAAAAAGTTCCAGCCTTGGAACATGCCAAGCACAAAAGAGCCATTTCAATGTTCTGAGTGCAGGTGCTTTGAGAAATTTATTCTGCACATGAAATAAAACGCCCACTATTTTGTTCCAAGCGGGAAAGAAAACCCAACAATTTCAAGAGGCCTAGTTTTGAGGGTTCTGACTGTTCCAAACACTGGGATGGAGTTGCTGTTTTGTGGCTTGTGTTTGGGCTTCTTCCTTCAAAGTTTCATACTGGCTAGTTCAGAAGCTGGAACTTCTCATGATCCTGCTACTGTTGTTTGAGAGTGGATGGAGTGGATGGGGCAATATGAGAGTGGAACGTGAAAGAAAAAAAATACAGGTAAATACATGGCAGAAGAAGATGGCTGCCCAGAGTTGCCTGTCTGCCTTCCAGATTAGTGTGGTTGGTTGGTTTTTAAAGAAACTTTGTTCTGGGAAGCTGGAGTTCCTGTAGGTGGACTAATCATCCTATGAGAACAGAGCTTCCCCCCCATCCCCCACCCCCAGGGAAATAATGCAAAGGGAAGATACAGAAGTTTGTGCCATCTCCACAAGAGTTGTTACTGTAACTGCTTCTGAGGTGTAAGTACAACGGTTAGTAATACATGATTGGCATACTGAAAGTTCTGTATGTGTATGTCCTGCACATGCTCTCGTATCTGATTGTAACTTTACAGCATTATTCTTTCAGTTGGGAAGCATCAACAACCTGCTGGTTCATTCCAAAATGGAAACAAAATCATCAGAAAAATCATAATGTTGCTTTTGTTAGGTTTTCACCTGGACAACAGGCTGAAAAATAAAAACAAAATCTGTGCCTTCTGAAACTTAGCTAAGGGAATGTAAACAAAAATATAAACAAATTGTAAGAGAACAAATTAATTACCAAAGACTGAAAGAAATGTTAGAGAGCTTAGTTTCTTTCTTCCTCTAACCTTGTAAATGACCCTGAAGGTTTACTAAAAAGATCATTATCTGTTTTTTTCTGTTGAGACTGAGGCGGGGAGGGGATGAAGAGCTGATAACATATGCTAATCTAAATACAATTTTCAGATGTTTTTGAAACTTGTTTCTAATCTTTTCAGCAGAGATTGGTTGTAATAGGTTAATGTTTTTAAAATCACAAGTTTGGTCAAATGTTCTTCCAGTCGAGCATTGTGGCATTCTTTGTTGCAACATCTGCCCTGTGGAACAGCCTTCCCCAATTTAGTTTGTCACCCTTCAAGATGGCCCTGAAGACAGAGAAATTCTCCCTTCAGGCCCTGGACCAGGAAGTTGGAGGATCCTGCTGTGCAACATAACTCTACATATCTGGTTGCTGATATAGTGTGTTTCACATTGTATTTTATACTTTATCATTTTCCTTGCCCTAGATATTTGTAATCCTTGTTAGTCACCCAGAGTCATTTAGCAAGAAGGTAACCATATAAGTACAGGTAGTCCTCAAGTTATAACAGTTCACTTAGTGACAGTTTGAAATTACAATGGCACTGAAAAAAAGCGACTTATGACCGTTTTTCACTTATGACCATTGTAGCATCCCCATGGTCACGTGATCAAAATTCAGATGCTTGGGAATTGACTCACATTTATGGCCCTTGCAGTGTCCCGGGGTCATATGATCACCTTTTGCAAACTTCTGACAAGCAAAGTCAAAGAGAAAACCAGATTCATTTAACAACTGTGTTACTAATTAACAACTGCAGTGATTCACTTAATAACTGTGGCAAGAAAGGTGATTAAAATGGGGCAAAATTCACTTAACAAATGTTTCACTTAGCAACAAAAATTTTGGGTTCAATTCTGATTATAAGTTGAGGACTACCTGTAGTTTAAATAAATCAATGAAATACCATCACCACTGCCACATTTTTATAATCCTAGAATGAAAATAAGGCAGTAACAGCTGGCTCCCAGTTCTCATTGTTTCCTATAGTCAGAACACAAAATATTTTGGGTTTTGTTGTGACAGATATTGAATGCTCAATCTGTTTTATGTTTCATTCCAACAGAACACAGCCAACCTGTAATAATTTTGACGGAGTGTTTTGTTTTGTTGCGTATTTAAAACAAGACATTGTTCTGTTCAGCTGTCCATGCTGCCAACACTGCTTATTTAAAATCTTGAAACTGTTCCTGGTGTTTGAAATTCACTTCACTTATGTCTTACCTGTTTTTAGTGTATCTGAGAAAGTCTGGATGAATCACGAAGTATTGATCCAAATTGAAATTATCAAATTTATCCCGGGGCCTTGGTCTATAAAAACAAAATATATATTTAGGCAAACTATGTAGAGTTCAAATCAAAGCTGGTTTGGCCAGCTTTTCTATAAATTAGAGTGATGACGCAAGGTCTTATCTTTTCGCACACCCTATCTAAGATCAGAATGGGGAAAACTGAGGATTTGAAGTGTGTGTTTATTCTTGGGCAGTATTCTTAAGTTAAAGTCACATTGCAGTAAAGTAACATCTATTATTAAAAGGAAATGTGAGCAAACATAGTGGGTTCACAGAGAGACCTTTTTGAAGACAAAAGAGAGAAGATGGGGGGGAAAATTAAGGAATGTGATTGTTTAAAAAGGGGCCAGAGGCATATGGCAGAAATGTGTGTGATATCATACACTGTTGCTATGATTGATGGCCTGTGCCCTAGGATCTGTAAGAACTGGACGGAGCATAGGTGGGACAAGAAACCATGAAGCCTGGGACAAAGACTGCCATGTTGCCTGGAACAAAGAAGACAAAGGAACAAAGACCCATGAGGCTTGACCATGCGGCCTGGAACAAAAGGCTATGAGATTTTGGAATAACAGGAAATGAGGGTGGGGCCAACAGGTGGAGGAACGTTGTACCAAGATTTGAATCTACCGGCCACAGGTATGCTTTGCCATTGGCCACAGGTGTAGCTTTGCAGTGTAACCTTGCTATTGGCCACAACTATAACATTGTCATTGGCTGTTTGTAACCATGTGATGCCTTATGTAACCGCCCACTGTAACATGCAATAAATAGGGAAAGCAGCCTTCTATCTGGGTTCGCTTCACCCCAAGGAAACCTGCATCCATGCTATATCCTTCAATCTGGCTATCGTGAAGAACCCGCCATTGGGGCACAATTAAGTGCACCAATACACATGTCAGGATATATGTATTTAATGGCAGTGTTTCGATAATGATAACTTGATGTGCATTTTGGCTCCCTTTGATTTGCTTAGGACTCTGCCCAGTCAAACTTTGGGTTCATCCACATGGCTTTGAGATGCTCACCTATCCTTTGTGGAGGACCTTTCCTCACTTCAGAACTTCCTGCATATTGCCAGCCCATTCCTGAGGCAGACTGAGATCAGGTCAAGGAAAGTGACACTTTCCATAAGAAAATGGAACAAAACCTCCTCTGTAAACATTCTGTATTGCTAGGAAATGTTGGCAGCCTTCATGGCTCCAAATGATAAGACCCTGCTCCATCATTGGCAATAGGATTCTGTGCCACCAAAATCACTCCTCCTTTGGTTGCCAGGGAGAACAAAACTTCATTAAAACTTTCTTTTTTTTCAACTCAGGGAATATTGACCTTGTGGAATACCTACTCTGACATCAGATTTTCTGTTGCTGTAGCATCTTCTACCATGAAGGCCTTTGTGAACTGGCAATAATACAAAAACTTACTTTGCTTACCCTTCTCCTCTTTGGTCCTCCATCTCTTGTCAGTCATGGAAGGAATATTGCGGCAGTACATAGGAAATATGTCAACCTGTTCAACAACCTTTATTTGTGTGCTTGTGTGCTTTCCCCCTCCTTTTTGGAATGATTAAAGTTGTCACTGTGATGGTAGTACCTTTGATTTTTGACAGAATTGTGGGGGACTGAAAATTGTAGGCAAAGAAACTGGACCATTCAGCAAAATGAAAATGGACAATTGAATAAGAGGAAGGATCCCAGTCTTTTATCTTCCTATCCATTTCCAGGCATTTCAGAACACAAATCTTTAACAAGAAACGGGGAGGGTCACTTCAGTGGTGAAAGTCAACTTCAGAATGCTCTTAAAGCTGCTGGTCGAAGTACCATATAAGTCCCCAATGGGGGAGGGAAAAGGGCACTAGAGGATAAGAAATGGGACAGTAGTTTCAAAACAGCACACTTCACTCCCATTATAAGAACAGGAGAAAGCAGGTCAGAGCAAGGCTGTAGGGATAAGCCCTACAAAAGTCCATAGAAATTGTTATACTCAAACTCTTTATCTCTTTGCCATTTATTTTCATTAACAGTTAACTGATTCTTGAAAGCAGAACTCACAAAATTCATCTAAATTTTGCCTGGTTTATCTCCTGATTATTCATTAAAATATTGAGGGTGGGGGAATGTTTTCAAAGTTCTTATTTAAGAATGTAATATTTCTGTTAAGCCAATTGAGATGTGGGCACACTGGGCCAAAATGTTAATAAATTAGGAAAATGCAGCCATCCTTATTCATTAATGTTTTACACACTGAAGAAAGATCTTCAAAATGTTTGCAAGGAGTCAGCAATGCAAGGTCAAGAAAAACTCTCCACACTGCTGAGGCAGAAAAATTGAAAGATAATAAAGAAAAGCCCACTTTGTCTTGATTCAGATATACTTTGGGGCTGATCTGAACATAACCTGGATAATATATATCTAAATAAAGGCAGTACATATAAACCTCTGTATCTGGACCTGCTTTCAACTGAAGATGTCTATTATGCTACATTATTTTTAAGCATTTCAAAGGTGTATTTTCTGCCCATATTCTATTCATATACATTTCTGCATTTTCCTCCTCAGCAGCATCCAGAGTAAACCACATAATAACATGGCAGTGTCATCAGGCATATCTAATACCTTTATGTTTTTGCAGTCCAACACCTGAGGTTATGAGATTATGCAAATCACAACATGCCTCCCCTTGCCTTCCATTGTGGGTGCCCTTATCCAGAAAGCACAGCACTACTCACCCATAATAGTCCAAAAATCCCTTCCTGACATTGGCGTTCAGAAGAAGAGCTTTCAGCCATTCATAATCTCTTGCCCCTTCCAAGAAGTGTAGATACTTGATCTCCTAGGAAAAATGCCACAAATACATTTGGAGGGGACACCGCAGATGGAATGCCACAGCATAAAATATAGGGCTGGGCATTCTCTGCTGGTCTTAGGTGAAAGAGGGATAAATCAGAACTGGGTTGTGAAACTTGGAAGAAGATTTAAGGTTTTCTAATGTAAGGTGCTCTCACAACTAATGTTCAGCCAGGAGGAGGAGAAATATAAGGATATCTGCCTTACTTTTCCTGCAGGGATCTTCTTGAATCCACGATTCCCCAGAATCATAACTGAAGTCACTAAGGAGTAGGCTGTGAATCCATAAAAAGAAGTTCTTGTTCCCACATCTTTCTCGTAACCCTTGATCACAGCTCCACTCACTCTGGTGAAAGAGACCATATAAAATCACCAAGTTAGATAAGTGGAGCTAGTTCAGGTACATATGCATACTTTGAGAGATTCCCAGGAAAAATAAATAAATTAGTGCAGACATGTCAAACACAAGGCCCTGGGGCCGCATGCGGCCCGCGAAGTGGTTTCATATGGCCCACGAAGCCATCCTGGAAAGAGTGAGGGAACGGCCCCCGCTGTCTTGGCCCTGGCCCAGGCCAGCCGGGAGCCAATGTACAATTTTGTGGTGGCCATCTATGCTGAAACGCATTCAGTCTTAGCTCCACAAGGCCGTCTAGAAACAGTGAGGAACCAGCCCCTGCCGCGTCAGCCCGCCCCCTGGGTGCATGCTGGGGAGGTGTCACCCTTTGTGAGGAATGAAGAAATGGACCATGCCTTGGCGCTTGCCCCGGTCCCATCCCATTCTGCCAGAGACCCTCAGATCTGTCCCACTCCTGCCCAGGCCCCACAGGCACCCTTGATGCGAATGATGTAGAGCTTACCATGCCCACCCAGTAGGCCACACCCACTCCATCCACGCCCATCCAGTAGACCGCACCCACCCTGGCCACACACCCCCGCCCCCCCCGAGGGCAACCACAATGCTGATGTGGCCCTTAGTGAAATTGAGTTTGACACCCATGAATTAGTAGAATCCTGATTTTGATAACCAGAATTCCAAATTGGCTTTGAAGCAGAAAAAAATTGTTTTTCTGTCATTTCAGCAAAGATTAAGAGTCAGTATTCAAAACATGCAATTCTCTGGCAGATTCCAGGGGAATATTAAGATATATTCCACACATGCATACCCATCAGTTGATGAGTGAGGATTGCTGTCATAATTCTAACTGGACGTAGGGAATGTCTTCCCTTTAAGCTGTCCCAGAGCACTACTGGGGGCTTCTTTGCTCCTCCAAACACTAGCAACAATTCCCCCCCCCCTATCTAATTTCCCCAGTGTCTTCCAATAAGTCATCCTCTGGTGCCTCCAGCTGGCCAATGGGAAAGTACAAAAAAGCAGCTAAACAGTTGTTTGATGTGAAGAAAAAAAATACTCCAAGCCAGCCAGTCACTGTGGAGAAATCATCTAGGAAGAAGATGGTGCCACATCTTAGGATGCGGGAGGAAATCATAGGCACCAGGAAGCGGAACAAGATGAAAGTTTCCACCAATGGGAATCCATCTTCTTTGCTGCTCTAGGAGGAAACTTGCAAAACTGCCCTGCTCTGGAAAAAGAACTGAGCTGATAGTTAATCAGCTCAGTTTCCCAAGGTCTTTGCCCACAGGGATCGTATGAAAAAAAACTTCAGCCTATCAAATATGACAACCAGAGTAATAATCACTTTGTTTTTCAAGAAAATATAGCAGTGCTATATTAGTTGTCATGGTTCCGATAAATGTGACCAGAAGAAAATAATAACTCTGAGGCAATTGCATTCCTCAAAGAATACTTTAATGGCTACATAGTATCCCTCCCATCTCTTTTAGTAATCAATAGGTGACCAGCAAAGCAGCAAGAGGAGGAGGGAAATTAGTATATTTGGTATCAGTTTCTCCTGGTCCCCCAAAAACATACTTCTCTCCATAGACTGGAAAATGAAGAGCCATTTACCAGTTCTGTTCCTCTAAGTGGATGTAAGAAAAGTGGGGTGGAAATAGTCAGCACCTCAAATCTTGCTGTAGCACAGAATATAAAGAGGACCAATACAGCTATCTACTCCAATACACCTTGGGGGGTTGCTTTTTATTCCTGAGTCCAGCAGTCTTCTGAAAGATGCTTGGCTACCTGGGTAAAGAGTCCCTGCTAAAATGTAGATGATACAGCAGCTAAGCTGGAGGAGAGGAGGTAACTATGCTGCAGAAATGACAGTAGAAAGATTGTGACTGTGCAGGTGGCATCTTAAAACTGCATGCAACTTCAGGCTTTTTGCAGAACTACAGTTCGTCTTACCGGAACACATAATCATGAGAGTCAATTTCCTTGCCCATTCTTGAATTATTCAGTATCCCTCCATTTCCTACAACTGCACAAGTGATGCACTTGGAGGTCTGACTGCCATTACGTGCAAAGAGAATGTGATGGTAGGGTTTAGGAGGAAGCATGGATATCACTTCTTTTACCACTGGAAAGAAATGAGACACAATTATTCATTGGAAGAAGCTAGCAGGTTTCATAAAATAAGACAGCTTCAAACTGGGTAGGACATAATAGACAATTCAGGCATGACACAACAATTAAATTAGAATATATTACATTGACTACATTGTCTTGGCATTGAAAGTTCAGTTGTGCATAGAGCTTGTGATCTTCTCTGATATAAATTGAATCTAGAATTGTCAGTGCCATTACATGGGCCTGACCAGGAACTAAAATGTTAAAGTGTCTTCCCTAAATCACTGGGGTATAGGAAGGAGAAAGAAGTGCAACACTGACAGACATGTAGGATTCTATTATTATACAGGCAGTCCTCAGTTTACGATTGTTCAGCAGACACTCAAAGCTACAATGGTGCTGCATGAATGGTACTTACAACCTGTCCTTGAAAATTCTGAACAACCTCCTGCAGTCATGTGATTGTGATCTGGGCACCTGTCAATCAGTTCACACACTTAAGATGGTTGCAGTGTCCCATGGTCATATGATTGTCATTTGTGACCTTCCCTGCCAGTTTCCTACAAGAAAAGTCAATGGGGAAGTGGGCAGAGATCACGCTGAGACTATGTACTTTTCCCTTATCACAAGATGGGGAAACATGGAGCAGGTTTGGGGTGAATGGACTGATAACTGGCTCAGTATATGACTTCTAATACCTTCTGCCAGAAGTAGTCTTGCTTTTAACCCATACTATGCACCCCATAATAGAGATGCTCACATGAGAAGTTTAGCTCCATGAAGCCAAACGGTGGAGCAAAATGGTCCATACGCTTCCATTCACTGTCACTGAAGTGACTCCTGTCCATGAAGACTGTGATGTTGGGTAGGAAAATATCATGTAACCAATCAGATTTAGCAGCCTTGTTCCTCAGAGAATCTGGGCAGGTCTAAGAAATGGAGAAAGAAGGGAAGAAAAGTTATGAGACAACTGTTCGAAAAAACAGTTTTGTCCAATCACAGCAGCTTTTCATTCTTGTTGACTATTTTACAGAGTTCCAGCAATAATGGATATGAATGAGATCTCAAACTAAATATGATCTGCACATTGTCAGGTATTCTAATAAATAATCCTAAGGCTGTGATTTTTTTTTTAAGTACCGGTAAATGTTTTCTTGCTGGAGTGTTCCTTTTCTTTTTCTTTTTGTTGATGGCAATAGAATATTTCCATATATTAAGTTTTCTTTAAAGAATTCTATGAGGGGACTGAGATACCGCTCTCCAGTTGTAATCCTCCAATACTCTTAATATTTTCCTACTCTTCTCTTAGCAAAAATTGATCTGTTAAAAGTAGCAAAATTCCTTGAGACTGGTAATACCAGAAACCATCTGTCTGGAAACACTCTTGGTTAGGCATCAACTAGAACCAGTGAAATATTTTAGAAAATCTATGCAAGGAATCCTAATGTAGATGCTAGATTAGAAGAATATTTAATATTCATGTCTGTATATGGAAAAATAACTGAATTTCTACTTCTCCCCGGCATGGTACAGCACAACCACAACAAGAACTAGTCTTCAGATTCATCTTCTGTGGATATTGTTACAGAATATCTTTAAGAAATATTGCTCTTTTCCCATTCCATAGGGTCCCAGGTAACCCTATCCAGAATCATTTAGATCAGTGGTTCTCAACCTTTTTCAGGTTGAGACCCCACTTGCCCCGCCCATGTGTGGTGCGACCCTGGCGCGCGCGCCGGGCTGATCTGTGCATGCGCGGCGCGCGTGCGACAAAAAAAAGCAAAAACAAAATGGTGGACCGCGACGGGCCGATCCGCGCATGCGTGGCACGTGCAACAGCCCGAACCACGCATGCACAGCGCGCGCGTGACAAAAAAACAAAACAAAAAAAAACAAAAAAACAAAATGGCGGACCGCGGTGTCCGGCGACCCCCGCGAAACGGTCGTTTGACCCCAAATGGGGTTGCGACCCATAGGTTGAGAACCGCTGATTTAGATAGCTAGATGGACAATGCCTAAATCTGATAAATAAATACAAAATAAATTTGAATTATTTAGCTAAAGAGTTCAATTCCAAAGCTGTCTGAAACCTGGAACATGTGGCAGGCAACCATGACATTTACTCTCATTGAGTTCTGGTAGAAGTTAAGTTAAGCCACATACTTCCCTACGACCGGTGAGAGTGCACAGGGTCGGCCTCCTCCGGGTCCCATCAGCAAAACAATGTCGTTTGGCGAGTCCTAGGGAGAAGGCCTTCTCTGTTGTGGCGCCCACCCTCTGGAACCTACTGCCCCTTGAAGTCCACATTTCTCCCACTCTCCTGGCCTTCCGAAAGAACCTCAAAACTTATCTTTGCCGGCAGGCCTGGGGATGATTGTGGGTTGTGGTTCGAATGTTGTGCGTGTATTGGGTACTTATTTTTAATGTTTTGATATTTTGTATATGTTGTGAGCCACTCCGAGTCTCCAGAGAGGAGCGGCATACAAATCAAATTAAATAAATAAAATAAATAAATAAGCCAATGTTACAGCCCAGAATGGGCCTTCATAATATATAGTTTCCAAGAAAAATTAAGTGAAATTAAGTGAAGAGAACAGGAAGCATCATGTATCATAACAAAACCTACCCCTTGTTTGATTATATCACAGAACATAATTGTTAGTATGTGTGTATTGCAGCAAAAACACGCGGGTTTTTTTAGGAAATTTATGGTAAGATCATGCAATGGTTACTTACTGACGGTGGTGTTGAATTATCCAAGAGATAAATGTCATCAAATTTCCAGCGGGGCTCAGATTTAAAGTCAGTTGCTTTTAACCTTTTACGGGTTGTTGCTAAAGGATCTGGATGCGTGACTTGTTGCACATCAGACACCGATGCCTTGGCAGAGTGTTCTTTAATTAGGTTTATTTTGTTGGATTGTTTCCGCAGGAGAGTTTGATTTCCTGTAGAGGGCAGTGTGGCATTTTTATCGTGAAACTGTGGTTGTTTGGCTGCTTTTCCTGCAGACTGCTTTCTTGGGGGTACTGGTGTCACACGTTTAGCCTTTGCTTTCTCCTTTTCTTCATTGCCCGGTGCCATATATTTTTTTGTTTTTCCCTTTTTGTTGGATGCTGGTGTAATACGCTTCCCATCTTTATTAGATGACTGGGTTTCAACCAAAGTTTTGGCATGGTTTTGACTTGCTGCAGGTATCTCCTTACTGTCTTTGGTTTGAGTTTTATTTAATGAAGGCCTTTCTTTCTTCTCGGCTGATTTTTGACTGGTTTCCACAATGACCAGCCTACTCCTGGTTTGCTTTTGAAGTGATGTTGATGCATCTTGGAACTCAGCCTGCCTCTCAGGGACATTGTAATTTTCCAATCCTTTCACTGGATCTTTCTGCAGTGATGAGCTGCCTGGTCCCGCTCTTGTATCTGGAAGCTCTAATGGCTTTGGGTTGGTAGCTACAACTTCTTGAATATCGTTTTGGATGTCAAATAGAGGCACTTTTTTGATATGTTGAAAACTAAAGAAATGGCTGAAATGCAGTTAAAAAGATAGTTACATTCAGAATGTATTTAAAGTAGTCCATATGTCTGACATTTGGAACCCAGATGCTTACATATCATAAAATAAAAAAACCTAAGTAAATCTCTCAAACCCACCTGGATTGCAGAGTTCCTATTCAGTTAAACTTCAGAGATATTTTGGAATTGAAAATAGTCGCCTTTTAAATCACCCTCTTTTATCATTTTAAATACTGCACCTGATTACAAATTTCTGTAGGTATACTTTTAGTATCTAGTTAATTCAAGATAATTTCTTTAATTTTAAGAAAAAATACCTGTGAATAGTATAGACTAGATAGAGCAGATAGAGCAAACATCTTGGCTATTAAATTTTACATTCTCTCTTTAGGTCACTTGGAAGGACTTGGGTATCTCCTTCAGAGGCAGAATATCTAGGCTTTGTTCTTCTGATCATTTCATTCCCACATATCATTACCTCAGCCTTGGTACATGGCAGCTATTTTAGTAATAATCACTAATAGTACTTTTGCTCTTTAAGCCAGTTATATTTTGATTGGATTGTCTTTGCAATTTGTTGTATGTTGGATTTGGCTTTATTATAGACAGAAGTAAGGGTAAGGGGTTTGGTTTCCCTATGAACCAAAAAAAAAAAAAAGCAGATAATGAAGGAGAGATAGGAAGATACAAAAGGTTTTCTTTATTCTTATTCTGACCCTTTCTTCAACGATCAGAATTTGGGTTGCCCTATTAAACTTCCCCTCTAGATTTGATGTGTGAGTGGGATGGGATGAATCAGACTTAATTTTGTCTGTTTTAAAATATGACACAGGACTTATTTAAGCTGGAACGTATCGAGGAGGACTATCGTGTGTATCTACCACATTGACTTTATACCCCACATCTACTGCTGGACATGTTCCCATTCCTCAAACCACAGCAAAATAAACTAGGGCCCATTTACATAGCTAACAGTCCAAAACCCAGTTATGGAACAGACCAATTCACACTCAGTCAGAAGTAGTAATTTATTGAAAGCATTTACAAATGAATAAGGATAACAATGTAGAAAAGTGGACTACATTTTCTATCCATTGGAAATCCAAACTGATTTTAGCAAGGAATGGATTTCTAACATCCCTTCCATAAGGTTCTTTCTTTTCTAATCAAGAGGCCAGACCTGTAAAAGAATTGAGAACTCACGTTGGGTAGATGGGAGGTATGAACAAGCAGTTAAGGGAGAACTTTCACAACAGATTACATGGAGTGTCAAAAGAGGGAAGTTTGAAGAAAAAAATGGGAAAGATAGAAGAGGAATATTGCCAGCAGCAAGATGGATGGAGCCAATTACAGTGATGGTGGGTGTACCAATGGAAGGCTTGAAGCATCAAGTCAGGGACAGATCATCGTAGAGGAAACCTACCTATTTGATCATTAAGTCCATAACGCAATAATAGCACATAATTAATAAAAACAGCAATGAACATTCTTGGAATCCTTACAGTGCCTGTTTGTTGATGTGGCCAATCTCAAAAGTTCACAAGACCACTCAGTAATGCATTTTGTACTTGGCTTTAGGATGCAAATGTGAGGAACGTACCAAAAGTTGTTATAATGATATATTTGCTGGGGTTCTCCACCATAATTTATAGACTGGATTTTCATTTAATTTTGTCAGTGGGAAAGATAAGCAAAACTTCTACTTTTTTATAGTGACTGTAAATTTGATACATCAGTATCTCGCCTGGTAAGAAAGCATAATCAGTCCACCTCTCCAGATATGTTTATATAAATATATTTAGATATATTTATTTAGATTATCTAGCTTTATTTATATGCAGTAAATTAACAAAAGGCAAATAAAAACCAGTGTACAAATACTGTTGCCAACTCTATAACGAACCTGGCTGCAGCCATTTTGCTCATTCTAGGTTGTCACAAGAATGGGAACGGGTGCGGAGAATCTGTACTAGTCTAAACATTTTACTATCCCGTGGGAATCAGTAAAGGTCATTTCTGTCAGTTAGATGGGGGGGCATTTAGTTAGAAAGCCCGCCAAACTCTTCTATTGGGGAACGTAGCTGATTGCATAGCATTGGGGTGGGAAGTTCAACTTCATAAAATTGTCTCTCTTTTAAGGGCATTTCAGACTTGATTTCACTTTTGACCATGCCGATACTATGTAACCAATAAACATGTTCTTTGAGGAAATCTCAAGCCTCGGAATTCTGATTTGTTTGGTTTTGTCTATTGGAACTTTGACAACTGTCTAGTAGATGGTTGTAAAGCAGTTTTCCCTTCTTTTATAATTATCTAGGGTTGCCATTGCAGCTCATAAAAGACATTTGAAAAGATTTATTAGCTAGGCAAAGGGACAAAACCAGATCTTGATGGGAAATAGTTTACAATGATTGACATGTTGACATCAAGTTAAAGACAATCTGGTCAACAACCAACAGTGTTTTTATGCCTCAACTGCTATGGTTTTGAAAAACAGGGTTATGATGATATACCCATTTATCATTCACGGACAGGCATAAAGGTCTTAAATGCTTATATACAAATGCTCAAAGCTTGGGGAACAAACAGGATGAACTAGAAGCAATAGTAGACAAGGGCAGGTATGACATAGTTGGCATTACAGAAACTGGTGGGACAAACCCAATGACTGGAATGTACTGATGAATAGATACAAATTGTTCAAAAGAAATAGATTTACAAAAAGAGGAGGGGGAGATGTACTTTATGTGAGAGAACACTACATATCAAAGATAAAATCCCTCCAGAATGTATATGGGTCAATATAAAAGGGAAAAAAGTGACATTGCCATAGGTGTATATTACAGACCACCCAACCAATTGGAAGAAATAGATGAACTCTTTGCCAACCAGTTAACAAACACACAAAGATGAAGTCAGGAAAGCAAAGGCTCAGAATGAACAAAGACTTGCAACAGAAATCAAGGACAATTAAAAAAAAGTTTCTTTCAACATATTAATAGCAAAAAAAGTCAAGGAAACTGTAAGAGAGACGATGGCAAGAAAGTATCAGGCAGTAGGGAGAAAGCAGAACTGCTTAACTCATTCTTTGCATCAGTCTTCACATAAAAAGAAATTATAGCCCAACATACAAAAAAAAAAAACTACTGCAAAAGACAAACTAGAAACAAAAATTAAAATAAGCAAGAAAATGGTAAGAGAACACCTATCTGACCTTGATGAATATAAATCACCAGGATCCGACAGATTACATCCCAGACTTCTGAAGGAGCTGGCAGATGTTATCTCAGAACCATTGCACCATATCTTTCAAAAATCCTGGATCACTGGGGAAGTACCTGAGAATTGGAAAAGGGCTGATGTGGTTCCCATCTTCAAGAAAGGGAAAAAAACGGACCCAGGAAACTACAGACCAATCAGTTTAACATCAATACTTGGGAAGATCCTAGAAAAGATAATCAAAAAAACAGACTAGAAGCAAACAAAGTTATAACCAGTAGCCAGCACGGGTTTGTCAAAAACAGATCATGCCAAATCAATTTTATTTCATTGTTTGATAAAGTGACTAAATTAGTAGACCAGCAAAACGCTGTGAACATAGTATACTTAGATTTCAGTAAGGCACTTGACAAAGTAGGCCACAACCTGTTGCTTAATAAGCTAGAAAAAAATGGGGTAGACAACACCACCACCAGATGGATCTGTAGCTGGCTGACAAACCGTACTCAGCGAGTAGTCCTCAATGGTATCACATCCACATGGAGAGAAGTAAGCAGTGGGGTCCCACAAGGCTCCATCTTAGGCCCAGTACTCTTCAATATCTTCATTAATGACTTAGATGAGGGAATTGAAGGGGAACTCATCTAATTTGCAGATGACACCAAACTGGCAGGAATAGCCAATACCCCAGAAGACAAGCTCAGGATCCAAAAAGATCTTGACAAACTTGAACAAAATGAGTTTTAATGTGGAGAAAAGCAAAGTTTTACATTTAGGCAGGAAAAAAAATCAAAGGTTTAAATACAGGTGCCAAAAAAGCTAATACAATCCTGGGTTGTATAAACAGAGGCATAGAATCAAGATCACGTGAAGTATTAGTACCGCTTTATAAAACTCTAGTGAGACCACACCTGGAATACTGCAGCCAATTTTGGTCACCATACTATAAAAAAGATGTTGAGACCTTGGAAAAAGTTCAGAGAAAAGCAACTAAAATGATCAAAGGCCTGGAAACTAAAACATATGAAGAATGGCTGCAGGACTTGGGTTTGGCTAGCTAGTCTAAAGAAAAGAAGAAATAGGGACGACATGATGGCAGTGTTCCCGTATTTGAGGGGCTGCCACAAAGAAGAGGGGGTCAAACTATTTTCCAAAGCACCAGAGGGCAAGACAAGAAACAATGGTTGGAAACTGATCAAAAAGAGAAGCAACCTGGAATTAAGGAAAAACTTCCTAACAGTGAGGACAATTAACCAGTGGAACAGCTTGCCTTCAGAATTCATGGGTGCTCCATTCCTGGAGATTTTTTTTTTAAAGAAAATTTTATTGGTTTTCTAGTTTTACATTTAAGTATTGGAAAAGCAATGTGGCAGCTGAGTTGATCAATAATTCCATAACATACAAATATCTTTAGTACAGATCTCAAACTATTACATTAACTGTTTCCCCTCTTTTCCCCTTAGTATTTATTGTCTCATCTTTAAATTAGTATAATTCTTATTATATCAATTAAATAAAAAATAACTTTCTTGCATTTATCAATAATTTTTAGTTTATACATATCCTAGTTGTTTTAACATTCAATCTTTTTAGACAATCAATGTCCTGATGAATTTTTCCCAATTTTTGGTTTCCCATTAATATTTATATTTCCCATTTGATATTTATAATTTCCAAATTTTAAACAACCCCAATTCCCTTTATCACAATTCATCACAAGAGCTAATGTTCACAATACACATCTTATTTATTTGAGTTCTCACCATATTACATCAACTAATTATTAATACAATATAATATTCTTATTTTCTGGTAATTTCCATATATCTTAAATTTAGTTACCAAAATTCCTCCCATTTCAACATTTAATACTTCCTGTCTTTTTCTCTTAATATCTACTATCTCATGTTTAAGCTAATAATTCTTATTATTACTGCTAGGTAAAAAAATATTTAATAATAATGATAATAATGATAATAATGATAATAATGATAATAATGATAATAATGATGATAATGATGATAATAATAATAATAATAATAATAATAATAATAATAATAATAAAGTTGGAAGGGACCTTGGAGGTCATCTAATCCAACCCCCTGCTCAGACAGGAAACCCTATACCATTTCAGACAAATGGCTGTCCAGTCTCTTCTTAAAAACTTCCAGTGTTGGAGCATTCACCACTTCTGGAGGCAGGTTGTTCCACTGGTTAATTTTCTAACTGTCAGGAAGTTTCTCCTTAGTTCTAGGTTGCTTCTCTCCTTGATTAGTTTCCGTCCATTGCTTCTTGTCCTGCCTTCAGGCGCTTTGGAGAATAGCTTTACTCCCTATTCTTTGTGTCAGCCCCTGAGATATTGGAACACTGCTATCATGTCCCCCCTCGTCCTTCTCTTCGTTAAACTAGACATACCCAATTCCAGCAACCGTTCTTATATGTTTTAGCCTCCAGTCCCCTAATCATCTTTGTTGCTCTTCTCTGTACTCTTTCTAGAGTCTCAACATCTTTTTTACATCGTGGTGACCAAAACTGGATGCAGTATTCCAAGTGTGGCCTTACCAAGACATTGTAAAGTGGTATTAATACTTTCTGTGATCTTGATTCTATCCCTCTGTTAATGCAGCCTAACACTGTGTTGGCTTTTTTGGCAGCTGCAGCACACTGCTGGCTCATATCTAAGTGATTGTCCACTAGGACTCCGAGATCCCTCTCACAGTTGCTACTATTGAGGAAGGTACCACCTATACTATACCTGTACATTTGGTTTTTCTTGCCAAAATGTAAAACTTTACTTTTTTCACCGTTGAATTTCATTTTGTTAGATAGTGCCCAGTGTTCCAGTTTGTTCAGATCCGCCTGTATCTTAAGCCTATCTTCTGGAGTGTTGGCTATTCCTGCCAGCTTGGTGTCATCTGCAAATTTGATGAGTTCCCCATCTATCCCCTCGTCCAAATCATTGATGAGGATGTTGAAAAGCACTGGGCCTAGAACAGAGCCCTGGGGCACCCCACTACACACTTCCCTCCATGTAGATGCAATTCCATTGAGGACCACATGCTGAGTACAGCCGGTCAGCCAGCTATGAATCCATTTGGTGGTGATGCTGTCTAACCACATTTTTCTATCTTATCAAGTAGTACTAGGTTGTGATTTACTTTATCAAATGCCTTACTGAAGTCCAAGTAAATTATATCCACAGCTTTCCTCTGATCCACTAATTTTGTCACTTGGTCAAAGAATGCATAAGATTTGTCTGGCATGATCTGTTTTCGACAAACCCATGTTGGCTTTTAGTAATGACTTTGTTTGCTTCTAGGTATTCGCTGATTCGTTGTTTGATTATCTTTTCCAGAATCTTCTCAGGTATTGAGGTCAGGCTGATAGGTCTGTAATTTCCTGGATACATTTTTTTTCCTTTTTTGAGGATGGGAACTGTTGTGGGTGTCTCTAGACCAGCTTGGGAAATGTCAGAGGATGAGGAGTAGCAACCAGGCCCCTCTGGGTGCTTTCCCCTCCCGGCAGCAGAGACAGACAGGGAGGAGATTTGCATGCAGTCTAGGTCAGACTCTCAAAGCGGAGAGTCAGACTTGGAACAGGAAAATATATGGCTTGATCCGAGATTCCGAAGGTTTGATAGGCGGAGGTCTCAGTTACGTGGAAAAAGGAAGCCATGGGGGAAGTGACGTATCGGAAACTATATTAGAAGGTGGAGGAGGGACTAATTCTTTGTCACGAGCAACGTTAATATCAAGGAGTAGCCTGATACCTTGAGGAGTTCGTTTGAACTCAGTTTTCTGGTGTTTTTGGAATGTACGGAAGATTAATGAGGTCTTGAACAACCTGAGAGATAAAGAGTGAGTTATTGGAAGGGGGGAGAGCATGTTTAAGCTGAATGTAAATAAATCAGATTTGGCCGTTCCGCAAACAAAATGCCAGCAGCTTGCTTTGAAGTGAATCTATTGAACTGTGTTAAATAAAACTCTTAAAGAAATATTCCTGTGGACTTTACTAAGCTGAGAAGGGCCAGATACAACAGATTGCTCGTGACCAAAAGAAAATTAGTCCGAGCTTTCAGTACTGCGCAAGTCCAGTGACGTCATGGAGCAGCTTCTAGCTGATAATCCTGCTCTGTATCAACTAGTTCAAGGTCTCCAGCTACAAATTGGCAATTTGCAGCAGCAGATTCAGCAAGCCGCAGCAGCCCCAGCTCCAGCCCCCCCTCCCAGAAGAGGCAGGTGTTATTTAGCATTGCCTGATAAGTTTACTGGAGAGCGTAGTAAATTTCCAGCTTTTTTAAACCAATGCAGAACATTCATTGCTTCAACTCCAGCAGATTTCCAGCTTGATGAGACGAAAGTGGCTTTTATTTTAAGTTTGCTCTCTGGTCCAGCTGCTGATTGGTCATCTCCTCTGATAGACGGACAAGATCCTGTCCTGCGCAATTATGCAGGATTCTGCCAGCTGATGGAAAGAGAATTTGCTGACCCTCTTCGTAGACAAAATGCCACCAGGCGGATACGAGAGCTACGTCAAGGATCGCGCTGCGTAGCGGAATATATATCAGATTTTCGCCGCCTAGCTCAAGAAATTAATTGGAATGAAGAGGCTCTCATGGAAATCTTTCAAGATGGCCTGTCTTCCCAGATCTTGAATGAATTTAGACATACTGTAATGCCCACGACCCTGGATGCCTTATATCAACATTGTTTGACTATTGAGGCGCAAACGCAAGCCACGGATGCCCGCCTGGTCAAACAGATGATTCCAGTCACCGGAAGTGCCAAGCCAGTTCCTGCACCACGCAGAGGATTCCAGACCCTACCTATCACTCCACCCATCCCGGCACCCAGACGTATTTTCCAACCACTGCCGGCTTACACTGAGAGGCGTCCTGTACCCATGGCCAGAGATGAGCCCATGGATCTGGGTGCAGCCAGATCTCGATTGACCGAGGCTGAGAAGGCAAGACGGAGAGCTGAGGGATTGTGCCTGTACTGTGGAGAGATGGGTCACTTCGTCATGGCCTGCCCCCAGAAACGACGTGGAACGGCAGGTCCTACTCCTGTTCCAGCTCGGCCTCCCACTCAGCAGTTTCAAGCCACCTTGCCGGGAAACGGCCAGAGCCCGGCCTAATGGAAACGTTGGGTCGGGCAGGCGCCAAACCCAGTTCCAGTTCCGCAGACGAAGACCCTGGTCCTCCGAGACATTTGATCCTAGCAACCAATATATTTCTGGGAAACCATGCCCAGGGCATTCCGGCACACGCCTTGTTGGATTCTGGAGCCACCACTAATTTCATGGATGAAGCTTTCGCTCGTCAGCATGCCATACCTTTGTGCTCCGTTAAGCCGCCTATGTTGGTTGAGACAATCGATGGTCGTGAGTTGTTGTCTGGACCGATCAAGTTTATGACCCAGCCCATACGCCTGGTCATAGGACAACATGAAGAAGCCATCCAATTATATGTTACCAAGGGACTTCATTTCCCCTTAGTTCTCGGCCTAGCCTGGTTGAGAACCCATGATCCTTGTGTGGTGTGGTCCCAGAACTTTGTTTCATTTCCCAGTTTGCAATGCGTAGACCACATACGCCAATTTTGCGCAGCCCAGCTACCATCCCACCCTGACATCACCTTGCCGGCCGACCTAGCGGACTTTGCAGATATATTCAGTGAGAAAGAGTCAGACCAATTGCCTCCGCATAGACCATATGACTGTGCCATTGATTTGCTGCCAAATGCCAAGCTTCCAGGGGGACGCCTTTACTCCATGTCAGAACCCGAGTTGGCCGCATTAAAAGACTTTGTGGATAAAAACTTGGCCAGGGGTTTCATTCGTCCCTGTTCCTTGCCTCTGTCAGCTCCTGTGTTATTCGTGAAGAAGAAAACCGGAGATTTACACCTATGCTGTGATTATCGCAAGCTCAATGCCATCACGGTGCGTAACCGGTACCCTCTGCCTTTGATTCCTGATCTCATGGACCATCTCCGATCAGCGGCCATCTTCACCAAGATAGATCTACGGGGTGCTTACAACCTGGTTCGCATCCGAGAGGGGGACGAGTGGAAGACTGCGTTTGGGACCAGGTATGGTCATTTTGAGTATACAGTCATGCCCTTTGGACTCACCAATGCTCCGGCCGTCTTTCAACATTTCATGAATGACATCTTCCGGGATTTATTAGATCAATTCGTGGTGGTTTACCTCGATGACATCCTGATCTACTCTCCGTCACAAGCAACTCATCTCCAGCATCTCCGGCAAGTTCTGCAACGCTTGAGAGAGCATCACCTTTACGCCAAGTTAGAGAAATGTCAATTCTATCAAACCACCATTGAGTTTCTGGGACATGTGATTTCTCCACAAGGCATCGCCATGGATCCTGGCAAGGTTGAGGCCTTGCAAACCTGGCAACCACCGTGTAAATCAAAAGATGTCCAAAGACTTATGGGATTTGCGAACTATTACCAGACATTCATTCCGAGATTTTCTACTTTGACTGCGCCCCTTACTCGACTGTTACAGAAAGGCATTAAGTTCCAGTGGGGTGATGCCGAGCAACAGGCGTTTCAGACCCTCAAAAAGGCTTTTGTTCAGGAACCCATTCTCAAGTATCCAGATCCTTGTCGTCCCTTTGTAGTGGAGGCCGACGCCTCAGATGTTGCTGTAGGGGCCGTGCTTCTTCAAACACGCCAAGATGGCGGCCCCCTGTTCCCGTGTGCTTATTACTCCAGGAAACTGAGTCCCTCCGAACGCCATTATACCATTTGGGAGAAGGAGCTATTGGCTATCAAAACTGCTTTTGAGACCTGGAGACACCACCTGGAAGGAGCCCGCTACCAAGTTGAAGTTCGGACTGACTATAAAAACTTGAAATTTCTGCAATCTGCCAGGAAATTGAATCAACGTCAGATCCGTTGGTCTTTGTTCTTCGCTCGATTCAACTTCAAAGTCACCTACATTCCAAAAGGGTACAACAAAAGAGCAGATGCCTTGTCCCATAAACCAGAGTATCTACAGATCAAGGACCCCTTGCCGCTTCAAACCATTCTGCCTGTCGAATCGATCGCAGCCGTGCACGATCCGGTAGATCTACGACGACAGATTCGGGAAGCGCAACAACTAGATGACTTTGTGACACAGAGGAAGCAAGAGGTGGGTCCCGGCTCACCTTGGACCTTGTCCGAGGGTCTATTATGCTTCCGCGACCTGTTATATGTTCCAGCAGGCCCACTCCGTGGTCTCATTCTGACTCAATGCCATGATAACCCTGCGGCGGGTCATTTTGGTCTCTTTAAGACTCTCCACTTAGTGTCTCAAACTTTTTGGTGGCCCAGACTTCGCCATGATGTTTATTCTTATGTGAATTCCTGTGTACGGTGCCGTCAGGCAAAACATGCCACAGGAGCCCCTCCGGGATTGTTACAGCCATTGCCCACGCCGGAGAGACCCTGGGGGACTATTTCCATGGACTTCTTGACTTGTCTACCTGTTTCTGCCGGCTACACCGTTGTCTTTGTAGTGGTAGACATGTTGACCAAGATGGCACATTTCATTCCTTGCCGAAGAATACCGACAGCCAAGGTCACTGCTCAGCTGTTCATTCAACATATCTTTCGGCTACACGGTTTACCTGACAAAATAGTGTCCGACCGAGGGACCCAGTTCACCTCAGCGTTCTGGAGAGAACTCATGTCTGCGCTTCAAGTCCAAGTTAATCTAGCCTCCACGCATCACCCAGAGACTGATGGGGGTACAGAGAAAGTGATTGGCATCCTGGAGCAGTATTTGCGTTGTTTCATCAACGACCAACAGAACGATTGGTCCAAATATCTCTCCGTGGCCGAATTCGCTTTCAACAAATCTCAGCACACTTCCACTCAGACCACTCCGTTTTTTGCCAACTACGGCTATCATCCCAGATTTTTCCCGCTCACGCTCCTTGATTCTCCGGTTCCAGTTGCAGAGGACTATTTATCCGAGCTCCAGTCAGTCCAAGAGATGGTTAAGCAGCACTTGACTACGGCCAAGGAAGACTACAAGAGGGTTGCAGACCGCTCTCGTCGCGACACGCCGCCGTTGGCTGTTGGAGATCGGGTTTGGCTCTCCACCAAGTACTTGTTTCCAGGGAGAATTCACCGCAAGCTTGACCAACGTTTCCTGGGTCCTTTTCCTGTGGAGACGGTCATCAATCCGGTGACCTATCGTTTGACTTTGCCTAGGTCTCTTCGTGTACATCCCGTGTTTCATCGCTCCTTGCTTGTTCCTGTCTACCCTGATTCTCCACTTCGACCTCCTGATCCGGGCCCGACAGCTCGCCGTGCTCAAGTTCCTGTTTCCCGGTTGGAGGTGTCCGGCATCCGAGATTCCCGATGGCTCAACGACCGCTTCCAATATTTGGTTGATTGGACCGGGGGTGGGCCAGACGCTTGCTGTTGGGTCGATGCTCATGCTATTGAGGCTCCTGGGTTAATTTGGGATTTTCATGCTGCGTTTCCCTACAAACCACATCCCCTGCGACGGACCCGAGGGACGGGGCCTGCGGGGGGGGATAGTGTTGTGGGTGTCTCTATACCAGCTTGGGAAATGTCAGAGGATGAGGAGGAGCAACCAGGCCCCTCTGGGTGCTTTCCCCTCCCGGCAGCAGAGACAGACAGGGAGGAGATTTGCATGCAGTCTGGGTCAGACTCTCAAAGCGGAGAGTCAGACTTGGAACAGGAAAATATATGGCTTGATCCGAGATTCCGAAGGTTTGATAGGCGGAGGTCTCAGTTACGTGGAAAAAGGAAGCCATGGGGGAAGTGACGTATCGGAAACTATATTAGAAGGTGGAGGAGGGACTAATTCTTTGTCACGAGCAACGTTAATATCAAGGAGTAGCCTGATACCTTGAGGAGTTCGTTTGAACTCAGTTTTCTGGTGTTTTTGGAATGTACGGAAGATTAATGAGGTCTTGAACAACCTGAGAGATAAAGAGTGAGTTATTGGAAGGGGGGAGAGCATGTTTAAGCTGAATGTAAATAAATCAGATTTGGCCGTTCCGCAAACAAAATGCCAGCAGTTTGCTTTGAAGTGAATCTATTGAACTGTGTTAAATAAAACTCTTAAAGAAATATTCCTGTGGACTTTACTAAGCTGAGAAGGGCCAGATACAACAGGAACTACATCAGCTCTTTTCCAGTTCTCTGGTAATTCCCAGTGCTCCAGGATCTTTGAAAAATATAGTTCAGTGGTTCTGAGATCACATCTGCCAGTTCCTTGAGAACTATGGGGTGTAATCCATCCGGTCCTAGTGACTTGAACTCGTCTAGGCTGGATAGGTACTCACTTACCATTTTCTTGTTTATCTTAACTTGTGTTTCTAATCTATTTTTTATGGTACTGTTTTTGATAGGTTGGACTGTTTTTTCCCTTTGTGTAAAGACAGATGCAAAAAATGAATTAAATAGTTCTGTTTTCTCCCTGTTGCTTATCACCTTCTTACCACTTTCCCCCCACTAATGGACCAATCATTTCCTTCACTTTTTTCTTGTTTTTTACATGTTGAAAGAAGCTTTTTTTTTTGTTATTTTTGACTTTGGTCACAAGCCTTAGTTCATTTTGAGCCTTAGCTTTCCTCACTTCATCTTTGCAGGCTCGGACTATTTGCTGGTATTCTGCTTTAGTTATGTGCCTCTTTCCACTTTTTATACTTGTCCTTTTTGTCTTTCAATTTATCAGAGAGTTCTTTCTGCAGCCATGCTGGTTTCTTTTGAGAGCTGTTATTTTTCTTCTTTGTTGGTATTGTGCTAGACTGTGCTTTTATTATCTCATTTTTCAAAATTTCCCAAGCTTCTTGAGTTGTTTTCCCCTTGAGGATTCTCATCCATGGAATTGTTCCCAAGCTCTCTGTTTATTGTTGTTAATTGCGAAATCGTGTCCGACCCATCGCGACCCCATGGACAACGTTCCTCCAGGTCTTCCTGTCCTCTACCATCTTCTGGAGTCCATTTAAGTTCACACTTACTGCTTCAGTGACTCCATCCAGCCACCTCATTCTCTGTCATCCCCTTCTTCTATTGCCCCCAATCTTTTCCAGCATTAGGCCCTTCTCCAGTGAGTCCTTCCTTCTCATTAGATGGCCAAAGTATTTGAATTTCAACTTCAGGATCTGGCCTTCTAAAGAGCAGTCGGGGTTGAACTCTTCTAGGACTGACTGGTTTGAACGCCTTGCAGTCCAAGGGACTTGCAGGAATCTTCTCCAGCACCATAGTTCAAAGGCCTCAATTCTTTTGCACTCAGCCTTTCTTATGGTCCAACTTTCACATCCATACATTGCAAAGCTCTCTCTAAGTTATTGGAATTCAACATTCTGGAAGCACAAGCAATAGGACACAGTCAAACTAGAGTCTTGGATTTTAAGAGAGCTAATTTCAATAAGCCCTCTCTAAGTTTATTGAAATTAGCTCTCTTAAAATCCAAGACTCTAGTTTGACTGTGTCCTACTGCTTGTGCTTCCAGAATGTTGAATTACAATATTGCATGATCACTCCCCCCAAGGTTCCTGTGGCTTCAACACCTTCTATCATTTCATCTCTGTTAGTGAGGATTAGATCCAATATGGCTAATCCCCTAGTTCCCTTCTCTACTTTTTGGGAGACAAAGTTGTCCGCTAGGTTTGTCAGGAATCTGTTTGATCTTCCACTTGGTGCAGAGTTTGTCTCCCAGTTGATGTCAGGGTAATTAAAGTCCCTCATTACTATTGTGATGTGCTTTCTACATACCGTAGTTAGCTGACTAGCAAAAAGTTAATCTATTTCCTCTGTTTGGTTGGGTGGCCCGTAGTATACACCTATGGCAATGTCATTCTCCCCCCCTTTTATATTGACCCAAATGCATTCAAGACAGTTTTTATCATTGTTGTGCTCTATTTCTGTAGAGATGTAGTTATTTCTTACATAGAGAACAACTCCACCTCCTCTTTTATTTGGTCTGTTTCTTTTAAATAATTTAAATCCCTCTAGCTGTGTGTTCCATTTGTGGGTTTCATCCCACCATGTTTCCGTAATGGCAACAATATCATATCTGCCCTCATTTACCTGAATTTCTAGCTCACCCTATTTACTGTTCATATTCTGTGCATTGAATCCTTTATGACTGACCCTGTGTTTACCCTGTGTTTCAACTCCTGCCAGAGCTGCTGGGACGTGCTATATTGCATCAACTGCTGCTAAAGCTGTAAGTTTTGGGAGAATCCACCAGGAAAGTAGCTAGGCCCTGATTGGATCTCCATTGTATTTATAGTGTATTTACACTGTATTTAAACTCAATTTCAACTCCTGCCAGAGCTGCCGGGATGTGCTATATTGCATCAACTGCTGCTAGAGCTGTAAGTTTTGGGAAAATCCACCAGGAAAGTAGCAGCCCGTGCGCCTAATGGCGCGCAAATTATATAACTAAAAATCATAAACAGCAGCAGTACATTCAGGGCAAGTGCGTCTGAGATTCCCTGTATCTAAGAATGTCTGGTTTAGTTCAGTGCAACACTTGCTTTGCAGCTGTCTTTCACAGTACCCTTTTCAAACTTGGAAACTGTCCTATCTGTAAACAAATCACTAGACTACAAGGACAGATCATTTACCTAGGGTCTGTAATCCATGCTCTTCGGGCAGAAATTAGGCATCCAGTTCAGCCCCTCTACTCTAGTAAGCCTCCGTGCTACCAGCCCCCTTTACCACAAAGATCCTGCAGGAGAAGGGCAGTGTGGACAACTGTGGGATCTGGCAGGGTGAGAGCTGTGAACCATAAACACAAAGCTTTCGCTATGTCCCTGCACAACAGTTACAGTGCCCTTGCTGACCTTAATAGGGACATTAAGGAGACAGGTAAAGGTATTTGTGAAGATAACTCAAATAAGCAGGGGATTGTGGTCTGAGATGAAGAACTAGATTTCGACAGGGAGAAGTGTGAATCAGGTATTACACATCAGTCATGCAAGAACAGAAAGGCACCCAAAAAGAGAAGCTACCTTCTGGTAGGTGATTCAATTATAAGGGTTGTAAATTTAGGAAAGGACACAGAGGCTTCAAAAGAGGTCAGGTATCTTCCAGGTGCTACTGCCAGTAGGGACAAGAAGCGGATTTCTAAAATAATCAAGAATGGCAGCAAGGACTGTGATGTGGAGGCTATTGTACATCTTGGCACTAACGATCTGTCCCAAAAAGATGTACTCTCGGTGCAGAATGATTTCCAGAGCTTGGGGAAGGAACTTAGCAGAATAGGCTGTAGGCTTACTTTCTCAGAGGTTTTACCAGTGTATAAGAAGCAAAACAGAAAAGGCCAGCGAATAGCACAATTCAATATGTGGCTAAAGGAGTGGTGTAAAGGGGAAGGCTTTGGATATATTAGTCACGATGTCTGTAGCTGGTCCAATCAAAAGAGATGGTTTGCATCCATCAAAAAAAGGGACTGAGTTACTCAGCTATAAATTCACAGATTTTCTGGAGGAAAATTTAAACTAAACAACGGGGATAGTGAGTTAATTGATACGGAACAACCCTGTCCCTGGCAATCTAAAAATTATAGGGCTATCAGTGCATGTAGCATAGATGTATGTGTGGACAAGAATACCAACCTTGTTATCAAGCAAAATGAAGCCTCTAATAGCAAGTGCCACATAAAGTGCACTAACCAAATAGGTGGTAAGACAATAGGGGAACTCAGGCACCACACAGGTTATGTAGAAAGTAATCACAGGGCCACTCACAAAGGACTCAAATGTTTATACACCAATGCACAGAGTATGAACAGCAAACAGGGTGAACTAAAAATTCAGGTTAATGAGGGCAGATATGATATTGTTGCCATTATGGAAACATGGTGGGATGAAACCCGCACATGGAACACACAGCTAGAGGGATTTAAATTATTTAAAAGAAACAGACCAAATAAAAGAGGAGGTGGAGTTGTTCTCTATATAAGAAATAATTACATCTCTACAGAAATAGAGCACAACAATGATAAAAACTGTCTTGAATGCATTTGGGTCAATAAAAAAGGGGGGGAAATGACATTGCCATAGGTGTATACTACAGACCACCCAACCAAACAGAGGAAATAGATGAACTTTTTGCTAGTCAGCTAACTATGGTATGTAGGAAGCACATCACAATAGTAATGGGGGACTTTAATTACCCTGACATCAACTGGGAGACAAACTCTGCACCAAGTGGAAGATCAAACAGGTTCCTGGCAAACCTAGCAGACAACTTTGTCTCCCAAAAAGTAGAGAAGGGAACTAGAGAATTAGCCATTTTGGATCTAATTCTCACTAACAGATGAAATGATAGAAGGTGTTGAAGCCATAGGAACCCTGGGAGGAAGTGATCATGCAATATTAGAATTCAACATTATGGAAGCACAAGCAATAGAACACAGTCAAACTAGAGTCTTGGATTTCAAGAGAGCTAATTTCAATAAACTTAGGGCTCAGGAAGGATTCCATGGATGAGAATCCTCAAGGGGAAAACAACTCAAAAAGCTTGGGAAATTTTGAAAAATGAGATAATAAAAGCACAGTCTAGCACAATACCAACAAAGAGGAAAAACAACAGCTCTCAAAAGAAACCAGCATGGCTGCAGAAAGAACTCTCTGACAAATTGAAAGATAAAAAGGACAAGTATAGAAAGTGGAAAGAGGGACACATAACTAAGTCAGAATATCAGCAAATAGCTTGAGCCTGCAAAGATGGAGTGAGGAAAGCCAAGGCTCAAAATAAACTAAGCCTTGCGACTAAAGTCAAAAATAACAAAAAAGCTTCTTTCAACATGTAAAAAACAAGAAAAGAGTGAAGGAAATGATTGGTCCATTAGTGGGTGAAAGTGGCAAGAAGGTGACAAGAAACAGGGAGAAAGCAGAACTATTTAACTCATTTTTTGCATCTGTCTTTACACAAAGGGAAAAAACAGACCAACCTATCAAAAATAGTGCCATAAAAAACAGAATGGAAACAGAAGTTAAGATAGGCAAGAAAATGGTAAGTGAGCACCTGTCCAGCCTAGATGAGTTCAAATCGCCAGGACCAGATGGATTACACCCCAAGGTTCTCAAGAAACTGGCAGATGTGATCTCAGAACCACTGAACTATATTTTTCAAAGATCCTGGAGCACAGGGGAACTACCAGAGAACTGGAAAAGAGCTGATGTAGTTCCCATCCTCAAAAAAGGGAAAAAAATGGATCCAGGAAATTACAGACCTATCAGCCTGACCTCAATACCTGGGAAGATTTTGGAAAAGATAATCAAACAACAAATCAACGAACACCTAGAGGCAAAAAAAGTCATTACTAAAAGCCAACATGGGTTTGTCGAAAATAGATCATGCCAGACAAATCTTATTGCATTCTTTGACCAAGTGACAAAATTAGTGGATCAGAGGAAAGCTGTGGAATTTAGTAAGGCATTTGATAAAGTAGATCACAACCTACTATTTGATAAGATAGAAAAATGTGGGATAGACAGAATCACCACCAAATGGATTCATAGCTGGCTGACCGGCCGTACTCAGCGAGTGGTCCTCAATGGAACCACATCTACATGGAGGGAAGTGTGTAGTGGGGTGCCCCAGGGCTCTGTTCTAGGGCCAGTGGTTTTCAACATCTTCATCAATGATTTGGACAAGGGGATAGACAGGGAACTCATCAAATTTGCAGATGACACCAAGCTGGTAGGAATAGCCAACACTCCATAAGACAGGCTTAAGATACAGAAGGATCTGGACAGACTTGAACACTGGGCACTATCTAACAAAATGAAATTCAATGGTGAAAAAAGCAAGGTTCTACATTTAGGCAAGAAAAACCAAATGCACAAGTATAGCATAGGTGGCACCTTGCTCAATAGTAGTAACTGTGAGTGGGACCTCGGAGTCCTAGTAGACAATTACTTAGATATGAGCCAGCAGTGTACTGCAGCTGCCAAAAAGGCCAACACAGTGCTAGGCTGCATTAACAGAGGGATAGAATCAAGATCACGTGAAGTATTAATACCACTTTACAATGCCTTGGTAAGGCCACACTTGGAATACTGCATCCAGTTTTGGTCACCACGATGTAAAAAAGATGTTGAGACTCTAGAAAGAGTACAGAGAAGAGCAACAAAGATGATTAGGGGACTGGAGGCTAAAACATATAAGGAATGGTTGCTGGAATTGAGTATGTCTAGTTTAACGAAGAGAAGGACGAGGGGGGACATGATAGCAGTGTTCCAATATCAGGGGCTGACACAAAGAAGAGGGAATCAAGCTATTTTCCAAAGCACCTGAAGGCAGGACAAGAAGCAACGGGTGGAAACTAATCAAGGAGATAAGCAACCTAGAACTAAGGAGAAACTTCCTCACAATGAGAAAAATTAATCAGTGGAACAACCTGCCTCCAGAAGCAGTAAATGCTCCAACACTGGAAGTTTTTAAGAAGAGACTGGACAGCCATTTGTCCGAAATGGTATAGGGTTTCCTGCTTGAGCAGGGGGTTGGACTAGATGACCTTCAAGGTCCCTTCCAACTTTACTACTACTACTACTATTATTATTATTATTACTACTACTTTCTACATATTATTATTATTATTTATTTATTTAATTTCTATGCCGCCCTATTCCGGAGAACTCAGGGCGGCTCACAACATGATAGAAATTACAATAAAATACATAAATATAAAAACCCTTAGTTAAAAAAGAAACCAATCATTCCACAAACATACACACAAACATACACTGGCTAGGGGCAAGGGTTAGCTGCCCCAGGCCTGCCGGCAAAAGTATGTTTTAAGCAATTTACGAAAGGCGGAGAGGGTGGGGGCGACACGGATCTCCGGGGGAAGTTGGTTCCAGAGGGCCGGGGCCGCAACAGAGAAGGCTCTTCCCCTAGGCCCCGCCAGGCGACACTGTCTGGCTGACGGGACCTGGAGAAGGCCCACTCTGTGGGCCCTAACCGGCCGCTGGGATTCATGAGGCAGCAGACGGTCCCGTAAATAACCTGGTCCGATGCCATGTAGGGCTTTATAGGTCATAACCAACACTTTGAATTGGGTTTGGAGACCAATTGGCAGCCAATGCAGCTCGCGGAGTGATGCCGAAATGTGGGCATTTCTAGGCAAGCCCAACACTGCTCGCGCGGCTGCATTCTGCATTACCTGAAGTCTCCGAACATTTTTCAAAGGTAGCCCCATGTAGAGAGCATTGCAGTAGTCGAGCCTCGAGGTGATAAGGGCATGAGTGACTGTGAGAAGAGACTCCCGGTCCAAATAGGGCCGCAACTGGTGCACCAGGCGAACCTGGGCAAATGTCCTCCTCACCACAGCCGAAAGATGATGTTCCAAATTTAGCTGTGGATCGAGGAGGACGCCCAAGTTGCGGACCTTCTCTGAGGGGGTCAAAAGCTCCCCCCCAGACTAATGGACGGATAGATTGAACTATCTTTGGGAGGCAGAATCCATAGCCACTCCGTCTTGTCGGGGTTGAGTTTGAGCCTGTTGGCACCCATCCACCCATAACCTGTCTGGTGCCTGAGTTCCCCTATTTTCTTACCACCTGTTTGGTTAGTGCACTTTGTGTGGCACTCACTATTAAAAGCTTGATTTTGCTTGACAGGAAGGTTGATATTCTTGTCCACACACACATCTATGTTACATGCACTACTAACGCTGTAATGTTTTGATTGCTGGGGACAGGGATGTTCTGTATCAATTAACTCACTGTCCCCGATTGATTTTTAGCTTATATATATCTTAATTACTTTTACATTTAATCTTTATAAGCAAATCAATGTTCAAATTTAACTATTAATATTTATACTTCTAAGTTATAAATAACCAAAGTTTTCTTTATCTCATCTCATAACAATGTCTAATATTTTAAAGTACATGTCTTATCTATTTGGGTATATTCTATTTTAATTCGCGCAAGTAAGTCAAAACCCCAATTTTCTTCAGTCTTATTCTGGCTTGCTTTCTTTGCCAAATCGTCTTCCATGTCCGTGCTTTAGAGTCATCAAACAAATCTTCCTGTATTGTTATATAGATTATTTGACATAGAAAAAAACATCTGGTCGCCATTTTTTTGAGTGGACTAACAAATCGTCTCTTTATTTTTCCAACTTGACGTAGTTGTCTTGAACTGTTTATCTTCTCTTCAATCTGTTCTTCTTGATCCTCAGTTTCTTTCTGATTTATGTAGAAAGTCTTTTCTTTTTCCATATTGTCAGTCTCTTTTCTGGGTTTTCCATTGACTGTATTTGTTGATCAGTTGAATCTTCTGTCTTACTTTTTAATTGTTCCACCTTTTAAACTCCCCTGGATAGTCAGTCACCACTGTTTCTAGAGGGAAGGGTAAAATCTCCCTTCCCTGTCCACGGGGGGGAAAGTACTTAAGGCAGCTTACGCAGGTAAAGAAAATAGGATTTAAGAGAGGTAGATGTCACCCAGTCTCGTCCGCACTGCCTTAAAATTGTCTGATGGTAAGTGTGACTTTGGCTGTCTGCAGCCTAGTGATGAGCCATATTGGTATGGCTGGTCTTTCATCCGCCGGTTTGGAGGGCTGCCCTGGATCAAGCAGAAGAGCTACTGCCCTCCCGCGATCCAACAGGGATCCCCTCCTTGCTGGTCACCCCTACAGGGTGACTTTCAACCCTTTCCAGGGTCCCCCAGTGAAGCGAAACTGAACGCAGAAGACAAGCTTGCCTTCCAGTCGTCCATATAGGCTGCCTCGACAAACCGGAAGCCTCCATCACTGGAGATTTTTAAGAAGAGACTAGACAGTCACTTGTCTGAGATAGTATAGGTTCTCCTGCTTGAGCAGGGGGCTGGACTATGAGACCTCCAAAGTCCCTTCCTATTCTATTCTATTCTATTCTATTCTATTCTATTCTATTCTATTCTATTCTATTCTATTCTATTCTATTCTATTCTATTCTATTCATAGACTTATAGAAACTAAAATATGCAAAACAGGAATTTTTATGTGAAGTTTTCCTCCTACATCTGCAAGAAAAAGATGGAGGCTGACTGCTCAGACCACAGCTTCAATTTTACTTTTCTTGGCAATTTGCTTCTGAGTTCAGAAATGCTGAACTGTTTTCTAAAAGAAGATTATTTTGAAAGCAATGTTATTGCTTTCTTTTGTTTTCAATTTTTCTTGGACATGGTCCATTCCAACCCCAAGTTCAATACTAGACAGAGTGCTATTTTCATGCCAAAATAGTACAGTAGTGTGGAAATACTATTTTGACCCAAGAGCATTTCCTCTGTGTTTTGTGGCAAATTTTGTAGAGCAGGGGTGTCAAACTGCCGGCCCATGGGCCGGATGCATCACCCACCCCATTGCCAGCAATGGGGGAAAAGTCACGATACGTTGCGACACATCACATGATGTCACGAGTTTGACATCCCTGTTGTAGAGGCTAAACTTTAGAACAATTGTTTCCCAATGTGAGAAGTCAACCCCCCCTCCAGAGAAGGAAATATTAAAAGGGCAGAATATTATATTTCCTCAAAGGATCTTAAAGAGGCAGAAAAGCATGCCCAGTTTTTCCTAATAGCCCCAAGTCTGACTTCTCACATCAACCTTGCCAATCTTAAGACATGTGGACTTCAGCTTCCAGAATTCCCCAGCCAGCATGCTGTAAAGTACAATCAAGTTGTAGATACAAGACATTATCAATTTATAAAGTATTATTTCTTCACTCTCTGAAGATCCTGCTACCCTTCTTAAGCCTTAAGCACACACTCCTTTAGATCACAAACAAAGTCTTTCTAAACCAGGGGTCTTCAAACTTGGCCCTTTTATGACTTGTGGACATCAACTCCTAGAATTCCTCAGCCAGCGGGCCTGGCTGAGGAATTCTGGGAGTTGAAGTTCACAAGTCATAAAAGGGCCAAGTTTGAAGACCCCTGTTCTAAACGAATGGAGGATCTTAGAGATACAGTTAACCAACATCAAACTTAAAGATGCCAACTTTTAAAAACAGGATATAGGTATAAAAGCTTCTAGACACACGTAGGCATACCTTCAATTGGTAAACATATCTGGAACATTTAGTAAATACTGAAGCATCATATAAGTAATACAAACAGATTCAAGGAACATATAATTACTCTCTATGCCAGTCAGGTGAAATAGCAAATATTGCAATCAAACTTTGCAAGAAAAACAAGCATGAATAACACTTCTTCTTGTTGTGGAGGCTAAAAAATCGGCTGTTGCCTTCTTAGAACAATGGAAGAAGAACCTTCTACAGCAAGAAGGAGGAAAAGTTTTTTTTAAATTTTTTATTGATTTTCTAATTTTACATTTAAATATTTAAAAAGCAACGTGGCAGTTGAGTTACTCAATGATTCAATAACATACAAGTATCTTTAGTACAAGTCTCACACTACTACTTTAAATATTTCCTCTCTTTTTCCCTTAGTATTTACTGTCTCATATTTAAACTAATACAATTCTTATTACATCGATTAAATAAAAATAACTTTCTTACATTTATCAATAATGTTTAGGTTATACATATCCTAGTTCTTTTAGCATTCAATCTTTATAGACAATCAATGTCCTAATTAGTTTTTCCCAAGTTTTAGTTTCCTATTAATATTTAAATTTAACATTTAATATTTATAATTTTCAAGTTTTAAATAACCACAGTTCCCTTTATCACAATTCATCGCAAAATCTAATGTTCAGGATACACGTCTTATCTATTTGAATATATTCTATTTCTCACCATCTTACATCAACTAATTAATAATACAGTATAACATTCTTATTTTCTATTAATTTCCAAATGTCTTAAATTTAGTAACCAAAATTTCTCTTTTGACATTTAATACTTCCTCTTTTTCTCTTGATATCTATTATTTCATATTTAAGCTAGTAGTTTTTATTATAACAGCTAAGTAAAAACATATTTATTACCTTCATCAATAGATTTTTAGCTTATATATATCTTAATTACTTTTACATTCAACCTTTATAAGCAAATCAATATTCAAATTGAACTATTAATATTTATACTTCCAAGTTTTAAATGACCAAAATTTTGTTTATCTCAGCTCATAACAAAATCTAGTATTCAAAATATACATCTTATCTATTTGAGTTTGTTTTATTTTAATTCTCACTGATAAGTCAAAACCTCAATTTTCTTCAGTCTTATTCTAGCTTTTTTTCTTTGCCAACTCACCTTCCATGTCTATGCTTTTAAGTCATCAAATAAATCTCCCTTTGTTGTTATGTATATTGTTTGAAGTAAAAAAAAGCCATCCAGTCACCATTTTTTTAAAGTACTGACAAATCGTCTCTCTATTTTTCCATCTTGAGGTAATCCTGAAATGTTTATCTTCCCTTCAGTCTGTTCTTCTTTTTAAAGTTTTTCTATACACTTTAAATCGTGTATTTTCTGGCATCACTGAGGCTTGCAATATCTCTATCTTCATTGCTATCTCTATAACTATATTCCGTCCTTACCCCTCACATTCTGAATACAAACTGTTTCAATTTCTCCCCTCAGGACATCACTAAAAGGCATTGCATGCCAGAACAACTAGACACTGGGACAGTTTCTTCCCCCATGCCATCACTCTGTTAAACACCTAATTCCCACAGCACTGTCTTATACTTAAGGATATCTAACCACGTAATAGGGCTGCATTGCTATTATCCTTCTCATGTTTTCTATTCCATACTGATATTGATCTTTGTTATTGTATCTTATGATTTATTATTCTATCTTATGACTTATGACTTTGTTGCTTGTATGTACACTGAAAGCTTATGTACTGGAGATAAAGTTCTTGTGTGTCCAATCACACTTGCCAATAAAGACTGTTCTGTTTTGTTCTGTTCTTGCCTATGTCTACAAATAACTCCAGGTGGTGAACATATCCAACACTACTTCCTTCTCCTATTTTCTCCGTAACAACAACCCTGTGAGAGGGGTTACTAAAGAGAGAATGACTAGAGCCAGATGGATTTTATGGCTAAAACAGGACTAGAATTGCTCCCAGGTTCATAATTCTTGACCTAATGGGCACATTAAAAGATTTTCCTGCTTTTTAATCTAACAACCAATTCCAGCTCATTACTTAGAAGGGCTAAACTCATGCTCATTATTTGTTTCTGATTGAAAATATTTGCACCTGAAAGTGGTATACTTTTATAGTTAGGAAACTGCATCTTCTGTTTTGTTTCAAAAAAATATTGGCATGTAGCAAGGGATCACTACCGATAGTCTAGGAAAATTAAATGACCTTCCACTTCATAGCTGCAGAACATATTTTGGTAAAGTATACTTGCTGCACTCTTATCCATTCTTCTTTTGAAACAAAACTTACATCCGTCATTTAGCTCAGCAATCTGGTAAGCTACATAAATTCTACCATGTCACTATTGTTTAAGGAATATGTTATAAGCAGGTGAGAACTTTTCAATTAAACATGTAGAAATACACACAGAATGGAGACTGACATATTTCTAGACCTAATCATTCATATACAAATTGGTAGCTTTGCGTATACCCACGCACACATACACATTTTAATAAGTTTTTAGATTTCTGCTTTCTCTAAAATTGTGTCTTTATTTCTGCTCCAATAAAAGCAATTTCAGACAAGACACACAAAGTCCCTTAAAAATGACCACAGTGCTATTAATGATTGGAAGATGGCCACTCTCAGCCCATGGGCAGAGCAACATGATTTTCAGGGACTTTCATGGGCTGAAAGAGAGAAGGGTGAGGTAGAAAAATATCTCTGGGAGCAGCATTATTTTTATTGATGTTTTATCTATAATTATGCACACATTTGGGAAAAGGATTGCAAAGTTTGGCTTTTAACCTTGGGAGCAAAAATTACTCACATTGCTGGGATCTATCCTGATAATGCAAAAGACACAACTTGCAAGAAAAACTGACCCCATGGAAGATATTTTGTAACTTGACATGTCACAAGTGCTTGCCTGGAGAACATATTGCCATATCCACAAGAGAGAAGATATAGATAAGTACAGCGTATAGTAGAATAGAATAATAAGTTTATTCTCACTTTGAATGTACACTAATCGGCATACATGAAAATGAAATTTCCTTGCATACAGCTCTCAGAGGGTCACCACCTCCAATATACACAACATAAAGATGACAAAAATAAATACAGAATTATGCATATACCCACATATATTGTATGACACAGAGAAACAACAGTCTAGTTCAGGTTATGTATACATGTGCATGGCAAGAAAAATGAATCTTGCCAGTTTACCAGACGGATGGCTTAGGGAACAAAGCTATATAGTGCATCTCAATACCTAAAAACTAGCTTTATCATGTTAGAGCAAGCAGTATATAATTTTCATTTGAGAAGATGAATTTCTTCTTACCTGTATGGATATTTTTCAATAAAGACAATGTAAGCAGCAAATGACAGAATGAGGAACGAAAAACCTAGGAGAAAGAGATGGGATGATGTAGGAAACTTCCTCCCTAATCTCATGGTGTTATCCTGAACATTCAGGCTCTCTCTACCTGTCCTGGCCCCAGATACAGTGTAGATTGGATAAAACCCACAGTGTTATTCCTCTGATATCACCTGGCTAGGGAGGGAGCAGGGAGGGAGGGCAGGCAGTGCAGAAGCTCCCTGCAGAATTTCTAAACTTAATTCCTTTGCCAGAAAGAAAGAGAGGACTACTTCCTCCTATCAGAATGACTGTTCTTGGAGGCAGACTGCCCAAATGGAAAGACTCCCACAAGTTAAACAAGTAGGTGCAAATATTTTCTTAATTCATAAAATGTGTGTAGCTAAGACAAATGAGTTGTGAAAGGAACAGGGCTGCTTTGCAAAGTTGAAAGAGTTGCATTTTTCTTTCTTTCAAACCTGCTCAAATAAGATGCACCTGCCCAAATCCTCTCCTCTAAACACAACTACTTTTCTGTTATAAGCAATGACTCCTTTCTGATTACTAGAAAAAATATGGGGAATTTTGTTAAGGAGCTTGCCAAGGCAACTGCCACAAGCCTGGAAACTACTGAAACCTCAATTATACTGAAAACTACAAGACATGAGTGTGAAGACAATCCTCTTCTTGATGATATGTTTTCCCTTCCATTGAACAGAATGCTGTAGCGGCAACAGCCAATTTCTTAGTTGTCAGAGAAGAAAGAAGAGTAATTTTTGTCTACTGCTTCCTGCAAAGTTTGGATGCAATATTTGACCATTCAACTGATTTGTCCCAAGTACTGACTCCGAGTGAGCATGTGAGAGAAAGAGGAGGAGGAAGAGCACAGCTTAACATTTAGCAAATAAGCATACGGTTTTATTGTACATGCTATGATGCCATGCACATTTGGGGGGGAGTAGGGCCCACCCAACTCTTTACTCTTTCAAAGTAAACACAAACAGAAAGAACCAGAGAACACATTCTACTTTTATTGAAAGAAATAACTTTCTATAAAATAACATTGTAAGGTTTTTCCACTTAGCCTCACAATTGCCCCAGCGTTACTCAGGAATTTAAAAGAGCCAAAGAAACTCCTGAGCCGAGGTTTCAACAAAGATTACAACTTTATTTTGATCAAAACAGAGAGGGGCTGCCTGATTCCTCTTCGTGGCTGGTAGAGGAATGAAGGCAAGCAAGCAGAAAAGATACCTTCCACCTTTTATACCTTTTCAGAACAAAGAGATCAGGTCTTGGTACTAGGCATAAGATGGCACAAAAAATAATTCCTAGATGATGACTCATACACAGCAACCCAGGCTCCATCCGTAACTCCTTTCCCCACTCCCCTTACCTTGCTCTTTTCATATAAGCAATCACCTGTACCTAAAGCATGAAGCCCTTACTTTTCCAATATATATATAAAGCATCTAATCAAGCAATTAACTACAAAATAATGATTACAAAATAACAAAACAATGATTACATGATAACACTATAAGTATCAATATAAAATGGTTACTATATATATATATTAAATGCGAGTGTTCGGAGACTACAATTAGTGCAAAATGCAGCTGCGCGAGCAGTTGTGGGCCTTCCGCGTTGTGCCCACATTTCACCAACTCTCCGCATGCTGCATTGGTTGCCTATTGGTCTCCGAGCCCAATTCAAGGTGTTGGTTATCATCTATAAAGCCCTTCATGGCATGGGACCAGGATACTTACGGGACCGCCTTCTGCCACATACTTCTCTACGACCGGTGAGAGCGCACAGGGTTGGCCTCCTCCGGGTCCCGTCAGCGAAACAATGTCGTCTAGCGGGCCCTAGGGGGAGGGCTTTCTCTGTTGTGGCGCCCGCCCTCTGGAACCAACTGCCTCCTGAAGTCCGCGTTTCTCCGACTCTCCCGGCCTTCCGGAAAAATCTAAAAACTCATCTTTGCCGGCAGGCTTGGGGATGATTGTGGTCGATTGTTGAACTGAATGTGTGTTTTATTGTTTATTTTTTTAGATATCGTTGTTTGGGTTTTTTTATTGTAATTTTATTGTTATATATATGTTGTTAGCCGCTCCGAGTCCCCGGAGAGGAGCGGCATACAAACCCAAATAAATAAATAAATAAATGTCGAACTTAAACATACTAAAATCATAAGCATAATAAAATCCCTTCAACATATTTTTTTAAAAAGTCAATATTTACTTTTCTTGAATTGCTGTTTTAATTAACAATGCCTATTTTGTTTTGGATTATTTCTGGGTTCATGTTGTACACTGACTAATAAATGCATAAAAAGGCTGGGTTCATATGAATATGGCAGGTGCCTTCAGTGTATACAGTGCAATGTACTTGCACTGAAGGTAATAATCTTGAGGTAGATTTTATCACAGACAAGTTTCATATTAATGTACACTAGGGAAGCTGACATACACAGCCATGATAAAGAACAGATTTTACTAAAAACATTCTTTAGTCTCATCAGTATAAACTGATGGAACAAAACTATTACATTTTTTTTCAAAAAAGAAATTACAATGCAAACTTCAAGGTGAGAAAAATCAGTGCAGCAGAGAACACTGATGAAAAGTGTAATGACAAGGCAAAGCCAAGTCCCTGGCCAATTGCATAAATCTGTACTTTTTACAGCCCAGTTCTAACCACACTGAATTCAGTGAGAAGGGGGGGGAGGGGAGAGATGGAAGGAAATACAAATATTACAAATAACTCCCCCATACAAGTTTGCTCAAGCCACAAAATTTCCTGGGGATGCTCTCCTTAGTTTTTCTTCCACATGAAAGTTGTACTTGCCTTAGGTGGTTACTCAGAAATAATGTACTAAGTAAGGTGTTGGAGCTAGGAGCAAAGAGACCCAGGTTCTACTCTTCCTTTAGCCATGGTAAGTCGTTGATTGATTTTGGACCAGGCCTTTTCTCTCTGCCCCACCCACCCCACAGAGTTGTTAATCTGGGGGAAAATTGAGGAGGGTGTTCTACAAGTAAGCCATCTCAAGTTTCTGGGGAAAAGGTGGGCTCTAACAAAGATGTAAATAGTTGTAGTAAAGTTGTAACTGAATAGTAAATATTTTTGGGATTTGTATACCACACTGAACCATATATTAACCATTTGGGCTTGGGTTGAAAATACCACTTAGGCCAGGGGTAGACAACCTTGGCTCTTTCATGACTCATGGACATCAACTCCCAGAATTCCTGAGCCAGGAATTCTGGGAGTTGAAGTCCATGAGTCATAAAAGAGCCAAGGTTGCCTACCCCTGACTTAGGCCAAAATACGGCTGACTAATTCAGTATTTGCTATGTTATTCAGACAGAAGTTTTATGTGTTAAGAAGAGAGAGCATTCTCTATGGAGGAAATCCTTCTCCACTGAAGTGCATTTGGGGCTAATTTCATACTGTTTTCCACTCCAGATTAAAGCTTTATTTAACTGATCATAGTCAAGTTGGTCTTTTTGATTTTACTTCTTCCTGAACTGCATACAGTAACTGTTCTGTTTTTTGTTGTTGTTATTATTGTATTTCAGAATCGTAAGCTATTAGTGAGAATATATTTACCAGATCACTAGAGAATTTTTGGATTAAAGGCAATTGAACAATCTAATAAGAATAGCAGAGGAGCTGGGAGTTAATTGAAAACGGGATCATTTCTGTTTTTCAAAGGAGTATATTTAGCTCCTTTCAAAATTATATTTTTTTGCACCTTATTTTTTCCAGTTTGGACAATAGATGTTTTAAAGTGTTTTAGCACGATGCATGCACAAAAATGTTTACTGGGGAGCAAAGCAGGGCCAAGGTTACTGTCAATTACCATAAGTGAAGATCTTATACTCTTTGTATGTAGTAGGAAATTGTTTTCCCTGGGGTAATTTGTCCCCCACAAGGTTGCTTTCTCTTTGCATAACTGGCTTCATTCCTAAAATTCTTTTGTTCTTCAGAAGTATTTCTTTTTATGAGTCTGAAAAATAAATTATGTCTCTGATAAAAGCAGTTGAGCAGCATCCTGATGCATAGAGATGTTCTCACTAGCTAAAAGCCCCTTGGACTGTTATTTGTCTTGTTGTGAAATGCTCTTGCTGAACGTGGTGGGCAGGAAACAGCCTTCAGTAAGCTTGGCTAGTGATCAAAACACCACAAGACGACAAGACCGGGTTCGCAGATTTCAGGGCGATCCTGTATCTGGGCTACTCATCCAGTAGGGTGTTGTTGATACCTGCAAGCATTAAGGATTGGTCTTCCATGTAACAGTATTCTCCTAGGTCTATATTCAGAGCTTTACCTCCAGGCTGAGAGTAAAAGCCTTCTTGTTCTTCCTAAAAATAAGTGAGATGCTACGGGAATGTTGATTTTTCATCAATTTAAAAGGATGGAGGAAAAATAAACAGCTGTTCATATCCATGGCTATTCTAGAAAGAACATTTTATCCGTTGTTTTTATGCACATCTTTGTATTTTATTTCACAATCTGAAGAGCAACATGGAATTACATATTTGTGTTTATTTTGAAATACCTTAATCCTTTTTTGTTCACACATTGATGTGATGTATCTGGAAAATGGATACCCAACATTTTAAAAGATAAACCCAGAATCTGTGCTTTACATGTCACGGATGTCATATACATGGAATCTATTATTCACTCCACTCCCTGCTTTTGTTTTAGAAATTAATTCAGAGCACGCAACCATTTGTATTAATCATTTGCCTTGTTATAATGTTTGATTAAGGCTCCCTGAGGCTTATAAGCAAGGATTCCAAACAATTGCAATTATAATCCAAACTTGGTTCCAAGGCATTTGTTACAGCTAATTGCACTGCCCATTTGTCTCCAGCTTTCCTTGTTTACTTGCCAGTTTGCTATTACATTGAACAAAAATAATTTAGCAGGGCATCCTTGACTCAAGAGAGAAAAAGGAGGGTAGGTGCTGTTGGAAGCTTAGGAAAAGCATCTTTCGATGCTCCAGAAACTGCTTATAGAAGCTTTCCATGTTCTTCCTCTGTGCCAGCAATTAGAGGTCTCTTTTGATTGCTAGGCTACTATAGATAGCAAGCTGATCCGATAGCTCATAGATTATCGGATAATTCGCATGCTAGAACAGAAGCATATTACTTTGAGGGAGGGGCTGAGGAGTTGCATTCAAAAGACTGAGTGAAGCCAAAGCAAAAAAAGGGGGGGCAGCAAGGATTAAAAACTAGACCTGTTTTAATTTAAATTTTTAGCCTGATTAACATCAAATTAATCAAGTACTGTTAATATGAGGATGCCTCAAATTCTTTATTACAGGCCAGTGATTCAAATTAACCAAAATGTAACTAAATAAAATCTACAAAATGGAACATATAAATAAGTTATACAAAATAAAAATCTTTGCGGTCACATATACACTATTTTGCCAACAGCAATACACAAGTTTTACAAGCCATGAGAATAAACTTTACAATGAGGTCTTATCAGCTAGTAAACACTGAACATAAAATTCTTCAGTCAGCCCCGGAAATGTTGTTAGAAGCTCTTTGCGTGCATCTCAATAGTTCTCATATCGCAGAATATGAGTTTGTATTTCGATGTCACTATTTTTACAAGACCAAGCCTTTCAAGATATGGGATTTTATAGAATTCTCCCACAACTCTGCTGATGTGTAACATTTAACTGCAGTAATGTAATACTCACTGGGATGTGTGTGTGTAAATTAATACAAATTTGGAGGGTTTTGTTTTACTGATTAAAGCTAGCTGTGTGAGACCTTGAGATTGGAAGTGAACCTTTAGCTGCTATTTAAATGAACATACCCATGTTGTTTTTTCAGCTTTTGTTAACCCTGCCTTCTACTGCAGGGCAATGTTAGGCATGTGTCTTCCCACTTAGAATAGCTTTCTTAGGAAATCTGACTGTATCCTTTTCAAAGTTTGACAATTAATTCCTGGATTTAATTGGGCTCTGTGATTTGGATAATGTCTTGGCTCTGAAAAGCTTGAGGGCAGCTGATATGCACTGGACACCTCTGTAGAAGATGAAAGAAAGGATTGCTGTGGGACTCCTCTGGGTGTTTGAAGCAACCTGAGCAGTGTCCATATGGTGCCTCCCAGGTATTTGAAATCAGAGCCTGCTCTATTTTAGGTCCTCCAAAAGTCCACTGCAATTTTTTAAAAGCCCATGTAACACACACAATCTTTGTGTCTATGGAGATCCAGTCAGAGCTGAAGAAGCTTCTCGGATGAGAAGCAAAACGTCTTTTAAAAAAAACAAGAAAGTCCAGTTGTCTCTTGAAAAAGCACCTTTGTGGCACCATCTTTGTTTTTTCATAATTTATCAGTAAATAATAATAATAGTAATAGTAATAGCTAGGAAAAAATAATGAAATATCATGATTTGCACATTGAAGTTGAGTGATTGTGGAGGAAGAAATCAAAGATTGTACCAATAGTAATAGTTGCCCTTGGAGCAATACCCAAAGGGCTGCCTAGATACATGGAAATTTTGAACTTATCATACCTGAATATTCTGACTTTGCAAAAAACCACCCTACTTGGAACTGCCTATATACTCAGGCACTACCTTAATACAGTAGCTCTTAGATCCTTGGTTAGGACTTGAACTGTTAAATTTTTATCAGTCCCAGACTGTGAATTGAATTGAAGATTAACCAATAATAATACTTTTTATTGTGTAGTCATAGACCAGCATTTCAAGTAGGAATGAATGTTTTATACAAAAATGGGCCAATGCTCCCTGCGCCCTTCTGAGAGCTGTAGTGATAATAGAACTGCATTATCTGCATAAAGCAGTGCTCATATAGGTCTTCTGTCCAGTTTGGGAGGGATGAAAATCTCCCTTGTTAACGATACTAATTGATATAATAATTAAAGAGTAATGGGTTGAGGATACACTCTTGTTCAATCCCCTTGGGATATCACTGTGTTTGAGAGACGCCCAGCTGTGCTACATTCCCCACCCACAGATTGGATGATTGATGATAGAATCAAACACTTGCTTAAATTAAGAAGATCAATAACATCTGTTCAAGCTAAACATTAAACGTGCACTTTCATTCAAAAAAAAAAAATCAACAAGTAGGACATAAAGAACCACTTTTGTAGGCCAAGTGTATTTCTCAATCAGTCAAGCAGGAATCAGTCCTTGATCTCCTCCAGAGCAGCCTGCTTAGAATCTTGCCTCTTCTTCAGTGTGGAAGCTCTCTTTCTCCAATCATTTCCAGTAGATGAATCTGCCATAGATCTATTTATTTATCGCTTTTAAAATAATGACAAAACAAACCGCACAGATAATTATGGCAAATATATATACATACATTTTATTCCTTTGACAATTTGTGTCTGGCGTATATCTTACTGATTATGCTCAGAATGCTCACTGGGTGATAATTTGTTGGTACATCCTTTCTAGATAGAGACAATAATGTTTTTGCCCCAGTCATTAGGAATAATTGCTATTTATTGATATGGATAAAAAGAGAGGCCAATACCAAGGTCCATCAATCAGGATATTCATTCCAGAGGTATTAAATCCTTACACGAGACCTTTTCAGGTTTAATTGCCTAGTTAATTTATGCATTTCTGACACTGAAACTGGGAAACAATCTGGTAAATGTGTCTCCCCCCCTCCCCCCCAAAAACAGTTAACTTTTATGGCTTTCTTTCCAGCAATACAAAGCCCAAAAATAACTTTCTCAAATCATTGCAGGAATAAACTTTCTTAAGGGGAGGAATTAAACTTTGGGCCTCCCCCAATTAAATGCCAAAATTTGGCAGAATTTGTTGCTCTGACTTTTGCTATCAAATGTGTTCAGGCTCCATGAGCAGCCATTTTCTTTTGAGAGAAATTATGACTTTGTAAAAATTTTCTGGAAAAATATCCTTGAATACGGTAAATACACTCAAACAGCAGTTATGAATTATTGGCAGGGGACAACATTAGTATGCCATTTCTAATGGGATAGTAGTAGGCATACATAGCAAAACACAGAATTGTTAATTTAAAAAAATCAATAATTACATTGGTGAGCCAAGAAATATCTAGCGAAGCCTCCATTCAGCTAAGTTTATCTCAGCGGTTCTCAACCTGTGGGTCGTGACTCCATTTGGGGTCAAATGACCATTTCACGGGGGTCACCAAACAACGCAGTCCGCCATTTTTTTCCCCTTTTCCCCTCGGCCGGTGCAGGGGGCAGCACCGCGCATGCGCGGGGTAGCACCGCGCATGCGCGATGCGGGCCTTCGTGCCATGCATGCGTGATGCGGGCCGTCGTGCCGCGCATGCGCGATGCGGACCATCGCACCACGCATGTGCACTGCGTACCGTCGCGCCACGCCACGCATGCATGATGAGGGCCGTCACGCTGCGCATGCGCGGTGCAGGTCAGGGTCGCGCTGCGCATGCGCGGTGCAGGTCGGGGTCGCGCCGCGCATGCACGGCACAGGTCGGGGTCGCGGCTTGAAAAAGGTTGAGAACCGCTGGTTTATCTCTTGGTAATTTCATATACATGTACATGTTCTTTTTCCTTTCTTAGTAACAGCAAAGAAATTATTTAGTCTGTATTTTTTCAGAATTTTACTTTCAACTTCCTAGTGTCAGTTTGATGTAATGGTTAAGGTACAAACTAGAAAACAGGAGATTGCTAGTCAAGGTCACTTTCTCAATCCTACAAAGCAGGCAATGGCAAATTACTTCCTAAATCTTGTCAAAAAGACTGCAGAGATTAGTTCAGATAGTCACCAGGAGTCAACAGTGACTTGAAGGCGCACATGCATAAAGACACACAAGTCTAGTTTACACAAGTAAACACACGTGTAAGATTTCCTAATGCTCTCTTGTCTATGTACTTACTAGGCCCAACCCTATTTAGCTTTTCTGGGAATTAGCCAAAATTGGTTAAGAATTGTCTTGCACTATATTACGACACACAAGAAAACAAATAATAATAACAACAACAACAACAATAATGATGATGATGATGATGATGTTGAGAATGAGAGGGTGAAGATCTTGTGGGACTTTCGAATACAGACAGATTGCCATTTAGAATACAACACGCCAGATATCGCAGTTATAGAGAACCGAAGCGTACAGTTGATTGATATCGCTGTACCAGGAGATGCCAGAGTCGAAAAAAAAGAACTAGAAAAAATTACAAAATATTGCAACCTGCCCATTGAAATCGCACGATTATGGATGAAATGTGTAACAGTGATACCCATTGTCATTGGGGCACTGGGAACTATGTCCAAAAACTTTACAAAATATTTCAAGAAATTGCAGCTTCCTGCAATAACTCCAGCAATGCTACAAAAAGCTGCACTACTCGGAACATCTTACATTTTAAGGAGGTACCTCGTTGATACCTAGGATGCTGGCAGCAACCCGTGTCAACCATCAGCGCCAGTCAATTTGACTGTTCAGTTGACTGAGGTTCACGTTTAATGAATAATAATAATAATAATAATAATAATAATAATAATAATAATAATAATAATAATAATAATAATAATTATTATTATTATTAAGTTGGAAGGGACCTTGGAGGTCATCTATCAGGTCCCCCCTCGTCCTTCTCTTCGTTAAACTAGACATACCCAATTCCAGCAACCATTCCTTATATGCTTTAGCCTCCAGTCCCCTAATCATCTTTGTTGCTCTTGTCTGCACTCTTTCTAGAGTCTCAACATCTTTTTTACATCGTGGTGACCAAAATTGGATGCAGTATCCAAGTGTGGCTTTACCAAGGCATTGTAAAGTGACATTAACAAAACATAACATGTTCTCTCCCCCTGGTCATGATGGGCTATTTTTTTCTTGTATGCACACTTATTCTCTGGGGACATGAGGAAAGGACTTCTTAACTCCACTGCAACTGTGAATAGGGTGGCCATTTGTGCCTAACCAATAAAGCGAGTGTAGATTTCCCCAAATTTTTATACAGTATACTTATTTACACCAATATGTTCGTTGAAAAATATTTTCCACAATTTAATAGAAACACCGTTCATTTTCTCATAGGAAAGACTGTGATTTGTGCACCTGCTCAGGTTGAAGGACAACTTCAGATGTCTGCCTCCTCCTTCTAAGGGCTGTTAAAGAGGATCATTCTTGGAGACTCATTTAGTAATAGATGCTTTCAGGTACAATTGTAGCTCTTCAGCAGAAAATGGCCTTCCTTAAGTTGTATCCTGGCTAAAGGACGCTCCTTTCCCAACAGACCGCAGACAAATCAGTAAGGAAACGGATTGCTTTTGTCATTTCAGTTGCTGGCCTCTTTGTTACTGCCAGTGCCTTCCTGTTTCTCCTATTGAGAGAATTTGCTGTTGCTTGTGTGCCTTGAGTCTGCCAGTAAGAGTAGAAACAATGCGCAGATGCTTATCATATTAAAAAAAATGGCACAGAGTTCAGCATTTAAAGTTTCATGAATACTTTTTAAAAATCCAGGCAAGTGACATTGTTGTAAGCTTGAAAGAATGTGAGTGGATGGTGACTAGGGGAAAAAACTATTATGCCTGGCAAGGCTGAGACAAATAGAAGGGCAAGACAATGGATCTTACAGGAGAATAGGAAGAAAGAAATCCCAGGATGCCCTGGGAAGAGTGACTAGTTCTTACTAAAAAGTGGCTAAGGTGGCAAACATTTGACCATGTTGATATCTGGAATCAAGAGGCCTTAACGGTAGGAAGAATAATAGAGCTGTGCTTTGAAAAAGAAAATGAGAGGAACCGTACTTAATGGCAGCCTGGTGGCTGGAAGTAGTTCGAATAAAAGTTCCAATAGAAGAATATCTGCAGCTCAGGATTGGTTAGTTGCTCTCTGAATTTGGTTAGTTTCATCCAGACATTTCATTACCCAACTAGATAACATCAGCAACGCTAATGAGTGTGGGGTTTGCTCCTAGTTTATATATAGTTGCTTGCCCTGTTAGTGTTGGTGAGGATGTTATTTAAAATATAAATGTATAACATGTTCTAAAAAGGCAACCTCTTGGGTTCTCCTCAACTCATCCAGTTTTACAAAAGAAGAATCTTTGATTATTTATTTACTTGAAGAATTTGCTTTCATTGGCCCTGCCTGTTTTTTAGAATTATGTTTTGCCATTATACAAGTTATTTTTTTTTCTTATTTGTTCCAAAATTTTACCCACGCATTGGGTAGGCTTTGTAGAATCTGCCTAGGATCACAGCTGGAAAACTCTTATGTTATCAACAATAACTGTGTGGCCCATACAGTTGAATTGTTTCTGCAGCTTTGGAAGAGCATGAGGGAACTACAATAGAATAAAGCTGCTTGGACAGGTGGGATGGAAAGCTGACACAACGAAAGTACTGTACTGTTGAGAGAACTTACTGTCCGCTGGTCATTATAAGTTTTCAGTCAGAGCAGCCATGCTTCTTATTTCTTCATAACAAACAAGAACTTTCCACACCCTACGTTAAATTGCTATTTACCCATCTTCGAGTTGATAGAAAGAGGTACCAGCATAACATTTTCTGTTGATCCATATCTTGCCTCTATTGCCTTTATTTAGTATGCTTTGATTGTTCATCTTTCATCGTGCAGGGCATGATTAGTCAAGTGATTGGTTTAACCCTCTGCTTTTGTTGCCATACCCAGCTTTGAGGGTTACCAGCTGACAGGAAAGAGCCATCAATCCCGACAATGGAGGGATGGAGTTGGATTTTGGGTAGGAAAGAGGTTTCGCCTTGACTTGTTTTGTACTTTAGCAAGCAGGCTAAACGGTGTTCAGTGGGCAGAGGGAAGTGACAGGTTTTTACAGGTGCCTTACTTTGCATATCCTTCTAAAACAAGACACATCCATCTACCTGACAGCTGTTCAATAGACATATGAAACTGGAGTTGCTAAAAAATTGTTTTTCTTGTTTTCAAAACTCAGCAACCCGAAGCTCTATTCCTCCTAACAGAACAGTGGTATGCTTTCATATAATCTCCCACTTTGAGGGAAATGGGAGGTTCAGAAATCTGAGAAACAAACAAACAAAAGAATTCCGGGGACTGATCCTAACCTCTATGGGTCACTTGGCTGGACAGACACTATGGACAACCCAAGTACCCTGTTTCCCCAAAAATGAAATCCAGACTTATACTTTTTTTTTTTGGCCTCCAAATGAGGCAGTAGATCTTATTTTGAGGGGATGTCTTATTTTTTTCCCCTGACACTGGACTCACCTTGCGGCAGTGGCACCAACAGTCCTGTTCAGCAGGAGCCCATGAAGCTGCTGGCCCACTTCTGTGGCTGCTCATAGCAGGAGGCTGTGTAGCCCACCATGCTGTGCCACCGCCATGAGGCAAGGCAGGTGGGGGAGAGGGTGGAGCTGCCCCTGGCACCCCATAAGCACCCAACACTTTTCCTCCAGAGGGAGACTGGAAGCTTCGTCTGCTTGCAAAAGGGTGCTTAGAAACCAAGCGATTCACTCTGTCTCCAAGCGTCCCAGTTTCCTTCTGGGCGAAAAGTGTGCATTGTGTCCGGATTACCTGCCTCCACCTCTGCCTCTGTGCTTGGGCTTACCTGCGCTGCACCAAGGGGCCAGTGCTGCGGCTACTGCTGGACACCGTCGGCCCCCATACACTCACTGCCGCTTGTGCTGGTCATGCCCACCCCCAGGTTGATTTTTGGGGTGGGTCTTATTTTCAGGGAAACACGGTATGTCCCATTCAACACACCTTAAAATCATGACAAAACTTAATAAAGTAATGACAAATGTGGCCAAAACAATTGTAGTTTTCAGAACAGAACAATGCTACAGTGCTATTCCTTGGAAAGCCCAATAAGATTGGCATTGTATGCTAAGCAAATGTGTACTTACTTGTGTTCTATGCCAAGTAGATTATTAAACATCTGGTGTCATATACTGCTCAAGATCTCAGGACCTTTGCCCTTGTAACAAGGCAAAGAAAGTAAACCCTCTAAACAATGTAGTGTTCAATGAGTCAAACGTTATTAATTAATCATAATGTGCCATAAAAAGCTCTCTTGTGCTGTGAGGCACCCTTAACAAAGAAGAGAGTTTTGAATGCTTTTTGCTGCAACAAAAGATTTCTGCTCAGTTCAAGAGATTCCAAGACTACAATCATACCTGACAAGGAGAAAAGAAGTTTTATTTTCCTACCCTTCAATTTGCATGGAAGGACCCTGGGTACCTTGTGAAGAGAGCTGTTTGGGCTTGGTGCAGTATTTTGGGGGCCACAAGTGAGTCTCAGTGCCCTACATATTTGCATAATATTTTGGTCATGTAATCTTATGACCCAAGCCATACTTCTGGCTTACAATCACTGTCTAAAATATACACTCATCTAACACAGGCTGATTCTGTGAATACCATTCATCGTGTCATAAATGTTAGCAGCTTGCTCCCAATCAATGTGGAATCAGCCATTTTATCCTACTAATAATGTGCAAATCATGATATTTCATCCAGGTCATAGTTATCATGAAGATGCTTTTTCAAGAGGCAATTGGGCTTTGTTTTTCCCTGAAGACGTTTCGCTTCTCATCCTGAACTGAAGAACTTCTTGAATGAGAAACAAAACATCTTCAAGCAAAAACAAAGAAAGTCCTCTTGAAAAAGTATCTTTGGGACCATATCAAACTCATTACAAAGTATAAAAATGTTTTGTATCTAAAAGAAAGATGATATTTCAGATGAGTAAAATATCTATCCTTGTAGTAACAACCAAACAACGTATTATATAGACCTTGTTACTATAATAACATCAGGAGGTAATTAATATATGTTATAAGCAATGCATATATCTGTAATAAATCAATTTTGGTTGATATTAACAAGAAGTATCAAGAGCAAATCATGCAAAATGCATTTATTTAGAATTAGCACCATCCAGTGGACTAGGAAAGTCATATCAATTTAAAATGTCTGACCGACTATCATCAAAATTACGGTACTTAGGAGTTACAAGCCTTAGAAGGCTTATTCTGCACATAAAGCTTTTACTACTTGGGACTTCTTAGGCAAAATGCAATACATACTAGTGAAGCTACTTCCTAATATATGTGGATATTAGATTTTTTTTCAACCCCAATATCCCCAGCATTATTACTAAGTGAAAATTACAAGAGAGCAGCTGTGTGGGTGAGAAGAGAAATGCTTTTTTATGAAGTCACTATAGAACAGTGGTTCTCAACCTTTTTAATGCCGCAACCCCCAACCGATCGTAAGTTGAGGACTACCTGTATTTCCCTGCCTGGGAGCGCCGTGCATGCGTGGTGCGGCCCCCTGCGCCGGCCGAGGCATAGCTGGCAAGCGGCAGCGACGGCGCAGGGCGACCACCAACTGGGCCACCAGCTAGCCCAGCCCAAGGGAGGTAAGGCACCCGCCAGGCCCCACACACGCCAGCAACCCTCCCTGCACCCACCGCTGCCCCGCTAGCCTTACCTTGGCCACCGCCTGTTCAGGGCGGCGGCAGGCAGGCCCAGGTGCTACTGGGCGGCCGTGGCAAGCGGCAGCAATGGCGCAGGGTGACCACTGGCTGGGCCACCAGCTGGCCCAGCCCAAGGGAGGTAAGGCACCCGCCGGGCCCCAAGTGTGCCAGCAACCCTCCCTGCGCCCGCCGGCCTCCCACCTCCTACCCCTGGCCCTCTTTTACTTACATTTTTAGTAGTTGCTCAGCAGGGAGGGGTGGAAAGTTTTGGATTTATTTATTTATTTATTTATTTATTTATTTATTTTACGATTTTTATACCGCCCCCCTCCCGAAGGACTCGGGGCGGTGTACAGCCCAATTAAAAACATTACACACAAAAGGTAAAATTATTAAAAATAAATTAAATAATTTGGCCCAATCATTTAAAAGCCCAATTACCTAAAAGTAATTTAGTCCGATCATTTAAAACCAATGCTTAATCTTAAAACTCAATCCCCTAAAAACAATTATGGCCTTGTTGGAACCGGAGCTACTATCCCAGGCCGGCTTGTCGAAATAAATATGTCTTTAATTCTCGACGGAAGGAACGCAATTCCGTCAATGTACGGAGTTCGGGGGGGAGCTCGTTCCAAAGCGTTGGAGCTCCCACAGAGAAGGCCCTCCCCCTGGGGGTCGCCAGCCGACATTGTCTGGCCGACGGCACCCTGAGGAGACCGACTCTGTGGGAGCGTACCGGACGGCGGGAGGTATTTGCTGGCAGAAGGCGGTCCTGTAAATATCCGGGTCCGATGCCATGGAGCGTTTTAAAGATGGTCACTAACACCTTGAAACGCACCCGGAAGGCCACCGGCAACCAGTGCAGCTTGCGCAGGAGCGATGTTACATGGGCGCGCCATGGCGCTCCGGTCACTACCCGCGTGGCCGCATTCTGGGCCAGCTGAAGCCTCCGGGTGCACCTCAAGGGGAGCCCCATGTAGAGAGCATTACAATAGTCCAGCCTGGAAGTGACGAAGGCACATAGCGAGTCCCGGTCTAGGAAGGGACGCAACTGGCGTACCAGGCGAACCTGATAGAACATCCTACTGGCCATGGCTGCCAGATGGTCCTCTAAAGACAGCCGTGAATCCAGGAGGACTCCCAAATTGCGAACCCTTTCCGCGGGGGCCACTGTTTCACCCCCAACAGACAACAAAGGAGTCAATTGACTAAACCGGGACGACGGTAGCCACAGCCACTCGGTCTTGGAAGGGTTGAGCTTGAGTCTGTTCCTCCCCATCCAGACCCGCACGGCCTCCAGGCATTGGGTCAGCACGGCAAGAGCATCGTTGGGGTGGTTCGGCGTGGAAACGTACAGCTGAGTATCATCAGCGTACAGATGGTACTCCACACCAAAACCACGGATGATCTCACCCAGCGGTTTTACATAAATGTTGAACAGTATGGGCGAGAGGACCGACCCCTGAGGTACCCCACATACAAGGGGTCTCGGGGTCGACCTCTGACCCCGTCAACACAGACTGCATCCGGCCGGAGAGGAAGGAGGCGAACCACCGCAAAACAGTGCCCCCTATACCTAACCCCTCCAACCGTTGCAGCATGATACCATGATCGATGGTATCAAAAGCCGCCGAGAGGTCCAATAGCACCAGAGCAGAGGAACAACCTCTGTCCCGGGCCCGCCAGAGGTCATCCACCAATGCGACCAATGCTGTTTCCGTGCTGTAGCCAGGCCTGAAGCCCGACTGGTGTGGATCCAAGTATAACGATTCCTCAAGGTGTCGTGGGAACTGTCTGGCAACCACGCTCTCAACAACCTTCACAAGAAAACGAAGGTTGGAGACAGGACGATAATTTGATAAAACAGCTGGATCCAGGGTAGGCTTCTTAAGGAGGGGCCTCACTACCGCCTCTTTCAAGGTGGCAGGGAAGACACCCTCGCTTAAAGAAGCATTTATAATTACCTGGAACCAGCCTCGTACCACCTCCCGGGATGCCAGCACCAACCAGGAGGGGCATGGGTCCAATGAACAAGTGGTCGCCCTAAGTCCCCCAAACAACCTGTCCACGTCCTCGGAAGTCACGGGGTCAAACTCAGCCCAGATAACAGTCTCATGACCAGACTCCGTCTCTCCCACCGGACACACCCAGTTGAAATCAAAGCCTTCCCGTATCTGAGCGATTTTATCATGCAGATATTTTCCGAAATCCTCAGCTCTACCCTCTAAGGGGTCTCCTCTCACCTCCTGATGAAGGAGAGAGCGGGTCACCCTAAACAAGGAGGCTGGGCGGTTATCTGATGACGCAATAATAGCAGTGAAGTAAGAACACTTCTCTGCTTTTATCGCCGCTAGGTAGGACCTAATATGGTCTCTTACCAGTGTTCGCCTTCGCTGCAGACAACTTGCAGCACCATTTGCAGACTGGGACTTTTGGCGGGCTCAGCAGGGCAGAGACAGCCTGGACAATTCCTATTGGCTTTTGAAAGCTAATAGAATTAGACTCTATTCAAGAGAGTCTATTCTATTGGCTTTCAAAAGCCAATAGAATAAGAGGGAGTAGCACAGCTAAGGAAAAGGGGAAAAAAATGGCGGACTGCGTTGTTTGGCAATCCCCGTGAAATGGTCATTCGACCCCAAATGGGGTCGCGACCCACAGGTTGAGAACCGCTGCTAAAGAAGCTAATAATGATACAGTTGAAGGACAGCCACAAAGGCTGAGGATAGTATGTCTACTTGCTTATTCTGAAGAAATCTGCAGTCTTTCCTGATGAAATGGTGAGAAGGCTGTGGAGAGGCCAGCGGTACCCAGTTCAAGCAGCTTGGCCAGTGAAAGAAGTTCTGAGTAGATTCTCCAAGGCCTTGTTAGTACCTACTTGCTAACAAGAAGCCACATCCATTGTCTTTTTGCTCACTGTGATGCACATACAAAGTCCACTTCCTTGTCCCTGGAGCTAGTACAAGGGGTTTTCTTCCTTCTTTTTTTATGCATCATGAAAGCAACACCAAATACTGAACATAAAACAAATGGTGAGAGAGAGAACTAGCATCACCATCTCACATACCATCTTACTACCTGCAGAGGCAGACCTAAGCACAGGCTAAGCACTGAATAGTTCTGCAATAATGTTAAGAGCCAATGTGTTTACATAAAATGGCGTTGTCCCATTCTCTCTCATTCCCATTGAGCAACTACTCAACCATCCCATCTCAATACATTTATTAAAGTCTGTGCCTATCAAATTAAACTCTGTTTTATACATTTAGGATAATGGGATGGCATGTAAAGTTTTAGACTAAAGCAACTGGCTATAGTGACAAAATTCATCAACCCATGACATAGACAAAATGCGAGGTACATAACAGTAGGGGGAAAAAAACTTTTAGCACATACAAAACGTATGCTTAATTTAATGGCTTGTTATTTTAAACCTGAAAATATTATTGTGGGAAGCCATTATTTGGAGGGCTGCAGTGGGCAAGCTTGAGGTCCCTAAGTTCTTCTACCTTTAATAACAGCTTACTTTTAAAATAGTTTTTTTTTAAATGTTAACCTGTGGAGTTAGAAACTTTCTGCATTGGTTCAGCACAATCTCCAAATTGTCTTTTTAGCTGGACAATTTGGAAATTGTTGTGCAGTCCTTTTCTCATTCCTCCCATCTCAGCCATAAAAGAGGTGAAGAAGTGTTTTCTAATATATATTGCAGTAAGAGTTCTAAAGCAATCTGGATGAAGTTTTGCAGGGTTATCTTCTCATGAAACTACCATCCCTATAGAAAAAATGAGGCAGTTGCATGCATTCTGATAGTTTCTCATTAAAGTCTATAGTTGAATATGTTATCAAATTTTGAACTAATTCAAACAAGAGGTTGTTGCCTTCAAATCATGCATTAATTAATCTCAATTTTGGGTGGACTTCCTGGAAGCATAAATGGCAGTCTTTTCAGCATCTCATGATCTATGATCAGATGGGGACGCTACTTATAGTAGTATATAGATCAGACCTGAGAATTTTAGAGCCCAAGGGCCACATCCAGCCTGTGGGTAGCCCCAGTTGGCCAGCAGCAGCAGGGGTGAGATGTTAGCAGCAGCCCTACACAGCAGTCCGAGTTTCTCATGTAGCCACTTTGGAAAATTGTGCCCCTCCCCATGATACAGACAGGAAAGGATTTACTCTGTATCAATCTTTTATCTATCATCGTACTTTTAGAGATTGCTAATTTCAGATCATTTCCTTCTGCTTTCTTCCCAGAGAACATGAGAACATGCTCTTAAGACTCTCCTTACGTTATGATATACCGTAGGTGCTGTCCATGTATTTCTTATAAATAAATCCGTTGTTATAGAACCTACTTGAATTCTGTAATCAATGCTACAAATCTGATTCTTGTTCTCAAAGCACTCTATTGCTGTTGTGATTCCTCGCCAGCCAGTGGATCTGGCAGCTGAGTCTGAGGAATCGGATGAGGACGAGAGGCCTGGAGTGACATTAGAGTTAGAGGAAGGCTCTGAGGAGCTCCAAGACTTAGTCATACGAGGAGCCTGGCCCCTCTACTCGCGCTCAGAATGAGACATAGCTGTGCTGGGAGCCTGACTTGGACAGTGATGAAGAACAGCTGGGAAAAATCCCGGATGCACGAATGCGCAGGCAAGAGAAGCGAGTAGGACAGAGGAATGCAATGGGGCTGCTCCAAAGGCAAAGGAGAAGGCACTAGGAAGCCATACCTTGGCTGAATTATAAAAGGGAAGGTGTGGGAGATGCTAGTTGTCAAAGGCAACCGTTCGTATTGAGGATCAAGTTTCTGTGGACTGTTTTTGTTTGCCTTGGACATTGACTCAGGTCTGTGAGAATAAAAGGGGTTGGTTTTTTCTTGCGGTTCCTGCCTGTTTCTTGGAAGAGGTGTTTCTCCTTGTGAGCACAACAAGGACTTATGTAGGCTGGGACAGAACAATTGCACTCATATAGGATCCAGATCCAGGCTGATTAGAACTCCCCTACTCCTAGTAATTATGCTTATGATTGCAAATAAGTAAACATACAATCTTACCAGTTGGTAAAGTCAACTACGACAAAGTTATCAAACAAAGGTCTGACTGAAAAAATACATGTTTGTGGGCAGTGAAACACAATGATTCTTTTGTGCAATAAAAATACATTCTTTATTCCCAGAAAAATGCATGTGTCAGATAAACGTTCAAATAATTGCATTAAAGACATTAAGAGAAAAGCACTAACATAAACCTAAATACTATACAACTATATCAAGGTACACTACTCTGTAAAAATCACTCTGCCTTATTCCACATTTTACAGAAACGTTAAAGATGTAATAGTATTTGGATGCTGCTGGAACTTCTGTTTACATTCCATAGTATTCCTCACAAACATCTATATTCCTCACAGATTATCATAATTAAATTCATATAGTAATATTAGTACAGTATTAAAACTGTACAAGCATTAGGAAACATTTGTCACAGTCAATTCACAGATAGGTGAACCTATTATAATGTAAATCTGCTTCATCTATTCTGGACAATGCCATGACTATCAAAGAATTAAACAGTGATGGCTTTTGATTGTTAACGCCAGTTGTCCTACATATATACTGATAGGTGGCATATCAAAGTTTCACAATCTTTCTGGAATATTTTTCCTCAGTGTTTGACATCTGCATGGGATCATCATCAGTCTAACTAACTAAATGCTAACGAATTGCTGCACACATTTTTTGGCTATTATGTAATCTACAGTATATTCCAAATCCTCCCAATGAAATACCATAGTAATTTGTACAGTTGTAATGAAATAGTGATAAAGAGGGCATGCATAACCTGATGATTATTCTTATAAAAACAACAAAAGGATGGTTTTCCTATCATTTTCAACTAACTATGGAAATATCAGCTGCAGCTAGCTTTGAATGCTATCAGATGAAATTGGCAAGATGGAGGGGGGAAAAAGAAACAATGTAGTCCCCTTTTAAGTGCATATCCATTTTTACCAGCAACATTTTTTTCTTTTTCATTTTTTCTCCAGCTTAAGGAGCAATTATATGAAATCTGAAAGCTAAGTCACTATTACTAAATTTGTAGCTTTAGTTGCTGTAGCTATTTGTATTTTCTCTGACAGGCCAACTAATCAATCCACTTGGATTTCTTTTACTAGTTATGGGTGTTATAGCTAGAAGGTTTTTTTTAACCACTATTACTGAAGAATATAGTTTATACAGAAAATTCCTAATATTAAGCACTAAGAAAATAGAATCCATACCCTTAAAGTATTTAATCTTATAAGCATCCAAAAATAAAATGAAGTAAAAAAGTAAAATATATTATGGCATTTGGCAGCATATTGCCCTGTATAATTTTCTATATGTGCCATACTAGGAAACAGTTTTTGTTTGCCATCATGGCTATTTGGTCCAAGTCGCCTCTTTTGAAACAATGCTGCTGGTTTTGGTCAGAACCTTACAAATTCTTACTAGGTAATAGCCTTCAATGGCACTAGGCTCTTGGATTAAGCCATTTGTCAACTGAAGTTCAACAGGCATGTTAAACATACAGTATCTTGAAACACTGTTATTTACAAAATACTCTTTCATGATGTCAAACCTCAGCCATTTCTTTCAGATATCAATGGAAGAAAATCCCCTATTCAATATATTTCTACATATATCCTGATATATTAGTTAAATATCATAGAAACTGCTTCTTTAAAGACTAGGACAGGAGTGGGGAACCTTGGCTCTTTTATGACTTGTGGACTTCAACTCCCAGAATTCCTGAGCCAGCAAGATTCCCCACCCCTGGACTAGGATAAGAAACAAGGCACAAACAGGTATAAGATGTGTGATGTTTTTCATTACAGCACTTTATGTTATGATGTTATTTTACAATAACCGTTCAAGGGAATAAAATACCCAGTTTCATTAGCACGAGGGCACACATCTGAAGTCTTCATAATGTCAGACAGATCCATTTTTTCATTTGTTACAGAAGACCATCGTCTCAAAACTTATTTATAAGAACAGATCTGTTAATCTGTGACATATCCGTGAGAGAAAATGTTAAGCTATATTGTATATAGCCAGCTCATGTCTCCTTTTTTTTAGATAATAATAAAACCAATCTTCCCAAACATTATATACACTGCTTTTCAAAAACTCTTTCCCAGCTACTGCATAATCTCATACAATCTTAAAACTTTCTTCAGATCGGCTATGAAAATATCAGCTCCCTCATCAGATAGATCATTGACATCTGGCAAGAAAAGGTTGGCTTTATCAGAGGTAATCAAATTATGTGACAGAAAGTGCACACCAATTTTATTGCAATAGTTTACCATTACCTCGTTAATATCTTTTTGGACTAGTTCCATACATTGAGGCTTCTGATTTTCTTTCCAACTATACCTTGGTAACAGTGAAGACCAAACTATAACAGTATCTGGGAATGCTCTTTTAAGAATGCCTAAATCATTTCGCACTGAGATAATAAATGAAGTATTATTTGAGTGATACAGATCATCTTCACCAAGATGAATTATTATTACTGATGGAAGAGATCGGAGATGATAAATTTCTTGCAAAAGAGGCATAAGCTGGTTCCACCTCATGCTCGGTATCCCACGCCAAAACACATGCGCCCGTGAAGTTGAGATGCCCAACTGCAATCCATGAGGGTGACTTTGTGCTCTTTTCTCCAATGTTGAGATCACAGAATTCCCACATATCCATATTTCCTTTGGTGCAGGTTGCAGATTTGCAATACCTAAAGACAAAATACCACATTAACTCCTTTGGTTCAAGTTCTACATAAATTTACTATTCCAACATCAGAACAGCAGTAATCCCCCCACTTCTGGTTTGACGTCATGGCAGAACAGATGCAGAAAGACGGGGCTCTGTCTTTTGCTTTCGATTTTGCCCCGCTGGGAACCCTAAAAAGGGTTGAAAGTCGCCCCGAAGAGGCGATGAGCAAGGAGGGGTCCCTCGTTGATCGCGGGAGGGTAGCGGCCCTTCCTTTTGATCCAAGGAAGCCGTCCAAACCGGTGGGGGAAAGACTGGCTACATATATATATATGGCTCTGAAATTTGGGGACTGAAAGTATTTTTAAGATATTTTTTTTTAAAAAAAACATACTTGAAAAGTTTGCAATATAAATTTGGATTTAAAAAGCTGAAAATGGTGTTAATGACATCTAGTGGTGAACTCTGGCACTATAATTTATTATGCTTAAAAGAAACCTGGCTCGAAACCCAAACCTAGATAAGACTCTGGCTGGCCTTAGAAAGTTTCACCTTTGAAGACGGCAGCTAGGAAAGGGGGGGGGAACCTTTGGGGCTGCTTATTGGCCTGCCTGAACTACAAATACAAATACTAACTGACTTTTAGAGCTGTGTTGTGGAACTATTTTCCTGTAAAAGAAACATGAACTATTGCCTGAGATGATAGAATACTTTGGATTATAAATCTTGATTGATAAACAACTTTTAATGATTCTTTTTTTCTCCCTGGACAGAAAGGATATCTTTCTCATGGGACAGAAAAACTTGAATTTTACTTATATTTGCTTAGGGGAGGTTTAAGAATGAATTGATAGGTTGGTTGGATAATCTGGAGCTCCAATGACAATTGACTGAAAGTTTCTAAATCCCTAAACAGACTTACAAAAAATAAAATGAATGTCCCATACTTAGCTCTAAATGGTAAAAAAATATCGCTAACATCTGTCCCCAGAAGCCTCAGCTTGGCATACCACCAAGAAAATATTGAGGAATCTCAGAAAGAAATTCTCTCCATGTTGAAATCAATACAAGAAACAATTGCCTCAGCACGTGATGAGATTAAAAATAACACAAAAGAGATAAAAGAACAATTTTCTAATCTAAATCTACAAACTCAGAAAATGACTACAGAGAAGGAAATAGCAACCCAGAAAATAGAAGGAAAACTAGAGAAAGCAGATCCAAAGATGGAGGACCTAAAGGAAGGAACTAATGGACAGACTCAGACAAATGAAGAAGACATAACAATAATATCGGAAATGGCATTTTGGTACTGCTATTATATTATTATTATCCTTGGGATGGTGACATTATTCGGTGGATGGCATTTCATTCTTTTGAGAGCAGTACATTAGAATTTCATTTTAATATGTGCCATTGTTTATACAGGCAAATGACAATAAAGTCTATCTTATTATTTTTTGCACTGACTGCTTGCTGCCTAGAGTTATATATTTAAAATGGCTAGTCAGTCATTTTGAGACCATCATGTGTGTAAATGTAGGAAAAACAGTTTAATCTGAACTAGAGAGAACATCACAGCTGTATTTGTGGCATCTCCCTGGGGCTCAAGAATCAGAAATACCCAGCTGTTTTCACCTGAGCTTAAACTGTGATTGTTTCACTATTGTAAGAAATACAGAATCTCCATAAACATGTAAGAATCACACTGTCTCCCAATTCTGAGTGGGGAAAATGTGAAAAGTAAGATGAAGGGGCAGGATTAAAGCTTGAAAAATGGGGGGAAAGACAAAATAGCAAAGATCCAGTCTAGCATTAGTATCTAGGAAGATTCTATAGCAGATCACAAAATATCTGATTTACAAGGACTTTGAAAACTACAAGAATTACAGTAAGTCAGCAAGAATTTATCAAGAACAAATCTCACTAGAGAGTAACCATGCTTCACCAACTCTACTGCTTTGTGTCTCATTCTGAGCACCACACTTGAAGAAGGATTAGGAGATATCAGGAAAGGTTCAGAGATGGGTGACAAAGATTATCAAGGGACTAGAATATAAGCTTATGAAGAGAGATTGAAGGAGCTGAAAAAAGATGACTGAGGTCAGTATAGTAATACTCTTCAGCTAAAAGACCTGAAAACATGCTACACAGAAAAAGATCAAGACCTTTTTGCTTCAGAGTTCAGGAATAATAGATTTAAGTGATAAGGCAGGTTCTGATTAGAAAAATTAGATATTGGGGAAAAAAATCATAGTATTCGGAGAAGTGGTATGCTCCCATTCCTTGGCTACATTGAAGCCAAAACAAAAACAGTCATTTGTCAGAAATGGATTTGAGGGCCAAAATACCCCTTTCTAACTCAATGATTCTAACTCTCTGTATCTTGGTAATTTAAATTAAAGCTGCAAATGTTTGAGGTACACAACTTACAGTGAAACATGCAGTTTCCATATTATTGCAATTAGTTACACATTACCTTGCTTTTTCAACAGCCATCGGGATGAGACAAAAGATGATCAAAGGACTAGAATCAGTTCGCGTCACATTAGGAACTTATGGATTGAGAGGTTTTTCTATCCCACTAATTTGTGCTTCATTTTTCTGGCAGAGATATGAAGTCAACGGAAGTTCTTGCACATTATCACGGCAAGGTATAGAAGCAGTGTTTCTCAACCTTGACAATTTTAAGGCATGTGGACTTCAACTCCCAGAATTCCACAGCCAGCTTTGCTGGCTGTGGAATTCTGGGAGTTGAAGTCCACATGCCTTAAAATTGTCAAGGTTGAGAAACACTGGTATAGAGATTTCTGTACGAGAGAAACACTGGCAAGGCGGTCTCAACATCCTAGTGGGTCGTCTTATTTAACTTACCTTCCGCTGAGCACTCAACAGTTATTACAGCAGTACGTTTGTTATTGACCACCTTCTTCCTTTTGTCTACTCCTGCCCGATTCAGGTGTTCCCGAGGAGCTGCTCCATTGCAACCATCCACCTTCAACGCTGGGACACTTTCGGCGGCTACCCTGCCAGCTGGGCCTAGCAAGCCACGTCGGCCAGCGGCTATAACTGCCTCCAGGGCTTTCACAAGAGAGGGGTTTGGCGGGGGGGCCTCGGGATCAGGGGGCTGGGCATAGTTATTTCCCACGGGGTTAGAGACCCCGAGGCTAGCGTCGTTGGGCCTGATGGGTACCATTGCAGAAAAAGATTTCAGGCCGTTTGGGGGCGATTTCAAGTTTACGGCGGAAACCAGGGACGCTTCCCCTGAAGCTGCCTCTCCCCTTCCAAGGACCGCGCTTAAGACAAAAGCCGACTTAAGGCTGGTGAGGCGGCGTGTGCGGACAATGCTCCACCCGAACTAGGAGCCGAGAATTCTGTCGCGGGGCCACGATAGGCAGGGGCAGAGCAGTACAGGATCCTCTGGGGCAGATGGGTATTAGCGACTCTTAAGGCCGCAAGGCGTCCAAAGTCCTGCCCTTGCCCTGCCTCGCCCCCCGTCAACCCTGCGACTCCGGGGCTTCTCTAGGAGAGAGGCCCTGCTAGCATCAGCCGTTCCTGCTAAGATGGCGGGGAGCCCGGCTCCGAAGAGCTTCGTGAAGGCCGAGTCTGTGTCCGGCAACTTTTTGCGCGACAGGGACTTCCTTCACACGTCCTTTCCAAAGATGACTCAAAAGCCGTGCTTCTCCGTCGAGTCGTCCACGCCGCGGGTGGGGGGGTGGGGGGGGCGGTGTAGCCAAATACAGCGTTCCGTTACCCTGGAAACCACTCTCCGGTCACGTTCCCTCTTCTAATCCCGAGTGAGGTTTAATCAAGAGTTACGGAATAAGAGCAACGAAAGAGAAACGGCGGGATCGAGAAGAGAACGGCTCCGCTGGCCGCCGTGGCTTTAAAAAAAAAAAAAAGCCTAGAGGTTCAGAATTACGCATGCGCATTAGTTTCAATTACGCATGCGCATTAGTTTCACTGGATTCTATAGATGAGTTAAAGAGAAGCGCACGGCGCGCTCATTTCTAAGTTTCTTTCAATCCCTTTGTCTCCTGGGAAGAATTGGGCCCTGTAATAGAAAAACCAGCGGACTAATCCAGAAGTTTATTTTGTTATTATTACAAAGCAAATAGTCCCTCTTAAATTATGTGAAAAAGTTATTTACCACCGCAACGTTAGCTATTGTGCTTTGAATTTTTAGTCTTAGGAGATAAGCAAGAAAAAAAACCCGATAAGTTGAACGTTGCCCAAAGCTAACAGCAGCAAACCCCATCTTCCGCAAAGAGCATTATTACTTGCGGGGTTTAAATATGTTTAAATATTTCTAACATTTTTAAGAAATCCAAACACCCAAACATAAAACCCTAGTGAGAAATGACGTAAACTCTTCCATATTTTTTAGCTAGTTTATGGTTTGTTTTTCCCGTTTCTTAAGAGCAAATCTCACTTCTGCTAGAGAAGAGGAAAACTGAGTAAAGGACCATCTTAAGCAGGAAGTGGTAGTGGGTGGGTTGTTCTTCATTTTCTTAGATCTACATTCCGTTGTGAACGCCAGGAACATGCGCTGCGCGCCGTTTCCCATGTGCAGATCAGGAGTCGGCCCGAGCGCTACAAGAAGGCGCATGCGCAAAAGGAAAGATCGTTTCAAAGAGGGAACGCTCTTTTATATATTGCATCCCTTGCGCGGTGTCTTACTGGAGTTTAGGCTACCTGGATTGGGGGGAGGGGGGGTGATACCGTGCCAGCATATCTGCCTGATTCACAAACGCACTAAACTACAAAGACTCTGTTTGCATGGCATCTTATCCTTGATTAATTAATCTCAATCTGATTTTGATTGAACGGGAAAAAATTGTTCCCATTACATAACAGAATAAAATGTAAGTGGCTATTTTATGGCTCTGTATTCGGCAACCTCCGCTCTGAATAAGTGCAGGCTTCAAGTAGTTGTGACTATAGCCTTCCTTGGAATTAATTGGGACCATATGATTGACAATGCTTATGCCATCCCAAAGGCTAGTTGCCTTGGTAAAAGTGCAAAACTTAATTTGACTGTTGCCTTCAAAAGGGATTTGTCAAGCTGAAAAAAGAAATCTTTAAACAAATATTTAGCAAATCTACACTACTGCAACTAAAAATTGATAGTAAGGTCCACTCTGGCTGTAGCATATAACAATGAACTGCAAACTAAGCGGCCTACATTTGGCCTATTTTGTGGGGCAACCCATCTTTTTATATGGTTAATTATTCTGTATGTTGGCTAAAATGTGATGCTTTTTGACAAACAACTTTACATAAATTTATCTGGTGGAAAAAAAGCAACATCAAAGATGTGATGGAAGATGCACTGAAACTGACTTGTAAAAAAGTAGACTTTGCATTGTAAATCTTGCCTTTTTTGATCCTTTCCCTCATTCCCAATGGACACCATTTTCTTATCATAATGTATAAACTCATTTATAGATGAATAATAATTTTGTCTTTGTTCACTACACTACCAACCTAAGGGACTAATATTTAGACTAAAAAGGCAGGAATATATATAATTAATTCAGAGGCATTAAAATATATTAGTCATTTTAGAATAAATGTTATAGATAAAATAATGGTGATAGTGGTATTTTTTCCCCTTTCTCATCTTTTCTCCTGCAGTGTTTCCCCCTTCTTTCTTTTCTACTGCAGTCAGTGGCTAGACGAGTAATTAGGCTTAGCAATGAGTTATTTCTTCATAAACATGTCTATGTATTGGCAAGTGGAGTGAATGTCTTATAATATTGAGGGAAGTCAGAGTCCCAGAGAAGGAAATATTAAAAAGGCAGAAAAATATATTTCCTCAAAAGTATTTTAAAAGCAGAAACCAACTTTGCCCCCAAGTCTCTGTCCCAAGCAGAAGCCAGCCCTATACAAATGCAAATGTAAAACCATCAGAAAGTTGGAGCCAGAGAACTCAAGAAGATAAAGAGACTTAAAATCTGCATACCCCACCCAAACTCTAGGAGTCATTAGCCCCATCACCAGGAAAGCAGAATATGATAATAGGATTAAACCACAGATATCAAGGCCTAGAAAAACACTCAGAAATAGCCTCAAAGTTCATGCCACAGGAACAGGAAACTATTCCAAACAAAAGGCTAGAGAGGGTATAAAAACCTACTACCCATGTGCTCAGCCCCTTCTTTCCTCTGGTCTTTTCTGCAAGAATAATCTTTCTGCCTATTCAATAAACTGTAACCTTCCCAAAGCAGCCGCCATGTTGCTTATTTATTCCCGACTTGGATGAACCAGGATGAAGACTTTAATCCAACATACTGTACATGATAGAGAATTAAGTGGGGTAGTTTATAACCCAGAAGACAAAAATAAAATTCAAAACTATTTTAATATATTTGGTAAATGGGCTAAAATAACATTAAGAAATTTAGCAAATACAAAATGGTGTACTTCATATGCAAAAAGCAAATGCACAGGGTCAGAATGGGAAATAAGTAATATTACTTGTGAAAAAGATCCTGAATTAATACTTGATTGCACACAAAATAGCAATCAATACTGTGAAAGGACTGCAACGATGGTAAAATCCAATTTTGGACATCAGCAAAAGCATAGTTTCACTATATTCTGTATTTATTGTACCCACCTCAATTTAATGTCCAGTACTGAGCATCACACTTTAAGAAAAATTCAGACAAACTCCAAATGTTTCATAAAACATTGAACGTATTTTGTAATGAGCATGGTTAAGGGAATAGAAAAATGTTAGGAAAATTTGAACAGTTTAACAAGAAATAGTGTACTCCATTAGATCTGTCCAAGCAGAGGTCAAATACCTATTTGTTGTGGTATTTTAATTTAGATTCTTTCATAGAGTAGACAATTGAACCTCTTCTGATTCTGTAGTTCTTTGATTTCACAATATAATTTACATTATTTAAGCCCAACCATTGCAATTGTATAACCCATGGTTTATGTCTTAGTCTGGTGTATGAATTCAGTTGGTTATGGCTTCATATGATTTGTAAACTCAGTCAGTTTAGATGGAACTTATAATGTCAACTTTAGGACTGGTGTAGTTTAAAGCTTTAGGGATTTGTACACGGAACAAAACAGTTCACAATCCTGTGGATCAATGCCCTTTTCTGACATGACTCATTTGCAAGGCTACTGTCACCAGTGCTCCTAAATTATCCTCCTTGAGAGTTGAGGAACCTCCTTTAAAACATTTTTTCTAGTTGCCTGGCATATAAAACACTAGTACTTAACTACAAAGTCCTTAGATGTGTTGTGAAATATTGAGCTAATAATAATAATAATAATAATAATAATAATAATAATAATAATAATGTTAGAAGGGACCTTGGAGGTCATCTAGTCCAACCCCCTGCTCAGGCAGGAACCCTATACCATTTCAGACAAATGGCTGTGCATCCTTGGTGCTATCAGGAAAGTAAGCCTGAAGTGAAAAGAAAAGAAAAAAAAAGGTAAAATGCTGATTTACTCCAAAGCGGTAAATTTAGGGCAATTTCTGTGTCTGTGCAGTTTTCAGTTTCTCTTTCCTTACCTCAAATAGCACAAACACAAATACCAAGCTTTCAAGTAGATCACGGGTGTCAAACTCGCCACATCACGTGACGTGTCACGACGTATCGCGACTCTTTTTGCATTGCTGGCAATGAGGTAAGCGCGGCTTTGGTATGATGAAACTGGCCTGTGGGCCGGCAGCTTGACACCCCTGAAGTAGCTAGTCAATTGGGCACATATACATATCATTTTGCCACCAGTCCTGAAGTATGTGTAACAAGAATTCTTTTATTTAAGCAAAAAAAAAAAAAAGTTCCAGAAATAATTAAAACAACCAAACATTTTTTCAGCAGCATCCTATTCCCCATTATAGTATAAATTGTTGGAGAAATACTCCTAGACCTAGAGAAACCGGCAGGGTCCCTCTGTCTTCTCTGCTACCTGGGTGATGAGGTTTCAGTCTGTTCTTCTACTGCCAGGATACATCTCAAAATCTCCCAAACTTTATTAACAATCTGCAGTCTTAGACAAACAAGGACTTGTTTGGTAAGTTTCCCAGGTGAAAGTCCTGAATCTACATACAAGCAAACTTATATAGTAAATTTCATACAAAGCATTTCAAATGGTGCCATAGCATTGGCTAATCTACATTTGATCATTTACACATTTCTAAGGAAGTAAAAAAAAAAATCCCTCAAAAGTTTACATTTGACAATCTATCATAATTAGGGCATTTCCAGAGCAATCTTCTGGAGAGATTATTCCGTTACTATAACAACAGCCATTTGTGATACAACTTGCATCTCCACTGCAACCTTGAAACTGCATAGCCAGAGTACCCGTTTGCTTTTCTATTCAGGGCTGTTTCAGCTAACTTCACATCCTAATAACAAAGTCCTTTTGGCCTCTTTATTAGGACTAAATTCCTCATGAATTCCCCCCCACAATTCCTCTGGGTCCATCCATGTACTACAAAAAACAGTATCTAAATTATCTCTTTAAAAAGAAAATAAAAGTATTTGCTGTTCTACTTCAGCAGATGGCAGCACCAAATCAACGTTGCTGACCTTGGATGTTAAGTAAATTCGTGGGCTGGGGAGTGCCTTCCAACAGGGCTGACTCCTGCTGACTTCCTGGACTGCCTCTACAGTTTTCCTGGCAAATTTTTCAGAAGTGGTTTGCCTTGCTCCTTGTTAGGACTGAGAAACAGGGAGTAGAACAAGATTTTCCCTCCCCCCCCCTGCTGATTTTACACCTAAAGTGGGACTAGAACTTAGGATGCACTACTACACCAAACTGGCTCTTAAGTAGATTTGGCCCTGGGTTTTACTTTAATTGCTTTACTTTAAAGAGCCTGGTAGCACCTTTTCAGAATAACAGATTTCATTAAAGGACCTGAACTTTTCTGAGCTACAGCCTACTTTAACTCTAGTCAGTAACAGAATCAGTAAAAGGGTTTTTTGTTAGGCTGAGAAGCTGAAAAAAACATATCCCACACTAAGGCAATGCCACTTCTGTAATGTTACACTGTGGATGCAGTAATCAGAAATCTAACAATTCACACATTTGTCATCCATAATCCTTACCAAAATATTTCATCAAAAATGTATACAAAACTATGTAACTTCTACAGTTTGACACTTTTTATCTTAAGTATTTACAAATTTCTTTGAAAACAAAGTTGAGTTAAAATGACAGACGGTTTACTTGTTTTTAGATTTATACCGGTAGTAGTGTTTCTGATATATTAGCTCCATTTATCAGACTCATTGGTTGCTTATATTTTATCAAGACAATTCTTTTTGAAAACATCTCCATCATGTTACAGATAAGTTCAAAGACAGCTTGTCAAATATCATTCACTGCCTGTAATATATCTGCCAGCAATAGGATATTTGCATTCAATAACAGTGTAAGGTCATTGTAAGAAATTACAACAGCATTTGGTATATTTTAGCTCCTTAAATATTGATTTGACACAACTAAATGACTTTTATTCTTTCTAAAAATCATTTTTATAAGATAAAATACAATAAAAAATATTGCATTTTCATATACAATATATTCTAATCATGTTAAAAACTACAGCTTTTACACCTTTAGTATACTGAAAGGGGAAAAAAAACTTACAGTCTACATGTCATAAAGCTTAAGTTGTTCTTTGATATCAGATTCAGACATCTCTCCAAAAGTCTCTGACTTTTCCTTTAGAAGGGTGAAGATGGCAGCCAGCTGCTCTCTCTGAACCCTGCCAAGAGCAGAAAGGAAAAAAATGGAGATACTTTTATTCTGAGAAAGATAGTGGAGTTTGACAAGATAGCTTGCAGCATGGGATATTTCCTGTCTGAAATTTTAAAAAATGCATGATGGTATGTGAATAAAAAATTTTTTTTTCACCCTGTGCATAAAAGACTGCATACATTTGATCTGAAATGCTGGGAATCTTGGTTCTGAATCTCCGTCAAGATGTTTATTTATGTGGGGGGGCCCCACATACTTTTAGAAACATGTTTTCACTTCTAGCAAGCTACCTCTTGCATGGATTCCTTGATATCATGAATTCCAATGTATATTTTGGGTTATGAAAAATTACACAAGATACTAAGACAATTCATCTACAAATTAAATAATTTAAATGGGTGAATAATCTCTTCCAGTGAAAAATAGCATATGGTAAGGATCATTTTCAAGAACAAGCAACATCTAAGACAGGGGTGTCAAACTGCTGGCCCGTGAGCTGGATGCATCACGCAGAAGCCCACCCCAGCTCTGGCAAAGGGGGAAAAAGATTGCGATACATCACGACACATCACGTGATGCGGAGAGTTTGACACCCCTGATCTAAGATCCAGTAGGCTTTACAAATGTACTAGTATTGTACTACCACATTATCACTATTTTCTGATACTATTAATAAGGAGATTTACCAACTAATCAGTTGAAATGTGGACACAATTAGAGGCAAATGAGGATGCTTGTACAGTACTGTCATTCAGTGAATGTGGGCTTAAATATGACATTAGATGGATCTCAGTCTGGGATTATCCTACCCTCTTAAGAGGCTGGAGCCTCAATCCATCTTCTAACAGGTAGCTCTCAACTTATCACTATAACTGGGATCAGATTTTCCATCACTAAGCTATGGAGTCGTAAAGCATAATGTCACATGACTGCATCACTTTACAACAGCAATACCAGCAGTCCTGGTTGCTCCAGATGTATGGGTTGTTAAGTGGGAAGCAGGGGGAGTCCATAAAGAGGATGGGGGTGCTGCAAGGAGGTGGAAGAAGCCTAGCACAGGCAAGCCATGCATGAGCTCAGGGAGGCCGGGGAGAGAGCGTATGGGGTTTGTGAATACATGTGTGCAAGCACAGGGAGGCTGGGGATGGAATAGGGTGTGGTTCAGGAGACTCTGGGTCTGCAAGAAGCTCCTGAGCCACAGGGCAAAGCCACAGTCACCCCTGGAAGCCTCAGCTGACCCAGCCCAGTATGCTACGCAAAACCATTATGCTAAGGGAAGTGCCAAGAGCATGATGCAAAGCCACAGAATTCCAGGAAGTGTCAACAGCAGGGGTCTTCAAACTTGGCCCTTTTATGACTTGTGGACTTCAACTCCCAGAATTCCTCAGCCAGGCATGCTGGCTGAGGAATTCTGGGAGTTGAAGTCCACAAGTCATAAAAGGGCCAAGTTTGAAGATCCCTGGTCAACAGCATGGGGCAAAGCCACTGTGCCCCAGAAAGTGCCCAAGATCCAGCCACAGTTGTCTTTGCCACTCTGCATTCCAAGCCCAACCCCACCCTTCAGTCTGCTGCACCACAGAAAGTGCCAACAGCATGGTATAAAGCCACAGCATCCCAGAAATCACCCCTGCTGCACAGCTGCCCCTGGACCCCGCCCACAAAAAGAACTAGATGGGTAGCGGGGAGGTGAAGCAACTCCTGAGGTTGTAAGTGCAGGCAGGCTGCCAAGTCCCGTAATTTGATTGTGAAGTGCTGCAACAACCGTAACTGTCAGGTACCCAAATAAATGTATTGCTTCCTTTCTTATAGTATACTTGCTTTTGTAACCATTTTTGGGGGCCTGCCATTCTGTTGGGAGGGGGCAATGGTGGGATTCAGCCGGTTCGCACCACTTTAGCAGAACCGGTAGCTAATTTTTTGTTGTCCAGGCCCAGAATGGACTTCCGGAAGTGGAATCTACACAGAGAATTGGTTGTTCACATATTTGAATCCCACCACTGGGAGGGGGGATGTCTTGGGGATGCTTTGTACTGTCTGGCCACTATGCCCTTCCCCCAGAAGAAGGAATGCATCATCCTTATCCAAGAGATGGTTGGCACTTGGAGCCAGAAGGAAATAAAAGCAAGAGAGACCTTGAAGAGCGAGCGAGCCATCAGGGACAGTTACCAAAACATTATGCCACCTGTAGATTGGCTGGAATTCAAAAGAAAACTGGGACTGGGGGAGGGGGAAGAGTAATGAATAGTGGTTTTAATAAACTGCTTGCACGGGTTTTACCTCAGATCTCGCCTTGTTTTCTCTGCTATTACTAGCCCTTAATAAAAGTTCTTTTTGAGACAATGCCTGTTTCAAGAGTTCTGCTTTCTTGGGTGGCTTAGCTGAGGTAGGTCCTTACAGTAACTTTGGGAACTGATTAATCAGTCACTTTTTCAGTGCTTCTGTCACTTCAAATGGGTCTGAATGAATGGTTGTTAAGTTGAGCATCGCCTGTACTGTCTTAACATTAAAAGAAACATTTTTTACCCAGGGCTTAGAAAGTATTTCGCTTATCTTAGTTTCACGGGGGGGGGGGGGATTCTTGGCTTTCTTCATTTTTCCAAAGTTTGCTTGTTTCTGCCAAGTACTATATAAGTGTGGCACAAAATTCAGGTTTGCTGCTAATGCTGCCTTAATTCGTGAACAGGCTGTGGCCTCCTGAGCCCCTTTTTTGCATTCACTAATGCTCGTATGAACTTAAATGAACTCCAGATGATGGTAGAGGACAGGAAGGCCTGGAGGAATGTTGTCCATGGGGTCGCGATGGGTCGGACATGACTTCGAAACTAACAACGCTTGTAGTATGCCTAGACCTGTCACTTATTCCACCTCTGCCATCATCTGTCAGAACTCCTTATAAGTAAGACAACATTTTTAAAGTTTCTGAAGTCTCTCTCTGATCTTTGGGTTTTTCTCTGGATGGCCATTGCTCCCTTTGATGCCCCTCTTCCTACTTCCATGCTGACCAATGCGGATTCTTACATACTTGCTCTCAAAAAGCGTAGGCGTCAAGTTGCAGATGCTCCTAGGATTTTTTTTCTAAATGCCTATGTGCCTATAGCATCACACCTGTCAGTCCACCAAGAAGGGGTGGGGAGAGAAAAAAAAAACCCAACAAAATCATGCCAAGTCATAATGTGGCATATTTGGTTTTTAACACAGTGTAAACGTGTCGATCCAGTTGCCCACATAGGTAGGCAATTTTTCCCCTTGATGTCTTCTTTAGCAATTACAGTGGTACAAATTATGCAGATGCGTAGAGGCAAGCTGTGGTAGAATAAGTATTCACAGTGGTTTACCCACCACTCATATGTAATATTAGGCTGAAGATTTAGGAACTGACATTGGGAGGAAAAAAAATCACTGGAAACCCTCTTCCTTTTTTATTGCATTTCTGAAAAGACTTGGATTTTCAATGTGCTTGCCTCAAAATTATTACCAGCTGTGAAAAATGGCCAGCAAAGTTTACCTGTATGCAAACATCCTTAGTTAAGATGGTATTACTCTTGTAATTACATCTATACAGTTGTATGCAAAAGTTTAGCTTGATCAAACTGTGTTTCAATGAAGCCCTAAGTGAACAGAGCCTTTACATAGTACAAAATTAAATTTTCTCTGCAAATTTGAATGCATGCATACTATTTATGTGTAGTTGTTAATAGATTCAAAATAAAACAATGGTGAATATTGCAGGTGTAAAACATTTGGACACCTTTCCAATCTGTATTTGTAATATCTCCTTTGGAAGAAATAACCACTTCCAATTGTTTCTTGTAGCCACCTAAGGGTCTTTCTATTCTTGCTTTTGAAATGTTTTCTTACTTTTCTTTGCAGAATATTTCAAGTTCAGAAATAGTCATAGGTTTCTTTGCATGCTATGCTTGATTGGGATCTCTTTATACATTTTCAGTAATATTCAATTTTGGGGACTGTGAATGACTTTCTTTCTTGTAAGAATTTAAAGTATGGTTTTGTTTTCTAAGGCCAATCAATCATATCTTTTCTAGTTCAAATCTGAATTTATTGGAAGCAAGAGCTGTGTGCCTACTATGCATATTTACAAACACAATGACCAGTCATGAAAACTATTTAAATGTTTATTGAACTGAAAAATGGCAATATACATTTTGAAACTGCTAGAAATTATATAATCCTTTATACAAGATCTACCTTCATATTTAGAAACAAAAAACAAAACCCCCCACTCAGACAGCATTATTTGTCATTATTGAAGAGATAGCTTTGCTCATTGTCAGCAGGCATTTTCCTTATATATGTATTGCTGCATACTGAAAGACTATATTGTATATAAGGCATTCTTTGCATAGTTAATGGTGTTTTGAACACTGAGTCTATCAATGTGAATTAGAGGCAAAGTGGTTGCTAACAAATATCTCAAAGCAGAGTGTCCTTATATGAATGAGATTGGGTTGCAAACTGTACTATATTAGTGAAAAAAGATATAGAAATGGAAGCTTACCATTTAAAAAATAATTATGTCAAAGCTTCCTACTGTTTCTTAAATAAGCCTGGGGTGGGGGGGAGAGGGAATTAGTCTAGAGGAAAACAGTTCTTAAACCTATGTGTCCCAAAGAATGATTGACTAAATAATTTCAAGTATTTCCAAATAATTACGATTTTGTTTCAGAAAGTAACTGGGGATGGATTATGAAGCTTTCCCTCAAAATATAGGAGATCAACATTTTTTTAAAAAATCCAATCTATCAAACAGGAAGTGATTATCAGTAAAACATCAAAATTGATGTGATGACAGAATAGTGACACAACACAAAAAATTGATGTATCTTTAATCTTGTTTAGGAAATGTAAAATTGGTAACTAAAGGGCCATTTTACATTCCATAGCTCACATTTTCAGATTCCATTCTTGGGAACAGGCTTGAAATGTCAAGTAAACAAAAGAATTAGCAAATGAAGTGCTTTTAATCATTGTAATTAAAATTAGTCACAAATTGTTATACTAAGACTGCACTCCTATACTCTTACTTAGGAGTACACCCCACTAAATTCAGTGGGACAAACTTCTAAACTTATGTGTATATGATACAGGATTATAGGGTAAATCTTTATTGTTTCTTAGGACTTCCTTCTGTCCAAGATGAAATACTGTTTCATTTCCAAGAGGCCAGAGTCTGTATCATGCAACCAGCCTTCCATCTGTGGGTGGAAGGAACCTTCAGAAGGTTTAATATATTACAGCTCTGTCTTCAAATTTATCTAGAAGGTTTTTTGGTCCAGGACAGAGAGGTGAAAAGGGGTCAACTCTAGCTTGTTCTACCATCCAGACAGAAAACAGGTCCATTGTACAATAACTGATCACTTTTGTGCAGGTTATCTAGTTAATCTTTTTTTCTTTTTCTTTTGTTTGGGGGAGGCTGCAGATATGGAGTACCGAACACAACAAAGTCTGCTTGTTTTATTCCCCCAGAGGTGTTACTTTACATCCAAGAACAGAACCCTCACAATGTAGTCTGTTATTTTCTCTAGCCATATAATTTTCCAGACCAGACACCCCAACTTGTTCCAATCTTGATGTTACAAGGAATGAATCTGAGGAGCTCAGCTTCAGCCAAACAGAAAGTCTTATATTTTGAGGGATACTTTTCGGTTGTGTTTGGGGTTTGGCCCTTTTATTTTTCCTCAAGCCTTTAAAAATGCCAAAAGATAAGTCTTAGGAAGAGTCTAGGGATAACTTCATATAGTCTTCAGTTCTGCAAAGAGAAACAAGAAGAAAATAAAGAGAATACATTTTAATTGTGTCACCTTGGGTTAGTTATATATTACTAATGCTTTTATTTTTTTAATAAGAGGAGAATAACTCAGTGCAGGGAAGGAGTTTTAAGGAAAGTTTCTAGACCTTTTGGACATACACAAATAACATAAGGATGCCTCAAGTTTTAAGAGGTTACTTCATCATTTGCAGCAGGATAGTCTATGCCCAAGAACATGAGTACGGTATCTACGTCACCTCTCATTTTCCATCAGGAACATTTCACATTTCTTTCTAGCCCTATCAAGTGAAAACTGACAAGGATCTCGTGGACATTTGGGAAAGGATAAATACAGAACGGTGTCTGTACTAAGTACTACCTTCTTTAGCAATCCCATGATTTGTTGCTCAGACTCATGAACCAGCCCTATGGGTTCAGATGTGGGGATTAAAATATGAGCTGTTCTATTTGTCAGAAACCAGTTTCGCCAAGCCCAGAATTGGAACTTGCAATGAATGGGACTGTCATACTGCATAGCTATCAGCAAATTCCTTTTTGTACTGGTAGCAAACACTTTCTAAAAATGTATTCAGTCTAGGAATGCTACTTTCATTTTCAATTGTGTGTTTTTGTAAGTCAAATATTAGGTTCATAAATATTAAGAAAACATATGCTTGGTGAGGATCATTTGGTGATGATATGGATACTTGTAAACCATTTATCATAGACTGCTACTGAAATGGCTATTGATTGTACATAACATCCAGTTCTTAAATATCAGGTAATGTATAAAATGTAAATGCTGTACTTTTTAAGTTGCAAAAAGTCTTACTGCTGCACAACCTTTTTTCTCTTTTACGTTGAGGACAGCTGAAGCAATATTTATGAATTAATGACCATCTATAGTTACGCAGCTGGCAGTTAATGAGATTAAAACCTAAAATGGACAATCTGAAGCTCCAGGAGCAGATGAAGCCTTCAAATCTCTCTTCTGCACACACACCCCACCTCCCCACACATTTTCTTTGTCTATAGTTGCTGTTAGTTCCTTAACATCTTGAGGTAGGAAATATGAAAGTATAAGATCTAAAATGCAGGGAAAAACAGGCCACAGACCCAGGGAAAAGATTGGTCCACGTGGATGACAAGCCACTTCTAATCTCTTTGGTGTTTTCCTTTTTCTTCCCAAAAACAGCTATTTCAACAGTTAGAATTGAAGAAGCTTCTTGGATAAGAAGCAAAACATTTTCAAAGAAAAAACAAACAAGAAAGTCTAGTTGCTTTTTGGAAAAAGCACCATTGCGATATTTCAATATATAGCTAGTTGCTAAGTTTTATTTTAACAGATGATGGATATTAAAAAAAGCGGGCCATCCCAGAGTTCCAGCTATAAGTAATCAGAGATTAGTTCTGTAAAAAAAGTGGCCAACAAGCTATTCTATACTCTACTGTTCTGATATGCCTGTGCTTATGCTTTATTTTTAAGTGATATATAGTGTGCTCGTTTACAGTTATATTCTAAATGGCCCATTTTGTAAAGTAACTTTGGGGCAAACAGATTGAGTAACATTTGGAAGTCATTATTTTTAAGCTGTCATTAATGTTGTCCTCACAACATTAATAGCTCTGTTAAAGCTTTTCTAACTCCATCTATTTCAGCTGAAATATTTCTTCTGAGCACATACTATAACATTAGTTGACAATGTAGGGAGAAGGAACTTACGGTACTTGCTTTCATATGTTAATTCAACAACATTACAGCAAGTCATTGGTATGCCAGGTTGACATCCTAATACTTTAGCCCAAAGCTACAGAAATTTTTGGAAGCTTCAGGTCATTATTGTTTACTATTATTGCAACCACAATACCATAGTAAAAGCAGCAGAATTCTCTGATTGATTTTGGGCTGAAAGAGGAGGAATATTTTCCTTGGACATGTAAAGTTTATTTCAGATTTAATTTACCAATTTCCCCCACTAGGTTTGCTGTTCATTTGCTGCTGAATTACCGGTACCTCAGCGATCTGAAAACTTTCAGGGCTGCAAAAACTATCGTTAGGGGATCATGCATAGCTTGTCGTTTACACCCTATCTACCATCACTCCAAAATGTTTATTTTTGCTAACATACTAACAATTATTATTTAAACCGATGCCTTTATGTTTTACCTGAGAAACTCTAACATTGCCTGGAGTCATTCTTTGTTATAGAACTGTTCAATATGATGGAATGTTATCTAATTCTTATCATCTCTTTTATGAGGACATACTTGGAAAATACAGGTCAAAGCTGAGAGCTGACTTTCAAACTGAGAGGTTTCGAAGGTTACATCTGGAAAACAAATTCATCCAACTTCTTTCAAAATTCCACGAATGAAGCAGGATAGTAAAACTTTCATTCGTACAGTCCCACGGCAGATGCTAATTTTCAAATGTCCTGATAGTTTCCTGATTTTGACTCGCCTTTTATCGCTTGCTATCAAAGAACTGCACTCACAACATCTAGCTGCAGGCAGAAAATGGCTGACTATGACAGGGTCAGAATTCTGAATAAGGAGACAAATTCCTTGTGTGTCCAATCACACTTGGGCAATAAAGAATTCTATTCTATGAAGTATAGAAGAATATACTGTGAAAACTGCAGATAATGAGAACTAGAAGCTGAGCAAAAATGGAAAGCAATCAAGGGCTCAAAGTAGCTTTCCTTGTCATCGACTCCCCCCCTTCTCTTGAGCAGAATACTGCAGTTGTAGAGAAAAAAAGAATATCCATTAAAGGACTCTACAATTCCTGTAGAGTCTTATGGAGATAGTTTTGAGGGGAATATTCAGCAGCCCTCTCTCACACCCAGAAAAAAAGACAGAAGCAATCCTTAAAGTATGGGGGGAAAGGTAACATTTGGAAGAGATTCAGGCTGGCTCTTCCTGGACTCACTAAGTGGGAAGAGAGGAAAAACACAACCAGATTTGCAAGGTTCTGTTAATATAGCTTATTTCTATAAAGTTGACTTTTCTTGTTGAATCTGTTTCCTGATCTAGACAACCCCAAAAGGCCAGAATTTTTGTCACAAAAGAGAATCAGGTACAGGCATAAAAAAAAAACCCATCAAATTTTTATATGTCAAAATACAAAATCGGACTGTACAGTTAAGAAAACTTACTACTGCTTTTGAAAATTAATAGCAATTGTAAAAGCATAGAGCAGTCAGCTACTTTGTAGTCCAAAGCATCTTTTTGATTTGCCAGTTCTTTCCATACATTGTTGCTGAATTTTTCACAAGGTGTTCTGGTGCCCCAAACCAGATAACTCCTAGAAGAAATATGTCTTGCTGCCAGAAAATATTGGGTGAACCAGATTGCTGATATTTGGGAGATTATAACTGATCTGCTTTTTCTATCCTACTTCTTTAGTAAATAAAATTTACTAAATGTGCATTAGGTTATTTTCACAAATAATATCTGCAGCAATATCCGGGTCTTTCTACTGGTTGGATCCAGGTCATTGCTAAAGTTACTCAAAATCACAATCCAGATGAAATAGCTTGCTGAAGCCTTAGTGAACCTATTGGGCAATGCATGGGATTTCACTATGGCTGGAAGGCACCCAGGTGAAAAAGTTGACTTATGAAAAGTGGTCTGGTCTGGAAATCTTTCATGAGTTAACACGGAGGTCCCCAACCTTTTGGGCACCAGGAACCGGTTCCGTGGAGAGAGGGTTTTCCGCAGACCGGAGGGTGCATGGTTTTGTGTGCTGCCTGCATCTTGTAGATGGGGCTTTGCTTGTTTGTGCAGACCAGTTGCTGGCATGCCACGGCCTGGTACTGGTCCACGGGGGGACCCCTGGGTTAACAGACTGAACAGCATTTAAACTTAATTTGAAGAGTAACATTTCCTACCCTCATACCCTGAAGAGGACAAGGGCAATAACTGAAATTTGACAACAATACCTGTTGCCCCCAATCTGGTTTGACTGGGAATAAACAGTAACTGTAGTCCAAGATATCCAGAAACCCCCAGGCTAGGGAAAGAAACACTTGGCAGTTTTATTGAGTGTACCAACTCCCCCAAAGTGTTTGTCCATCCTTCTTGCCCAACCTTCTATCGTGCTGCAGAAGATGAAATGAAAAAAAGGAGCAGAAACTTACCAGCCTCTCTTATCCCAAAGAAGCACCATGCTGGATAGGAAAGCAAAGGAGTGAGAGGAGGAGGAGGAGGAGGAGAAGGCAAGTGTAGAGGAGGCAAAGGACATGAAGAGGTGAAGGTATTTATCATCCCAAGGCACACATAAACACACAGGGTTTCAGCAAGCAAAAATTATGGAGAAGTTAGCAGAAGAGCATGCACTGAAGAGCAAGGTTAGCAGATGCCAAAGGGTAACTGTTCCAAGAGATCCCCACCCTTATGAAGGCTGGTGTTTGGGAAAAGGGAAACTGGAAATTTTTTTGGATGCCTTGATTAATCTTCTGCTCCTTTAGCTTATATACAGGAGCTGTTATGAATTTCCAGTCCAAATTTAAGTATAGTTTACATACCGATTTGTTGTTATAAGAAGACAATCTTTTTCTTTTTTAAAGAAAAGAAGAAGCAGACCTCAAATGGAAAACTCTGCCCTCTCTTGCTGTACCTTATTGGATTTCAGCAAGGGATTATGGACCAATAGCTTTTAATGACAGATGTTGTTCTTTCATTTAGGTGATTTGAGTTTCAGATTGTGGTATCCAATTTGCTGCAAGCTTTTCTCATCGCTGAAGTTTAGATGAAAGGCAAGGACAATTGGAAGAGCATCTCTGTCTTAATTTATATCTCACTCCTTTCCTCATCTGATAAATGAATGCCTATTGGTAAGCAAGTATTTGTACATCTTCTCTCCCCCAAATAGCTAACAGAACATGTGATACTGCTATAACGATCTTCATTCCATATTCCCCATCTCTGGTGGAATGGAAGTAGGAAAGCATGATGACAAGGAAAGTTCCTCCATGCAACACAGAAGAGGAAGAGATCTACATATGTAATTATATTTCTAAGAAGCACCTAAGCAGGATTTGAGGGTATTAGCCTCTCCCACTGTTAATTCCCAGCATCTAGTCTTCAGATGTATAAATCTCTATCCTGGAGGTAATATGCAAACATAATAATTAGCAACCATTGTTCACTTTCTTTTCTATTAATTTCTAATTTTCTTCAAACTTGGAGGGTGTTTTTGCGCTGGATGTTCTATAACTGGGACACTGAAAGGAATGTGATAAAAGAAGTTTTGCAGCAAATGACTAGAAGTACACATTCGGTTTGTAAAAACAGGTTTCCCCTTTCTAAATCTGTTGTATTATTGTTACTTTAGCAACAGGCAGAGCATTTACAAAGTAGGGAACCTTCAGTTCTATAAATGTTGTTGAATTACAACTCCCAATATGTTCCCTTCTCCCATTTGCCCTGGGAGGTCTAGTGAAAATGGTTAAAAAACAAAAACACTTAAAAGGACCACAGGTTCCCCATCCCATAGAATAAATATGTACAAATCTGTTATTATGTTCTCAACTTCAGTAAGGAACAGCAGTTGGGAAGATTTGTCTCCCCTGTTGCTTAAATAATACTAAACACCTTGTATTAATAGCAATAGCAGTTAGACTTCTATACTACTTCACAGAGCTTTGCATCCCTCTCGAAGCGGTTTACAGAGTCAGCCTATTGCCCCCAACAATCTGGGTTCTCATTTTACTGACCTCGGAAAGATGGAAGGCTGAGTCAGCCTTGAGCCAGTCAGGATTGAACTCCTGGTGGTGAGCTGAATTAGCCTGCAATACTGCATTCTAGCCACCGCACCACCACGGCTCATAATACCAATTTAATCAACAATTTGCCAAATATGCTAGGAAATATACGTTTGAGAAATGTTATGAAAGACACAACAAACCACTCCAAAATTACATCTCAAGATTCCTCTGGAAAAGACTAGTTACTAAAAACTGAAGGAGATATGCCCAAAATAATGCAATTTAGCAAAAGGGATTTTGTTGGCAATTTCAAGTAAGAAAACATCTTCATCTTATGAGAGCATGCCACTAAAAGGTCTTCCCTAGTGTTGTCTTTCAAGGAAAAATGAAAAATACAACACAGTAACTAAAAGATTAGAATTGCAAATATGCAGGAAACCATTGTTCAAGCTTCAAAGTGTGCATTAAAATTGTTTTATAAATAAATACATAATACAGGCCCAATTGGAACTAATTGGATGTATATTTTTAGGCCTGGAACTGACCCAATTTGAATCTAACCCGTTTGGAGTGCATTAAATGCTTGCCATTTAATGAAAAACTGCACCTCGTACCTACAATCTAAATATCAGTTATAGACTTGACTGAATAGGCTGAAGCTGGTGCCTCAGTAGGGAGCTATGAATAATCCTTGGAGCTTCTTTGACTGGCTGCTCTCCCTCCCTGTTGTTTTTCTCCCTCTTCACGTTGCCTGATTCCTCAAGGAGTACAAAGCAAGCTTGGAGAGCAGCAAAAAAGAAAGAGCAATACCCTCACTTTTTCTGGAAGACCTGCAACTCAAGCGAAGAGCTTTCTCTGTAAGTGGGTAGGGGCAGCATGTTGAGGAAGCAGGACAATTTATTCTGATACCTATATATAACAAGCTAAGGAGTATTATTCTCTGGTGTCTGCAAAGCCCTTATAAAAAGGCTTATAAATACCAGAGGGAACATGGGAGGCACTGTATTTTGTAAGGCAAAATATCAAAACTCTACAGGACCATCCATGGTGCTCAACGGATGCTTATTTAAAGAAAAAAGATTGAAGCATGTACTTTGATTGATTATGCCACTGATATCTCACAGTAGCTAAGAGCAGGACTTTTACACTGAAAAACAAAACTTTTCTACTAATATCAAGCAAGCCACTCTCTCAGCCTTAGTCTCCTCCATAGAAACTGTGACCTGCGACCGATTTGGACAGACAGTTCCTCCAGGCCCAAAAGTAGAGAACTGCCACCCAGTACTCACTGAATTAGCCAAGTTGCCCAAAGTTCAGGTTTCAAATTGGAGGGACACGTTCCTTCCCTTAGCTAAAGACAGTGAGTGAGGTAATAGATGGGAAAGGCCAGCAGCATATGTTCCACTAGGCAAAAGTGCACCTCTTTTTTTCCACTGAACTGTGGTGCTCCTGATAAATGAAATGGGGCACAGAGGAGAGGGAGACTTAATTTATTAGTTATGAATAGGGAGAAGGGGAGGAGGTGCAGGGGGGAGGGGGGAAACATGGTCAACTTTAGTTTCCAGTCACATTAGCAGAGGTTATAGGTGGAGCCACTACTTCTAAGAAATATCATCTCCTTACCAAAAAGATTTGCAAGAAATGTTTGTGGCCGAGGACCTAAGGTACTTGCTACAGGGAGGTGAGGTCAGAGGTCAGCTCAATCCTGCAATATAATAAACGCAGCAAACCTGGGTCACATCAAAATGGCAGCAATGCCAGGCAATGCCCAACAGGAAAAAAAGAAAGAAAGAAAGGGAGGGAGGGATGGTTAGGGTGCACACGTAGGCAACATGGCATGAAGAACCAAAGGCTCGAAGGGCGGATGGCATGGCTTTCCTCAGCTGATTCAGTGTAGCTCCTTACCTGAGGGCAGCCCTGCCCAAAGAAACCACAACAAAGGAGGAGGATTTGGAAAAGCCTGAAATGGAAAACTGCCGGTGCTACCACCAGCTCTCCGAGGGAGGGGGGAAAAAAAAAGAAAAGAAAAAAAAAGCTGGGAGAAACAAACACAGACAGACAGACAAGGTCACAATGACAAGAAACAGAGAAACCGTTAGAAGAAATGCAACAGTCTGCCAGATGCCCATTAGCACAAGAGGTTTGAGGGGGGAGGAAGGAATTTGCAAACAGCTCTGCACAGGCCAAGGCAGCAAGCATTAAGTAGGGCAGGTGAATCTGGAAAGTGGATGAAGGACACAGGAAACCCTGGTCAATCGTGTAGCTGCAATCAGGGTGTAGGTGGAAAAGGTTGTTACAAACCCTTTCTTTCCTTAGGAAAGTGCTGTCCTTGGGAGTTATTCAGGTTTGTGTCAAGTAAAAGATGAGTTTGGGTTATCTTTAAATACTTGTGTAACAAAGGTCAGGGAATCCTGCTTATTGTTGCAATTGTTCCTCTGCATTTATTTTTATTTTACAAAGCCGCTCCAAATGCAACCTATTCTGGGTGACATAGGATTCCTGAGAATGTGCCTGATAAATTAACATTTACATTTGATTTCTCCAGTGTGTAATTCTTCAGATGTGTGGGATACAAACCCTTAACATTTCCAATCAAGGTAGCAGATGGAATATATTTGGAAGGCACCACATCAGAGAAGGTTGATCTGCACAATTGTCAAAGCAGGCCTGCATAGCACATAGTGTCTGGAACTGATGCAGAATTGTAGCTTTGCATTTAGTTCCAGAGGGCTCAAAGTGCATTTACTGGTTTGTTGTATAATGAAGTATGTAATTCAAATAATAGTCATATTTGATCAGCTGCCTGTGGTACACAACTGGTAAGTATTGGCACACTGGAGCATGCTGGGCATGACTGACTGCTATAGAGCCACAGCATTACCTAAGTTTATAGCTATAGCCTCTAAAGGCCCATTGATGCCACTTTTCTTATAGTGCCCAATAGAATCAAATAAATAAATCTAATACCCAGGAAGACACTATCTAGTCATAACTAGTCAAACTAGATTCGTCAATGGGCAGAAGAAATTGAGAAAATAAATATGAACCACACCATTCACAAAGCAAAAATGAACACAGCAATGGTATAATTAGCTAGACTCTCTTTTGCCTGCCAGCGATGATGCCTCAATTAAAAACTAGCTAATAATTTTGGAAATGATACTGTATTGGTATCAGTAGTAATGATAGGAGTCCAGCATATTAGATTCTGAGAACCGTTGAATATTTGATAATGGAGGAATGCTCCAGGAATCTTGATTTGTTGGACGGCACAGCCTATAATTCCAGTTTTTACAAAAGTATAATTCATGGAATGCAACTCATTTGGGATTCATACATGAATGCAAATATGCCCTGTGCTCTGAATGTTGTGAGTGCAATGGAAGAATGGGAGGTAAACAATACTGTAGTCCGAGATGGCTCACAGTTTTGATGGTGATATACAATAGCCTTAAATAAAATGTATACCAAAATGAACATTGATTGTTCAGAGATGAACCTCGGCAAACAATTAAAGTTTGTGCATTTGTATCTTTGCTGTATTGTTAAATTATTGTAAAACTCTCTCCTAAAGAAGCATTGCACTAACAATGTCTGAAGGCATTTCAACAGAACAGGGAATTAGTATCTCTTTGATCAAAGAGACCATTTGTAAGACATTCAGTGGAGCTGACAAGGTGGCTCCAGGTCTCTTCCTGACCTACAATTCAACAGATAAATGCACTGCACCCATACTTTAGGAAAGACTGTTTTTCTTCCACCGATATATATGGTTGGTATATCATTTGTCTTAGTAGTACACCCTTCTCCAAATTAGGACTGATAAAAGGATTATCTGTATATTTAAACTGAATACATACACTTTTAAAGAAAAAGTTTTCCCCTGCCCGGTCATGTTCAACTCTAGGAGAGCAGTGCCCATCTCTGTTTCCTAGCCAAACGAGCCAGCATTTTCCGAAGACGCTTCTGTGATCATGTGGCCAACATGGCTATATGCCAAGGTGCATGGAATGCTGCTACCTCTCCATCAAAGTAGTATCTATATATCTACCGGTACTTGCATTTTCATGCTTTTGAACTGCTAGGTTGGTAGGAGCTGGGGCAAAAATGGGAGCTCACTCCATCATGTGGTACTTGGGTCTCAAACTGCCAACTTTCCGGTCAATAAGCCCAACATCTTAACTGCTAGGGCACCATGCCTCCTATACAATATACACATTTAAAACCTGCTAAAGCAGTGGTTCTCAACCTTTCTGAGGTTGAGACCCCACTTGCCCCGCCCATGCACGCCGTGACCCCGACCCGGGGGCGCGTGCGTGTATGCGCGCAAAAATTTTTTTTAATTTTTTTTTAAAAAATAAAAAAAAAAATGGCGGCCGCGACAGGCGGATCTGCGCATGCGCGGATCAGCCCGTCGCACGCGCCACGCATGCGCGCATCCACCCGTCGCGGGCCGCCATTTTGTTTTTTTATTTTTTTTAAAAAAAAATTAAAAAAAATTAAAAAAAACAAAACAAAATGGCAGCCACGACGGGCGGATCTGCGCATGCGCGGTTCGGCCCATCACACGCGCCACGCATGCGCACATCCGCCCGTCGCGGGCCGCCATTTTGTTTTTTTTATTTTTTATTTAAAATTTTTTAAAAAAAATAAAAAAAAATGGCGGCCACGACGGGCGGATCTGCACCTGCGCTGATCGGCCCGTCGCACGCACCGCGCATGCGCGGATCCGCCCGTTGCGGTCCGCCATTTTGTTTTTATTTTATTTTATTTATTTTATTTATTTTTTTTATTTTTTTTAAAATTTTTTTCCGGCGCGACGGGCAGATCTGAGTGTGCGCGGTGCGCGCGCGCCAAAAAAATAAAAAAATTAAAAAAAATTAAAAAAAAAATAAAAAAAAATAATAAAAAAAACCCAAAATGGCGGCCGGCGGTGCCCGGCGACCCCCGCGAAATGGTCTCGCGACCCCAAATGGGGTTGCGACCCCAAGGTTGAGAACCACTGTGCTAAAGTCACTCACATATTCCCTTGTCTTCTCTACATGGTCACATAATTGCTTAGCCCTGCCAAAAAATATCCACAGTATAAATGACTAACCACCACTTTATATTTTTAGGGTTAAGAATTAATGCTTTTTGTTCATGTACATCTTAGATCAAGAACTGGGTAATAGGAGGCACATATGCACTGACGATTTGACATTCCTAGTTAAACAGGAGGAACACTGGTATAGGCAACTTCTCATGCTTCAGCCCTGAAGGGTTGACAAAAGCTGCCTTGCCTGAAATTCTACACAGCTGTTCAGCAGAAAGAAAAACTCATCCATTGAATTTGATCTTTCCTAGTAGAAGTATGCACAACTCATGCCCCAGATTTACAAGTAATCCACCCACAAATGATAGTAAGACTCCAATTCCTCCCTAGTTTTGACAAATACAGTAATTTTTAATTTAGTATATAAAATTAAATCCACAGTAATAATCACACTATGGCTTTGTTTAATTAATTGTATTTAATTTCAATTAACTTTCAATTAAACCAAATTCAGTTTTGTGTTTCATGCACCCAATTTTTTACCATGCCCCTTTCCCCATCCACATCATGTTACTCAAGAAATGTGCAGCTTTCTGATCAAAAGAAAGGATCCACAAAGGAACCAAATTATTTGTACTGAAAGCAACCAAATGATACTGAATTTAGTGGCTCATCTAAATCTAAACCGAATGGTTTGATAAAAACTTATTTCCTTAAATGTTCCACAGAACTTTTATTTGCAATGGTCACATTAGATTTGATTACCTATTATGAGTTTATATGTTATTTCAGCTTTTTTTCCCCTTATCAGAATATTCTATTCCAAAACATACAATTTTTATAGATTTAGTAGAATTTTCAGCTGAACTCCGATAGATGAAAGAACAATGGTTTTTATTTTTGTATATCCTAATAGTTTAGAAATTTTATTACTGAAGGGCTAAATAATGCAACAATGGAATTGTTGTGAAGAATGTATTTTTAAAATAAGGATTGGGCTTTATGGGGTTGATTAAATTTGCAAGAACATGAACCTCATCTAGTCAGATCATTAATGGATCAGACTTTATTTAGAAACACATTTTTTAGCTCATAGTAAACATATTGGAGCAAAATCTGTAAATAAATTTTAGCAAAAAACTAAGTAACAATATAAGCCAGAATTGCAAGACCTTTACAAAAGGGAATACAGTATTAAACTATTTTTAAACCAGAAAAAGTGTTCTAAGCACACACTATCAGTATATACTTATTCCTAACTGCACCTGTGCTGCAATTGTACCATACTATTCCTAAACAATTTCTGAGATAGCAAATAATTTATTGAACTTATTTCTGAATAGCCAAATGTCTGCTAGTCAGGAAACCATTACAGTTTTCTTAATGGTAAACTGAAATATTTGACCCGGATACTTTTTGGCATTTATGGTGAGTAAAAACAATTTTTGTAAAATGTTAGGATTGGAAGAAATTTTCATTTTTTTATGGGGGACATGAAGATTTGTACTGTCATCACTTTAATGTGCTTGGTAATCATAATAAGGACCAAGGCATGGAACTACAAGATTTATGGCAAGTTTTGTTTAAACTGAGCTTACTTAGTGATTTTGGCACCTGATCATCCACTGTAAATCTTGCTACTTTGACAAATGCTCTGTGAAATGAGAAGCAGCCAACAGATCCATTTCCAAGGGAGTGGGCAAGATTCTTCATAACTGAGATCACTCAAGAATTAATCTTTGATTATAAGAAGACTGTACTGATTCAACTGGGAAAGCTAAAAAAATCTAAGACCAATTATACTTGATATGACACTGCAACTTAGAGGAAACAAGAGGGGTCAGAATCTTGAGTGATTCTGTTGAATTTAAAGAAAATCCAACTTACCTTTGTTCCTCTTCAAGTTCGTCTTTGGTCATCATTGTTTTATACTGGTTTCCTCTCAGTTTGCCAGGACTATATTTAAAGGGGAACTTTTCATCTGCTACAAGAGAACAAAAGTAGAGAAAGGCTATTTGCTGTGGTAAAGTCCAATGAAATATACGTTAAAAAAATTAAAAAGCTAACATTGAGCATGTTCAAGTGCCATGAAAAATTAATTGTTGGGAGGGAAAGGGGTGAGAAGACATGGAGGGGCTGATCAAGTGGGAACAAGAACTCCACTCCTATGTTTTGTTGTATAAAGCACCAAAAGGCAAGATGAGAAACAATGGATGGAAATTACTCAAGAAGAGAACCAATCTAGAACTAAGGAGAAATTTTCTAAAGGTGAGAGCAATCAACCAATGGAACAACTTGTCTTCAGAGGTTGTGGGTGCTGCATCAGTGAAGGCTTTTAAAGAGAGACTGGACAATCATTCATCTGAGACGGCATAGGGTCTCCTGTTCAAGCAGTAGGTTGGACTAGAATACCCCCAAGGTCCTTTCCAACTCTATTATTCTATGATCTATGTTCTAATTAATCAAGTCCAGTCATCTGCAAAGCTCTGTACCATTTCACCCAGATTCTCAGAATAGGTTTAGGGTTTATTACTGACCATTTACAAAGTTTCTGATTCTCCTAGCATGATTTTGTACAGTTTGATTTATTTTAGGCATCACGTGAAAGTCCTTTAATATGCCTCTTTATAGTAGAGTTTTAGGCTGTAAATAAATAATACAGTGTGAGTAATTCCCATTGATTCATTTAGGCCTCAGTACTGAATTGACTTGGATTTTTATCATCTGCAAATGGCTTCCACAATTATTTTAATATCACTGTTCTACATTGTTTGAATTTCTAAATGGTAGCTTTGTTTAAGAATGCTGCAGAAATAGCAACAATAAGTTTGTGGTATCTTGAAAATAGGAGTGTGTAAAACATTCAGACTTTGAGCTGCTTCATTGTACAAAACAGGCTGTTCCAATCTCATGGGAAGGGTTCCAATCTTAAAATAACTTTTAAAATAATGATTAGTCAGAACACATCTAGTGAAACGGTAACAATTTGATTCAAGCTTAGAATAGAATTGAAACATAATGTACACCTGTCCTTAAAAACAAACTTTACTGCAGATTTATTAGAGTATTATAGCCCATACAAATGGGCAAGTACATACAAATACCCTATTGTGTGAACAAAGCAATTGTTTGTTAATTTGAGTTTAGGACATAGCACAGGACAACCAATAATTTCTTAGCCTCTTTTTTTGTGGCCTTTAGAACTGAAGGACTACTGAACAAAGATGGTGATTTAGTCATAGAGAAAATGAACAAGGGCAAATATACATGCCCCAGGATAATGTTCAACCCAATCGATCCAGATTGGATCTTACAAAATGAACGAGTACTGAACTGTAAAACAAAGAAATGAAAAAAAAAAAAAGGTTTGAAGAGGTTTGAGAAAATCATGTTGGATGGAATCCAAAGAGGATTCATAAAAAGACAAAAAGCAGCAGCCATAGAGTCCCATTAACTACACATGAAATGGAAGTTCTAGGCTTCTATAAGCCTTAGAAAGAGAAACTATATTCCAAGATCTAAATTATATCTCCTGGCAGAATGAACTATGAATATGGCATACTTATCCATTATTTGAATAAGCCATTATTGAGTTCTTACAATGTATTAAGCTAGAATATATAAAATATGATGGCTGGATGTGGTAAAGGCAAAACAGAACAAAGGAGATTATGAGTTGTTATGAGTTGTGAAGTAGGCATATCATAATTAATTGCAAAAATCTAGATGACCACTAAATGGGTGCAGATACTATTGACTATTGCTTTGGTGTCATAGTATAGTTATTGAAACCTTTGCAGCCCATACATAGTACAATTACTAGGAATGGAGGCATTTTGACTTTGACTTATAGGAGCTGCAGTCTAATACATCTTGAAAGCACCAGTTGAGGAAGGCTGATGCAAATGAAATGGATACTAAAATGTCAGATGGAATTCAACTGTATCTGATTTGGGCTGGGGAAGAATCATGTCTCTAGGACTCAGATGAAGGAGGGCAATAGCTGTATCAAAGTGCTGATTGTTTTCCATCTGTCACCCCAGCAACTAATTTTAACACAAAATTAAAATACAGTCCACTTGTAGAGCAATCAGTCAACATGGAAACAATTTAAATTGCTCCATACCCTTTTAAATGTATTGAATAGGTTATAGGCCTCTTGCAAAGCCTGTTTCTAATTTAACTCCATGATTCTCTTTCTCTTTTAATGTAATATGAAAGCTCCCATCTATTAACATCACAATCCCACTTCTACATTTTGTGCAAAGCTGAAATTATCCTTCAAGGGCATACATTTTGCTAAGTTTATTTGATGTGCTCTTCAGAGCTGGTGAAGAAAAGGAAAGGGAAATATGCATTCAGATCTTGCCTCCATCTAAGTTTCATAACTTCATTACAAAATCCGGACTTGGTGTATGTGTAACGGGAGTGAAATGACCTACTTTAAACAAAGCATCTGGAAAGAAGACATTTTTAAAGACATACCTACCCTCTATTCACTAAAAGCCTGCAAGAAGGTACATCATTCTTTCAAAGATCATTTCCTTGCAGCCATTTTTTCAACAAAGAACTTCAGTTGAAAGACTTTTTACTCACTGCACATTATGCTATTATGCCTAGTTACTCAGAAGTCAGCCCAATTAAATCAGCAGTACTGATACAGACTGTTCTATAACTTAAATACAATTAAGTATGTAGCTAGAGCTGTGATTTTCTAAAAAAAAAAAAAAACAACCAAAACCTTTTGTGGCTTTCTTCTCTTGAAGCTGGACTCCAGCTCATGTTCAGAATCAACCAAGATAAAAATATTCCCAGTTTAAAAATTAAAACTAACAAATTAAAACAAGAAAAATCAGGCCACATACTTTAAAGGCAAAAATAATAGACAGATTCATTTAAAACAGATGCTTACTATTGTGGCTCCTGCAGAAATAGATATAAAATGAATTAACATTTGCTATCTCACCTTTTAAAATCCATGTGACAGCTAAAGACCTCACTTTCCTTGTCTTACCTTTGAACGTGTCTGAATTATGTAACTCCTCACTTGGGGAATACATCAGCCGATACAGCTATAAGGGTACAGTCCAAAGATTTGATAGGATGTCCAGAAAACAAAGCCGCTGAACACCTGTTCCCTCCACTACTTCACACCATCAAGATCACTTCATTTATCCTTTGAATTGGATAAATTATCTGATGCTGAGCTCTGATAATCAAAATTAGATGTTCTGTATTTCCTTGTCATTTAGCAATTCATTGCACCTCAAGTAATCAGTTCCAACTGTAATCTTTGGAATCACATCTTGCTAAACACTACGTAGATCAATGGGCAGGAATACAGTCTACACTCATTGGTGGATTCTCCATCTCCAGTGCTGGAAAAGAGAGTATTTGAGCTTAGGGTTGAACTTAAGCGTTCTTTGAGCTTGATTGTTTGCTTGCAGACATTTCCTTACCCAGCTAGGTAACTTCATCAGCGGACGGTGGATGTGGAGTATGTCCCTGTTTATGTACTGTAACTTGCCTAGCTTGTGTAGGTGGGATGTGTGGTTTTCTCCTTGATAGTTCCTTGATTAGGATATTGTTTAATTGTTTGTCTGGTGTCAATCCTTGCTTACAGTATCTGGGTGTTGGCTGCTAAAGCTTTTTTAACTGATTCTTTTGAATGCTGTGTGAATGTGGTTTATCTCTATATTTCTACTGATGGCTGACTTGTTTGAATGCCAAGCTTCCAAGAATTCCCTAACAGTACTGGATTTAGCTTGTCAGTAAGATGTCAGTTTCCCAACTGAAAGCATGGTTGAATTTGTCCAGTGTTGTGAGATTAACGTCTTCTGAATTTTAGATGATTTCATGGATGCCTTCTGCTAGTCTCCTGCTTATCTGTTCTACTTAGAGGCTATTACAGTCTTTACACTGTATGTTATAGATCACTCGTTTGCTTTCTTCTTGGGACTACTGGATCTTCTGGTTTACTTAAGATGTTTTAGAGGGCTTTAGTTGATTTGAGTGCTATGGTGATGCCATGGGTTTGTAACAGTCTGCTGGTTGTTTCTGAGATGTTTTTGATTTTTGTCAGTGTTAACTTTTTCATAGCTTGCATTGATTGTACTGTAGTGGGTTGAGTGGTCAGGCATTTTTGAAAGTTGCAGGAATATCGATTTTGTTGGAAGATTTTGCATAGGTGGTCTGTTACCTTTTTCTGGTGTTCCTTGTAAGGGATTAACATCAGACAAGCGATCAAGTAGAAAACAATACGCTGATCAATACCCTAGCAACACTGGCAGGGCAAGCTACTGCATATAAATAGGGATCAAAGCCTGCACTCATTTGCACTGATGTTGTTACCTAGACAGGTAATGAAATGTCTGCAAGCAAATAATCAGGCTCAAAAAATAGCAGGAATTCCACAGAAGTGTAAATTTTGGAAAATTGCAATTCTCACATCTGCAGGCCAGGGATCTCTAGAGACCAGAGGTAGGCAACCTTGGCTCTTTTAAGACTTGTGGACTTCAACTCCCAGAATTCCTGAGCCAGCCTGGGAGTTGAAATCCACGAGTCATAAAAGAGCCACGGTTGCCTACCCCTGGTCTCTAGACCAATCAGCCTCCTCAATTCTGGAATCTACCAGGAATCTGCTGAACTACTGAGTTCTGACTCATTTTTTTCTAAATTAAAGGTTGAGAAGGTATAATTCAGTAAGTGTGGTTTTTCTGGGGAAAGGAATGTGGCTCAGTAGCAGAGCGAATATTTTGCATGCATGGCTGAATATCCTGTTATATTTGCCAAGTTATTAGAAAGGCTGGATCTCACAGCAGACAATAGAAATACCTTTGCTGAAAACCCTGGAATTAGCCCATGGAAACAATTCTGGGCCACAAGATAAGCAACTGATTTCTTCCAAATGCCATATATGGATTCTTTTATCTTATTTAGAAAAATGATCTTGCACTTTTTCTTGCTACATACGAACATACTTTCCTGGCTTGGAAATGAGAAATATTACTTTGCTCCTGGGTATCAGAATGAGAATTAAGATAGATGAAGATGGTCAGTGAGCAACATGGCCATTTTTTTCTTCCCTGTAAGATGGTCTTGCTATGTGAACTGAAGCGTAGCCTGTGTTCCTCCTCCTCTATAAAACAGAGAATAGATATGAAGGATGTGGATGAAGGACCATTTAGAAGCGTTAGAACTGTAATCTGCCTGAGCCAATATGTTTACAGCCTTAAAATATTGCAGGAAAGTGGGACAAGGAAGTATAGTTCTTATCTGTATTCTTCCACCTCTTTCTGGGGGAACCCCTCCCTCCACATTTACAATATAATAATTTATCAATCTTTCCAGCTAGGGCTTAGAAATCTGTTTCAAATGATTGGCTTGCACTAAGGACTTTTGGTTCATAGCATGAAGCTTACAGGTCAGGTCCAGCAGAAGAAGAGAATTGCCCCACTCATCTGGTGATGGCTGTCACAGGCAGAATGTAGCGCAATGGGTATCACACACAACTGGCCCTGAATCCTTAAATTAGGTTATTGCTTCAAATATGATGTGTATACAATGTAGAAGTGGCTTTGATTGCCCATCTGGCAGGCTTCTGGGTACAGCAGACTGAGGAGGAACTCTCTCATCCTTTTGTTGAACACCCCTGGTCATAACTGCATGATATATGATTCCTTTACTGATGAACATGGCTGTATGCATCACCTCTGGCTCTCCTTATGAAACTGTATCTCCCCAATCTTCTGAGAGATCGTAGGTCAAACTGGGGCAGCTTTGTGACTATGCTTTATAAATTGACTCCTGTTTCCAGGACAGTGTCCTGCCATTTTTGTTATGAGTCTCTATCTTCTTCTTCCTCTTTTCATTTATAGTTCCTTATTCCTTGCCTTTTGCTGTCTTATTCAAAAGTTGTGACCTTTGGCATTCTATGGGTGTACTTATGTATCCTTTCCTCTTTCTTTCAGGGGGAATTTAAAATTAGGGATCTGTGAACATTTTGTTCTCCTTTCCATCTATAGTTGGCAACCAGAAGCCTAATGCTTAAGGTACAGAGGCTTCATAAAGTCGATATGGTGTCAAGGTGAAGGCTCCTATGCTATCTATGCATACAATATCCTTGTGTTTGGGGACTATTTGAAACATAACATTTCTTCCCCTCTCCAATGGGCTAAACTGAGACTGTTATTTTCATAACTACCGTAGCGGTAAGACATCCCCTTTCTCACACATCTGGGGTGACGCTGAGATATCTGCTCCAACCATGGAGATTTCACTTCACTCTTCATCAGCTAAATGAAATATTTATACTGTGCCTGATTTCTCATCATTCTTCATTCTTTCTACTAATTTCTACAATAATTTTAGAATTATATGTGCACTTTTATGTTTCCTCTTTCTCATAAAATAGTGGCAGCCTAGGTAGAAAGGGGATCCTTCTCATATCCTTTTTGGTCAACCGATTCTGTTCATCAAAAAGCAGAACTAGTTGAAAGCCACACACTGTCTCCCTCTGAAATTGGCAGTCCGTCCTTCTTACGTGAATCTATTGACCTCTTCTAAGCTCATTTTGTTTCAGTCAGCTTGCTGCTTCAATAGTGCTTGCGCTGCCTGTTGTTCTTGAAAGAAATTCATTGCGCTAGGAACTGACCCTTGTTCTTGAAAGAAATTCATTGCGCTAGGAACTGACCCTTGTCGGGAGGTTGAAGGTAAAAATCTTGGATGTCTCCCATAAAATGCTTGGAAAGAAGTCATAACAATTAAGGAATGCACAGAACTGTTATATGTATTCCTGAGATCCGGCTTTGTAAATATGCAAGCCTTCTGCAACTTATCTAGTAGATCCAATATTAGAGGAAGTGGATAATGATCCTGGACTGTGATCTTGTTGAGGTCCTTGAAATCATGGACTGTGCACATGGGATCTTCCCCTTCTGGGCTTTGAGCCCCAGCTGCTTTGAGCCCCAGCTGCTTGTGAATCTGGCTGCTTCTTAGGAATGAAAAAGATAGGTGTAGAAGACCATGATTTTATTGGCCTAATAAAACCCTTCTTCAGATTAATATCCATATACTGTTACAACATCGCTAACTCCTTGGTTGACATTGGATGCTGCCTCTTAGTTGGGATCTTTGCCCTTGGATTCAAATCAATAATACAATTACAGTCTCTATGCAATGGAAGAGCTGAGGCTTCCTCTTCTCCAAATACACCTGCAAAATCAGCCTAGTTGGCTGGCAACTGTAGACTCCCTGCTTAGAGTCTAATAAGGTGGGAATCCTTATTGTTTGCACTCTGTGATGTTGGCAATCTGGAGAGGGCAAGGAGAGGGTTCCCTTCTCTCAATCCACTGAAGGGTTACGAAGCCTTAGCCACATTGATCCCAATACAACTGAAATTGTGAATTTTGTGTGATGTGAAGAGGTAAAAGCTCTTTGTGCCCCCCAACAGTTACCGACAAGTGAACTGTAGACTGCTTGATGGGACCCTCCCATAATGATTGTCCAACTATAGTCTCAATTTCCATGAATCTTGGCAAGTCTACTATAGGCAGCTACAATCTCCTTAAAGCTTCTAGATATATAAAGTTTGTGGTTGCTCCTTAATCAGTAAGAGCCTCCAGCAGTTCCTCAAGCCCTGATGCTAAGAATAACATGATGAGGGGGTAATGAAAATGCATATTGATTACCTTATATTTGAGCCCTTCTTAGTTGTTGGATGGCCCCTCCTGCAAGCTCTTGTGAGGGAGACTGCTGGAGCAAGCAAGCATTTCTTGGCATCTTGACCAGAGGCCCTATTTCCTCCCTATAGGTCTCTGGCTGAGCATCCTCTGACCTGGATCTCCACATTAAAATAAGGATCTTGATCCCGTTACCTCTGCCTCTTCTTGGAGAAAACTGCTCTCTTAACTGCCTGTAACTGCATTGACTCTGCCACTCGTGGGTCTGACTATGTGAATTGTTAGGGAAGGCCTGCCTTTGCCCTCTTGCTGTCTACCAGGTATTCTAAGCTTCATTGTCTCTTTGCCCTCTGGGAACAGCCCCTCCTTCCTGTGACTCCATTCCACTACAGAGTAGCGTTAAACCTATGTTTGAAAGGAGCCAAACCATCAAATGATATCAGCTACTATCCTGGCTCCCTCTTAATACAATCCCCTCCAAGCATGGGAGGAAACAGAACAAATTATCAGTTGGCCAAATCTACTATTTTAGTCCTCAGCCAAAACTTGCCTTCTCCCATCTCAGCCACATTCTAGGACTTTGAGAGTGACTGATGGATGTTCTTCTACCACCTGTAACAATCAATTGAAGGAAAAGTGAAGCTTTACTTTCCTTCATTTGTTCCACATTAAAAGTATAAGGCAGGGGTCTTCAAACTTGGCCCTTTTATGACTTGTGGACTTCAGCTCCCAGAATTCCTCAGCCAGTGTGCCTGACTGAGGAATTCTGGGAGTTGAAGTCCACAAGTCATAAAAGGGCCATGTTTGCAGACCCCTAGTGTAAGGAGAACATCACTAACTGGTCTTATCATTGAGGCAGGGTTGGAATCAGCATGAAGACTTTGTAATTTATGCAAGCATGACTTAATCTTCCACCAGATTAAGGAATGGAGGAAGCACTTTAACACTTCCTTTGAGAGAAAGTCTATACTAGTGTTGCATTCTTCTTAAAATTGAGAATGTATCCGCTCTTAAGTTCATGCTACATAACTCAAGTCCAAATATGAAGGTTGTTTTTCTAGGTTTTTCCCCATCATGCATTCTCTAAATGAATGGGTGGATTAAGGAATGACAAAAAATGGCTCTTTTTTTCTTCCAATCTTCATTAATAACATTTAACTATCAGGGCTTACCTTGGGTGTCTCCCATACATGCTTAGAAAGGCCATTCATAACAATTAAGGAGTGCATAGATTTCATGAGATCCGATTTTGTAAACATGTGAGTCTTCTGCAATGTATTTAGTAGATTCAATATTAGAGGAAGTGGATAATGACCCTGGATTGTGATCTTGTTAAGGTCCTTCTAATTGTGGACTGTGCTTATTTGTGTTAATTGTCATCTCCCATGTCTGACAACATTCTAGATATTACAAAAAACAAAACTTACCATCTTCAGGTTCCTTTACCACTAGCTTCTCATTTTCTGATTCTTGATCTTGATCTTCCTCCTGAAACAGAAACATTAAATTATTGCTTAGCTATTGGGAAGAAAACCTCCCTGCAAACCAATCCAATCCATGTAGAACATCATGGGAGTACCTTGCTCAATAGTAGCAACTGTGAGAGGGACCTCGGAGTCCTAGTGGACAATCACTTACATATGAGCCAGCAGTTTGCTGCAGCTGCCAAAAAGGCCAACACAGTGCTGGGCTGCATTAACAGAGGGATAGAATCAAGATCACATGAAGTATTAATACCACTCTACAATGCCTTGGTAAGGCCACACTTGGAATACTGCATCCAGTTTTGGTCACCATGATGTAAAAAAGATGTTGAGACTCTAGAAAGAGTACAGAGAAGAGCAACAAAGATGATTAGGGGACTGGAAGCTAAAACATATAAGGAACGATTGCTGGAATTGGGTATGTCTAGTTTAACGAAGAGAAGGACGAGGGGGGACCTGATAGCAGTGTTCCAATATCTCAGGGGCTGCCACAAAGAAGAGGGAGTCAAGCTATTCTCCAAGGCACCTGAAGGCAGGACAAGAAGCAATGGGTGGAAACTAATCAAGGAGAGAAGCAACCTAGAACTAAGGAGAAACTTCCTGACAGTTAGAACAATTAACTAGTGGAACAACCTGCCTCCAGGTTGCCTCCAGAAGCAGTGAATGCGCCAACACTGGAAGTTTTTAAGAAGAAACTGGATAGCCATTTGTCCGAAATGATATAGGGTTGCCTGCCTGAGCAGGGCGGTTGGACTAGATGACCTCCAAGGTCCCTTCCAACTTTATCATTATTATTATTATCACCCAAAATTATGGAAATTTTAAGTTGGAACTCAAGAAAGGATCCCACAATAAATAACTCTTACTTAAAGAAAATCTAAATTTGCCTACATTTCCCCCCAGATGTTCTGTGGACAAGAGAAGCGGACAGCTGCAATGTCTATTTATGCTTCTTCTGAATTTATGCTTCTTTTGAACATATTTTTTTAAAAGAAGAGGACTCTAAGGGTAAATATTTAGTTCTGCCATATTTTCACACTCTTGCTGGCTGACATGTACATTCTTTTTCTTTCTCAAATTGTCCTGCTTCCCATCTGCTGTTATTATATAATATATGTATCCATCTTTGCTCTTTAATTCTTAGTCCCACCTTTTCTACTCTGGGTTGTTTTGACCAGGCTTTTCCACTTAAATGTATATACATTCCCCCTCCCCATATATACATATACTGTACTCACATGCTTCAGGAATTTAGGATTACTTCTATTTCCCCCCCTCAACAATAACAATCATTTGCAGGGGGAGACCAAGGTAGCATTGTGAACACTCAGGTGCTCGTGAGCATAAACTATCTAGAAGAACTTCCCTGTCTGTCTATACTGACATACTACTAGTGCGTAAGGCAGTGCATTAGAACCAGGCTGGGGTCCAAAATTCATGATATGGACACTTGAGAAAGCTGGTCACAATCTGGTCAGTTCTGGCAACAAAAGAACCCAGATAGCCCCTGGGTTATTTTTGGAATTCCATGGAAGAATGGTAAGCAAACAATAATAATCTGATTAAGCTTCTCCAATCTGCCCCCCCTCCAGCTGTTTGGGTCCAAACCTCCCAAAGCTGGAGCCAGCCAGCAAACAGGGCAATCAATAATACTTAATGCCCACTAAAACTACTACATTGGTTGGATTTGCTTGGCTCTAAACTATCTTCACTAGTTGTTTATTTATGCAACCTAAAAAAATATGCTTTAAAATTCTATGGGCATGATTAATAACTTCAAAAAGAATGAAAGCGGGGGGAAAAATCAGCTTTTGAACACCTTGGAAACTGAGGCACTTTGCAATTTTGTATTTATGCTGCAATTCACAATTACATTGATTTTTTAAAAAAAAATTCCCTGTCTTATTTTTAGGTATTCTGGTTATTTCACATTACACAGATAATTATTTCACATTACACGAGATAGTTATGAAGGCAAGGGCCATAATTAGGGTTGGATCAAATGAAGAGTACATGCTGAAGATGGAGATTGGTTTAATAACTTCAGGGAAAGATTCTTCTCTGACATTTTGGAATGGAGCAATGGCTCCCTAGTAGTATCAAATTGTCTTCCATCATCCTGGGAATAGCTGGGACTCTATTATGAAGCATTTCTTCCCTCTCCTAGATCAGTGATGGTGAACATATGGCACACACATCAAAGATGACATGCCGCACTGTTTTGGGTGACACACCAGATTTACTAGCACCGAACAACTCTTCTTGAAAGCATGCCTTTTTTCGAGTGATTTTTGGAGGCTGGGGAGGCTGTGTGAGAGTGGGGTGTGTTCTCACATGGCATCCAAACCCGCTGGAACTCGTACAAGAGGGCTACACAAAGAGTACAGAGCACCCAAAAATCATGCAAGAACAAAGTTTGAGGGTGAAGGTTTGTCCTCCGAGCTTGTGGGTTGGTCTCCAAACGTTTCGTTACCAGGCTAACAACTCCAGCGGCATTTAGGGGATGCAAGTATCAGTGCTCTTCTGTTTATAAGAGCGTCAGGTATGGGTGTGTCAAGAGAGGGTCTTGTGATGGGTCAGATGTGAGTCATCAGAGAGAGGCTTCTGATGGGTCTTGTGATGGGGAGGTTACTTCAGGTTAGGGCCATTGGAAGGTGAACTGCTGAGGGGGGAGAGGGGGCTTGCATGGGTTGGAGCTGACTATGGCTGGCCATGCAGTTGATTTGGATTCTGAGGGGTTCATAGGCTGGTTGTAGGTCAATGTGTCTGCTGAGGGAATTGCTTGTGGAGTGACAGACTTCGATAAACTCACGAGTGTGGCGGGTGGTAGCATGGCCGATGATTTTAGTGTTGCTCCAATCAAATTGGTGTTCTTTGGTGTCGGTGTGGTTAGAGTAAGGATTTGGGATCGTGGCGTTTGACCGCTAGCCAGTATTCATGGATCCTGGTTTTGTCGTAATGTCAATTAAAAGCAGGTTTTTTTTCACGGGGTGTTTGAAGGCTACAGAGGCCACAGAAGAGCATTCTCCAAAGTTCTTGTGCAACCCAGAGGAACCTTGGGTAGGCCCCAGGGGCCTGTCAACAGAAAGAGGACACCGCCTGAAGATAAGTGGCACATGGTAGGTCCTGGGGGATCACACACATTGATTGGACTGTACTTTTTAAAATAAATATATAAAGAATTGTTCCTCTTTTGTTTGGCAGTGTGTATGTGAGACATACCAGCAGAGTCAAGTTAGGCATTTTCTGAATTGTTGGCACATCAAGTCAAAACCTTCACCCATCGCTGTCTTAGGTATTTCCAAACCCGTTTGAAATCTTTGGCTATTAGAGCAAGCAAATAAAGGCACAAAAGTCCCTCAATGATTGGGTGGTTTGAAGACAAAAATAAGGGAGAAAGGAAAACAATCTGAGCCTTCCAAGCTGATGTTGAAGTGAAAGAAAAAGCAGAAATGATCTGTTTCCCTTTCCTTATTTAATAGATTATTCTAGATATGCCCCAGAACTATAGGGAGATGGGGCCCTGACACAACACCAGCTCTCAGAATAAGAAGTACATTTTTGAGCTGGACAGAGCTTCATTTCTTTCTTAAGATGACAAGACTGTCTCTCCATCCATAGTGATCTCTAAAAAAAAAAGAGAACTATATAATGAGAACTATATAAGCAAGAGACGGAAATTAGATATCACAGGATTCTTTAGGAAATTCTTCAACCATTTTAATTCAAGGTCTATTTGCAAATAGCTCCAAGTTTACAATTAGAGCATCTCAGCAGGCCAATCTATTCATTTTTTTATACTTAACACAAAACACATAGGTAGGGGTATGCAGGCACACATACGGATTCACTTTTTTTTATTAAAAATTTCTTTTATTAAAACAATCAGCATTGAACATAAAATCTTAGTATGCATCAATCATCATAGCACCTGGTATACAACACTAAGTATTAATCTTTGTAAACGTCTGGTTTGATAAACATTTTTCACTCCTCACATCAAGCCTCAACTATACGCCCGTTACACTCTATTTGATTGGTGTTTCTCTTTTCTATAGTCCATCCACAGTTTCTAGTCTATCACATATTATTCATCTCAGTATTAGTACAATCTTTTAGGATCCCTAGCCAAAAATCCTGAGGTAAAAGTTTAATGACCTGAGGTAAATCTTATATATGGACTATCTACTATATCTAGTCTATCACATATCATTCATTCGCGCTTCTGAATTAACTTCGTCTCAGTAATGCAATCTTTTATAGTCCCTAACCAAAGATCCTGAGGTAGAAGTTTCATAACCTGAGATGGAAATTCAATCCGCTCTATCAATATTAAAGCAAACAACATTAAGCATAAGATCGTATTAAGAGGCTTTCGTCATATAACATAGACATACAACCTTAGGTGTTAGTCTTTGTAAACATTTGATTTGGTAAACATTCTTCCCTCTTTACGTCGAGCCTCAACTAAACGCCAGGTGCATTTTGTTTGATTGGTGTTTCTCTTGTATATAGTCTATCCACTGTTTCCAGTCTGTCAAATATTGTTCATTTGAGCGATCTTTCAAGTATGCCGATATTTTCGCCATTTCCGCCAAATTTGTTACTTTCACAGTCCATTCTTCCATAGGCGGTATTTCTGGATTCTTCCAGTATTGTCCCACCAACAATCTGGCTGCTGTGATCAATTTCAGAAATAAGCTCGTCTCTGAGGTAGTGCAATCCTTTGTTATCCCTAACAAAAAAACCTGAGGTAGAAATTCAATACGCTTTTTGAAAATGGTTTGGAGTGTCCACCATATCTTCCTCCAGAAGGCTTTGATTTTTCTGCATGTCCACCATACATGAAAGTAGGTAGCCTCCCGGTCACCACACCTCCAGCATTTGGGCTGGGAGTCTAGATAGATGAGTGATAGTTTTTTCGGGTCGAGGTGCCACCTATAGAACATCTTGTAGAAGTTTTCCCTTAAGTGTTGCGATTTCGTAAATTCTACATTTCTCACCCAGATTTTCTCCCACGTGTCCATGGTGATAGAATGCCCAAAGTCTTGTTCCCACTTTACCATACAGTTCTTGACTAGCTCGGTTTCAGAGTCCATTTCTATCAGAATGCTGTACACTCGTTTGATGTGCATGATCCCCTGTTCTCTAATCTGTTTAATTAGATTCTCGTCAGTCTGGGATAAGCCCTTCTACTTGTCTTTATGCCACCTTGATTGCAGTTGTAGATATGATAGCCAGGTACCTCCTATTCCTTCGTCTGCTAGTGTTGTTTGGGGTTTCAAGGAGAACCCATTTTCTTCTTCCAGTATAAGTTTACTGTAGGGCACCACTTCTTGCCCTTGGGATATGTTTACATCCCCTATTGCGTGTCCGGGGATTGTCCAGATGGGAATCTTGTCGTGTAGAAGGTGTTTGTATTTCTTCCAGACCCATAACAACGGGATTCGTAGTGGGTTCTCCTTGAAGTTCCTGTCTGCCTTTTTGTCGTATACTAAGTATGCGTGCCAGCCGAATAGTAGACCATGCCCTTCAACATTCAGTATTCTATCATTCGTCATATTGATCCAGTCACTCAACGCCACCAACGTCGCTGCATAATAGTATAGCTTTAGATTAGGCATTTTTAGTCCCCCTCTCTTCCTCGTGTCCTGGATGATTTTTAGTTTCACCCTCGGTCTCTTGTCATCCCAAATAAATCTGTTGATGCCCCTCTGCCAATTGTCCAAGTCCTCATCCTTTTTGAGTATGGGTAGCATTTGAAAGAGAAATAGAAATCTTGGCAAAACGTTCATCTTTATTGCTGCTATCCTGCCCAGCAAGGATAGTCGTAGTGTTTTCCACCTTTCCAGATCTGCTTGTATCTTGTTCCACAGCACCTTGTAGTTATTTTTGTATAATTTCGCATTCGTTGTTTCTATCTCCACTCCCAGGTATTTAACTTTCTTAACTATTTCACAACCCGTTATTCTTTCCAAGTCCTGTTTTGCTTTGTTGTCTAGATTTTTAACTAGCATCTTCGTTTTTGATATGTTAACTTTAAAACCTGATACCTTGCCATAGTCTTTCATTATCTCCATCAAACTCCTTGCTAATTGTACTGGTTGCGATACTGTCACCAGTAGGTCGTCTGCGAAGGCACACAGTCTGTAGTCCTGTTGTCCAATCTGTATGCCCTTTATGTCCTCTGCTGCTCTTATCTTGTTCAGCAGAATCTCCATCGTTAAGACAAATAACAGTGGTGACAACGGACAGCCCTGTCTCGTGCCTCTTTCTATGTTGAATGGGTGTTAGTTCGCCGTTCACAATGATCTGGCCCGTTTGTTTCTGGTAGATTGCTATTATGGAGTTGAGGAACTGCTTTCCTATTTTCATCCCCCGGGCTAGGTTCGTCAGGAATGGCCAATTCAGTCTGTCAAAGGCTTTTTCTGCGTCCACAAACATGAGGGTAGCAGGTACCTGGTTGTGCCTTTCCAAGTACTCTATTATGTTCAACAGCTGTCTCACGTTGGTTTTCATCTGACGTCCTTGTATAAACCCCGTTTGATCTGGGTGAATTATTTTTTGTAATACAGTCATTAATCTGTTGGCCAGCACTTTTGTGAAGAGTTTGTAGTCTGTGTTCAATAGTGAGATGGGCCTATAGTTTGCCGGTTGTGCATTATCTTTTCCCTCTTCGGGGATTAGAGAAATGTAGGCTGTTTTCCAGGAGGGTGGGACTTGGCCTCCTTCTTGTATGTTGACAAATAACTTTCTGAGGGGTTCTATCATTTCCTCTTGGAGATGCTTGTAATAGGTAGCCGTTATCCCATCCGTCCCGGGTGATTTTCCTTTTTTCAGTTGTTTGATCGCTGAGTGTATTTCCTCCTTCGTGATTGGGGCGTTCAGGGTACCTCGTTGTGTATCGGTGAGTACCATTAATTTTTCTTTTTGTAGAAACTTTTCTATCTCTTTGTCCTGTACCTTCTCCTTGGCGTATAGCTTTGAGTAGAATTCGGTGAAAGCTTTCTTAATGATTTCCTGTTTGAATTCTTCTTGGCCTTTGTACTCTATCTTTTCAATTATGCGGGCTTTCTGTTTCTTTCTTATGGTGTAAGCCAGCCAGCGACCCGGTTTGTTGGCGCTATAGAATGTCTTGTGTTTTGCACATTGTATATTCCATGCTACTTGATCCGCCATCAGCATGTCAAATTGTTTTCTTAGTATCTTAATTCCTTCTTTTGTGGCTTTGTCCTCTGGTCTTTTTATTAATAATTGTTCCTGTTTCTTTATCTCCTCCTCTAGTTCCTTTCTTTTTCGTTCTTGTTTGCGTCGGTGCCTGGCGTTCATGTTCATGAGGATCCCGCGCATAAATGCCTTGCTAGCGTCCCAAATCATTACAGTGGGTGTTTCATTGTTCATATTTATACTAAAGAATTCCTTCATGGCACTTTTGCATTCAGCCACCTCTTTCTCGTGTCTAAACAGGTTTTCATTAATTCTCCAGGATCTCCTCGATTTCTGATCCTGTCTTAATTCCATCCCTACCGGGTTATGGTCTATTAGTACTTTGGGTAGAATTGACACAGTGTTTAGGCGGACTAGCAAGTCACTAGATGCCAGGATGAAGTCAATTCTGGAAAATAATTGATGCCTGTCGGAGAAAAAGGTGAATTCTTGCTCTTTGCCATGCCGTTCCCTCCAGACGTCTGTCAGTACAAGGTCTTCCTTCATGTCGAAGAAAGATTTAGGCAACTTGGAGTGCTTCTGTGGGTTAGGTTTAGTTTTCTTCTTGTCTAGGGCAATCTCTATGCCCCATTCCAATCTCCCAGAATAATACATGATCTGTAGTTGAGTTGTATTAACTTCTTGTGTATCTTTTTGTAGAATTTTCCTTGTTGTTGATTTGGTGCATATATGCCCATCACTAGAATTTTCTTGTCGTCCTGTGTCACTTCGATTGCTAGGTATCTACCCTGGGGGTCCGACTCTATTAGCTTAGCTATTACATGTTTCTTCACATAAATAACAATCCCGTTCTTCTTTTGTGGCGCCGCTGCGACAAAATGTGTACCTAGTCTGTTGTTGATTAAGTATTTCTGGTCCGCTGCTCTGATGTGTGTTTCTTGTAGGCAAATTATGTCGTTTCTTCCTTGATACAGATAATGAAATATCTTTCTCCTTTTCTGTGGGGAATTTAGTCCGTTAACGTTCTATGTCAAGTATTTAGTTGTCATTGTCGGTTTCAGAATACTCTTGCAAGACCGCTTCTGTTCTATCTCTTGTGCTCTTCTTTGGTCTCGTTCCCATGGTATCCAAGTTGGTGCTCATGTTGTGTACAGGGGTCGTGCCTTGTTGCTCCGTGCGTTTGGTAGTGGATCTTAGTATTCTGCTCTCTGCAGTCTGTCCTGTTTCCTTGTTGTTGTTGCTTTCTGTTCTCTGTGTCGTCGTGTCTCGAGTTGGTCCTTTCCTTTCTCTTGCTACTGCGTCGGTCTGTATTTCTGGGTGGTTTGCTCGTTGTTCTCGGTCCCTTCCGCGTTCCAGTGGCCCTTCTGCTTCTTCTCTCGTGATGTGCTGAGGCCTACCTGACGTCAGTTCCTTTGCAAGAAATTCTCTGGCTTTCTGGACCGAGTTCAGGTAGCATCTTTTATTCTTATAGAGAAGTGACATCCCCGTTGGGGCTTCCCATCGAAATCGCATGGCGCGTAATCTCAGTTCGTCGATCAAAAATGTGTAGTCCTTTCTGTCTCGCAGCATTGTTGGGGGGATCTCTTTCAGTACTTTCACTTCCTGCCCCTCTATGTATAATTTCTTGTTGTAAGATGTGACTGAGATGAGGTTCTGGAGCCCCTGCGTCGCAAAATGGATAACCACGTCCCTTGGTCGACGCCTGTCTGTTGCCTTCCATGCGCCCACTCTGTAGATTCTGTCGAATTGCCATGTGATCTCTGTGGTGCTTTTTCACAGAAATGTTGCCAGGGCTTCTATAAAGGTTCCAAGCAGGCCTCCTTGGGTTTCGTTTGGCTCCTCCTTCCAGCCTCTAAACCTGATTGCAGACGCCATTTGCCAGTATTGCATCATGGTGGACTGGTCTTGAGCCACCCCTTTCATTTCTGCTATCTGTCCCTCTACATGGCTCTCCACCTCTTCCATCTGCTTGTCCACCTTCTCCCTGATCTCCTGGAAATTTTTCTCCATTTCCTCCCTTATTCCCTTGTAGTGTGCTTGCATCGCCTCCTTCATTTGGTCCAGGTCTGCGGCCATCGCCCTGCGTTGCTCTTCCCATTTTCTCTCCAGCTCCCTACCTTGTTTTATCACCATTTGTTTTATGTCTTTGCAACTTTCCTCCAACTTTTTGTCCATTCCATCCATCCTTATTACCAGCGTCCCTATTACTTCTTTTAATTCTTGTATCATGTGTGCTGTTGGGCTGGCTTGTGTGCATTGATGGGTCTGGGGATCTGCCATTGGCTGGGAGGGTGTGGGGTGGGTAAGGTGCTTCCTGGTGGTTTAGTAGGCTGGGCAGGGGAGGATACAACTCCCATCGTTTGTGTCAGTTTGGTCTGTTTGGAGGCCATCTTGAGGTTATCCTCCTGTTGTCCTGGCACTGTTTTGGTTTCCAAATTGGACCAAATTGGACACTAGGTTGTGATCTGATGATGATCCAGTAGTCTAGCCTTTCCGGGGGGGGGGGGCTTCAGGGTTTAGGCAGTGTAGGGGTAAGAGCCTATATTCAGGCAGTTCTGTGTTCAGGGAGCCTATTCAGTGCCTTTGCCTTGGCTTCCTCTTCACTCCCCTCTGCCAGCCTGTTCCTTCTCTTTGTTCTTTTCTGGCTCTTTCTTGCCCCTCTTTCTCTGCTGTCTTGCCCAGGTCACTTTCTCCTGTCTTCTGGCAGCCTGTGTTTAGAGATCCCTTCTGCCTTTCCTTTGTAGCGCTCCAGGTTGCCTTCCAACTTTCTTCTTCCTCCCACCTTCTTCCCTGGTAAGTCCTGCCCTCTTCTGAGTCCCTGGGGCTCCCTTTCTGGTGGGTCTGGGGCGCAGCGCGTGGGGTAACACTCACCAGTTCCTCTGCTTGAGTCTTCCCCCGCTGTCTGCTTTTTAGTCGCCTCCTTCTTTTCGATACTGCTCTCCGCCAGCTCTACTTGCCTCCTCCTTTGTTCTCCGGACCTGGCCCCCTCTTCCGCTCTTCTGGCTTTCTTCTGCCTGCGTCTCTGCGTCTCTGTAGTGCGCGCCAAGCTCCCTGAGATCTTCCCGCGGCCCTCTTCTCCTTAAATGATTCGTCGGAGGGTCCTCTTCCACCCGGTAGGCCCTCCCGGCGGCCCGCTCTCCTCGTTCAGGTATTTTTTCTCCTCCGTTGCTCACGCCGCTCGACTCTGCTCTCACCAACTTCCTTTCTTTCTTCCCGTCCTCGGGCCAGCTGGCCGGCCGGCAGCCGCCGGCTTCTTCGGCCCCAGGACTTTTCCGCGGCTCTTTTTGGCTTCTTGGGTAAGTCCGGGGGCCCCCTTCCAGCTTGCCACTTCTCCCAGTGGCTCACGCTCCAGGGGATCCGGAAAATCGACGGTAAACTGGACCCCGTCTCGGAGCCCTCTAAAAGCTGCTCCGGTCCGCGTGACCGGAACCACGGATTCACTTTTTAATTGGTACCTAAGTGCCACATTGCAAAATAACAAGACAGCAAGTTGTACTCATTTTTTCTGTGACTCTGGGAAAAAAGAGGAGCAGTCACTCAGATTCCAGATGACGGGTGGGCCTGCTTCTTTCCCAACACCTTGAATTTCCGTGGTTGGGTTCAGTGGGGCCTGACAGCTTCCAGCAGTTCCTATATTTGTACAGGAGGGTGTGCACAGAGAGGGCCACCAGAGGAGACTGTCACTTCTAGTTAAGAGGACAAAATCAAGATGAAAAAGAAGCTAAAAGCAGAAAGGAAGGGCCCTGCTGTTATCAAGATGCGACAAAACAGACATATTCTTTGCATCAAATGTCTTGGGAATTTAGAAAGTGGTTTAATAAAAACCAGGGATCTGTCTCTCCCCAGCTCAGAAATCAGGGTGAAGGGGGTCACAAGGAAAGCATTGCATTCAATGCTCCCCAACTCACCAAATCCAGCATCATTACCACCTATATACTGTACACATATCTATTTTAATCAATATTTTCAAAAACAGAAACTCGTTTTTCCTCTTCATTTACTTCTTACGAAGCCCGTATTTGGGGGAAACAAAGTGTAACCCTCCCCTAGCTGCCTTTGTTCAGAAGACGTGCATTACAACTCCTATGATTTCTCCTCACTACAGTCAGTGCCTTTCCTGGGAACAATAATTGGGGAATGGCTCCACATTGGGAAATGTGGGTTGCTTTGTACTGAGTTGAGCTCAATTCTGTCACAATCTCTCTGGTTCAAGGCTACAGCCTTTCCATCCTTACCTGGAGGTGGCAGTGATTGACAGTGGGCTTTTTTGCATGTAAGTCACCCAGGCTATTCCTGAGCTAGAATGAAAATTACCAGGGGAGAAGTTTCAGATGGGTTCTTGTTATTATGCATACCTTCATTGACTTCTAGACAGCTTACAAAGAATAAAAACTCAGTATACAAAGAATAAAAGAGTACCTAGGTGATGAGAAAAAAAGATCTAGAAATCCCAGATGTTGCTATTAATGGTATACTGAATATCCCTTGCTTTATTATAAATTTATAAAACTAATGGTCTTATTAATTTTGATAAACTACGAAGCTTTTAAAAAAGAAAACGGTTGGGCTAGCTGAACTAACCATTAGCTAAGCTTGTCTGGGTATAATAATAATAAGAATTTGAGTTCACTAACTAAACTGAACCCCTGTAAAACTATTTGTTCCAGCCGGTTCCCAAATGGATGCCAGCACAGCAGTAGCCAAATTGTTAAGCTTCTCTTTGTGGATAAATCTTAGCAACATTCATATTGGAAGCCTGAGTCATCTGCTTATAATTTCTTCCTGGGCCTGTTTTGCAACCCGTCATAGATATTGCTGCAGGACTGCCAGCTGAGCCTATTTGAGTAGTTATCTACTTCTGTAAAGGATTATCTGTTTTCTAAAAGTATTTTAATCCACCTATCTCTTCTTCACTCTCAATTCAGTCAATTCAACTTAAAATAAGTGCTAAGTCAAACCAGATTTCCTTACAAAGGCTTTAATTATGTTTCAGGTTCAACTGCAATAAACCAGTTATGTTGGAGAGTATAAAATAAATTCAGTGAAGCTCAGAATATACAAATTCAAAGAGTCTTGTTAGTAAATTCCAAAGAGGGGAGGAAGAGAGTCCTGCATATAAAACCTAATTATCTTTGGAATTCATTGCTACCAAAGATGATGGTGGCCTCTAAGTTGGAAGAATTTAAAAGCAGATTGGATGTACATAGAGAAGACCAGTTTAACTGAGGATGATTTCTCTTGGGATTCAATGTTACTTAGACTGGGGGCAGCTGGCCTTCCAATCCTGACTTCACAGATTTTCAGAAAGACAAGGCTACATCTGGACCTCCTGCTTACAAGGACATCAAACAGAAATAGTAGATTACGATGGAATTTGGGCTGATTTAGCAGGGCTTTTATCATGTTCTTATAGCAGGGTGACCATGATAAGCTTCTGCCTATTGCTGACAGATCCATGGCTCCATTTTGCAGCAAAGTGGTAAAGCTGCCCTAAATTCACTGCAGAAGGAAAAGACATAAGGGAAATAAAATTTTCCTCCTACATTGCTGTTTTCACACACACACACACACACACACACACACACATGTGTGTGTATGTATATGTATAATGAAGTTACAATGCTGAATACAGATATAGATTGGAGGAAGAATTTTGCAAGCTCTTTATCCCAGAGAAGGGGTGTGAAAGGAATTTAAACCCTGAGCTTGGTAAGAGGTTTTTTTTAAAAACAAAAAAATCCCTACAGGATGGAAAATAACTCTTGGCTATCCTTTGTAAAGTGTGTCACACGTTGCCATTTAAGGCTCTGCTTTTTTATCCGCGCCTGATGCAAGACACTGCAAGAGGAAAAGGGGGAAAAAATTAGCCTGAAATAAAGCCCTGCTCCACACAAAGTCAATGACATCATTTGCTGTTCCCTTTCAACCAAATCTTGCTTCTTGAACTCTTCATCGTTGTAATGAAGGAAACAGCTGCTAAAGCAAACAACTCCTCGGACTATTGGAATAGTCAGTGCTAATCTGGGGGGGGGTGGCTTGAGGTTGGGTGTGCCTTTGAAAAGGGATAAAGTCTTCCGCCTGCCAAAAAGTCGAGACTGTTATGCTGTTATGTACACAGACAGCAAAACGAAATGGAGAATTCAAGTGAGAGCCATCTGCAAGTTGGTATGTTACATGCCTTGTGCCTGAGTAGACACACTGAAGTGAGAAGAGAGATTTTGGTATAAACTCATTGCTATAAATTAATCAGTTATATTCACTGGTACAAGAAATAACTAGGATCAATCAATGGGTTATTGAGGATTTGTTTTTCAAAAAGAAATAAGGGCCTTAGAAATGCTCACTCTCGTTTTACTTAATCTTATAAAAATATTATCTTAGAATATTAAGGAAAACAAGAATATAAAAACAGTATTGTACATAATTCTTCAGATAATACAGCATGTTCATTTTTTTAAGAATCCAAATATGTCAATTTCATTGTGAATTATTATTTATTTTTTTTTGCAGTGGCTGTTTTAAGGAAATCTGTTGTGTTAACTAACATTGACAAAGAATTCCATAATAAGCTTCAAGTTACCAGACTTCACATCAGCCTAAGTGGAATAATTACCATGACACCCCTGAAAAAAAGAATCTTAATTATGAAGTCAATCAAAAACATTATAGGAAACCAGCAATGGTGACAACAACATACAGCCAAGAAAAATAGAGTGTATCTTAAGAGGGCAAAATGACTTTAAAAACATTTTCTACAGTTCTGTAACAGACTTTGTACTCCCCAAAAGCAGTTGCCTGTCCACACCAGTTGGGGCCACTATTAAGAGCTCTGGCCTCATATTTATAGTCTTAATTGCGCATGCACAAAAGTTTTTGCAGTAGCAAAAGTTGAGATGATGGCTGAAACCTAACGAGCAAAGCCACATCGCTTTATAATGTGCGCTGTGACCCACATAAAAATGGGCAGGACAACAACTGCAAAACTATGCACACCTTCTTGAATTTGTCCTTTTATAGTAGGCTACTGCTGGAATGTAGAGCAACGTGATTAAGGTATTAGAATCTTGAAAGCATGTGAAAAGTTCTACTTTAATGGGAGTGGTTTTGCACTTTTCTTTCTCATGCTTTCTACTTTCTCAGGACTGAGAAATCTTTTTGCAATGGCTCCACATTTTCCTGTCATTCAGCAACATCATCCCAACAATGCCACCTCCTGCAAATGTCACTGCCACTGTCTGAGCTTCCCCAATAAGGACAGAATCCCAGAGAATTCCCAGATTGTGCACAAAGTCCTGCAGGATGTATGCAGATCCAGTTAGTTCTAAATCTCCATCCAGACTAGTTGACACCCTGACGTTTATTCCCTAAACTACTTCTAAACACTAGCCCAAGATCTTGCATCAGAAAGAGGCAAGCAAGCAAATGTATTTTAAAAATGTTTTCATCTCTAAATCTTTTTTCTTTATCTGACAAGCTCCAGCCTGAATACTGTTTCCCCTGTATCTATAGAGCTTGAAACATTTCTTCCATCCTAAGTTGTTATTCTTGAATCCAAGGCAGGTGGTGACCTTGGAGAAATTATGAAGAAATGATTACAAAACCTAAATTGAGAAGAGGAAGGGAACGGAAGACATTGTTAGGCTTTCAGGATTATGTAATTTTAACCTATTCATTATTAATACAGTATAATTATAGTCAAAATTGTAGAATCTGTTTCCTGGCATTCCTTGAAGGGCTGACAGGTGAGGAAAGGCTCTCTCTTTCCACAGGTGTCCTGTAGTCTCAGGGTCCAATATCTATACAATAACTTTTTGACAATCAGATCTTTTTCCAACTTGTTCCCGGCTGATGGTATTCCATCTATGGAAATAGGTTGGAATACCATCGACTTATACTCTTTGATCACCACCATTTCAGTAACTCAGTAGCTAGGGGGCTGGATTTACTTGAGCCCACATCTCTGTTTTTATAAAGTTTTTGGTGGGTCAGAAAGCCCCCACTCCTTCCCTTCTCTATACAGTGCATAAAGGCTTATTTCATTGTCATGTTATATCAAGGAATGAGGGTCTTTTCAATGTTGCTTGCTCAAATAACAGATTTTACAAACAAAACTGAAACACTATTTCTCCCAGGAACTATTATCTACAATTGCATCAAGGTGCCAGCATTCCCAGCTGGGTAATTAGAACCAATTCTGGAGAAATTCTTTTGTTATCCAGTAAGTATACTATTTCTTCCCCTTCTATATTAGTCTCAACTCTCTATGCAGTAATAAGGAAAGGAGCTGACACGGCCTTCTGGGCCTCGCCTAGCCTCTTGAGATGCTTTGCAAGCTTGTTTGGGTCTGCTGTTTTTAACGCATTTCTAATCTAGTTCATTAACAGCAGACCTCCAACTGCATTTGCCTAATGATAAACATCATTTCACCTGGGCATTGATAGCATAAATATATTCCATGTCAGCTTAGAAACCAGGAATTGCTGAATTCAACCACCCAGGATTGTGAGTCCAAAAGAATCTACCTTCAACTCCTAGATTGGCTGCTTGGGGACTGACTTATGTAGCCTTGAAGATTTCCCACCAATATTCTTTGCCTTTATTACTTTTAACTGAGAAAGGCTTTCTGCAGATTTCAATGGATAAACCTAATTCTTCTTGAAGAATCTGTTTCTTTTATCCAGGAAGTCCCTGACTTACAACAGTTCATTTAGTGACTGTTTAAAGTTACAATGGCGCTGAAAAAAGGGACTTACGACCATTTTTCACACTTACGACCATTGCAGTATCCCCATAGTCACGTGATCAAATTTTGGGTGCTTGGCAACTGACTTATTTATGATGGTTGCAGTGTTCCAGGGTCATGTAATCACCTTTTGTGACCTTCTGGCAAGCAAAGTCAATGGGGAAGTCAGATTCACTTAACAACTATGTTACTAATTTAACAACTGCAGTGATTCACTTAACTGTGGCATGAAAGGTTGTAAGATGGGAGAAAATTCACTTAAAAGTTTCACTTAGCAACAAACGTTTTGGGCTCAATTTGGATCATAACTTGAGGATTACCTATAGTGTTTGAGTGCCAGCAGTTCAATATCACACATTACTTTTTAACACGTTAGTTACTGCTCATCAAATAGTTTTTCTTTGTCATCAAGGCCTTTGCAGAACCACAAGCAATATTTGCATTTTATACCCAGAAAAATACAGCTTGTTCACATATAAAGTATTTTAGGATGGGCTGCAATTTCACTTTGTAAAGTCAAATATTTAGGTTAGGATTCTTGTTTTCTTTGGGAAAGGATATTCATGTCACAATCTTGCCAGAATTCAGTGTTTGGTTGCTTTAAACCAGGGGTCTTCAAACTTGGCCCTTTTATGACTTGTGGACTTCAACTCCCAGAATTCCTCAGCCAGCATGCATGGCTGAGGAATTCTGGGAGTTAAAATCCACAAGTCATAAAAGGGTCAAGTTTGAAGACCCCTGCTTTAAACAGTGTTTCCCCCCCCTTGCAAACCTCAATTGAGTGAGAAGCTGTCTGCTCCAAAGGCATAAAAACTGGTTTGTGAACAAATGTTGTCATTCTGAAGTTGAGATGAAGGTTCTGCATGAACCAGTACTTTCTACAAACCCCTCTTAAATGGTTAAATTTGGATGTAAGGGAATCGCCGGGGCTCTTGGGTGAGCCACTGCTTCATAATACAAAGTCCCTCAAAAGAGGTTTTAACATTAGGATAAAAATCCCTAAATTGGGTCTGAATTTGGTTTAAGGACATATCATGCGCCCCTTGCTAATGCTCAAGAGGGCTGGATTTAGTTGGCATGTGGATAAAAGACAAAATGAGACCTGCCTCTATTTCTTCTTGAGCTTCATCGTGGAAGAAAGGCAGAAATATATTACAGAAAGTGCCCTTTATAACAAAGGGTTAGTGCAGTGGTGGCGAACCTATGGCACGGGTGCCAGAGGCTGCACTCGGAGCCCTCTCTGTGGGCACACGTGCCATTGCCCCAGCCTCACCTCCCCCTGCGACACCCTCCTCTCCAGCAGCCCCCCTGAAAGACAGTCGCCCCTGAGTGTGGCCCACGTGGAGCAGCGTAGCCAAGGACATGGCAGCCAGGCAGCGTAGACAAGACTCTGCCCTCATACCCCATTGTGCACAGCTGATGCCGCAGGGCGCGGGCAGAGGGTGTGACCGTCATAGCGCTGCTGGGCTGTCTGTGGTGAGCCCTGGAGGCGGGGAGTGGCCCTGCGGGCAGGCGGGATGAGGGAATGGGGTGGCGGGGGGCAGGGGATGGAGTGGGGGCAAGGCCAGTTTTTGGGCACTCGGTCTCTAAAAGGTTCGTCATCACTGGGTTAGTGTGTAACAGCTGGCTTATTTGAAACTCCAAGTGCACCTCCACAGCCCCTGAAACCCTTTCAATATTGGCTTTGTTTCCTAATATAAAAGCTGGTCCGCATGTTCCCAATGTATTCAAATGTGTAATATTTTAGAACAGTGTTTCTCGACCTTGGCAACTTGAAGATATGTAGTTCGGGGACATGCTGGCTGGGGAATTCTGGGAATTGAAGTCCACACATCTTCAGGTTGCCAAGGCTGAGAAACTCTGCTTTAGAAGAACTACATTTCTTGCTTTCAGGTGATAGGAGAGAGAGGTTAACTTGGCAGTGCAGACCCTGGGATGCTAATTTCGAATGAAGTTTACTTAATTTAGGAAAGCGAGCTAAACACAAGTCAGATACCTGGTTTCATTTATTACTACTTTCATTAGATACTAACCCTATCGCCTTTAGCAGCAAGATGGAAATTGTAGTGAACTATATTAAAAGACTGCTTAGTTGAAAAAGACTACCTTAAGACTTCCGGTGGCTGCCTTAGCGTTGATATAGCCTCATCCAGAGGCTCTGAGTTCCGGGGCTTGTAAAGCCACGAAAACAGCGCATAACAGCTGTTTTTCGCGGTGGGAAAACCCCCTCCTCGGTCGGAGAAGGGGTGAAGAGCTGCGAGTGGGGGTTGAGATCCTCTGAAAACCCCCTGAAAAAGCTTTCAGGGGGGAAGAAAGAGGGCTTCCCGGGTGCTCGCAAAAGCTCCAGCCCGGAGCTGCTTCTGTCTGCGGACGCTGAGATCAGCCTCCGCTCAAGAAAAACTTTTTAAAGAGACACAGAGACAGGCGGATTGAACACAGGAGCTTAAAATGCAAGTACTTTCTATATTTTACTTCTGATCAATTACTTTCACAATAAACAAAATGTATCCAAGATGGCGATCACCTTTACTTTAAAGAGAAAGTGACCGGAAGAGAAAGTGGAAAGTGGAACAGCAAAGCGGGAGTGAGCGATAGAAGACAGATTAGACGCACATCTTAAAAACGTTGCAAAGTATACCTAAGGAAGACCAAAAGAGGATACATCTTGGCAATATAGGTGTAAGGATTTTTCCTCTGCATAAAGAAGCTTTGCTAACAGTGGACTGAATATAGAATGGCCACTAGGCAGTCCAAAATAATGCCCTCAAAGGTGGCAGCATCCTCCCCAGCCCAGCCCCTTAAAATACCAGTAAACAACTCTCCTGCCCCCCATCTTCCTCCATATCTACAGAATCCCAGGCCCCCCTGTCTACTCAAGCCTCTCCAGAAATGCATATGGTGAAAGATTTAAAGGCTGCAATGTCAGCAATGTATGAAAAAATAGAGAGGAAGTTGGAAGTAATAAATGACAATTCTGAGAAAAGGATGGAAAAACTGGAGAGAAAGATGGAGGCAGTGGAAAAGAAGATTGAGGAATTGGATAAGAAGATGGAGAGACAAAGCAAAGAACTAGAAAAGAAGATGAAGGAACAAAACAAAGAATTGGAGAAGAAGATGGACGAACAAAGCAAAGCTGTTACTGAAGATTTAGACCAAATCAAAGAAACAATGCAAACACACAATAAGAAAATGAGAGAAGATATTGTGAAAACTTTTAAGAGGGTCTAGGAGGGCATTGAAGAAAAGATGGATGAGGTTGAGAGACAAGTAGAGGGACAACTTGCTGAGATGAAAAGTGAGGTACAGGACCACTCAATTATGATGCAATATCGCCAGATGATGACAGCAATTAGGGTCAGGGGACTGAGAGAAGTCCCAAATGAGAAGCAAGAAGATTTGAAAAGAATTTTTGAAAAAGCCTTGGAAAAATTTCTAGAAGATGAGGCTAAAAATTTCTCTTGGCAAATTGACAGAATCCACAGAGTTAATTCATGGATCGCAAGACAAAGAAATATACCTAGAGATGTGGTTATTTTGTAACAAGGGGATTCCGAGATCTTATTCTTACAACATCCTATAACAAGAAATTGAACGTAGATGGGCAAGATGTGGTGATATTGAAGGAGATCCCCCCCCAAGATGTTAAGAGAAAGAAAAGACTACGCATTTTTGGTCACTGAACTGAAAACACGTGCTTTACAATATCGGTGGGAAGCCCCAGCTGGAATGTCATTATTTTATAACGGTAAAAGATACCACCTGAACTCGGTCTGGAAAGCAAAAGAACTTTTTGAAAAGGAACTGAAGGCTGTGGGACCCCCGCCCACATCACCAGAAAATGTAGATTGGCCACAAGAAAGAGGAATGGACTTAAAACAACAATCACAATCCCCGGAGACACAGACGGCTGCAGCATCAGGAGAAGATAAAGGAGCTTCTCTGGAAGTGACTGCACGGAGTATGGATATCCTTAAAACCCTGGAAGCAGGAAAGCCTAAAGATCAAAGGCAGACGAGAGCTACTATTAAACATATAGAACAAGAAAAGAACCAACAAGGCAGTACAAATACCAATCTGGAAACCATGGGAGCTCGACCAAAGAAAAAAGCAGGGGAAAAAGTGGACTTGGTCTTGCAAGAGTTTTCCGAAGCTGATCATGACAAGTAAATATTTCACATGGAATGTTAACGGGTTAAACTCCCCACAGAAAAGGAAGAAAATATTTCATTATTTGACTCAAGGTAAAAATGATGTAATTTGCTTACAAGAAACACATATCAGAACCACAGACCAGAAATATTTAATTAACAACAAGCTAGGCACGCAATTTGTTGCAGCGGCTGCAGAAAAGAAGAATGGCATTGTCATCTATATGAAAAATCATATAAGAGCTAAATTAATAGAATCAGACTCTCAAGGTAGATATCTAGCAATCGAAATTGTAAAAGATGATAAGAAAATTCTTTTGATGGGCATATATGCACCAAATCAACAACAAGGAAAATTTTACAAATTGGTACATAAAAAGCTAATACAATTCGACTACTGATCTTGTATTATAATGGGAGACTGGAATGGTGTTATAGAGGTCGGCTTAGATAAAAGAAGACATCACCAACTCTGCAAAAACATTCCAAGTTGCCCAAATCTTTTTTTGATATAAAGGATGACTTTGACCTGATAGACATTTGGAGAGAAAGACATGGCAAAGAGCAAGAATTTACCTTTTTTTCAGACAGACACCGGTCATTCTCTAGAATTGACTTTATATTAACATCTAGTGACTTGCTTTTTAGCCTAAAGAAGGTGAGAATCCTACCCAAAGATTTAACAGACCATAACCCGGTGTGGATGGAATTAAGGGAAGGACAGAGACCTAGGAGATCCTGGAGAATGAATGAAAACTTGTTTAAATACGATATAAATGTGGATGAATGCAAAAATGTTATGAAGGAATTCTTTAGCATAAATATGAATAAAGATACACCTATAGAAATGATATGGGACGCAAGCAAGGCGTTCATGCGTGGGATTCTCATTGATATGAACAAAAGGCACCGTTGCAAACAAGAACAAAAAAGGAAGGAGTTAGAAGAGGAGATAAGTACGAAAGAGCAATTATTAATAGAAAGACCGGAAGACAAAGATACTAAAGAGGGAATCAAAATTTTACGGAAACAATTTGACTTGTTGATGGCAGATCAAATTGCTAGGAATATACAATATGCAAAGCATAATACATTTTTTAATTCTAATAAACCTGGTCGATGGTTGGCTTATATATTAAGGAAAAAGCAAAAATCCCGCATAATTGAAAAGATAGATTATAAAGGAAAGGAAGAGTTTCAACAAGAAACGATTAAGAAAGCTTTTGTAGAATTTTACTCCAAGTTATACGCTGAAGAGAAGACACAAGATAATGAGATAGAAAAGTTTCTGCAAAATGAAAAGTTATTGATAATTACCGATGAACAAAGAGATAGACTGAATGCATTGACCACACCAGAAGAAATAATTTCAGTGATTAAACAATTGAAAATGGGAAACTCCCCTGGGACTGATGGGTTAACGGCGACCTATTACAAGTATCTTCAAGAGGAGATGGTAGAACCCCTTAGAGAACTATTTGTCAACATACAAGAGGGTGGTCAGGTTCCACTGTCATGGAAAACAGCCTACATCTCTCTAATCCCTAAAGAGGGAAGAGACAACGCTCAACCAGAAAACTATAGACCCATTTCACTATTGAATACGGATTACAAAATTTTTGCAAAAATTTTGGCTAACAGATTAATGACAGTGTTACAAAAAACAATTCACCCGGACCAAACTGGGTTTTTACAAGGACGACAGATGAAAACTAATGTAAGACAACTTCTTAATATAATAGAATACTTGGAAAGGCATATCCAGGTGCCCACTGTTCTCATGTTTTTGGATGCAGAAAAAGCCTTTGATAGACTGAATTGGCCGTTTCTGAAAAAACTAATTGGTGGGATGAAAATGGGAGAACAGTTTATTAATTCCACATTGGCAATTCATCAGAAACAAACAGGCCAGATCATTGTGAATGGGGACTTAACAGATTCATTTAATATAGAGAAAGGTACTAGACAGGGATGTCCTTTATCCCCTTTGCTGTTTGTTTTAACGCTGGAGGTTTTATTGAACAAGATACGAGCGGCAGATGATTTAAAAGGTATACGGATTAGACAACACGACTACAGACTATGTGCCTTTGCGGATGACTTGCTTGTGACACTGACCCAACCAGCACAATCAGCCAAGAGATTGATGGAGATAATTAAGGATTATGGTAGGGTATCAGGCTTCAAAGTAAATATATCTAAGATGCTAGTTAAAAATTTAGATAACAACTCAAAACATGACTTGGAAAGAATAACAGGCTGTGAAATAGTTAAGAAAGTTAAATACTTAGGAGTTGAGATTGAAGCTTCTAATGGGAAATTATATAAAAATAATTATGAGGTGTTGTGGAACAAGATACAAATAGAATTAGACAAGTGGAAAAAATTACAACTGTCTCTGCTGGGCAGGATAGCGGCAGTAAAAATGAATGTATTGCCAAAACTTTTATTTCTCTTTCAAATGTTACCTATACTTAAAAAGGATGTGGGCCTAGAGGAGTGGCAGAAGGGTATTAACAGATTTATTTGGGATGGCAAGAAACCGAGGGTTAAATTAAAAATCATCCAGGATACAAGGGAAAGAGGTGGTTTAAAAATGCCCAATTTGAAGTTATATTATTATGCTGCGGCTCTAGTGGTGTTGAGTGACTGGGTTAATCTATCGAATGACAGAATACTGAATACTGAAGGACATGGATTACTATATGGTTGGCACGCATATTTCGTGTATGACAAGAAGGTGGATAAGAGCTTCAAGGAGCACATACTGAGAAACCCGCTGTTGCGTGTCTGGAAGAAGTATCAGTACTTACTACACGAAAAGATTCCCATTTGGACGATCCCCAGACACGCAATAGGGAACATAAACATAGTACAAGCTCAAGATGTGGTGCCCTATAGTAAACTCATAATGAAAGAAGGAAATGTGTTATCATTAAAGCCATCGAATATGCTAGCAGACGAAGGAATAGTTTGTACCTGGTTTTCATACCGGTATTTACAATTGCAGTCCAGATGGCAAGAAGACCTGAAGATGGGTTTATCCCTAACAGATGAGAATTTAATTAAACAAGTTAGAGAACAAAGGCCCATGCATATCAAAAGATTGTACAATGTATTGATAGAAATTGACTCCGAAACTGAACTAGTCAAGGATTGTATGATAAAGTGGGGACAAAATTTTGGGCAACCTATCATGATGGAAACGTGGGAGAGAATTTGGGTGAAAAATGTAAAATTTACGCAAGCGCAACATTTAAGAGAGAACTTTTACAAAATATTTTATAGATGGCACCTAGATCCGAAAAAACTATCATATATCTACCCTGACCTCCAACCTAAATGTTGGAGATGTGAAAGTATGGAGGCTACATATTTTCATGTATGGTGGACCTGTAGAAAAATTAAAGTTTTCTGGAGAAAAATATGGTGGACACTTCAAACCATTTTGAAAAAGCGTATTGAATTTCTACCTCAGTTGTTTTTGTTAGGGATCATAAAAGACTGTACCACTATAGAGACAAACTTAATTTTGAACTTGATCACAGCAGCGAGACTGTTGGTGGGACAATACTGGAAGAAACCAGAATTACCATCTATTGAAGAATGGACTTTGAAAGTCATAAATATGGCAGAAATGGCCAAAATATCTGCATATTTGAAGGATCATTCAAATGAAAAATATATGTTGGACTGGAAACAATGAATAGACTACATACAAGAGAAACATCAATCAAAGAAAATGTATCTTGCTTATAGTTAAATCTTGATATACCGAGTGAAGAATGTTTACAAGTTTAAAATGATTGTATTAAGTTGAATAGCATTCAACTTGAATTTTTTCTTTGTTTACATTTACAAATATATACTTAATAAAAAATTTTTAAAAAATGTAAAAGAATGCTGTTCCTGATGTTATAAATGTTGTTTTCTAATAATTAAGATTTGAACTTTGTGTAATTCATAAAATCAAATACCAAATAAATAAAAGAAAAAGAAAAAGACTACCTTAAATCTCTAATATAGTCATGTTAATTCTGGAAAATGCCTGCAGGAACATGTGGCTTGTTTCCCAGAGATGTCTGTTAGGAGGAAATCAAGCATTATTTCCTATGTATACAGAGACCAGGTTTGCAAAGTTCCCAGCCCCTAAAAGAGAATGGACAATAGCTTATTAAGGCCCCTCTAATTGGACTCACTGCTGGCATCTGGCATCCATCCTAGCTGCTCTAACAAAGGAAGGCATTACAACAGCCTGGATGTGTGGCCTGATCTCATCATTTTATATTTGGGAGGGTGAGCTACTGAGTCTAGCCCCATTTGCCATTAAAGATTTTAAAATCTTTTTGAGAAGTATACAAGAGCCTACAAAAACCATCCAGTTCATGAAGGCCAAGAGGAAAAATAAAATAAAATAATTGACTAGAATTGGAGTGGTACTGGGAAGGAGAACATAATTCTGGTTATCCACTATCAAAATTGCTGAAATGCAGTTCTCTTTTGCCATACCTTTTGTAGAAAAACTAAACAATTCTGCAATGCTGAAAGATGAATTTGCTGTCTTTTTAAAGTATTCATCTGTACATTTTCACTGAAATTACACAGGCTCTGTATTTTCTTGTTAAATGGAATATGCGTGTCCAACAATATCACACTTCTTAATTGGACTTCTCTCAGCTGAATTATTTGATCATTTCCCTCTTATTTTTTCTCTGATAATCCATGTCTACTTTAATGTTCAGTCATAATTCCCAAAGCTCCTCCATATTAGAATACAAGTGAAAAAAAGGGCTGTGTGGAATCCCCCCCCCTTTACGCAAATTTCAGGCTGGCTGGCTATTGTGATTTGAAATCAAAAGATGTTTAGAAACAAACGTTCTGCAACCATCACTACCACCACCCAGCATAACAAAGGTTTAGATATATTAAAGAAAGGACTATCCAATATCTCTGATTCTTAAAACTCCTGCCTGCCCCAAGGAGAAACTCCTTCAGAGCAGCTGGAATAACATCTCTCCTTTGCTCATTAATCAGAACCTTGTCTCCTTGAAAAGCAAGGCCTGTGTTTGCAGGCAGCTGACTCTGCAGGGGGAAAATGTCAGTTTATTGGAAAATGGGACTGCTGTTGTCTAGCACAATTTATTTTCCACATGGCTGTGCCTGTCAGAGGTGGTCTCTGCCTCTGAGGGACTAAGGCTGCCTGCTGCCCTGCATTTAGACATCTTGGCTTGGCTAATGACAGCCAGGCACTATCTTCCAGATCACTTTTTAAAAGGAACCCTTGGTGAGGCAGAGGGCTAACTAATGAATACTTCCCTCCCCTCATACAGCATGCACCCATGCATAATTTCCTCCTGGGGCAAAGTGACACCTGGTTGTAAAGTCTGAGATAGTGAACTGCCCTTGTACAAGCTGTCACTGGATATTACAATCCTATGTATGAATTAATCTAAAGTCGCATTGATCTTAGCCATTTAAAAACCTCCTTTGGTTTGGTTCGGATCAGGTTCACACAATCTCTCTAGGCCAGACATGTCAAACTTGCGATGTCATGTGACATCGCATGATGTATCGGCACTTTTTTCCCATTGCCGGCAATGGGGTGGGCGTCATTTCATCGTGACGCATCCAGCCCACGGGCTGGCAGTTTGACATCCCTGCTCTAGGCCACAATGCAGCTGGTTTGAATTCGGTTTTTAGTGTATTTTGTGAATCCAACCACGGTTCTACACTTGAATTCTGCAAATTATGGTTTATTCAGAAAACCATAAGTAAAGCAAACCATGACTTAGCAAGCTGTAGGTACTTAGCGAAACCCAGAATGAGCAGCAATGCTTAGACACAGAGTTACTCTGCAGTCTACAAAAGAACTACTGAAATGTGAAAGGTGGAAAATGGTAAAAAGAAAATAAAAAAATGTTGCAATGCCAAACTCAACAACATGAGGGGAAGACAAATTGTTTCATTGGTAAGAAAAAAGAATGGGTCCAACAAGAGAAGTGCCTCAGAAGTAATCAATGAAATTTGATTTTCATTCACACATTCTATGAACTATATAAAATGTTTCTCTCTGACTACATTACCCCCAAATACTTAGTCTATAATTCCCATCATCTCAGATTCTGACAAAGTCAGGTGATGGAAATTGAAATATCCAACCTTTGGAGAGATCTAGGTTAATGAAAAGTGTCATTCATTGGAAAGTGTATCAATGAAAACCTTTCTGGTTTCATATCTTCCTTTCTCTGGTCTCATGTGTCATTCCATTTTGGAAAAAGCTTAGAAGGAGGAGAGACACAAACAAGGCGAGGAACAAGTCTCTCCTTGGATATACTAAGCCAGCTAAATCAGGGGTCCCCAACCCCTGGTCTGTGGACCAGTGGCGGGCTGTGGCATGCCAGCAACCAGTCTGCACAAACAAGCAAAGCTCCAATTGCGGGATGCAGGCAGCACACAAAATCATGTGCCCTCCAGTCCGTGGAAAAACCTCTCTCCACGGATCCGGTCCCTGGTGCCCAAAAGGTTGGGGACCTCTGAGCTAAATAACATTTCAAGATTGAGCTGAAGAACAACACAGCGCTTCCTTCCCACAGTCATTTTTATTTCCGTGTAGGTGATGAAACATCTGACTGTGTCAGAGGGCAGGACAAGCCATGTCATATACAGAGCTCTCTCCCTCAGCACTTCTGATGCCACCTTATTCTTCTGAATGTTGCATTGCCCTCACCCTAAGCAACAGGAAACTGTCTCACCTTGCCTAATTGCAGAGCCAGAACCTTCCTCACTCTGCTTTGATGGATATATAGCGGCATAAAATCAACCAATAGTTCCAAATGATTGAGGGACATTGCCACACTTCTTAAACTTGCCATACTGTACATATACAGAATGCTTCTAGACACAGATATCATTAACTTATGTCAATTCCATGGTGGCGTAATGGTTAGAATACAGTACTGCAGGCTACTTCTGCTGATTGACGGTTGCCAGCAGTTCGATTCTCACCGGCTCAAGATTGACTCAGTCTTCCAACCTTCCGAGGTCGGTAAAATGAGGACCCAGATTGTTGGGGGCAATAGGCTGACTCTGTAAACTGCTTAAAGAGGGCTGTAAAACTCTATGGAGTGGTATATAAGTCTAAGTACTATTGCTATTACTATTCTTGGAGGCCTTGGGCTTAAAGAAGGAAGTCCATTCAATTCATATTTGAACCCTTTCTACCTGCCTCCATATTCACATCCTATCTTAAACTACATTGGGTATCTCATTGAGATGAGTAAGGTTTCATCGTGGTCCTCTTTTTAATGATCCAGATACAAGATGGCGTTTTCGAGTTGCATCTAAAAATTTCTCCCTTTGCAATGGGAAAAGAATAATATTGAGCAGGATTGTGCAGGTTAGATATGGAGCCTCATCCAAATCTAACCGTTCCAGTAATCTTGCTCTATGTCAGTGATGGTGAACCATTTAGAGACCGAGTGCCCAAAACCGCCCCCACCTCCGCTCTGCCTGCTCCGCCCCCACCCGCCCCCTGCCCCACCTGCCCGCAGGGCCACACACTGCCTCATGGCCCACCACAGCATATCACCCAGGCAGCACTGCAGCGCCATGGTAGCCACACCCTCCGTCCACACTCCGCAGCATCATCTGCATGCTATGGGGTGCAAGGGCGGAGTCTTATCCCTGCTGCCGGCTATGTCCTTGGCTGCGCTGCTCAGTGTGGGCCACGCCCGGGGGTGACTTTCTTCCAGAGGGGCTGCTAGTGAGGGGGCCGCAGAGGGAGGCGTGGCTGGGGCAACAGCATGCATGCCCACAGAGAGGACTCCGAGTGCCGCCTCTGGCATGCATGCCATAGGTTTGCCACCACTGCTCTAGGTTACTGAAATTCAGCAGGAAAATGCCTACCAATTTTCTGCGCTCTGCTACAAGCTGACAAACTGAACTGAGAAGCTGATATGTTTCCCAGGGGCCACTGTCTGCCCAAATAGAGTTTATACAACCAGAATCACTAATTTGAGATGGGCAAATCAAATCAAATTATAAAACCTGAGTTTGGATCTTGGAGCATGTCTTGGTAAATATCCTTTACTCCAATGTTTCAGCTGTTTCCTCTCTCTGAAAAAAGGCAATCTGTCCAATTCCTTCATAAGGAAGTAATGAAAGAGAAGTTTTTGTGTACTAGTATATTTTAGGATTTACATGATTTATGTTGATTTGGAAACATATAACAGTCTGTGGCCATATTATGCTTAGAAATATCTAAGGTCACCAGATGGCAAGCAAAGTTTTCACATTCAAGGCAGAACGGAATGGCTAAGTAGTTAAGCTGGGCCTTGTAGGATATTGCATATTCTGTCCTTGCTCTGGAGCTAATTTCTGTTTTGCTTTTAAGGAAAATGGCAACCTTGGGTTAATAACTACCAAATGAATGTGAAAAACAGCACAAATGTATCCTGCGGAGATTATTTTCAGCTCACAAAAACACCATGTTCTTATGTTTAATAGGTTGGGATGAGTAGAAAGCATTTATGTCCAGAAGGGCTATTTTCTATATGTGTATGTGTAGATCTAACAGAGCTTAGAACGAGCAAGCATTTCTCCAGGGCATAATGAGGAAGGGGCCCATGATAGTCTGTTGCATGGGGCAAAATACAAAATGATCCTTCCATGTTCTATGTATAACTTATTTCATCTCTGGCAATGGGGAAGTCTCTTCAGCAGCTGTTTTAGTCCAGTATGATATCCAGCTCCCCACCTTATCACAAATTGCCAGGGTTCAGGGTTCATGGTGTAGGATTCAAATATGTGAACAACCCGTTCTCTGTGTGGATGCCGCTTCCGGAAGTCCATTCTGAGCCTGGGCAACAAAAAATTAGCTACCAGTTCTGCCAAAGTGATGCGAACTGGTTGAATCCCACCACTGTGTCTGGGGTAGCCACTGAGCGGAGTGTATGGAGAAGATAACAAAGGAAGAAATACATGGTATGAAATACAAACAGGCTTCTGAGGATCTCTTACTGGGAAGTCACTGGCCAATCTCTTCCTTTCCATGAAGTTCAGCCAAAGTAGGAATTTCATAGACAGGGGAGGTTTCATGAAAGGGAATACAGGGAGCCTTTAAGATTACAAAACTGTATTTTTGCTTGAGCTCAAGCTTCTGTCTCTGAATTGCAGTAGCTTTCAATGGGATAGCAGGCCCTTCTCCAAATTGCTTCTCCATTGGAGCTTTATAGCTTGAAGAGCACATACGAAGCACTGGGGAGAAATATGATCACAAGACATTTATGATCCAGCTCATAGGACAGGAGAAGGCTGTAAGGATTTTAATTACTTATTGCTGCCAGCTCCATATGCACCTTGTGTATAAACTGCTCACTTTTCCCTTTCAACAAAGAGCCATGGTCAACTTCACAAGTTGCCACTGTAAAGTTGTCATTGTGTTATTTTGTGAAAGAATTGCTCGGGCAATCTCTATGACCAAGAAATCAAGCTTCAAGATCAGCAGGGACCTTCCAGGCTTCCAGTAATCCTACCAGCTGACAAAAGGATGAGTAAATCTAGTTTAAGAGAACTGGCCAGAATCTAAATAAAATGGACCACGATATATCTGTCCAGTTAACAAGGACATCAGTAGGATTGGAAAAAAAAAATACCTGTGGCTCTACCAAAATCTGGAGGAAATTATTGTATATTTGCATGATCAGACACTAATTCAGACCCAATGTGCCTCTGTCCCTCTCTCTCTCTCAGTAAGCTATTTTTTACTGGCAGGAGTCTCGAATGTACTATTCGTACCTCTCATTTGGTAATATACAGGGAGTTCTCAATTTAAAATAAAACTGTTTGAAGTTACAACGGCACTGGAAAAGTGACCTATGACAATTTTTCACACTGTCAACTGTTCCAGAAACCCCTGGTCACGTGATCAAAATTCAGATGCTTGGCAACCGATTCATATTGAGGTGACTTGGGGTCATGTAATCACCATTTGAACCCTTCTGACAAGCAAAGTCAATAGGGAAGTTAGATTCACTTAACAACCATGTTACTAATTTAACAACTCTGGCAGGAAATGTCATAAAATGGGGAAAAACTCATTTAACAACCATCTTGCTTACCAACAGAAATTTTGGGCTCAAGTTTACACGTTGAGGGCTACCTCTATGGCCAATGACTCTGAATGAAAAAAAAAGCAATATTGGTAAAGCATTGCAGACACTTTCCACCAAGGTAACTTGGTGCACGTTGGGCTGGGTAAGAGAAGTAATCCTTCTGGTAGATAAAATTACAAATAATCTTCTGTTTCAAGATGGAATTCAGAATTTAAATAGGTCTTTCCTAACCTGATGCTCACTTCAGCTAGGCTGCACTTTGGTTCCCATTATCCCCAGTCAGCACTGCCATCATTACAGAAGGCAGTAGGTAGGAAACACTGTTTTAAATTATGCTATTTATAAGAAAACAAATCCCATGTCCACATATGATGGGGATACCTTTATTAGAACCAATTGAAAGGCTGCAATTAGCATCCCATCTCTCTCCAGAATTTGTCATCAGACATGCGGATAAACAAGTAAAAAACAACATGAAACACTGAGAGATGGTGGGGAATGGGGCAATGGCTAAAAACAGGGTCTCTGTTTTGTTAAAACTACAATATGCCTCTGACAGCTGAAAGATTACACATGAGTTATGACATACACACTCTCTATCAAAGGCACTTTGTGAGAAGAGGACATGATTTCCCCTGCCAACTGGTGAACTATATTTTATTTCTGATTCAAGGTAAATAAACTATTGGGAGGGAGGGAGAGAGAGGGAGGGAGGGAGGTCATTCATACAGTATTCACTAGCAGATAAGCCAAGAATTTTGATTGCTAATATGCATGCAAAAAAACAAAATGCCCTGAAAAATACAGGTCAGCTTATTTGTGCATGGTGTACTTTTCACAGAATTTTGGATAAAAATTCAAGGATTAGCTTATCCACAGATGGGCTTCTCCATGAGCATATATGGTTCATTCAAGGAATTGTGTCTATGCATATTATGTGAATGGGCCACCACAGTTCAAACACCATAAATAGAGCTCAAATGCAGTACTTTTCAATAGAGGCAACTGATTTACCAGTGAGTCATCTACTGTGAGTCACTTGATGAGTTTTAGGCAACAAAAGAATGTGAGGTTGCACACTGGCATATAAACTCAGCCAGAATGAATCACACACATGATAAACTTGCAAGTATGTTGGAATTTGTCCTGAATACCGAAGCTAGGCTAGGCTTCGGTATCCTGCATTCACTGATTTTTATTCTCACAGGTCATTCTCACTTATTCTAAATCCATTCTGATTTACTCAGATCCCTGACTTAAAATTATGAAAGGACCCATTTGAAAAATATTACCTTTACTGAAAATCAGGTAACCAACGTTCATTGGTAGTAATGGGCCTTTAATCGGGTTGCGTGATCACACATGTGTCATGAAATCAGGCTTACTTACTTTATATGGTAATATCTTGATAGACATGTTTTGATGGCACCATGCCTTGTTACAGGTTCCAATGCTAGTAGCAGGTTATTCTGTTGCTGTTCTGTTTTTCTTGCATGTCTATTATCTACATTGCAAAGTACTGTACTTACAACATTATCAAGTACAATACAGGTAGTCCTTGGCTTACAACGGTTCATTTAGTGACCGTTGAGAGTTACAATGGCATTGAAAAAAAGTGATTTATTTCACGGCTGCAGCATCCCCGTGGTCATGTGATCAAAATTCAGATGCTTGGCAACTGATTCATATTGATGACGCGTGCCATCTCTCAGGATCATGTAATCATCACCTTTGGCAAAGTCAATGGGAAAGCCAGATTCACTTAACAATCATTTTGCTAACTTAACAACTGGAATAATTCACTAAACTGCGGCAAGAAAAGTCATAAAATGGGGCAAAGTTCACATAACAAATGTTTCACTTAGCAACATAAATTTTGGGATCAGTTGTAGTAATAAGTTGAGGACTACCTGTAAAATTATAAAAATATGCATAGATAGCTACCCTCAGCTCCTTATATATCAGTGGTTCTCAACCTTTTTCAGGTTGAGACCCCACTTGCGCCGCCCATGCGTGCTGCGACCCCGACCCGGGCGCACGCAACGGGCCGATCCGCGCATGCGCGGCGCGACGAAAAAAAAACCCAAACAAAATGGCGGACCGCGACGGGCCGATCCACGCATGCGGATCCCAGTGAAGAATGCAAAATTAATAACGTTGGTCAAGGCAACATGACATAACTCCACAATGAAACTAGGCCTGAAAGGAAGAACAAATTCCTGAGATCATGCAAATAGATTCTGAGAAAATTGGGTTGAGATAGATTGCATTGGAAAGACTGGTGCAAAGCAATATGTTTCAAGTTTAGAAAAATTCTTCTGAGAACTGAACATTCAGCCTGTGGTCAAAAGATTATGACATGAAATCACTATCTGTTCCAAGGCTTTAACATTTCAACTATTTTTTTTTATTTTTTTACTTTAGCTCCAGCTAGAAACATTCAGGATGTCAAGCTTCCAAAGGCTAAAGGGCAGTTCCATTCCTACAGTATTTTGACCAGAGCCACCAACTTTGAGCTCGCTTTACAGAGAGCTAAACAAATAGCTTGCTCAAGAAGACGCTTGGCACGTGCCAGTTCACACCGAGCCCCGCCAGCCCAACCCTTTCAAGCACTTAAGTCAATACAGAAAAATGTTTCTCCCTCCGGATGCTGGTCAGGCACAGCCTCCCTCTAAAGGCAGCCAAGAAAAGCCAGGCAGATGAAGGAATTTAAATAGGGCTATTATTCCTACGGTACTACAGTGGGGGATGGCAGAGAAGGAATACATTTTTCTCCCACTCCTGCTTTTGAATATACAGTGGAGTGGGACAGAGTCAGAAAGGGAGACTAATGTTCTGCTATTTCAATTTAAGTTGTTAAAAAAAATATTTAGCAATCAAATTTTAGTAGCAATAGCAAAGAAAAACACACCCCAACCTTCTACAAATCAGGAGGTTTTTAAGCAGCACATTCCTTTTTTTTTTTTTTAGCTCTTTGATCAACAACCTTGAAAAATTCCAAAGAATGTAGGCTGAAAACTTCAGAAAGAAGGTCTGGTTTAGCTATATATTGCATTCTTTGGAGTACAGTTTCTAAAATTGTAGCATATCCTTCATAACCCAGGACTTTTTTCAGAACTTTGTTCTTTTAATATATTTGATTATTCTTTAAAACAGATTTTGAGCAGTTTAGATGAAACAGGGACAACGCCAACCAGTTAAACCAATGACCTAAATAGGACTGGATTAGCCTAAGTCAAAATGTTCTGATCCTGATTCCAGCCAAGCTCATTGCTCATCCATCCCCACGGGGCCACGGGGCCTGGTTCTTTCATTCTGATGCACATGGTTCCTCGATTCTTCATATCATAAGGCTGCATTGATTTTTCCTCTGGAGTGATAAGGATTTATCACATTTCCAGATCCAGATTTTCTTTTAGTTGTTCTGAGTCACACACCCTCAAGCACTAACTGTTGAGGCCATCCTGTGAATTGCTAAGTTTATCCAAATATAGTGGTAGGTACGGATAACATTAGCTTATTTTCCCCCTTTCCCCACAGAGCAGTGTGCAACAGTACGGGCAGTGATTTCTTGTGAAAAATCTGAAATGAACTCCTGATACGAGGCTGCATAAAGCCTGTAGGCTAGGTGTGGAATGCCATTCCATACCCATCATCTTCCAGGTGTATTGGAATACACTGTAGACTCTAAATAGCAGTCTTTTTCATTCCCACTAAGATCACTTGGGATCTCTGGTATTAGACTAAACTGGAATTGAGCTTATTCTGGAATAGCCTGGATCAATTCACTCGGAGAAGGTAAGTCCCCAAGCCAGCCCACAAGGTCCATTTGGTCTAGCAAAGGGGTGGGCAGCTTATCTCATAGGACTTCCTCACCAAACCTAGTTCTATTTTGGTGCAGTCCCCATTGCTGCATAAAGTACAAATGACTGCATTAAAACAAGTGAATTTATTTGTATTAAAAATAAAAGGAATAACTGAAGGATTTGGGGATTTCCTTTTCCTCCTGGCCCGTTCCACTACTCAGCTTTAATAAGTAGGGTCAATAACGAACAAACAAGGCTCCCAGCCTGCAACTGGCTCCAAGCCCCAGACTCAACTCTCCTTATATGGGCACCTTTTGAAGGCTGGTTACAAGCTTTGGCTGATGGCAAACAACTGCACTGATGCTTATTCTTGGGGAAGAACTGGTGGTGGAAGAGAGTAGAGTAGCACTCTGGGGTCTTACATAACTATTGGTGGGGGCATTTCACTTCTAGGATTGATCAGGCATTATTTTTAGGCTTGGTAATAGCCTTCTCCAGTCTGGTCCCTTCCAAACAGTTTTAAGTATAACCTGTCATCAATAGCTAATGGACATTCTAGCTGGAGGAGGTGGAACCCATCTGAGACATTTGGAGGCAACCAAACCAAGCAAAGCTGCCCTAGAATGACTGGTCCCTGTGCCCTCTTTGGAGGGGGGGGGGGAAGTGAACTGGTAGAATCCTGTTCCCACTGACCAGCTTTAAGGATGCAGCTTTTTGGTGCATGGACAAGTCCCTGCAGTTTTCTTGGCTAGATAAGTGATTCGCCATTGCCTTCTTCCTGGGCAGAGAGGGAGTGACTGACCCAGCTGGCTTTGTGAAAATGGTTTTAGGTGAAAAGAGCAATCAGAGATCTGATGTGATGTGAGGAAAACGCTATTTCATAACATAACTTTTCTCAAAGAAATCTCGGTCATAATGCTATGGAACATCTTTTTGGAGGGTTTAGGAAAAGAGATATGGTTTACTTAATGAACTCAAGTTCCTTAATCTACCTGACATTGTGAACCTTAAATTAATCAAGGAACTGGATACATAATGTACTAGGCTACAATTTCATGAGTTAGTCTGCAGGTGTGTGTAGAATTCAAACTCTGACAAAGATCACAAAACAGTCATTTCCACTCCAGTTTTGCTTGTGAAGAGAAACTCAGTAGGGTAAGAGACAAGGTAAATACTCTTTTAGTCTGCACCAATAATCATATAACAAGATGTAGCAGCAACCCACCAATATTTTCATTAAGAGGTGGTAAATATTGATCAATGTTGATAGGTGATGGCGAATCTATGGCATGCGTGCCAGAGGTGGCACTCGGAGCCCTCTCTGTGGGCACCTGTGCCGTTGCCCCAGCCCCGCCTCCCCTTGCAACCCCCTCCTCACCAGCAGCCTGCCCGGAGAGTCTCCCCTAGGTGTGACCCATGTGGAGCAGCGCAGCCAAGCACATGGCAGCCGGACAGCAGGGACAAGACTCCTCCCTCGCGCCCCATCACGTGCAGATGCTGCTGCAGGGTGCTGGCAGAGGGCATGGCTGCCATGGTGTTGCAAGGCCGCCTGGGCGATCTGTGTTAAGTGGCCCTGCGGGTGGGCGGAGCGGGTGGTGGGGTGGCTTTTGGGCACTCGGTCTCTAAAAAGTTCGCCATCACTGTCATAGAAAGTCTACAGGGAGGAGGGAGGAGGAGAGGGAGAAGGAGGAGGAGGAGGAGGAGAAAAGAAGAAAAACAGTCATTCTTCTAAAAGGAACATATGTTACTTCTGCTTCTGGGAGATTTCTGCAGTCATTGCAGGAGAGAGGCTCCATCCAAGCATTTTTACCTCGGGGGCTGTTGGTTAATGTGCATTACAAGCTCTGCTGTGAGTTTCCACCTGGGGAGGCTGGTCCATGCTCTGCACCTTGCTGGTAGCTTCAAGCAGTGCTAAGAAGCCCAGCTGGCTAATGGACAGCTTGACCAGCAGACTTGCTTCCGGCAACTTTTCCATGTTACCAATGTTTCTCCTGGGAAATTATGCAAAGATAAACAGATCCCTGAGGCAGAAGCACAAGGCTGGGGCATGAAAAATAATCATTCCAATTATTTTTGAGATGGAGCAATTAAGGGAGAGGAATTCCATTTTCTTGCACAATGGGGTCTGGAGCCAAGCAGCATGTTTTTAATGCAACTGGCTTGACACTCATTCTAAGAAAAGTAAAATAAGTCTTAATCTGAGGTGAAAGCCATTGCTTAAGTCAGGGGTATCAAACTGCAGGCCAGATGTGTCATGCCGAAACCGCGCCCACCCCATTGCCGGCAATGGAGAAAAACTCGTGATACGTCATGACGTTGCGAGTTTGACATCCCTGGCTTAAGTAGATTGCTTAAATAGATAACCACGTCTGGGCTCTGATATTAAACTGGTTTGGGCCTGGTTATTAGTTGGATGGGAGACTTGTAGGAATTTCCAGGATTGTAAGCTAGATGGGAAAGTTAATGAACACCTTACAGCCGTGTTTCACAACTCTGACATCTTTAAGCTGTGTGGACTTCAACTCCCAGAATTCCCCAGGCAACATTCCCTGGCTGGGGAATTTTGGGAATTGAAGTCCACACAGCTTAAAATTGCCAAGGATGAAAAACATTGCCCTGGAGTAAGGTGATGACAAATCGCTTCCACATTTTGCCTAGGCCCTAGAGAGATTCATAAGCTTCTCCATTAACAAAGCAGATGCTGAATTCAACTGGAAATAATTTTAACTTTATGTCAGGCTTTTTCAAGCATGGCCTTAAACATCTTTTCAGTTTCTTTCAACTCTCAAGAGCCATCCACCTCTTATTCTGGAACAGGCTAATCAGCAGAAGTCTCACAAACACATTTGGCTAAAATAGTTTCTTTACTGCAGCAAGAATGAAGTCATAGACACACAAAAGATCTGCCTAATGAAGAAAACAGAAATCAAAGTCTAAATATATCTTTGCTCCAGAATTTAAATTCTAAGCCTTTTTTCTTCCAACTTTATGAGTCAATAGATATTTGGTCTTTCTTTTCATGGCCTCAAGACTAGAGAGGACCTGCTGAGTTCTGACATAACAATTCTGTCTGGCTTGCTAATCACTGATTTCCTTCTCATCAGCCTCATTTCTGGTAGCAAGTAAAGCTTCATCTGCACATGAGCCGGGTCTAGACAATGCATGAAATAACCCCTGTGACCGTCCCTGGTGCCCAAAACATTGGGGACCACTGGATTAAAAGATGCTGAAGAGGAAAGGAAGAGAAGTGGATGAATTGGAAACAAAATAAAAATAGCAAAATGGATGCAAAACACACTGCCAATAGACTATTCTTGACATTGCTGTCCAAAGGGACTTTGGATCTCTGCAGATCTTTTTTTGCATTAAGTAAGATCCCCCTCACTCTTATTGCTGATTATGTTGGCATAAAGCCACCGGATCTAAGCTGAATCAAGTGTCTCAGTCAAGTCTCTCATTAATTATATCCCTCAAACATCTGACAAAATCACATTCAGATTTTCAAGCCCTGCTAATCAAGATAATTTGGTATAGGTGTAATAATATGGAACTCACATTGTCTACAATACAACGCTTCTGGCAACACCAATATTTCCATATAGTTCAAAGATCACCGGATGAATTACTTTTATACAGTACATATACAATTTCACATTTTTGTGAGGGCAGAATTTGGGTGACAGAATCTGACACTCAGGCTATCGCATGCAATGACACCATTTCTACCGCAGGTATATAATTATGCATAATTATCCTTCAGAAAGTACAGGGATCACCAGTCTCTTACAAATGGAGGGGGCTCATGTCACAATTGTTTCATGGATCTTTGCTGGATCTTTTTATCACTGGCTTCTGATAATCTGTGGCTAAAAGCAAAATTGGCTATGTAGCTCCTTCATGGAGCTTAAGATCTAACAAATCTAATTAAGTTTACCTATCTCAAGAAGTTAGTCCCATCTATGTTGTAGCAGACTAAGACATTAATTGTGGCATATGAGCTTAGATGGTTAAAAATATGCTTAAAATGGTGTACACATCCTATGCCAAGCTTTCACAAGTGGCAGTATTGCAATTTTTGAAGGCCGCATAGGGTGGGACTTTTTGGAAATTGCTCTTCCAACACATCTTGAGAGCAATAGTTAGGAAAGGCTGCTTTAAGCCTACACAGAGATGTTTTTAAATGAGAGAATTTTCTCATGCCTGATAGTTGAGGGAGGCCTATATCTATATTGCCACTTTAATGACATATAGGGCAACTATAGCAACAGAAGGGAGGGAACTCAAACATTTACCTTTAAACTTCTCAAAATCTTCAAAATGGCCAACCTGGTTCCATCCAGAGTGTTCTTTGTGTATATTTATAATTATCCTAGACAAGGCAACTCACAATGTTGCGCATGTGGGTTCCACGCTGGCCTGCTGGCAGTTTGACACCCCTGTCCTAGACCTTAATCTTGACTTCACTCTCTACGCATGGCTTCTCCACCTCAGTTAAAATGGCCTCCTTCATTTACAAGATAAAAACTATTAGGCAGCTATACTACTACTCTCTGCCATCCAAAACAAGCAAAAAACCCACCCTAGTAAAGATTGAGCATGCTATTATCAAAACAGAAAAATAAAGGTTTGAGAAAAGAAATGGCATATTCTGAAAAGGGCAAGGCTGGCACTTTGAACAGAAGAATGTACTGTAACATCTATTGGGATTTGAGCTAGCAAAGACATGTACTTTTAATGCAAATCCAGAAATATGTACAGTAAGGGGATAGAGGTATAGAGAATGAGAATACATCTGAACTTGTAGAAAGGAGTCTATTTAATTGGTCAATGCCACATCTGAGACCCATACCACATTCTGAGGGATTTACACGTATATAGATGTTTGAGGAGCTCAAACATTCTAGAAGTCTCAAGCTCCTCTTAAAATGAAATTCCATGCTTTTATAGAAATACAAAGAGAACAGAACTGTGCAAGTCACCAAAGATGGAAACATCGTGGGAAGATATCTGTGTTATTCTGTGATGGGAAAAAAAAATCTGGCACTATCTTTTCTGACTAACAAGTTTAAATTTAAACTGCAACATTAGTCCATAGCTGCTTTGTGCTTCTAATGATGTCTTTTAATAAAAATTGTTAGCTAGAAAAGTGCTACCAAATTCCCGTGCCACCCAAGCATATTATTTAGGGTAGAAATGGCAAAAACCTGCTTGTTGCTTTCTGAAGCTGGCCAAGTGTAGCTAACTTCCGTTCTTAAAAACATGGTAAATCTAACATTTCAGCAAGACACTCCCTTTCTCCCTTTCAGGATTGCTAGTTTCTTTTTAAGTGGTTACAATTCAGAGCTGCATGGTGTAGACTGGTATTGATAACCTTTTTTTTTTTTTTTTTTTTTTTGAGAATGCTGTTGCCAAGCGCTAAGCCAGGGCACATTTCTGGGGAAAGAGGAATTCCTGGACTGTCACGCACTTCCTCAACTAAGAGAAAAAAAATACTAACTGCAGCAGGGAGATGTAATTTCTCAAGGCCAGAAGGGGGCCATCAGAGGGGATTTTATTAAAACTATTGCCAAAAGGCAGAAGGGAGATTTCAAGTCCTTTCCCCCCCCCTCTTTGCAATTTATCTTGAAGAGAGAAAACTCTAGGCTCCTCCTAAAAACAGGATTCACTGAAATTAGCCCAAGCAAAAGATGGATAGGCATATTTCTTCCACGACTGTTACACACGCAAAGCCCTGCTAATCACCCCCCACCCCGCGCGCGCTAAGCTGCACGTCTTTTATTTGTGCAAAAGGGAGGAAAGACGGGGCGGCAAAGAGGACTTCACAATCCAGCCATTTTTAGAGCATTCCCTGGTTCACATCTTCTGGAGCAACAGGTGGCTTTCCTGAGCCGGTTGCAGCAAATGGTGGCGGTGTAAGGGAAGAGGATAGTTAACGGACAGATTTGAGGGGACCGTTTGGTGGCTGCTGGCGTCTGCCGAGACAGAGCAAGGTAGTAGGCGAGGCTGGAATTAAAACCGACCAAATCCAGCCTCGCTCTCAGCCTCCCTTCCCACTCCGACGCAAGAGACACGTGCGACCTAAAGTCCTAAAGGCAATTAAGATAGAGGAGCTCTAGTAGTCTATAGGACTGTTAATACCGGGAAGAGCATCTCCGCCACCTACACCCCCCCCTCCCCAGGATTTTCCACCGGGACCGATTGTCTTGCAGAATTTTCTTGGACGGGTCGAGCGTGCCTGTCTTCTCTCCCTCCTCGCGTGCTTCGACACAGATGCGCCTACCGCCCCACGCCGCGCGGCCTAAGGCAGCAGCGCCCTTGCCCCGTTGCGCGGCATCCTTACCTTGCTCTCCTCCTCGTCGTCTTCGTCGTCCTCGTCCTCTTCTTCCTCCTCCTCCTCGTCCTCCTCCTGCTCTTCTAAGGCCACCGGAGCAGCGGCGACCGCGTCCCTCTCCGCCTGACCGGACACCTTCCGCTCTTCTTGAACGTGACTCCGCTGTTCTGCTTTCAACGCCTGCGGGGCAGCTTCGTCCTCGACCTCCTCCTCCCCTTTGCCCTTCTCCCGAAGCCGTTCTTCCTTTTCTCCGTTCGTCCCCTCTTCGGCCCCTATTTCCTCCACGGCGTCCCTTCCAGCTTCTCTGCTTATTACCGCCTCCTCCTCCTCTCCTTTCTCCTCTCCTTTCTCCTTCCGAGGCTCCGCTTCGGCCGCCTCCGGTTCCCTACCGTCCTTCTGGAGGGCTTGGCCGTCCGTCCGGTCTACTGCAGCAGCGCTCGCCTTGGCCTCCCCTTCTTTCTTTGCTGCTGCTGACTCCGTAGCTTTGTCCTCTTCCGAGGACCTCAGCTTGACAAAGACCGACGCTAGAATAACAGCCAGGACCGTGAAAAGCAGCGGGACTGCAACGTACAAGTCCACCGCTACATCCATGCCTCCGGCGGCTCTGCGACCCGAGAGCACTGCCCGCAGTTGACCGGGGAGCTGCGATGGCGAGTCGCTGCCTTCTCGTGCTTTTTTTCCCCCCACTCCGCTTTCTGGCGCCGCCGCCGGGCAACTGAGCAGCTAAACTGAATTCAGCTGCCTGGAAGCGGCGGTCGGTTAAATCCCTTCTCTCCTGAAGCCGAAAGCGGGATAGGGTTTCACAACACCCGCGTCACGACGCCGGGGCCCGCCCACCTCTGCCTCTGGTGCCACTCCCGGCAGGCCGAGGCCGCCGGGATGGCCATTCCCACTTACGAGCCTTAACACCGGGGAAGTGGAGGGAGAAGGCAAGGAGAGGCCAAAGGCAGGAAAGGAAGGTCTGCTTTGAGAGGATTACAAAGCCATCTTCAATAATATTGGCTCGTGTAAACTTCCCAGGAAAAATTTGAGAATTGGGTTGCGTTTGGTGCTAGACCACAAACCGTGGTTTATGTACCGTATCACTCCACAGCAAAGCCAAACATTTTGGGTCAGGGTAATCCACCCTCCCTGATCATTCTCTTAGAAAGTAAACTCTTACTTCTCTGTTCTTCTTCCTTTATAGTTCAAATTTATAAGCCATCCAATTCATAGCAGCAATTAATGCAACACAAAAAATTAATAACCTAGAAATCAATATACTAATAACATTCCCATAATTGACACATGTCTTAAGTTAGCATGTGGGGCAAATATTTGGTCTTTAGGATGGCAGGATGGGGTGACCCAAACCTCAGTGGGGATCCTTTTTCAGAGGATAGGCCCCATGACAGAGAAGGAATGACATCCAAGTCGCATCAGATGACCTTGTTTTAACAATAGGACTTTCCAATAGTGCAATTTGAGCAGCATAGGTTATTAATTGCAGTGTATCCAGATACATCGTGTTTGTGCTGCTACAATCTGGACCAGTTATAGCTTCTGAGTGATTGTCTTTGTTGATTCTCAGTCATCCAGGCCATGGTTGTCCCAAAGGTGCTTTTTCAAGGGGCAACTGGATTTTCTTGTTTTACTTTGAAGACATTTTGCTTCTCATCCAAGAAACACTTTGACTGGATGGTGGGGAATGGAAGGAAGTATGCTCCTTACAGGCAGCTTCTTTTAGAGTTACAGTTGCATTCTTTTAGAGCAGCGGTTCTCAACCTGTGGGTCGCAACCCCATTTGGGGTCGAACGACCGTTTCACGGGGGTCGCCAACCACCACAGTCCACCATTTTTTCCCCATTTCCTCTTGGCCGTCGTGCGCACGCCGCGCATGTGCAGTTCGGCCCATCGCGCCGCGCGTGCGTGGTTCAGGCCGTCGCGCCGCCCGTGCGCGGTTCGGGCCGCCGCGCATGCGCATGCGCAGGTCGGGGTCGCGCCGCGCATGGGCGGCACAGGTGGGGTCTCGGCCTGAAAAAGGTTGAGAACCGCTGTTTTAGAGCATGGGTGTCAAACTCGTGATGTCACATGATGTGTTGCGACATATTGTGACTTTTCCCCCATTGCCGGCAATGGGGTGGGTGCGGTTTTGGTGTGATGCATCCAGCCTGCGGGGCCGGCAGTTTTACACCTGTTTTAGAGAGTCGTTGAGGTCACCTGGAGGCTTATCTGTGTCAGTCAGGCTCACCTGAGAGGTGCAAATGGCTGTGGAGCCTTCTTGGAACTGTTGAAAGGACTGCATTGAAGTCTGGAGGTAAATGATACTGTATCTCCCCCCCTCTGTTGAGAGAGGATTATTCAGTTTTGACATAGATGGCCTCTCTGACCCCTTCTTTCAAACCAGTGGTCCTCTCTGTCCAAAATGTGGACTTTGCTGTCTTTCAAAAGCTGTTGTCTTTTAAATATAGATGGACTGCTGAATCTTGTCCTGATCTATCTCCAGTCTACAATACAGTCCTTTCAGCAGTTCCTAGAAGGCTCCACAGCCATTTGCACCACTTGGGTGACCTTGAGGACAGATAAACTTCCAGGTGGCCTCAACAACTCTCTAAAAGAATGCAAATGACCAGCTGGCTGCAAGGAATATAAATCCTTCCATTCCCCACCATCCAGTCAGAGCTGAAGAAGCTTCTTGGATGAGAAGTGAAATGTCTTCGAAGAGGAAAAAAAAATCCTTGAAAAAGCTCCTTTGGGATTTCTGAGTGATTGTCAAGGGCAGCCACATATGGACTACATTTCAATAGTTGATATGTGAGGTAACTTGCAGCATGAGGACTGTGAGAAGGATCTGGGAAGGGTTATCCAATCTAGGAACGGCTACAATTGGCACACTAGCATCCTTTCTACTCACATTTGTCATCTGCTTATAGAGCTGCAACTGCGAACCCAGAAATTGCCCTGTTGCTTACTGTATCTGTCTGGGGAAGAACAAACTCATCCAGAGATGAAAGTGGAAAGCCCTTGCTGTTGAGAATCCAAAACACATAATCACCAAGTCTTGTCAGAGTTCACCTTTAACTGCTCCCTCCCCAGTCAGGCCCCACCATCTTCAGACACTAAGAGAAGATTTTGAAGGCATTAATTGGTTAGCCTGTAATTCAACTGAATGTCATCAGCATGTTGTTATTTCACTCCTGGCCAGTGGATGAATTCACCCAGTGGCTTCATATAGATGTTCTAACAACAGCATTGAGCCTTTGACACTGCATACACAAGGAACCTCAAGCTTGACCTCTTTCCCCAGCAATACCAATTGGAACCAGCCACGAAAAAAGGAGAACACACTGCCTCCTCATGCCTGCTTTGGCCTAGATCAGGGGTTCTCAACCTTGGCAACTTTAAGACTTGTGGACTTCAATTCCCAGAATTCCTCAGCCAGCAAAGCTGGCTGAGGAATTCTGGGAGTTGAAGTCCACAAGTCTTAAAGTTGCCAAGGTTGAGAACCCCTGGCCTAGATGGATACCATGATTGATGATATTGAAGGCTGCCGAGAAGTCAAGGAGAACCAGAAAATTGAATACAAATCTGCCAGAACTCACCTATAAGAAAGATCAGTGCCACTTCTGTGCTGTGTAATGGCCTGAAATCCAACCCAAAAGGATTCACATAATCCACTTCCTCTAAGACCCATTGAAGTTCAATCCTACAATCTAAAAAGGGATGGAGACTGGATGAGTATTATCTACCACTGTTGGGTCCAGTGATGATTTAAGAGGGTGTGTGTCACTTGCTTCCTATAAGGCAGGCACTCAAGGATGCACTGATGCATCCAGGATCAAGAGGAAGGTATCAAGGTGACTGGGATTTTGCTTCTTTTGCTTAGTACCTAGTATTTTCTACTTAATGTGATGCTGCAGCTGCAGAGACAGCTTATGAATCTTGCTGATTCACTAGTTTAACTGATCACAAGGATTAAAATCATGAACCTTAAGAGAATTTCTAGACAGGTTAGAATGTTAGAGGCCTTTGCCATTGAGGGCTCGAAGCTATATAACATATATTTTGTGAGATTATTTTGTATGATTGCTAGCCAGGGGGAAAGGCCATCATCAGTAATATGGAGTGAGGTAAACAAGCTATCAGGTAGCAGTGCAGCTACTATATTTTATTAAGAGTTAAACACACAAACCTGAACTACATTCTTAATCACAAGTTTGAAAGCACAAATTGTGTCTTCTACACTCAGCTGTTAAAGATGCTGGGCTTTTCAGCTGGAAAACTGACAGCCTAAGTTTGAGACCTGAGCACTATGCAATGGGATGAGCTCGTTACTTGCCCCAGCTTCTGCAAGCCTACTTCAACAGCATGCAAATGTGAGTAGATAAATAGCTATCATTTACCTATTTCCCTGTGCCTAAGCATAGTCATGCTGGTCACATGATCACAGAAGCATCTTTGGACAATGCTGGCTCCCTCTGCTAAGAAGCTGAGATGAGCACCACCCCCTAGTCCAGGGGTAGGCAACCTTGGCTTTTATGACTCATGGACTTCAACTCCCAGAATTCCTGAGCCAGCCAAGCTAGTCAGACACGAATGGATAGGGGAAATATTTACTTTTTTACCACTTACTTTTACCTTTACAAAATAAGACTTAATTCTCAATGGTCACAAGCACCCAGCAATGATTTCACAAAGGTCACTTTTAAAATATTGGTTCTGGAAGAGTTCTGGCTTACTGAAGTACATTTCATTTTCAGTTGATTTTAATTCTGCAATGTCTCAGGTCAAAAACTGCATTTATGCTGAAGTAGATGTTGGCCATTTTTCTCTTTGAAAAACCTCTTTCCTTGCATTATGTTTATTCAAGCGAAAGCTTCCTGTAATCCAGATTTCTCAATTTCTGCATTTTGTTCTTTCTAGATATTGCATTTCACCTCTTGTAATGTACCACCAAACTCCTCAAAGTCTCTATTGTATCTATAGTAGCGGATACTCATAGGATATTACTAACACGTATTATCGTACTGTTTTCTAGATTATAGCTAAGCATCTATTTAGCAATGTCCATGCCTATTTGGAAGTAGTTGTTTACCTTCATGTGTGAAATACAGCGCATCCTATTACTTCTGTATTAGTAGTAATGGGAGGCTACCTTCCTCACATTGCACCTTATCTAACATTCCAGTTTCTTAATTTTTTTGACTACTTATCATATAAAGACATGAAATTGAAATCAAATGTGAATTAAGCTCTATAGAAAAGTCTAGGGTAAGTTGACTCAATATAATGAACTAGTTGCTCAGAACATGTATTTTCTCAGGTAACCGGTGACTTCTTTAAAAGAGAAAATAAAGTGGAAATAATTATCAACTAGAAATTAACTTTGCAACAAAAATTATTTTTAAAAAAATACTAGGACTGAGTTATTATACATGTGGTTCCTTCAAAACATGTATCTTCCTGTGATCCATAAAGATAATTTACAAGAGCTTCTATTCAAAAGACTACAAAAGCCCATCTTAGTGTTTAGTTAGCCTAAATACATTGTTTAGAGGACCTTCTTATAAGTTGGTAACCTGGCTGTAGTTTAATAGGATAAAAATATAGGAGACAAAGCACAGCTGAATCAAATTAATCACCACATAAAGCTGTAATTATTAGAGTACAGGAGTCAAATCCTAATTTAAGTTTCTCTCGTGTACAAGTATGGCCAATTTTATAAATAAAATTTAATTCTTGTTTAAAAGAAGGAATAACCAAGTTTATTTATCAATTTGGGAATCTGAAATATAAAATGTAACATCAGAAGCAAACAGCTGTTATAAATAAACAAATCTCATTATTAAAAGATTAAAAAACTTATAATGCCATTCCACTACTGTCTGTGGCTACTATTGCTAAGAATGCCATTATTAATAATTTTTCATGCAAACTGAACAAAAAAGCTTCAGATTTATTTCTTTGTTTTGAAAAATCAGATTCCATTATATAGGAAACTCCACATATGGAGAGTTATTTTTTTTGTCAGTCAATGCTCATTTCTTTCTTTCATATTAACTTCCTGATTAAAACCAAAATAAGAACCTACGACGGAGTAGATTTATCTGATTCCTTGTCACAAATATACCAGATTTCTAATAATGGAAGTGTTTCTGCCTGCCTGTGTGCAAAGAATCTGCAAATAGAATATTTAATGAATCTTACAACCCAAGCCATTGTTCATTGTATCAAGGTCTAGTCAAACAAGATTTAACTGTATTCAGAAACATAATGGGATGTTCCAGAGCATCTTTTCTAAAAAGTAAACTCCTTTTGCAGAGAGAAATGAGTTTTTAAAATGAGGTTCCTACTTGGGGGAGGATAGAAAGAGAGGGAAGCAATTTTTGAAAATTCTGTACACTACTCCTTACTAGCATTTGGAACTCCTCCCACACCCTAACTCCTATAAAAGAAGTGAGCCATAATTATGGCTCCAGCTAAGGTTGGACCCCAGCCCTAGGAAAAGCCATTACTTAGTTATTTGGGATTTGCCCTATCTGGGGGTAGATGGATTAAAACTCAGACTGACGTTTCTTATGTTCTAAATCAAGTTGCAATAGCATCAATATCAGTAAGAATCCTTTGCTATTCTTCTGGTTGATAGCTGTAACTTATCTTTATAATCTGTATCTCTACATTCTGCCAATATCACACTCACCTGTCTTTATAATTCTGAATTCTTAGTTCTAAAAAACCACACTGATTTGGAAGATGTTACCTTCCATTCAGCAAATAAAGGTACACAGTGGAAATGAATGCAAAATTTTTACATTTGCAAAAACCATTCCAATTTTACACAAACGTTTATGAGGAAGAATACTGGAAAAATAGGTAGTCAGTCTTTAATGCATTCATTCCTCCACCCCAAGTTCTTTTTGCATGCATGGAATTAAGGTGGACAACTGACAACTGAAATTATTGGTAACATTTTAGCAGACACTGGAACTATTGAAGACAAGTATGTGTTGTATTTCTTATCTGGCCAGGAGTCAGTCAGTAAATCGCCATGCATGAGCTGATTTCACATTCCACCATCCACTAAACATGGATTTTCTTAGGCATCCCCTCCTTACCCTGAAATGTAAGGAAATCTCAATAATCACTTACTGCATTCTCAAGGGTGATCAGCATACAGAATATTTTCATTATGCTATATCTAAACTTTTCAGCTTGGAATGGAATTACCTTCATAAATGGAGATATAAGTACACCTTAAAACAGAATACCAGTCTCTGCTACTAGCAAAAGTGCCATTGAAACAGCAGCATACCCTGAAATAATCCAGCTATCATGAAAGACATACAACCACATTCAGGACAGAATACACACATCTCAAATATCTAGAACACTAGAACATCAGATAACAGCAGAAAGTTTGTAGGCTCCCAAAAAGCAGTTCCTCATTAAATAGGTATTTTATTTATATTTGTTCAGACTCTACCCACTCCTTTTAGGAAAAAAATATCTACTTTCATGTTTCCAGAAATTCCCACAGGGAGAGATAAATGAGGCAGCTAGTTTCTCCCATCTCCATTTGTTTCTGGGTTATACTTCCAAAGTGACTGCAAGTATCTGCAGGTTTTTTTTTTATTATTAAAATAGAAAAAAAATGAAGCAATGAGGATGAATTGCTGGTTCAAACAATACTTGAGAGTCTCATTACTCCATGGTTGGATTGATGATACTGATAAATTCAGAATTATAAAAGGTGCTTTTACATGTAAGAATTTATACAATAGGAGAATCATCTTGGTTCACTTGTGCTATAATGAAGGATCTGCTGGCCAATTGCAGACTAACGGTAGCATGTCTGAACCCCGGTTGTAATGCACTAGAATTCATCTTGTAAACATATGACAATATTGGAGCAGGTTTTGTTTTAAAGACAGTTTTGTTAGTAGAAATTTGCCATTTCCTTTGTTGATTGTATAGTGTTGGAAACCATGCTATGACTTTGTAGACATCAGCAGTGCCTTCTGTTTATTACCGTTGTCTGGTAGAATATGGAAAAACAAATCTTGAGTGTTCTCCTTTAGTTAGCAAGATGTCAGACTTTGTTAACAGGGAACCGAAGTTAAAAGTTAGAAGTTAGATTTAAAAATAAAATTGGAGCAGGGAAGTCTTCAAAAGCTTCAAGTATACAGCTGGTGGGAGGAACAGAAGTCATCTGGCTGGTCACAACTATCTGCAGAAGGTCTTGTTATCTTTCATGGATGAGCACGACTTCCACAAGATTCCCTAATTCTGTCAAAAATAAAAATGTAACTGTCATGGCAAGTTTCTTGTAACTTGTAATAATGACAGTACAGACTTTCCTTGGAAAACTATGCATCTTAGATTTCTTGGAAGTAATCCTATTTTCTTCAACATCAAAGGAATCTCTTTCACTGTGACAACAAAGGAAATCAGAAGGAACTAGGGAAAGAGCCTTTCTTTGATCATTCAATATTTGGTGAGAATTTAGATACAAAAAATTAGAGGGACAAGATGTTTACCCTGAGATTTTGTTCACAGAAATACAGCAGGAGTAAAGTCTGTATAAATTCAGGATTTTCTCCTAAGCAAAAACTAGAGTGCCTAGAATTCATTAACTATATTTTATTTATTTATTTGTTTTCTATTTCTACTTGTTTGATTTATGAAGAATGATCTAAAAAAAAAGATAGTGCTCCTTTCCTACGTGACTCTGTCAACTGCTTTCACTTTGTAGCCCAACCATAATCTCCTAGCCATATTAACATATATAACTTTAAAAAGAAAGATCTAATACAAATAATCATCTTTGAGGTAATATAGTTACCCTGAAGGTATGTAAGGCAACAACAGCACAGGAAATTAACTATATAAGACATTCCATTATATAATTACCCACTAAATTCTTATTCCTCCACTAATTGTAGCATTTTAAAGTCTTTTACAAGTGTTACATTTGATCCAATACCTCAACAATAGCATTTTCAATTGTGTGCATTCTGTTTATGTGAAGAGAATAGTTTGACAAAAGACTTTGAATTAATGAGTGAAGAAAAGTCTTCCTCAGGACTTTTGATAAATAGAAAAAAAATTAGTTTAGAGAGCATTAGAAATGGGATATCTGGTTACATATAATGGAATAAGCTTTGTTCGTTACGGATAGTCTCCATTCTCTAATTTACTGCAATCTACAGTTTAGTCTATAGCTAGAGATCTCACTAACTTTATCACTGGTTGCTAAAAAGATTTTGATTTAATACCTGGAAGAGCTACGCTCTTTGCTCACACAGTCATCGTGAGAGGTAGTATCACCATTTCCCATCATGCTGCATATTCTCCGCTTTTTTCTTCGATGGACCATGCCTTCGGTTTCAGAGCTAGAATCGCACTAAAGAAGAAATAATGTCCTGAATTTCAAAACTGCAATTTTTAAAAGGCTTCATTGGAAAAAGCTACGACATTTGAGGAATAACATCCAGTTAACAGTCATAATTGGGATAAGCAGCCGTCATTAAATGAAGTGTCATGGGACTGTTCCACTAAGCAATAGAAGTTTTGGCAATCCTAGCTGCTGTTATCCAATGAATCCCACAGTCATTAAGAGAGGACTCACAGGCTCCAAGCCATTCTTGGAAAAAGGTTAGGGACTGTCTCCGCTTGAATTCCCTCATCCACCTATCTCCCCCCTCATCTCTATCCATTTGGCTGCCCATCTACCCTACTGTCACCAGCCCTGCCTGTCACCCTGCACGCTGCTATTCTACATGAACAGAGCTCCTGGCAAATGCATGAACAAAGGCCCCAGAGCAAAAGAAGGCCCTGGCTGGTACAGCAGTGACATGTGTTGTAGTGGTGAACAGGGCCACATGGTAGTAAAGTAGGCAGGCAGCCAAAAGGCAGTCATAAATGTGGGTGGCATTGCAATGGCCAGAATTCAAGGACCAATTAACAGCACCACTGTTAATTATGAATGGTGGCCGAAAAAATGGACATTAAGCAAGAACTACCTGCATGTTTTTCTCCATTCAGAAACAACACAGGGACGGTAGAAAATCCTTCCATCTATAATTAGTAGCTTTGTCTTGCTAGAGTTTAGCTTGAGCCTGATCTCTTCCATCCAAAATCACACAACCTCCAGGCTATGGCAGGACTTCAAGAGTCTCTGACCTGGAGTTACAATATTCAGTTAAATATCATCATCATACTGATAATTCTGGACTCCAAACTGTTGCATGATTTCACCTAGCAGCTTCATGCAGATGTTAAACAACAAGGGAGAGAAAAAGTACCCGTGTGGCATCCCACAAAAGAGAAACCACAATGCTATTCTCTTCCTTGCAACTACCAACAGTTGGCATTACAAAGGAAGCAGCAGAACTACTGCAAAACAGTGCCTCCAGTCCCCACCATGGTCAATTATACTGAAGGCTATTAAAAGGTCCAAAAGGACCAGAACAAGCAAACTATCCATGTCCAGGTACTGATATAATTAATCAACAAAGCAACCAATCTCTGTCAACTCTATCCATTGCCAGGATCTGAATCCTGATACCAAGTCCAGATAACCCACTTCTTCTACTGTGCTCTGTAGCTGATTCCAGATAAATGTCTCAATACCTTTTGCCACAAAAGTAAGGCTGGAGACCAGGTGATAATTATCTAAGACCTTCAGATCCAGAGAAGATCTCTTGAGGAGGGGATGACTAATACCAGTACCTCCTTAAAGGCTGCCGGCATGAAACCTGCTGTTCACAATTTTCCAGGTCCACAGAATTACCACACTCCCCAAAGAACCAGGATAGGCATGGATCCAGATCACAATAGTTCAGGACATTGTTGGAAGTAATAGGATGAAAAGAAACCCAAGTAACTTGCCAAGGTAGAGGCAATTTGAAGCAACTATGCTGCAAAGTGCAAGCAAACTAGACATAACAAACAGAATGGCCCTTACCCAAAACAGAGTTGGACATCCAGAAAAGGGCAATGCAGTTAAGAGAGAAGACATAATGATATTCTGCCTGTCCATAACCAAGTTGTAGGTGTCTTATTATAGACAGAGCTGGCCTTTAACCAGTACCAATTTAAGAGCAGCTGCCTCAATTAAGTCCCCAAGTAGAAGCAGCCAAAATGGAAGAAAGGACCACTAACATAACTGTAGGCCCCTCTTTCCCCAACTTTAAGCTTAATACTCAATCACTCTTTTGTGGTCTATCAATGGTTTACTATGGAGGGGGGAAGGAAATACCCTACTTGGAGGAGGCCATGACAGAAGTATGAATGCCATTTAGACTTGGTCAAGTGCAGTTTATCTCTAAAATATTTTTTCTGAATATGCTAATTGGTGGTACAATTGGCAGAAGCAGAATTTGCAACCTCAACTGAAATGAACAACATAGATTTTTCAAGATAATGTGCTCCAGTAGCACATAGGACAGGCAGATCCTTCTCAGGATTTCTTAAGATTCAATTGATTTTGGTTGAGAACCTTATCTCTCCTCTTTTATGGACAGTTTTGATTTTTTGTCTTTATGTATGGCTATAGCTTGGGTTAAACAGCAGTTGTTGTTTAGTTCTTATGTAGGTGTATCTGCAGCAACCCAGTCCTTACCTCTGAGTCAGAATCTGAAGAACTGGAGCTGGAAGAACTAGATGAATCACTAGAACTGTCTGAAGCAATGCCCGTTGATTCTTGTAAGTCAACAGAATCAGCTAGTACAGCTAGTTCAGGATGTTCCTGCTTGAGGACCCTTGAGATGTATAAATAGAGGATAAATGCATTATGTTTTAAAGAGATAAGGAGGGTAAATGCCACATATCTTACTCTTTACTTCATAGGCCACTCAGAACATTTTTACAGCATAACAAAATATAACAAAAATATGTCCTGCTCTCCTCCTCAAGCAATAAATTAAAAAGGGGCCGACTTAGTAAAGGCTAGATACACAAACTGGGGCATAAAAATCTTTGTTACCAAAGAAAAGAAGAAGCGGTCATCTCAAAAATGTTTGCTTTGCCAGATCACTATCCATCTCGGGACAGTTTTGCTTGAGACTTTGCCGAGGCATCTTCCCAGAGATCTGCCCAGTTGGATGGATGGCAGCTTACTCTGCTCTCTCAAAATTCAGCTTTCACTGCCCATTTTATTAATTTAGGAAGCAAAATATTCCACTGGTGAAAATCAGCTTCCCCCCCCCATCGTCCTCATTTTAGGTCATTTTTTAAGGGTTTCCCTAAGTCAGGGGTTCTCAACCTTGGCAACTTTAAGACTTGTGGACTTCAATTCCCAGAATTCCTCAGCCAGCTTTGCTGGCTGAGGAATTCTGGGAGTTGAAGTCCACAAGTCTTAAAGTTGCCAAGGTTGAGAACCCCTGCCCTAAGTGTTTAATTGGCATTAAATCCACCCCCCACCCCCATAGGAATTGGCATTTGCACACAATTTATGGAATATCAAACTACTACAGCTATAAAATATTGATTAGGTATCTCAGGTAGCTAAGTGAAATCAGTAGTGGGATACACGAATTCTGTTCTTAAGACATGACCCAAATTAATCCAACAACAGGATATTAATATTATTATTAAAAGTATGAAGCTGCTTACCAAAAATATAACAAGAGAGGTCTATTGCCTGCATGGACCTACTGGATCTATTGGTTTTCCAAAGACCAGGTGACAAATTGTTATGGGAGTGTAATGTCTAGACCTTTGGTTTGATCTAGCAATGCTCGGTAGGAAACAAAAGACTATTCCTCTGTGAAAGTTTAGAAATGCTGGAGCTAGTTGGGATGCATTTATATACGCAGCAAAGTTAGGAGGCTTCACCTTTAATTTTATTGATTTAATTAAAACATTAAAATAACTTATAATCAGTAATCACTTTAATATTACTTTTGTGCTTAATAACTGAGTGATCAAACATTCTCAGCCTTAAAAGTATAACTTTTAAATATATAGTTGAGTCACCTTAATGAATCTTGAAATCCAGAAGCCTAATTCTTCTTCTGGACTCCATGGACCATGTTGCTATTACAAGCCAGACTGCCCAGAAAGTCTTTCCAAAATGCAAAAAACTTAATTAGATTTACATTTCACATATTACATTAAGCATTATTCCAGGTGTCTGCATTGCTCTAGGAAGCAACAACTGGCTTATCCAACCAGCACCTGGGAAATCATTGAAGTAACATTGATGTCTCTCACCTGTACCATTTTCTGGATAACTTCGGTCTTCCCCTCACTGTCTTGTGCCACACCACAGGGAAGTTTGTACAGCTGGCAAAATTCTGAGTGACAGCAATAGTCGTGTCAAGATTGAGAACAACATGCCACCAGCCACCTACAAATGCAACACTGTAGAAGCTTATGATCATCAACAGAAGAAAATGCATAAATCACTGTTTTAACTGTAACTTTACCATCAATAAATAGCTTGCTTGTTTTACATGTTTTCTTTGTAATACATCCCAAAGGTCTGATCATCAATAGCAACTAATTCTGTATTAAATTAAATTTAAAACACAAGTTCTCCTTTTAGTTTTCCTTATATTGTAGAGAATGTAGAATTGGGCAGAGAGTGGAAGAGATAAGGGGAAAAGGCTGTCAAATTTGTACTCCTTTTTATGTAAAATCCCAGTGCAAAACAACAGATGCAGGCTGAAATTATCTGCATAGAAAGGGGACTATATCATACAACCTTTTCCATCCGTGTTTATCAGATAACTGAATTCTCTAGACAATGGGACTTGGGGATAGAGACTAGGAAATATATATAAACACAGGTTGAGCCCTCAAGCCCCCTTAAGGATTTTAGCTCAGGAAGCAGGTCATAGAAGAGAAACAGCAGACAAGAACAAATGGTTGACATATCAGAAATTATTGGAAAACCATCAAGGGGAATGAAAGAAGATTATAATGTAACTTTTGAGAGAGAGGTTAAAATATAATTGTACTTGTAACTCCTGTTCGTATTTTTTTTTCTATTTTTCATTTTTTTCTTGCATTTCTTGCCTCTTTTTTGTCTCTTTATTTATTCCCCGATTTATATTCGTTTGCATAATTTTTATCTTTTTTTCAAAAAAATTCAATAAAAATTATATACAGATGACTTTTCTAGACAGTAGATTAAAATATTCATAGGATATACCACACTTTTGTCTGATGAAATTGGTTAAAATTACGTATCACTAAATTTTCCAGCTTTTAATTATCTTTAATGTCAGTGAAAATTTGGTGCTGGAATAGTCTGAGTTTAAATAAAGGTGGAATATTTGGTTAAAGCACTATTAAAATATAGTTAATAAAATAAGCAAGCACTAAGACAGAACATGACTGAAATCCACATTCAGTTTCTTGTGAACTGAAGATATCATGCATCACAGTAGACATTATTAAGCCACAACAAATTATCCAATTTTAAGCTGAAAATATGTGACTGCCCAAAATCATTCAATGAATTTCCATGGGTAAGTGTGGACTTGAGCCTGGGTCTCCCTGGTATCATACCAACATCATAATGATTACACCATTTTTAGTAAGTAAAATTATTTAATTAGATTATTGGCCATAGGGCCGTGGCGGCGAACCTATGGCACACATGCCACAGGTGGCACGCAGAGCCCTCTCTGTGGGCACGCGTGCTGTCGCCCCAGTCCTAGACCTTCAGCTAGGTTTTATAAAACCTTTTCACTTTAGGCCTCGCCGCCGTGTATATATATAAAAAAAAGGTTCAATCAGTCAATTTCAACTTTTCGCGGGGAAAAAAATCTTGCAAAGTTGGAATTGATTGATTGAACTTTTTAGTCCCACCCAGTCTGCCGTTACCGCAGCCACGCCCACCCAATGGGCCACACCCACCCAATGAGCCACGCCCACCCAGCACCCGATAATACATAAGTGGGTTTTGAGTTGCAGTTTGGGCACTCGGTCTCTAAAAGGTTCGCCATCACTGCCATAGGGACTTTATTTCCATTTCATGAAACTCTGAAAGGACAAGGGAAATTACTTCTCCCAACTATGTAAAAGACATCATAAAATGAACACCTACTTTGCACATGTGGCTATATTAATGCACTGAAGTAACTGATTTTAAAGAAATTAAGAACGATCATCCTGTCAATTCTCTGATTGCACTAATTAAGGTGTCTGTCACTCAGAAGACACTATTCATGGATTTATTCACCATAACTTCCATGACATTCTAATTGTTTAGAGAGTCCCTATTTCAGTTTCCTTTCTGAACAACTCACTTTATATTAGGTTTATTCATCTATCTATGTGTCATGTTTCCTTGATGTTCATTACATTATTGGATATATAAAGAGAAGGCTTTGCAGCTTTTCTAGACCCCTTGGTTTTAAGGAATGGCATCTGTGTCCAAAGGCTTAGGGATCTTCATAAAAAGATTATCTCATTAAGAGTATATTCTTCAACAGGAGAGGTAGACAATCTTTGATCACTTCTTATGAATTTAATTAGGAGTCCTAAGGTCTGCAGTAAGCAGTGATTAATACATAGCTTGCCTCCCAAAACAAAGATGCTCCTAAGCTTATGGTCTTTTAAAGGTTCGTGAAATTCTGGGTCTAAAAGAGCTTTGGAGATTAAGTGTGCACATTCTTTGTCACCAGATTGATTTCTGCTGTATTATGATACAATATCATATGACAAAATGTATAAAAATGTAAAAAATAATAATTATGGACCCAGAGTCCTCCAGGATATCCTGGTTAGATCTACGAAAGAGGAGGGTTATGCTACACGTTTATAAACCCATACTTGTCGTCCCCCCCCATCTTTGTTTTGTGAGTATTAGGATTTTTATCTTTTTCTCCTCTAAAACTTAATTTGGAGCTTAGATGGCTCGCCATTCTCAAAGCAATACTTTGACCTTATCAAAATGCATCGACAAGAATGAAGAAGGCAGTGGAGGCTGCAAAAAAAAAAAAAAGGACCACAGACTGATCCTCCCTACTGTAGAATAAAATAAGACTTCAACATAGGGTTTAACAAATACGCATACCTGGCACAAACACAGTCTCTCCAGGTTTTTGTACTATTTCCAAAGGTTTGAACTCTGAAGGCCAAGTGGGAAGTTGCGTTCGGGGGTATATTACTCTGAACCAAGTGATGGCTTCATCTTGCTGGTTGCCTCCTTCTTCGCGAGTCACTTTGATCAGTTCTCTGGGAGTACTGGTAGGAAAGAGACACCAGCGCTTATGTCCATGGACTAAGGCATTCCAGGCACTGGTTCCAAGAGGGTCAATGTGAATACCTGTTCCTGAACGAGGTGGGCCCATCACAAACCACCTGCAATATTAGAAAACTTAATTATTTTTCTTGTTAACATTTCCCCAAAATAAAGATTCCCTTTCTTTTTCTAAAGCAGATCTGTTCCACTTACATTCCATTCTGTTCCATTTACAAATATGTATAGCACACACACACGCGAGAACTTGTTCTCTGTAAGTTAGGCTGTTGATTTATTTACCTTAATATTACCCATATAGTGAAAAAGTTTTCAGGAAGATTATTTCCATATTTCTGGATATAAAAAATAGAAGTCTAACTTTGTAATCCCCTTCCTAATGGAAAATAAAATAGCATTTCAAGACAGCTACATAAGTCTGGGCAGTTTATTTTACCAAATGTGAACCTTGACCACGTGAGGAATGATTTTCAGAATGTCCCATGAACATTCCACTCTATGAAGAGTTCAAAATCTGAGTGTTTAATGTTGGAGAATAAAAAAAAGAATGCAAAGCATCGTTACTAAAAATAACAATGTCAAGAATGGATAGTAAATGTTATTCTATTTTAACAATCTAACACAATCATCCAAGAGTATGCCCTACCAGTTATCTCAAAGGCAGAGATGAATAAAATGTTTTATTTCCCTAATGACAGGAGAACCCAACTATGGACATTGTTGTCTAAACAATAGAGTCCAGAACTGCACAAAAGATGCATTTAAATAGTAGCGCGACCGTTATCAGTTGGGTGCTATTCATGTATTCAGACTGCATTTCCCAGAATCTGTACTCAGTATTGCCTTTTGAGCATCTCAGAGAGTGCTTTATTGGCTAAGACCAATATTGGTAAGAAAAGCGAAAAGACACTGACTGCACAAGTTCACTCTTCTAAAAGCCCTTAGATCTTTTTAAAAACATTTCAAACTTTATCTGAGTTTTAATTGGCTTATGAGTTATAGCTTAAATGTAGCTGCTGTTTGGAAAGCCATCCTGTTTTACTGTTTACCTCAAAAAGTGTAAACAACCCTTTTAGTCTTAGTGCGCCTGGACTAAATGTGCAGGACAAATGAGAACAATGGACATTCACTGGTCTATAAGCCAGACTTTTGGTGCTTGGGTTAGCTAGTTTATACCTGTAAGGTGGCCGCCTCTTCTCTCCTGCATATTTGAACAGATCATCAGTGAAGAATTTGGGTACCCTATAGTCCTCCAAAAGTTTTTTGCGCTTTGGATGCTCCCCATAACTGCTGTCAAATATATAGAGAGGACTATCATCTCGTGTAGTCTCCATGTATTCAATGTAATATTTCATCTTCATTTTCACAGAATAACCATCGTTGTCCTCCCCACACTTGAATTTCTGGTTCCTGTATTTGCGCTTCAGACGTTCCATAGTCCACTTCTCTTGGGCTGACCACCCTGCCTCAGCATTTAACAGGACAACAGGCTTATATGGTTTCTCATATCTTTCAATGAATTCTTCCATTGACAAATGGAGGGCATCTGCTCTTTCCACATTATCCTACAAGAATGGATGAAGAACTACCTTTAAAACAAAGTAACAAAGAATGTAATACAGTAGAACATTAATGAACCTATTAGCCCCACAGAATGAGACCCACAAAGTCAACAAAAATGCTTCAAAATTATGTTAAATTCTTGTTTTCCTTATAAGTTGCATAAAGATATGCAGGCTTGTCCAGGTATTGCTAGGTGAAGTGGATTTTATTTTTTAATTTTGAAATAGAAGTGTCCGTAATGTATTTTGGGAGATAGTTTTTACATGAGGCCATTCTACTGTACTTCCATTCTTATATATAAAAAAAAATCTGCCATTTTAATCTTTTAAACTATGGAATCCCACAAAGAACTGCTATTAAGGTCAAGAGAATTTACTCCCAGGTAAGCAAATATATAATCAAAATCTTAATGTAAAATGTTTTAAATGACAGCTACCAAACTGACTATTAGTTTTTGCCTGTGACAGACAAATGTGTGAAAAAAAATGCTGTTTGCTATGCATTTCAATTATCATACTATATTTCTAAACAAACTTGTGTGCAAGGTAAATTGGAATTTTATTTACTCTTGCTCAGGGGTGTCAAACTCAATTTCATCGAGGGCCGCATCAGCATTGCGGTTGCCCTTGGGGGGACCAGGTAGGTGTGGCCAGGGTGGTTGTGGCCTACTGGGTGGGCATGGAGTGGGTGTGGCCTATTGGGTGGCGTGGCCAGCTCTACATCGTTTGCGTCAAGGGTGACTGTGGGGGCCTGGGCAGGAGTGGGACAGATCTGAGGGTCTCTGGCAGAAGGAGGTGGGACCGGGGAAAGCGCCAAGGCATGGTGCATTTCTTCATTCCTCACAAAGGGTGACACCTCCCCAGCATGCACCCAGGGGGCGGGGCCAGTGCAGCAGGGGCTGGTTCCTCGCTGTTCCTGGACGGCCTTTTGGAGCTAAGACTGAATGCATTTCAGCATAGATGGCCACCACAAAGTTGTACATTGGTTCCCTCACTGTTTCCGGGATGGCTTCGCAGGCCACATGAAACCACTTTGCGGGCCACATCCTGCCCCCGGGCCTTGTGTTTGACATGTCTGCTCTTGCTCATCAGGAAGAAGGTGCAAAGAATAAACCTATCCCATTATTGGAAGAGCACCTTAGACATGGGCTTTGACCTAATGCTTTGCACTCAGTTTGAAAAGAGCCCTTGGGAGTGCACTGAGGCATGATCACAGAACTTTCCTGCAGCTGTTTAAAGCAGCCACACAAACCTGGAAAAGACTCATCTGCTTTAAAGGGCTGCAGTGAGGTATTACATTTGTGCACATGATCCAAAGTATTACACAAACTCCACCCTGAAAAAAACTTCAGGAACAAGTAACGGACAGGGAGAACAATAAAAAATATTTTGCAATCTAATCTAAAATCATTTAAGAGCCTTATCACAGCTCTTATTCTTAGAAACAGCAAATGGTGATGGAGGTTTTCACAGATGCAACAGATTTTGAAATATGTGCCAGTTACCAAAGTAGCAGATAAAAGTTTTAATTGGGAAAGCAACAGAAAAATAAGGAACAGTAGGGTATGAATTTGCTATTAGAAGTAATCCTCAACTTATGACCCATAATTGAGTCTGCAATTTTGATTGTAAGTTTTGATGGTCATTAAGCAGATCACCATGTGACTGCACCTAATTTAATGACCCTTTTACCACAGCAGCCATAAAGTGAATCCATTATTTACTGTGGAATGTTTTTTGCCAAAAAACTGGAAGTAAATACCTGTTTCTGGCAAAAACATTGTAAATCCCAGTCATGTGGCTACTTGATGCCTCAAATGGACCAAGTGCCCAAAATGTAGTCACATGATTGCAGGGGGAGGAGAGGAGTGTGTTATTGTAACTTTGAATCCAGGTGATAAGTAGCTTTTCTGGTGTCTGTTGCAACTTCGAAGGATACTAAGCAATTGGTTGTAAGTCAAGGACTATATTTTCAATCCTAGTAAGGTTGCGAGATAAAATCTTAAAATTAAATAAAACTTATGATGGGAGATGGGGCATTCAAAAGGAATAGGGAAGAACAGTGTTTTCTAAATGTCAGCAAAGTATAAAACAATCTACTGGTTGATCCCTGGGTGATGCATAACACATGCACTAAGACTCTTGACTTCTTATTGTTTAATAATACCAATAATCCCATCACCCCTCCGCTTCTTTTCAAAAGAAAAAAAAATCAGATTTGTGAAGCAAACAAACCTTGAAGGAAAATCAAGAAAAGTCTGATGGAAAAGAATGGCAATCCTAACTGCAGTCCCAAAAACAAATTTCTCTGGTTGAGAATGAGGTCATCTATACCTGAAACTAAAATGGACCCACATCCATATCCTTACCTTCACCTTCCATTATTTATACTGAAATATCTATCTCACTGACATGAAATTTGCTTAAACACACATATACTGTATTTAATAAGCTTTAACAACTTAATTTAATAAAATTTAACAACTTTATTTGTAGCATGCCACACTGTTACTTATGACAGGTTCATTTCCTGTCCCATTTAATAATTGGACATAATTTAACTCAGCAGTGAACAACCCAATTATTGCTTAATCTTATTTACAGCTACTGAGAATTACGCCATATATAATTAAATCCTTGCTATTCTTACAAGATCTACTTTTTATAATTCATCTTTTCTTCACTTTCTATATTTTGTCTAAACCAGGGGTAGGCAACCTTACAGGAATTCTGGGAGTTGAGGTCCATGAGTCATAAAAGAGCCAAGGTTGCCTATCCCTGGTCTAAACTAATCTCTATGTACCCATATTCTATGAAATCTGCTTTACATAAATAACATGTCCTTTCAGCATATCAAAAACATCCTAAAATAATTATCTGCTCCGAACATTTCCCTTTTCTTTACCCTTTATTAACCCATTTGTATCTATAATTCTGGTAATTTGTGTTTTCTCCTTTGCCTAAAGGGCAACTAGCCTGTGTCAACAACAGGTCTGGCATATCTTTATTTACTTAATTGCAAATCCTATTCCATTTAACCTGACTTAATTCAGAGGAAATATATACAGACTGCACTACCGATTGAAAAAATAGCATCAAGTTGAAAATGCACACGTGTAGATTCTCTCTCACAAACATTCCATTTTTTTCTTGTCCAGAAAGTTTCCACAGCAATGAAGTCCCGCTGAATTAACTAACGCACGTGCATGATCATACTCGGCTGCTTTCCCATCACTTTAATGGAAACCCAAACCGTACAAAATATAACTCACGAGGGGAGATTTCAGTCAACCTGCTAAAGACCCTCCTCACCTCGAGACCGTTATCCTAGCCAAAGGGGTCCCCAAATTCTTCAGCTCCGCCGACCCCCTTCCGTGAAGCTTCAGATTGTTTATCGACCGCCAAACGTTATATATAAAAATAATTTAATAATTGCCACTTTAACTAAAGAGTACTACCGGTACGAATAACCATGGCAATAATAAAGGATAGCCCCATCGATCCCTCGGGGTCGATATTGAGACTACTCCGAGGATCCCTGGAGCCGATACAATCCCCAGAGACACGGAGGAGAGGGGGGGGGATTAAGTCTTTCGCCCCTCTCAGAGACCAACCTACCAAGCGGGCTCTTGGGGTCGGGAGGATCAACCGAAGAGAGATCGGTCTCTCTAGCCTTGAGCTGCTGGAGGGAAGGGGGTTATAAAACCTGATGCAAAAGCCGAGCTACCTCTCTTCTCAGCATCCCCGGGAAGGGGATTCGATTCCCTCCAGTCCCCGCCACCAACCTTCCTAGACTCTCTCTCCGAGTCCCGCTCACCTTACAGCCCGCTGGGTTCAGCGGGAAGCTCTCGCAATAGTTGTGGCGAGTCCAGTCGAGGGAGTCCTTGAGCTCGGGACGCGCGCTCCGCTTCGCCTCACGGATGCGCTTCTTGCTTTTGTGGTTCATGCTCCCAACGCGGCTCTCCCTGCCCTGCCCGGCTCTTCCGGCTACGGATTCCGCGACGGCACCCTCCCGAACAACAGCGCCCCGCCGCTTCCTGAAATGTCACCTCCGCGCCGACTCAGCCGCCGCATCGCGGCCTCGACGCGACCCGCCTCGGTTCGACCTCCGCTTCCTCCCATTGGCTGGCGCCGACGGGATCTCGCCGACGGACAGCTCTCATTGGTCTTTCCAGCAGCGGAAATAGAAGCGGGCGGCACCAGAGTGGACGAGGAAGTGCTTCAGCGCCATCTTGGAACGTCATGGACCCACCGAGAGGCGTCGCTGTTGCGCAACGCGAAGGGCGGAGGCGGGCTCTCAGCAAAGCGCGGAATTAGGGTTGCTGATTTGCGAGGTGGGTTGGTGAGTGTTTTGTAGTCCAGGAAGGCAGGTGAAGAAGGAATACACGCTGAAGCAAGGATCGGATTGTTGAAGTATAGCTGCATTTGAGATAATTGTTGGTCAGCCTGGGTGGAAGGTAGTGCCCATTGGGAGGACTCTTTCAAGTGATGAGATTTTCGTTACTTTCATAGGAACCTATTCTGTTTAATTCCAAGGGCGTGTGCATAAGCAGCTTGACTGACGTACTGGACTTTTATATCGGGTTAGCAGCGCACACTGAAGGACGGTGGTTTCAAACGGCACAGAGAAGTTCATTCATGCAACAGTTAGGGAGGCGCCGTTTGAGTCTAGATATGTGTAGAAGAGGGATCTTCAAACTTGGCCCTTTTATGACTTGTGGACTTCAACTCCCAGAATTCCTCAGCCAGGCACACTGGCTCAGGAATTCTGGGAGTTGAAGTCCACAAATCATAAAAGGGCCAAGTTTGAAGACCCCTGGCGTTGATTTTTTAAAAAAAAAACTGGTTTATTGGTATATGGGACTCTGATTTTTAAATATAATCAGTGCTTTTTTTTTCTAAAAAAAAAAAAAGGTGCCAGGACTCACACACGTCATACAACCCGCCTTGCCTACCCTATAAGGTTCCATCCAAAAAAGGCCCTGAATATAATTATATGAAATTCAGATTACACTAGCTTGCAAATAACTTCAAGTGGCCTCAATGGATTGCTCTGTAAAGAGTCTCTATGGAGATTCTCAGTCATCCAGGTCATAGTTATCCCAAAGGTGCTTTTTCATGAGGCAACTGGACTTCCTTGTTTTTCTTTGAAGACGTTTCTCTTCTCATCCAAGAAGCTTCTTCAGCTCTCTGTAAAGAGTCCCAAATCTTTCCGGGAAAGTGTGAAATTAAGTTCTATTAACATTTCTCAATAGGATCAATTTACCCTGCAGGAATAAACCATCTATCTTGAGTGAGAGAGACGTAAAAATAGCCTGCCGACTGCAGATAAAGTGGGAAAGGAAGGTAACTCTGTTGGTACCATACTTGTTGGCTGGATTTTCATAATTCCTCCCTTCCTAGAAATGGACATTAATTGGCTGTCTCATCCGCAGACGTGCTGGAAGAGCCTGACTACGGATGGCCAATGGGGCCCTATTGATCCTTTGCCAAACCCGGCATGTGCGAGATAGCGTCCAACTTGACTGTGAAGGAATACCAGTTTGGAAGGGATCAGGAAAAGGGAGACGGGAATGACCAGCCCCGGGAGTTGGTGGTGATGATTCCTGAGGTACTATTTTTATGATTATTGGTTTGTCACCCAGTCAGCCATATGTTCAGACTGGATTTGGCATTATCCACCTATCCAGTTCTTATTATTTGCTAAATGAGAATAAGGTTTCAACCTCAGGACCTTGGAAGATAATCTAACAACTTTGCATTTCACAGAAATTGCTCTTGAATAATTTTGAAATATTTTTTTTCTAGGTACAGATGCTGTACTGAAAATTGGTTTAAAATAGTTTGATGAACATTGTTTCTTTTATGTTTTCATCCTACAACTTTTCTAAAATGGGTCCATGTTCTAGTTGGGTTTTGGTTTTTCAAACTAGTTTGATGAGCTTAAATTAAAACTTAAATTGTTTTTTCTGCAAGTGAGATGGCAAATTTAAAATGTCAGTAAAGGACTATTCTATTTCAAATACAAATCTGACAATAGAAACAGTATGGTACCCTATATGCTTCTTCAATATAAAGCTTTTAGACTGCAATGAGGCATATTTTCAAGTGATCATAGGGTTGCAGATGTATTTATTAACATGCTGCCAGAATATTTCAAAGTTACATTTGGTATAGTTAATTATCCTGAATCACTTCCCAATGTTTATCATTTTTTAGTGGTCTGATAAATCCTGAAGAGACTCCAGGCCTTATCTTGATAGCCTTTATTTATGAATTACTGAAGTAAGGATCAACAAATCAATGAATGAAGAATGTTTTCAATAATGGGTACAACAATTTCTTAGGTTTAAGAATTTAAAAATTCTTAATTTAAAGTTTAATTTTAAAAATCTTAATGCTCAAATTTATTTTTGTGTACAAAAGCATGTCTTATTTCAGTGATATGCCTAGTTGGGTTAAAGCTTCATAACATTTTGACATTTGACTTTTTAAACAAGGAAATGTGTGCCAGTTTGTGTGCAGGAAGCAATGCATATATATTGCTCTCTTAATGCTTTATAATTTGGCTTCCTGACTTTATAGATTAATCTCTGAATATAACAGATGTTTCTGTAATCATGTTTTTTTCTTTTGAAATTAGCTGTAAGGACTTTAATGTAATGACAGCAGAAGGCATTTAAATACATTTAAACTCATTATGTTGACCGCTGCAATATGTCAGTTCCATGATTTGTATTAAAAAGGCATTCTTGTAACTATATATGTTATGTTCTTTCAAAGCTAAATCAAATCTATCATGATTGTGGATTGTTGTTTGAAAGTTGTACGTATGTTGGGTGTCTATTTTTAATATTTTGATTGGACTTAGATTCTTTGATGTTTTGTATATGTTGTAAGCCGCTCCGAGTCCCCGGAGAGGAGCAGCATACAAGTCCAATAAATAAAGTCATATTCTGAACTGGTATCTAGGTATGTTTGTAAGTCTTGAGTAAGATTAGGCAGATAGAAAAACATGATATATTTATTTATTTATTTACTATTTATTTATTTATTCGATTTCTATGCCGCCCTATTCCGGAGAACTCAGGGCGGCTCACAACACAGTAGAAATCAACATAAAAATACATATAAATATAAAACCTCTTAATTTTTTTTAAAAAAAAAAACCCAATCATTCAGCATACACACAGACATACACTGGCTTGGGGCAAGATGTTAACTACCCCAGGCCTGCCGGCAGAGGTGTGTTTTGAGTAATTTACGAAAGGCGGAGAGGGTGGGGGCGACACGGATCTCCGTGGGAAATTGGTTCCAGAGGGCTGGGGCCGCAACAGAGAAGGCTCTTCCCCTAGGCCCTGCCAGGCGACACTGTCTGGCTGACGGGACCTGGAGAAGGCCGACTCTGTGGGCCCTAACTGGCCGCTGGGATTCATGGGGCAGCAGACGGTCCCGTAAGTAACCTGGTCCGATGCCATGTAGGGCTTTATAGGTGATAACCAACACTTTGAATTGGGTTCGGAGACCAATTGGCAGCCAATGCAGCACGCGGAGTGATGCCGAAATGTGGGCATTTCTGGGCAAGCCCAACACTGCTCGCGCGGCTGCATTCTGCATTACCTGAAGTCTCCGAACATTTTTCAAAGGTAGCCCCATGTAGAGAGCATTGCAGTAGTCGAGCCTCGAGGTGATAAGGGCATGAGTGACTGTGAGAAGAGACTCCCGGTCCAAATAGGGCCGCAACTGGTGCACCAGGCGAACCTGGGCAAATGTCCTCCTCGCCACAGCCGAAAAATGATGTTCCAAATTTAGCTGTGGATCGAGGAGGACGCCCAAGTTGCGGACCTTCTCCGAGGGGGTCAAAAGCTCCCCCCCCCAGGCTGATGGACGGATAGATTGAATTATCCTTGGGAGGCAGAACCCATAGCCACTCCGTCTTGTCGGGGTTGAGCTTGAGCCTGTTGGCACCCATCCAAACCCTAACAGCCTCCAGACATCGGCACATCACTTCCGCTGCTTCACTGAAATGACACGGGGTGGAGATGTAAAGCTGGGTATCATCAGCATACTGATGATATCTCACCCCGTGTTGTCGGATGATCTCACCCAGCGGTTTCATGTAGATATTAAACAGCAGAGGGGAGAGGACCGATCCCTGAGGGACCCCACAAGGGAGGAACCTAGGGGTCGACCTCTGACCCCCCGCCAACACCGACTGCGACCGACCAGTGAGGTAGGAGGTGAACCACTGCAAAACAGTGCCTCCAACCCCCAACCCCTCCAGTCGATGCAGAAGGATACCATGGTCAATGGTATCGAAAGCCGCTGAGAGGTCAAGTAGCACCAGGATAGTGGAAAATCCCTTATCCCGGGCCCGCCAGAGATCATCCGTCAGCGCGACCAAAGCAGTTTCCGTGGAGTAGCCGAGCCTGAATCCTGACTGTTGAGGGCCCAGATAATCAGCCTCATCCAAGGACCGTTGGAGCTGGAGTGACACCACCTTCTCAACAACCTTCCCTATAAAGGGAAGATTGGAGACAGGACGGTAGTTGTTTAATACAGCTGGGTCCAGGGAAGGCTTCTTGAGGAGGGGGCGCACAATTGCCTCCTTGCAGGGAGCCGGAAAGGACCCCTCCCTCAAAGAAGCGTTGACAATCTCCTGAACCCAGCCCCGCGTCACCTCCCTGCTGGCTGAAACCAGCCAGGAGGTGCACGGGTCCAATAAACAGGTGGCGGAACTCACAGCTCCAATGGCCTTGTCCACTTCATCGGGTGCCACAGGGTCAAAGTCCTCCCACACAACAGGATCAAGACGAGTCCCTGTCATCTCGACTGAATCATTATCAGCCGACACTGCATTCCAATTGGAGTCAAGGTCCATCCGAATCTGGGCGATTTTATCCGCGAAAAACTTATTAAAGTCCTCAGCACTACCCTGCAAGGGTGCATCAACCCCCCCCTGATTAAGGAGGGAGCGAGTTACCCTAAACAGGGCGGCTGGGCGGGATTCCGCAGATGCAATCAAGGCGGAATGATATGCGCATCTTGCCGCCTTGAGCGCCACCTGATAAGTCTTGATATAAGATCTTAAAAGTGTTCGGTCAGATATGGATTTACTTTTCCTCCATCGCTTCTCTAGACGTCTCTTCTGGCGCTTCATCACCCTGAGTTCCTCAGTAAACCAAGGAGATCTCCTGGGTCTGCTACCACAGAGAGGTCGCAGCGGCGCGATCCGGTCAAGAGCCCCCTTCGCAGCCATATTCCAGGCCGTAACCAGGGACTCTGCCGAACCGAGAATGAGAGAATCCGGTATTTCCCCAAGCGTCCTCTGAAAACTCTCTGGATCCATCAGATGTCTGGGGCGGAACCACCTAATCGGTTCCGCCTCCCTGCGGGGGAGGATTGGAGCCTTGAAAACAAGCCGCAACAGAAAATGGTCTGACCATGACATAGGCAAAATATCTAAGCCCCTTAAATTCAGATCATTGCTCAACTGTTCTGAGAGGAATACCATGTCGGGAGTGTGTCCCCTCTCGTGAGTCGGACCCTGAACTACCTGAGTCAGGTTCATGGTTGCCATGGTGGCCATGAACTCCTGTGCCAACCCAGAGGATTCGCCGAGCGATGGAAGATTTAAGTCCCCCAAGACAATAAGCCTGGGGAACTCAACCGCCAGCCCAGCAACCCCCTCAAGTAGCGCAGGCAGGGCTGTTGACACGCAGCTGGGAGGCAGGTACGCGAGCAACAAGCCCACCTGAACCCCTAGGTCCAACTTCACAAGGAGCAACTCACAACCCGCAATCTCAGAAACAGCGAGCCTGCGTAGGCTAAAAGTCTTCTTGGCTATAATAGCCACTCCTCCCCCCCTTCCCTGGGGTCGTGGCTGGTGCCATACCTGAAACCCGGCTGGACACATCTCAGAGAGAGGAACTTTGATTCTAAAAGTTATTTGATTCTAAATAGAAGTGGTTAAGAAGTTTAGTGTGTGTTAGGCAACACACACACATACAAACATAAAACAGTAACTTTGGTGTCTTTTCTGTGTGAACCTATAACCATACACTATGATTTGAAGGAGGAAGTAAATCTGTCTGCATTTTTTTTTAGTAGGCTCACGTGCTGGATTTGATTTGATTTCATTGTACTTACATATATAGCTGCATAAATAGTCTCAATTGATTTTGAAAAGATTGATTACAAAATGTAAGTGTTCTAATGAATAATAATTCTTTCAACAGATAGCTAGTAGAAAATATACAGCATGTTCATTGTTCCAAATATATTACGAGTGGATTCCAGCTTTCTCTTTGACCTGCGATTTGTATGCAGTTCTAGCACATTAATAGTATTAATAGAATTATTTTACAAACTACTTAAAGCCTAAGAAAACAGGAAAAAGCTATAATTAATTTAAATATTTTAATAATTCTTTTATTTTGCAACACAATATTTTTTTAGGTTCTTGATCCACAGTATGGTATGTATGTTTGGCCTTGCGCAGTGGTTTTGGCCCAGTATATCTGGTTTCATAGAAGACTTGTCTGTGGCAAAAGAATACTAGAGGTAAATGTCACATTATTTTCATTCAGCTATCATAGAATTAGAGCCTTAAACATGAAGGAAAAAAAAGTTCAGTTGGATTAACTTGGGATAAATATTGTACATTCACCCAAAGATCTTTTTTGGGGGGAGGGAACAGAGAAACAAGGATTGTAAATTAGATAAATGAAATGTGAATGGTTAGATGAAAATTATATGGAATGATTATTCATCAACAATAACATTCTTGTATTTACACCAAAATATATGATGCAAAAAATTTACTACTGGTAATCCTTGTTTAGCAACCATAGTTGGGACTGGCAACTTGATCAATAAGCAAAGCAGTCACTAAGTGAAACTGACTACACTTATCTTCTGCTTTCCTTTGCTTTACAGATCTGCAAAATTCATAAATGCAAGAACTGATCACAAAGTTACTATTGCTGTTGTAACCGATTACTGTATGAGGGTCACTTAATGAGGACTATCTGTAGTTGCACTGTGAAATTGTATCAGATTTGTTATGAATTTGGACATTATTTTAGGCAAGCCAAAATTCTGCAGTAAGACCAGTGTTACAAACACTGAAGAAATCTCGTAGAATATATAGTCGTTCGTGTGTGTGCATATATAGGAAGTCCTCAATTTACACAATTGGGATCAAATTTCAGTCACTAAGCAAAGTAGGTCATTAAGCGAGTCATTACCTGACCAGACTTGATTTTACAACCATTTTTACAGCCATTGTTAAGAAAATCACCATGGCTTAGTGCAGGGGTAGGCAACCTCGGCTCTTTTATGACTCGTGGACTTCAATTCCCAGAATTCCTGAGTCAGCATAGCTGACTCAGGAATTCTGGGAGTTGAAGTCTACGAGTCATAAAAGAGCCAAGGTTGCCTACCCTTGGTTTAGTGAATTAAAAGATCATTAAGCAAATATAGTTTCTCCATTGATTTTGCTTGTCAGAAGACCAAAAGTTGCAAATATGTGACCACAGGACATTGCAACTATCATGATCTTGTGACCAATAAGTTGCTGCATCCTTCATAAATGCAAGCCAGTTGCTAACAGCCCAAATTGCTTGACTGTAGGGTGGTATAGTTGTAAAGTCACTTGTTTCAGTTCCTTCTCTTGGACGGTGCTATAGGACATTGTATGCCAAAACTACTACTCAGGAGGTTTTTTTCCTCTTTCCATCACTGCTGAACACCTAATTTCCCCAGTGCTAATGTTTATGTAGTGTGGTTGTAGTATTATTATTCATCCTTATTATCCTCTTTTCTCTCCCTTTTATTGGTATTATTCTGTTGCTTTGCATGTACACGGAGTGTTTCGGTACCGGAGATAAATTCCTTGTGTCTAATCACACTTGGCCAACTGAAGTATTCAGTTCAATTAAACAACTCAACCATAGTAACTCTGAACCAGTGTTAAATGACTATTTTTGTGTGTGCATAAAGAGAAACAGAACACACAATATAACTTACTTTCCAATGCAATAAAGGCATGGAGAATCTATTTCTGTTGTCCAGCTATCAGTTTCTATGGTAGCAGGTATAAAGATCAAAAGAATATAGGAATCTGAAAATATTAAAACCTGCCTCAAATTTGTAATTTCTCAGATATTTTAGAACAGACCAAATATTAAGTGGCTGTTATCACCATGAAACTTGGGACTGTCCATCTCAATCATATACCATTCATGTTGATCCTATATGGCTTGGACAGATTAATCTGCGTATCAGAGATAAAGTTGTATTTTCTATCCCAAGTTTTTCTTTTGAATAATTAAAAGCAATTTAACCTTATTTAGAATGCAAACCTTTTGATAAAATATTTGACAATTCTAACAAACGTAGGTGGATGGGGAATGAATTTGAATACATTCTATGAATGTGTTTTGTATTACTGTTGTGTCACAAATTAGGTTTTATTCTGCTTAGATTGGAGCGGGTGTGAGCCTACCTGGAATAGTGGCAGCAAAATGTGGAGCGCAAGTAATATTATCAGATAATGCAGAGTTCTCTCAGTGTTTGGACAACTGCCAAAGAAGCTGCCAGATGAATAACCTCTCTGGGATGTGTGTCATAGGACTTACCTGGGGTCATGTATCACCCAGTCTATTGACCTTAGCCCCAGTTGACCTTATTTTGGGATCCGATGTTTTTTTTGAACCAGAAGGCAAGTGGTCTCTCTTAATATTCATTGTTGGAACTATTCTAAGTTTGTGAATAATGGCAATTAAAAAACTCAAGAGACTTCGTAGGTCCTACTTATACCAACTATTAAACTAATGGGGAAACAAATGGCTCCATTTTAAAGGTATGCAATTCTAAAAGGATGTTGCTTTATTAGAAATCTTTGCGCTCAAACTTCAATTATTATTCAAGGATTTACAGCATAAATTATGTCGTTACTAGTAAAATTTGAAAAATGGGATAACTTGCGGTTTAAATTTTATGAAGCCAACTCTGCTTGCCTAGTTACCTAGTGCATATTTTTTCCTCTACTTATTCCACATTTGGCTTCAATACCCCAGCAAGCAGATGGATCGGAATTATTTCAAATACTTTAATTCAGCATTTTTACCATGACACTAAGCTAGTTTCTAAAGCCATAGAAAGACGGTGGAAAATAGAATTTTATCATCTCTATGGTGGAGTTAAGATGGTCCCTTATTCCGATGACCAATAGTTACCAGGTAGATTTTTAAAAAGTGCTTCTTTATGGTGATATTTTCAGGTCACTTGTTATTTTACAGATAAACTGTAAATGTTTTGTAATTTAGGAAAACTTGTTCCAAATTTGTAAACAGACCTGCATTTGAAAATCCCTTTTGCATGTTAAGGAAGACTAACTGGAAATTTGACAATTAAAAATCACAGGACCGAAGAAATGTAAGAGCAATATATAGTTTATTTCTAATCATACCAAAATGTTAAACTTTTTTTTAGACTTTGAAGATGTTATAAGTACAGTGCACTATTTAATGGACAGGAACCCTCATGCCCAATTTTGGACTACTTACCAAGTCAGAAGGTATGAGAACTCACGTTCTCATTGATTTCACATATTTATGTACTTTGGCACTAGAATTAGCTCATTTAAAATCTCTTCAGTTGCTCACTATTAATTTTTAAGAATTTTCAGTTTCTAAATGCTATTGAAAATCCAACTTTGTCCCAAAGCGTTTAAAATTATTTGCTTTTTTCCCCAGCGCGAACTGGTCTATTGAAGGATTACTATATAAATGGGAGATGGGAAGCACATGTGTGCCATTGCAGTCATTTGAAGGCAACAAGGAACAACTTGCAGGATCTTCTCTTCCAGGGATGCACACTATTCAAATGATGGTTATCAGTAAAAATAAATAAATAAATAATAAAGGACTGAAACCTTAGAAACATTCCTAATGGATTTTTAATGAAAACGTATCAACTGCTTATTTGATAGCTCCATATCGCCTGACCACCACTGGATACAAATCAGTTTCTCAGCATTTTTTTAAAAGTAATTTTATTAATTGTTCATGCCAACACTAATTCTGCTGCATGTTTCCTTTGAATTAAGGATATATACGCATTTCACAGGAATACCAAAAATGTGACTTGAGCCTACAATGTTTTAAAAACAATCTGTTATATAGGAGTAAGTCCCCTTAAATAGAACTTATAGGAATGAATTTGCTGGATGAGTGTTATTTAAATTGCAAATTAATATGATCTGTCCTAGTCTAACAGACAAAACTGACTCAAACCATCAGTTTTTTAAAAAAAAACCTGAACACCAAAAAAGTTGCTTTTATTAAACTACAGACACAGAGGTTATAATACAGAATGTTTTAAGAGATACTCCAAATCAGTACTTAAAAGGAATGAATCAAATGCTTTAACATTACATTTTCATATGCAAATTCACATATGTAGATGGTCTAATTTACCATTCTGGAAAAATAAGGTGTGTATATCACCAGCTAGATGTGCTCACTGTATGCTCCATTATTTTAATGCAAGGCCCGGGTGACTGGAAGTGCAGTTGTCAGGCAATTACAATTAACTGGACAGCCATTTGTTTCTGCACGACAAGGCATCTTTACAGGAGCAATCAGGAGAAAACAGGAAACAGCCAAGCACTCTGCACTGCAACACGCCACCTTAACAGCTAACCAGCATTACTCAACTGCTACACAACTGCGCCTAGTGCACAAAAATACATAAGAGAAGAGATTAGAATTTTGTCTGATAAAAACAAAATCTTTCAAATTAATTTGTCAGCTGCAAAGTTTAATGTTTGACTTGAAGTATTTGCATATGTGCTTGAATTTTAAAAATTCAGAATTGGGAGAACAAAGGCAAGAAGGAATTGAACATTTGGACAGCATAAACTTTTCAGCATACTACAGCTGTGTATTTAATATTAAACTTGAGGCTACAAGTCAATTATCAGTTTAATTTGCAAACAAGCCAGCACTATATGAACAAAAATGAAGTTTTTACCTCAAATATCCAAGCCAATAATGAAATCTGTAGTCGTTCACATCACTAAATTACAAGAAATTTGAATAATAGCAACAAAATGGCACATAAAAGTAAAAGTCTGCCATTTGAGGCTCAAAAACAAAGTAAAAAGTTAGACAAAGTGTTACAAAATAACCTTTTCAACAGCCTGTTGCTTGTGCAGGAGTCTCTCCATAGGACTGAAAATTCAGATGATCGTTTCTCCTCCAAAGGCATCCTTTATGTAGATTTCTCATCCATTTGCAGTATCTAAATTTGAAAATGATAAATGCTTAGGGTATTCCTTGTATGCATTCTATAGTTTATGGATACTTTTAAGTACCTACTTGTATTGGTGTTTTAACATGATTCCAAGCAAGTACAATATCTCCCTCCCACTACTGCATTGATACCAATGTAGCCATAAGAGTTTTGGTCCAATCTATGCACTAACCACATCACATGTTCTTTAACAACCACCCCTAATCCAAATCCAACCTGAATCTTATTATGCATTTATCCTTATTTTAAAATCTTGATGTGTTATTGGTCATTATCCTTAACAGTTCTAGGCCCCCTTCATCTGAAAAAACAGGACCAAACAATTGGAGGTTAAAGACACACTATCCATTTTCCCACCCAGCATATTATAAGCCCACAATTGCACCAAGGACACTGGTTTCCGCCAACTTTTGCATTTCATTTCTAAAAGCGTTTGCTGCTCTTGAGAACCGTATCCATCGAACAGATTCTTAACAGGATAGTGTATCTTTAACATTTAAAGACAAACCTGCTCCAATACACGCCCACAGAAACTGGTCCCTGGAGGATCAGCCAAATCAGTTAAAATCTGCAATACTGGCCAATATTCTTTAAGCAAACAGGAGACCGCAGCTTTAAAGGGGAAAATGCAGATGTTGGATAAGAACAGTAAGAAAATAGTCAATTCAGAAATAGGTTGCGTCTCAAACAATAGATATTAAAAAGCAAGCTATTAATTGCAACAAAACATGAAGATGTTTATTAGCTGTAAATTAAAACACCCTTTTCAGAAATGAACATGCCCCATTTTCTTACTTAAGATCCCAGTGCCTACTAATTTCCTAAAACAAAACATGCAAGTTCAGAATACCTGATACTTTACCTTTTTCTTAAGATGACACAGCACCTTCCTCTTCAGGAGATTTAGGAGGGCTCTTAGACAGAGATCTTGATTTCGATTCCCTCTTAGAGACAGGTGGAGGGCTTCTGGATTTGGACCTGGATCTTGATCGGGAACGAGATCTGGACACAGACGAAGACTTGGACTTCGACCTCCTGGCCGATCTGGACTTCGAAGTAGAACGAGAGCGGGATCGCGTGCGGGACCTTGATTTGGAACGGCTGTAGCGCGATCTGCTACGAGATCTGGATCGGCTCCTGCTTCGGGATCGGCTGCGGCGCCGCCTTCTGGGGCTGGGTGGAAGAAAGAGACTGGCGGTTGGAAAATGTCCAGGAAGTCAAGCACTCTTATCTTTCGGGAGTTCGGTCAGAGCCAACGGCTGAAGAGGCCGCCCATTCAGCATCACGTGATTCTCACTTTCCCGCCGACCTTCCCCCCAACCAGTACACTTAACCCATTAGCCCGGGCCTTTTTTCTGCCTCCCTTATACCACATCCCAGTTTAAAACCTTTCCTAGGAGGAATCGACCTTTCTTTTGCCCGACAGGCCCTGTCTCCCAATCTCACCTTCTGCTGCGTCGTCCATAACCACCGCTTCCGTATCGGCGCGGAGGGGGCCCTCGTCGGCTATGGTGCGAATCCGGAGGTCGGCCATAGCGGGCCATCTGAACCCGCAACTCGCGCCCATCAAGCACGGCCCCATCCATGGCGTCCATAGCGTCCTCCGCGTCGCGCTTGTCGTGGAAACGCACGAACGCGAATCCACGACTCTCCTTGGTGTAGCGATCGCGGGGAATATAGACATCCCCCACGCGGCCATACTTCTCGAACACGCGGCGAAGGGTGTCTGGAGAAGTACGATATGTCAGGTTGTCCACCTTCAGGGAGGTCATGCCTTCTACGTCTGGCGGCGGCCGCCCGTAACTCATGACGTTGGGCTGAAAAAGACGGAAAGAACCGGAGCACACGAAGTGGCCCTACGGATATTGAGATGGCTGCGTTAGGCTCGCGCCCCTACAGCCTGGCCGTCGACTTAACAGCGAGGCGTACAGACGAGAGCTCACTCGAAAACGACCATCTCCGACCGCTGCCACGAGCAAGTGAACGAGGTACCGCCCTTCCTCAAGTATTTAAGCGCCACAAAATGGCCGTCAATGCCCCGGAAACAGTTCTCGATTCTACCTCCCCCCCTCACGTTGTACCGTAAGCCATTCAAATTCAAGTTCGATTTTTGTTGCTCCAAAGGGAAAAGACGATCTTAAAAGGCACTGACAAGGGCAGCGAACATCTAACTAAAAAAAACAAAGGGAAAGATAGGCTCCTTATCGGCTGCAAAAGCTCATCTGCCTTTTAATGCGGAAACCCGGAAGCGATTGTTTACGCTTCTCACGCGGAAGGCTACCGAGCGTTAATTTCCATTCCAAAATTACAATTCTGTAAAAGGTATAACCTCTACTCGTTATAATTTAGTCGGCGTGTCCATTTTTACAAACCGTTAAGCGTTTGGCGTCGTATGTGCTTGTTAAAAGACAAGAAACTCAGTCTTTAAAATGGCGGCCAAGACTGAGAGGAAGCTGACTAATAATACGCGGGAGTGCGCACGTAACGTGCCACAGGGGCGCGCGAAACGAAGCGAGGGAAGATAGAAGCGCGAGGCGCGGGGGAGGGGTGGCTGAGGGGGACGGGTTAAGGCTGCTTTCTTTGCTGTCCCTTCGTGCTGAAGGGGAGCCGAGCCGGGGCGGGCGGGGGGAGGGGAAGGGGGACCTGTGTACTTGGGGGTGGCTAATGGATTCTTTTGCAGTTTGGGGCTGCACCATGCTAAGATTTGCAAAGCCCATTATCAAGCCTAACAGCCACACTCTATGGGTCAGGGAAATTTATTTAAAGTGAGGGGGGGAGGGAGGACATTGTGCTGTGCAGTATTTTGCACCTTTACTCAAAGAATAAGTACTGTGCAATGGGTTTTTTTTTTTGAGGTATAAAAAAATAGCAAGCTTGTCTCTTGTAAACAGTTTACCCTTCTAGGTGGGTCCCCCCCCCAACCTATTGTTTTGGGATTTCCTTTTGGGATGTCTGTATCTAATACCTGGTTTGGATTGCCCCCCCCCCCCCCGCAGCCAAAGACTTGCTGGTGTTAGTTACTATGGGCTGACTTTCTCTAACAAGAAATTTGTGAGTTTTTATTCAACAGGTTTGATGTATGAAATATTTCTTGCCACCTTCATTTGTTTGCATAGCCTGGAAGACAGTTTCTCCTCTTAATCTCCAGTCCTTTGCTGTGGGTCATAGCAACATAAATTGCCTCTTTGAAACCAATGGTCCTGTCTATCTAAAATGTGAACTTTGCTGTCTTAGCAGATGGACAACTGAATCTTGTCCTGATGTCCATCTGCATTTGAGGGACATAGGTCACCACCAACAGACTACTACAACCACATGGAATCAGCATTATACACAAGCCAACTATAGCCCTTCAAACCATCCTAAGTAAACCAAAAGACCCAGCAACCTCAGAAGAAAAAACCGAGTCATTTACAACATACAATTACATACAATGTAATGACTGCAACAACTGCTATGTAGGACAAACAGGCAGAAGACTGGCAGAATGCATCCATGACCACCAACTGGCGGCCAGAAGACATGAAAACTTTTAATTTCATAACATAATGACAGACTTAACCATAGTTTCAATTGGGAAAATGTGACCATTCTAGACCAAGCTAAGTCCAAAAATGCCAGTGAATTTTTAGAAGCCCAGCACTCTGACTAATTAGGGATCAATAGACCCATAGACAATAACAACATCTATAGACTATGCAAAAGAGATAAGCAATCAGCCAAAAGGGAAACAAAAAGACCCAAGCATTTCTCCACCAGCACCCATATCAGCATAGATTAATTCCAAGATTAACATTAGATCAACAATCAAGTAAATACCCCAATCAAGAAACTGCCAAAAAAGCCAACAATAAACAGTTCAACAAAAAATCTCTAAGACCACCCTCACCAATGCTGACAAGGACAAGCCACTAGAATGTAAATTGACAGCAAACTGCACTCCTTACTAGCACTGATGATGTTACCTACATTACCTAGTTTGGGTATTGAAACATCTGCAAGAAAACAATCTCAGACAGCAACAAGGACCCCTAAAAAAAATGATGGGAGATTGACTTTTGCACACTTTCTTTTTGCCTTCATTTTCTTATATATTGTTTGTAGCCATCAAAATGTTTGAGATTGGTGGATGTTTCAGCAATTTTATTTCCAGTTTATCTTTCTTTTAGTCCAGTATTTCATATATTTTAGGGCCTTGTTGCACTTCTCTCCCAATTTTGAACCATTAAATGGCTTCTATTTTAACTGTACTTTCCTATTTTTCAGCTTTTGTATAATTAAACCAAACATAAATGTCCTTTTCATTATCCATGGGATGTTAACATGATCTCTGTTGTCTGCCTCTTTTGAATTTAACTTGCACATCTAATAACTCCAAATTTTGAACTCTGGATTGTTAAATATTGATCACTGGCTTTCCTGTATGTGAGATGTGCAGTTATTTGCTAGTTTGAGCATTTTTTAGCAATTCTCTTTTTTCCCCCTATTGGTATATACCGGTAAATCAATTATTCTTTTAGCCACAAAATAGAGGTTAGATGTTTACTACTAACACTAAACTCATGTGGTGATTAGAAGTAAACTAATGTTAAAATATTTTTGCAGATATTTAGCGAATTAAATCATTTTTTAAGTCAGAGCAAAATAAAATATTTGAAAGTATTTAATTAATGATTTTTTCTGAGTGAATACTGGAAAATGTTTATTTGATGAATTAATAAAACAGAAATATTAAATTTATGGAATAATTATGAACTAGAATAGGAGAAATACAAAAAAAGTGAGGGACATGATTTAAAAGAATTCTTTCCAGGTTGATGCATAGATAATATGCTGTCTGTAAATCTGAATCAAAGTATATTCTTATTGAACATGATTTGCTCTGTTGTCACCATATTTTTTGCGGGTGATATACTTTTAGTTTATTTGAACCAATGTTTAGTTCAAAAGTTGATAATAAAGTATTTTTTATTCAGTGGAAGAGTATAGCAATAGTGCACATTATACAAGCAACTAAACATGAAAAATATTATAGTCCATAATGTAGAAAATAAATGAGAAGCCAAAAGTCTGTATTTGTTTTCTTGAAAATACCTTATACTATGTTCAGTATAACTAATACATATTTCAGAATTCTAAACTCATAATACTGGGAAAGCTGCCCTTATTTTGATTTTAATCTACAACACTGACTAATAAATTTTGAATGCCAACCTTAAAATACTGTATAAGTGTGTAGATCTTATCTTACTTACATTGTTAGTGTTAACTAACCATAGGTAGTCCTTGATCTATGATCACAACAGAACCCAGATTTTCCATAGTAAGTCATGACAGTTTTAAATCAAACCAGCCATGATTTTATGACTTTATGGCAGTCATTAGTGAGCATTACAGTTCTTAAATTAATTCAACGGTTAAGTGAATCCATGTATTCCTATGAATTTTTTGGGCAGAAACTGACTAAAAAAGCTGAAAACCGCAAAAAAAAGTTATAAATTGTGGTCACAAGACTATAGAATCCTACAACTGACTGTAAATGTGAGCTGGTTTATTTATTTATATTTCCTATTTCTTAATCTCCCATCTCCCTCAGAGGTTGCCAAGCATCCAAATGCACTTGTGACCACGAATATGTGCATGTGCAGCCATCAGAATTCTGGAACTAGATTGTAAGTAGGTTTTTTTTGCGGGGGAGGGGGATTTGTCTAACTTAGAATAGTTACTAAGTGTCAGACCCAGCCTAGCCCAAAGACAGATAGAATACAGTCCCAATACTTTATTTGCTTATACCTAGTGAACAGAATCTTACCATTTAAAGCTATAACTTTTAGCCTATTAGATATGAGAGATTTTAGGATGTGGATATCCTGAACCTCTCCCCATCTCCAGCTCTGTGTTGCATTCCCCCCCCCACTTCTCCAGATGCACATTCAGTATTGAATCTAGCATTTAGATGTGAACATTTGAGATACATTAATATAATTGGATTTAGTTCTGATGAGATTTATCTTATATACTACAATTATATATTCATCTAGGATGTAACCTTTTTTGTTGAACTACATTATTTTAATGACTATGATAGTAACATTCTGATTGGGAGGTCACATTATTATATATTTATAATAAAACAATTTGTTCTCATCGATACAGGTTGCAAGTGCCGTCATAAATAGCAATGAGGGTTATAGAGTCCATTGAATTAATTATAAAAACGTATTAATTTGTGATGTACTCCTTTCAGACAATTCAAATTAATTCAAGGTTTTTCCTTTATCATATACCAGATTATTCAGAATTAACTTTTCTCAAAATTTCCTGGCAAATGAGAAAAACAAAATGTGCAGTCATGATTATCTGAAAGGTATTTTGTTCAGGGTTACATATATCACTGAATTTTTATTCTGTAGTATTGTTTAGACATGCTTGCTTTTCCTTAATGAATTTGAACTACATTTCCCAGAATTCATGAGGGCTTTTCCCCCCCTCATTTGATCAGCTGACTTGATTTGTAAACTGTTCTTTATTTCCTGACTGGCATGAATGGAAATAATCTCCGTAGCTGTTCCTTTTATCAGATAATTGATGGCCAAGTCAAAAATCTGATTCTATGACATGGCAGATAAGTGAAGATCTGGGTCAGAATGTGCCTTCTTTGCTTCTTTCCATCTGCTGCTGTTCTGCATTTGAAAGGTAAAGACTCTTGATTTTTTTCATTCCTGTTGGCTGGTATTTTCTTCGTACTTTGTTTTTTTTCCCCAGAAAACAGTTGTTAATTCAGTAATGCAGAGTTACTGTTTTTTGTTCCTTTCTCAGAAACTTAAAAAAAGGAAGAAGCTTGAAAGGCAGATGTTAACCTACGTTTAGTCTAACAACATTCTGATAAAACACAAGATGAATTCTGAATTAAAAAAACAGTTGAACATCATTGTTTTAGGAATAGCATTCATGTTTATGTTCACTGCTTTCCAAACATGTGGAAATATAGCGGTAAGAGCAAATGCTTTTTTCCCTATATGCGTTGACTGGCTTCTTGATGAAACAAATATAGATATTTAAGAATGTAATATTGTTTCTCTCAATGTTTGCAGCCCTTTTTTACCATTTCCTTTACCTGTTATTATAATGTATGGAATTTCCTGATTGCTTGAAAAGCGTAATTTTAAAAATGGGGTCCTCTTTCCCTTGTGCTGGGAGAAATGGTAATTCAGACTGTCTGGAAGGTCCTTCTTTCTTGGGTTACTTCTAAAACATGTCATGATCAGCTGCCACCAGCCATGTTAAGCACCCTGACACACCCATTCTGCCAAGGTCTTTCTAGCTCTAGAAAAATAAAAAAAAGGTGCTTACGATCGTCCAACTTTTATTCCAGAGATTCAGATCTTATGCCAATCCTGAAACATGGAAATCAATTGTACAGTCTTCCATGTAGGGAAACTTTTAATGAGAAAGTATCTTATTAAAACAAGGAACCCATATCTCTAGATAAAAAACTTTACTGGGAAAAGGGGAACAATGAGCAAATGTAATTGGAAAGAGAATACCTCCTGCTTAGATGTATTTAGGCAACCTCTGTTCTTCCTTCTTCTTTTCCTTTTTGTCTTGAGCAATATGGAGGATAAGGCCAGCCTTGGCTTTGCACAGTCAAGCTAAATGTACCGTGTCTTTGATGTCCTGGGTGTAGCCAATAAATCAGAACATTATCTAGAAGTTGGAGTTACCTTCTTTTTGAATCTAATGATGGAATGATAAAGGCGTAGTCTAGTTTTACCATTGTATAAAAAGATTTTAGGTAAGAACATTTTTGGGGGAGGGGAGTATGGAAACAAACAGTGATTTTTATCAGGCCTCTAAGCATGGGATCAACTTACATGATGGTTTAAGGGTACTATAGTGCTGTACCAAAAACTAAGGATTTATTACTTGCCACATCATGATTGCTGCTACAGATGCTTCTCATTTTATCTTCTGTAGGCAAATGCAGATTTGGGCACGCTTCTTTATCAAGCAACATGATGTTTTGTCCTTAACAGAAGGAAAGTCAATATTAAAACTATAGTTAGATTTTGACTTTTGTTTACTTCCTAATGTAACGTTCTTTAATGCAAATTTAATTTAAAAAACTTGATTTACTTAGAATATTATTTGCAAATACTTTGTCTAAGTAATTGTAAATAGGCATATTTAATATTTGTATTTATAGTGACTTGTTGGGTCTGTTTTGTATTTTAAAACTTAAATACATTTTTTAAAAAAATCTGGATAATAGTTCATATTGTTAATCATTTTAATGTAATTTAATGTATTACAGCAAACGGTTATTACAAATTTAAACCATACTGATTTTCATGGGAGTGGCTATACAAGGTACTTTACTCTTGTCTTTTTATTATTCATTTATTAAATAGATTTATTTGCCAGCCTAACTCAGTACTGGTAACTGTGGGCAGCTTACAACATTAAAAATCCAGAACACAAAAACCGCATACCTCACCCACTCAGGGCAGCAGCAACACTTTATCATTTATTGAAAATCTTAACTTGTTGCTTTTGAGCTACATTTTGTGATTAGGTTCAGGCATAATGGAACAGGATGAATTCATCCTATGAGAATGAGGCATGATAGGCATATCAATTCTTCCTCATTTTCCTCTTTTGTGTGCCAGTGTTCAGAAATTCTGGCTTTCAGTTGTAAATTAAAGATCCCAGTGAAGTTCAAACTATGGTTTGAATAAGACAGGCTAATGAACAATATACTGATTTTGGCTTGTTTTCATTAAACCTAGTTTAAAGGAACTTCCATTTGGAGACCTGGGGGAATTACAGTTAATTTTACTATAGATGAAAACAGTTACTATCATTTGTGACCTCTCCCTATTATTACATGTTGTACTTAAACCATTTTTTCCTTTATTGTTTTTATTAAACCTAAAAACCAGTAGAATTCTAATTTGTCTCTGAAATCTGATCTTCAGAAGAAGATAATCTAAAATAAACATACTGTACAAATAATTCCCATGAATAAAATTTGTGTATGCAGGGTGGAGGGTGGGGAGAGATGTAAAAGAAGATAGCTTACATCTCCATGTAAAATAATTTTAGATACAGCACCTATGTGAATTACTGTAGCAATGTGGTAGTACCATGGTGCTTGAAAAAATTGTTGTGGTTGACAGATTTACCTTGTTCAACTTTACACACTTTTTTCAAAAAACAAAAAGGTTGCTCCTTATTGTTCTCTCAGTTTTCAAGGACATGTTTTACTAATCATTGTTGCTCCTTTGTACAGTATGGCTGTTATTTATGGAGTGTTTTCAGCATCAAATATAATTTCACCTTCAGTGGTTGCAGTCATAGGACCACAACTTTCCATGTTCATTAGTGGTATCTTCTATAGGTAAGTAAAATTGCTTCAGTTCCTAGTATATAATTTATGCTGATTTCCTTTTACTTACCTGTACCTAGAAGACCTGCTCTTGTTTTGTATATGGGAAATGTATGATATAACTGGCTGATGGGAAATGTATGATATAACTATTACTGTTCTAGTAACTGTTGTTAGAATAGAATAGAATCATAGAGGTGAAAGGGACCTTAGAGCAGTTCTAGTCCAACTCCATTTCCACGGCAGGAGACCTTATATCAGGCATGTGAAACTGCCGGGCCACGGGCCGGACGCGTCACACTGAAACCGCTCCCACCCCATTGCCAGCAATGGGGAAAAAGTCGTGATACGTCGTGTGACGTCACGTGACGTCGTGAGTTTGACATGTCTGCCTGATATCATCCCAGACCAATGTTTGTCCAATCTTTTCTTGAAAGCTTGTAGCGATGGAGCACTCACAGCAGTTCCATTGATTAATTGTTTTCACTGTGAGAAAATTTCTCTTAGTTGCAGGCTGGATCTCTCTTTAACAAGCTTCCACCCATTACTTCTTGTCTTACCCTTAGGAGCTTTGGAAAATAAGTCAAATCCCTCCGCTCTGTGGCTGCCCCTCATATACCGGAAGATAACTTATTATGTCAGCCCTAATTCTTCTCTTTGTTAGGCTAGACCAAGGGTGTCAAACTGCCAGCCTGCGGGCCGGATGTATCATGGTGAAACCACGCCCACCCGATTGCCGGCAATGGAAAAAAAATTCGTGATATGTCATGTGACATTGCAACTTTGACACCCCTGGGCTAGACATACCTAGTTCCATTAACTGTTCCTTGTAAGATTTATCCTTGTGGATCCCTTATTATTTTGATTGCTCTTCTCTGCATTCTTTCTAGGGCCTCAGCATCTTTTTTTTTTTTTTTTGGTATCTTGGTGATCAGAATTGGGCATAGCATGCCAACCATGGCCTCACTAGTGCATTATAGAGTGGTACTATCACTTCTCATGATTTTGATGCTATCCCTTTGTTGATGCAGCCTAGGACTGCATTGGCTTTTTTTGGCAGCTGCAGCACATTGCTAGCTCATATAGGTAGTCCTCGACTTACAACAGTTCATTTAGTGATTGTTCGAAGTTACAATGACACTGAAAAAAAAGTGACTTATGATCATTTTTCACTGTTATGACTGTTTCGGTAAGCTAGAAAAATGTGGGATAAACAGCATCAGCACTAGATGTATGCTGCCAAATCACACTCCCCAATGGAACTACATCTACAGGGAGGAAGGAAGCAATGGGGTACCCCAAGGTTCCGTTTTAGGTCCAGTACTTTTCAATATCTTCATAAATGATTTAGATGAGGGAATAGGAAGGGAACTCATCAAATTTGCAGATGACACTAAGCTGGAAGAATAGCCAGTACTTCTGGTTGATAGACTCAAAATCCAGATGGATCTTAACAGACTTGACACTGGGCCATATGGAACAAAATGAAATTCAATGTAGAGAAATGTAAGATCTTACACTTAGGTAGGAAAAACCAAATGTACAGGTACAGTTTAGGTGAAACCTGGCTCAATAGCAGTAAGTGTGAAAGGGATCTCGGCGTCCTAGTGGACAATCACTTAAATATGAACCAGCAGTGCGTGGCAACAGACAGAAATGCCAAAGCTATCCTAGGGTGCATTAATAGGATAGAATCAAGATCATGTGAAGTACTAGTACTGCTTTATAAAGCCTTAGTAGGACCACACTTAGAATACTGCATCCGGTTGATTAGAGCAATAAGGTTGATTAAGGGCCTGGAGGCTAAAACATAAAAAGAATGGTTGCAAGAATTGGGTACAGCTAGTCTAGTGAAAAGAAGGACTAGAAGTGACATGATAGCAGTGTTCCAATATTTGAGGGGCTGCCACAAAGAAAAGGAGGGTCAGCCTATTTTCCAAAGCACCAGAAGATAAGACAAGAAACAATAGATGGAGACTAATAAAGGAGAGAAGCAACCTAGAACTAGGAAATAACTTCCTAACAGTGAGAACAATTAACCAGTAGAATGGCTTGCCTTCAGAAATTATGGGTGCTCTATTACTGGAGGCTTTTAAGAAGAGACTGGACAGCCACTTGTCTGAAATTATATGGGGTCTCCTGCTTGAGCAGGGGATTGGACTAGATGATCTTCGAGGTTCCTTCTCACTATTAGTCTGTTAAATATCTGGTAAGTGGGTAAAGATAAGATTTAGAATTAATTGGAAGAAATAAGAACATCTGAAAATTATCAAATACAGATTACTCCCAACTAGTGATAGAAATTATTTTACAAAGAACTACGAGCATGGCATCATGCATATTAAAATTTTCTTTTCAGCTTATATATTGCCATTTTTATCCAGCCTATTACTTGGAGTTTCTACACAGCCTCAGTTTTCCTTGGAATAGCAGCTGCTGGTAAGCTCTTTCTCTCAATCTGAGAGATGCTCTCCATTTTATGAAGGGATTTATTTTGCCTTTTCTCTTTTTCATTTGGAATTAGGCTTCTGGTGGAATCATGAGATTTGGGTGAGGGACTGAGTGCCTACGTTGATTTCTGAGTAATATGGACCTTTTTCCAATTTGCTTTCCCACACTTTCTCATTTTCCATTGAGGGGAATGCAAGCAATGTGTCCCATTCCCCAGTATTAACCAGGTAGTAAACCTGTTCTTAACCATTAGAAACATTACATAAAAGGTTAAGGTAAAGGAGCCCCTGCGGATTTTACTCCACTAATTGTTACCGACTGTAGGGGGCAGTGCTCACCTCCATTTTAAGGCCATTGAGGCAGCACTGTCTGAAGACATTTCTGTGGTCATGTGGCCAGCAAGATGTCACAGAGCACTGTTATCTTCCCATTGAAGGGGTACCTATTTTTATATACTCACATTTGAATGCTTTCAAACTGCTAGGTTGGCAGGAACTGTGGCAAGAACGGGAGCTTACCCCGTTGCAGGGTGCTCAGGTCTAGAATCTGGACTGCCAGCTTTCCAGCCAACACATCTTAATCGCTGAGTCACTGTGTCATCCCAGAAACATTACATAGAGAATATAAATATACATGGATATTCCTTGTGAAGAAAAGTTCAGTGTGACTTGGAGTTACCTTTTTCCCTCGTCTTAGCATATTAGCTAAGATGTTGGTTCCATGTAGTTCAGATTTGCTAAACACCTCTTTAAATTGTCTTTGTTCCCAAGATTACAATAATGACATTCCAGCTAAAGTGGCATTCACTTTGAACAATACTGTCTGTAGTTTATAAAGTATATAGGTTTGTTGTTTAAAATGTGTAATAAGTATCAAGGAGATTCCTATTCCTGTCAATTATTGGAATTTCAATTATTGAAACAGTGGCTAGAATACCATAATATAATTTTTAATACTTAATATATTTTTGTTATATCCATATCATCCGTTTTATGTGAATATTTAAATAATATCAGCTGTAAACATTTGTGAGATGCATCCAAAAATACAAATATGTTATTGAAACGTTTTCAGATACCAATATAAACAAACTTTAGAAGATTTCTTTTCTTGTTTACAATAATTCTTATTACATTTTCAGTACTGTGGACTGCTCAAGGAAATTGCCTAACAATAAATTCAAATGAAAACACAATTGGCAGAAACAGTGGAATTTTCTGGGCATTATTGCAATTCAGGTAAATAATTAAACTATTGCTTTTGGTTAGATCCTGTGCTGTGAAATGAAATAAAACTGCAATGGAATCTTCTTCCTTTTGCATCTCCCAATTGATCCCTAATTTATTCTGGAGGATTGGGAATTCACTAAAGCACTTTTGAGTTAATTGGGAGCTAAGGGAAGAAGAAATACTTGATTTTACCAATACCAGAAATTGCACAAATGACACTAATATAAAAAACCCTTTTTGGGAAACAAATGTGTGATTAGGCTGTTCTTCTCTGGATATTTAAAGCAAAACTGTGGAAGCACAACTCTCAAACTGAACTGTCAGTTTTGGTGCTTACACAAAAAATGTGCTTTTTGGAATCACAATTCCCTTCAAGTTCTGCTTTCTATGTCAATTATCATTTAAAGAATCCTAAATGGGAACAAGAGTTTGTTCTAAATCTGTATTGAGTCACTGTCTCATCTGTATCATAGGAAAATATTTGAGGGCATTCAGAATTTTCCATGATTTTATTGTAAAGCAAGTTAGGGAGTATGAATAGCATGTGCAATTTAGAATGTATTTTGTGTCTGGATTGCTTAGATTGCTTTGACCTAGATCAGGGAAATTGAAATTCAGCTTCTACTTTAGCCAATGGACATTGGTCAAGCATGGGACTAGTCCCTTATTCTCTATCTCTTTTATTATATGATTCTAATGAGGATGTTCTTGGGTTGGAGTTGGGAAATGTGTATGATACCTGGTGCTCCCTGAAAGGACGTTTATAACTGATTCTTTGCTTTTTTATTAAGCAAAATAGACAAGACGGACAGTAAGCAAATTTACATAAACAAATAAATATAACTAGAGGAGCTTCTAATAAAGATGAAAACGTAAAAAGATAGGACAAAATAATTCAAAAGCAACACATCAGTTAAAATAAAGAGCTGCTAAACTAAAAAGCAGAGGTCTGTGTCAGCACAGCACCGCCTTGACAGGAGGGCAGTATCCAGCAGCACCACCACCATCGTAGAAACAGCAGACCTCACTGCACAGCAATTAACAAGATAAAAATGATCAACCAATCACAGATTATGTGCTGTCCAAAATAAAATATTTTTTATCAGTTTGTATAGATAGAAACAAAAGGGATTATTATCAATGACCGCTGCCATTGTGGCCTTGGGGAGACTGTACAGGCAACACAAGAGTGTAGTGCCTAGAGTTCTGATTTTAAAATTCTGTGAATTCTCAGAATAGGATTCTAAAAATACTGTAGGTAAACAATGATTAAGGTGAGATCAACCGGTGACTTCAGTTTTGTAGTTTTCTGAGGAATAATACCAATGTATTTCCCAATACTTCTTTAAAGATATATTTTCATTTTCCCAGTTTAGCTTGCAGCCATCTGATAGTTTTCTGCCCAATACTTAAAAGATCTAAGCCTTTTCAAGGTTAGCCAAAGTCAGCTAGGTTCTGCCTCCCTGGATCATGGATAAATTGGTAGCTTAACTGATTCCAGAAACAAATGGGTTTCTTAAAGCAATGAGATCTGTAGAGGAAAAAAAATGCCACAATGTGAAAGGGGCAGTGGAATAATCAGGTTGCAGATGGAAAGTCGTTTTCATTCCTATTTTTAATTTTCAAATCAAATGCAGAATTTCCTCTTCAGTTATTTTAAACTTTGCAGTTATGTCTTGCTTCCATATATTGGAATTGTTGTTATTTCCATCACTGGAATCCTAGGCTGCTTCTTATTGAGTCAAGGTATTTGTTTACTTTAACATTTATGCTGTGAATTTTCCATGATTGCCATATGGAGCCTTCTTTGTCTGGTATGATCTATCTGTGTTGCACTTCAGTTTTCATAGTTGCTAGCTGTCATGACCAATAGTCCTATTGACAGAGATTATGGGAATTAAAATCCAAGCCATCAGTGGGTATTACTTTGAAGAAGGCTGATGTAATGGAAGAAAAACAAGCATATCTTGGGAAGATGAGCTCTTATTGGTTGGATATGTTGGAATCTACTTGCAATGTCAATATAATTTCACATCTTACAGGGAAATCCTTGAGATTATTTGAGGTTTATTAAGATTTCAAACTTGTTTTGAACTACAATTCATCTTTCTCTTTCTTATATGACAAATAATGCATTAACCATTAGTTATCTCCCATTTACAGCTTGTTTTTTGGAAATCTCTACATATATTTTGCCTGGCAAGGGAAAACTTACATATCAGGTTGGTATTGTCCATATAATCCTTTGAAGCTGTGTATTCAGCCTACTGTCTCAGTCTTTGATTTTTTACAATATCTCACTGAATAGCGTACAAATGCCATTTTAAAATATGTTGTGTTCCTTGATCCTTAATCACCTACACCCAGAGAAGCAGAATAATTCACTGCCTCAGCAGTTAGATAAGAAAAGACAAAGTTTGAGTAGAAATATTTTTTTTTGCCTGATGTGGACAAGCAAATGCTTTCCCACTCTTCTATTTCCATTTCCATTTCACCTTGATCTAGCCAACTACCTACCAAGACAGCTGGATGACTTTGGGCAAGTCATTCTCTCTCAGCCCAACCCATCTCACAGGGCTGTTGTTTTGGGGAAAACAGGAGGAGGAAGGTGTGTTGAATATATTTGCCACTTTGAATTATTTGTAAAAATAATGAAGGCGGGGTACAAATAAATAAAATAAAAAATTAAGCTACAGCAGTGACATTTTGTTCACATTTTGGCTGGGGTTGGAGAGAGAAAAAATTGCCTCATGCTATGATATTACCTGTGCATTGCACAATGATTTAAGGTATTTAACGTATGTACAGGTTGCTAAGCATTTATTTGAACAAGTTTTTGCCATTTTCCATTTAAAAAACTATTCTGTATTGACCCTGGATAATGCATGAAACCTTGAAGACTAATTTTTATTGTAATAAAAAATGCATATCTATTTGGAGGTGCCATTCAATTCATCTAGGGCTTAATCCTAGAGCCACAGTACCTTGTTTTCGCAGGTGTTTGTATGTAGGTCTTTGGTTCTTCGGGTTTTCTCCCACGTAGAATTTGAAGTGTCTTGGCGATGTTTCGACGAAGTCTCATTCGTCATCTTCAGGCTGGTGCTTTCGGCTTCGTGCCTCTAGGAGCAATGAGGAGCATTGCTCCTAGAGGCACGAAGCCGAAAGCACCAGCCTGAAGATGACGAATGAGACTTCGTCGAAACGTCGCCAAGACACTTCAAATTCTACGTGGGAGAAAACCCGAAGAACCAAAGACACACACACACACACACACATTATATATATATATATATATATATATATATATATATATATATATATATATATATGTATGTATGTATGTATGTATGTATGTATGTATGTATGTATGTATGTATGTATGTATGTATGTATGTATATATATATATATATATATATATATATATATATATATATATATATATATATATATATATATATATATATATATATATGCTTTCTGAGGTTTTCGCGGGTGTTTGTATGTAGGTCTTTGGTTCTTCGGGTTTTCTCCCGCGTAGAATTTGAAGTGTCTTGGCAACGTTTCGATGAAATCTCATTCATCATCTTCAGGCTGGTGCTTTTGGCTTCTGCTTCTAGGAGCAATGTGTGGTCTAAGCTGTTTTTTCCTTTTAACTGCCAGTGGGGGTTTGAACTGATTGGCTGGGAGCTTGGCTATGTTCTGATTGGTTAGGGGCTTGGCTGTGCTCTGATTGGCTGGGGGGTTGGCTGTGTTCTGATTGGCTGGGGGAGTGTTCTGTTTGGGTGGGGGCTTTGTTGTGCTGGAGAGGTTCAAAGTGGCCAATGTTGCAGCTCTGGTCTGGCTCCTGGTCTGTGGTCTTGCCTCATCATTGGTGTGGGTTTGGGTTTGCTTTTTGCGTGGATGTGTGGAGGTGGCATCCTGTGTGTTTCTGGTGTCAATCTTTGAGTTAGGAATACGTTTGTCAATAAGGGCGGGTTTCCAAATGGCTGGTAGGCGGGAGGTATCATCTCGTTTGTTCATGCTGTGGGGGCGTTTTTCTATCTCGATGGCTTCTCTGATTATTCTGTTATTAAAATGTTCAGTTTTGGCAATTGTTCTGGTCTTTTTGAAATCAATTTCATGTCCTGTGGCTTTAAGGTGTTGGACCAGGGAAGAAGTTGGTTCCTCTCTTTTGACTGAGTTTTTGTGTTCTTCAATGCGTGCATTTATCCTTCTGTTGGTTTGTCCAATGTATGTAGTGGGGCAAGCAGTACATGGGATTTCATATACTCCTTGATTTTCTAACTCAATTTTGTCTTTAGGGTTTCTTAGGATGGTGGATATTTTTCTGTTTGTGCAGAATGCTGTTTTGACGTTATATTTGTGCAGGACTTTGCTGATCTTGTCTGTGGTGCCTTTTATGTATGGAAGGAGGGCTTTGCCGTTTTCTTGTTCTCTGTCATGGATTTTAGTGGGAGTTTCTTTTTGGATTAAGTTGGAAATCTTATTTCTTGGGAATCCGTTGGATGTTAGTACATTAGTGAGAGTGTGTAGTTCGGTTTTTAGGTGTTGTTCGTCAGCTAGGCATTTGGTTCTGGAGATGAGTGTCTTGGCTACGGAGTTGATCTGTGCTGAGTGGTGGTGTGAGCGTGCGTGCAGATAGCGGTTTGTGTGTGTTTTCTTCTGGTAGATGGTGTGTCCTAGGGAGCCATTGGATTTCTTGTAGACTAAGACATCCAGGAAGGGAAGTTGGTTATTAGCTTCTGTTTCCATGGTGAACTGTATTTTGGGGTGTAGGCTGTTGAGGTGTGTAAGGAAGTTGTCCAGTTTTCCTTTCCCATGTGGCCAGATTACGAAGGTGTCATCTACGTATCTGAGCCAGAGTTTGGGTTTGTGATCAGATTTTTTTTGTATATAGTGTTTCTTTTTTAGATAGCACCCTGTAAACCCAAATATGGGAGGAAGAAATCATTCTTTCCTTTTGCCTGTTTCAGCTCAACCCAGAGCCATCTGCAAGCACAAATATATATATGTTTTTTAAAATTGTTGACAAAGAAATAAGGGATTTCTGAGATAGCTATTTCGAGTTATTTAACTCTCTTCAGTCAGAACTCACCCAGGTTCGAATCCCGGAAGGGTGAGTTCTGACTGAAGAGAGTTAAATAACTCGAAATAGCTATCTCAGAAATCCCTTATTTCTTTGTCAACAATTTTAAAAAACATATATATATATATATATATAATAAAGCTTTACATTCTGAATAACTGTAAAACCTGCATTCCTTATTGACCAATGAGACAGAGGAAGCCAAAAGACAAGGCATAGAATCTATGCCAGTGAAGAAGAACAGACAACCAGAGAAGGAAGATACAGTCACACTGAACTTTTTAACTGGTATCTCTGTCTCTGTCTCTATTTCTATATATCTCTATATACACACACCCATACCCACTATATGTATGTGTGTATACATGTTAGCATTTATATTTGCAGTTGAGAGAACTAGACAAATCATTTGTGAAAACATTGCATTTGGTAAGATAGTTTCTTCCCTATGTTATTGTAAACAGGAATTTAAATACAATTATTATGCCTATTTAAAACTATCGACCAGCATTTTTATGCAGAGAGCTCTTCCTCTGAATATACTAGATAGGTTTGAATGCTTTTCTGCTTTTATTTCCTAATAATTGTCTAATTAAGTGGCCAACTGCCTGGCCATATTAAAACAACATGTTAATAGGCATAGCTATCTTCAAATACAGAATCTTGGTTTGATTTGTGAAAATTTACTGAAATTTGTATGAATGTAAATTTTGTTCTGTACTTTGTCTTTTGTTTCATCTGAGAAATATCCTGAATATTTTGGCAGCTTTGAATGAGTGCACTGTTCATTGCACAAGGTACAACACACTATTTTTCATTTTCACAGAAAGCGATCGTAGGACTGTCTTCATCTCTCTGACAGTGATCAGTCTAGTGGGCACCGTTTTGTTTTTTCTCATTAGAACTCCAGAAGAAACGAATTCAGAAGAAGAGGAAACCACTGCTGAAAATACTGTAGCTAGCATGTAGGTGCTAAGAAGGGTTGATTTTTTGTTGTATCAGTATATTCTTAGTCAACTATTTCTGCTCCTTTTTGAATAAGAAGAGATGCTTGTATTTAATGCAGAGAGGAATTGTAACTAGAAAACAATCCATTTGCCCCAGTTATTCAGGGTAGAAAGGATGCTTAGATCTAAACTGTACAGATACAAGATAATTTATATGTAACTATATATATAATTTATGTATGTAGGAAAATTAACTTGCATTTATATATTTTTAAGCTGCATGATACTGGGCAGACCTAATTTAATGTGTAGGGCAGGGGTGTCAAACTGTTGGCCCGTGGGCCGGACGCATCATAGCAAAACCGTGCCTACCCCATGGCTGTCAATGGCAAAATAATCGCAATACGTCATGACACGTCATGTGACGTTGCGAGTTTGACACCCTTGATGTAGGGGGAATTCATGAAAAAAGTGATGGCAAAAGTTTAATGCACATACAATTTAGGTTAGTAGTTTATTTCTGAATACTTCCTATTTTGATATTTTAAAAATGTTAATGACAAATGGTGCTGAGTAAAGGAAAACATTGATATTGACATATGATAATTATTTTCTTAATGATTTACTTATTTTTTCACTGTAAATAAATACTTGTTTTATCAGGTCTGGCCAAAGCAAAATATCAAGGGCCATGGATGCAATAAGTAAGTAAAAGTACCCAGGGCATTTTGGCATGCTCAACAAGAGTCAAGTACAAATGGTTACAATTCTTTGTAGCTTCTTTCTAATATTTCCCTCCTCAGGGAAGCAGAGGCATAATGTTAGTAGCAACATTGTTATGAATCTTGTAACATTGCCTATTTTAGGTGCAGCTGGACTAATTTCTTATCCTGCTTTGGCTCACAAAGTTGGTATAGTCCACTGATTTGTTAAGCTCCATGTTCAAAGCTGTGTGGGTACTAACAGAGAAGAGCTCATTATGATTGAGGGAGAAAGGGATATTGGAATTCAGTTCAGTTTCCCATTTGTGAATTACAAATCAGTGAAGATTCTCATCAGATCAAGTTTAATTAAATATTTTCATTTTGCCTTCTTCGTAGAAAGATCGTTCAAGTTGTGTGCTACAAAACAGATTTTGCTACTTAGTGTCACAACAGCCTATACAGGTAATGGAACAAGAGTGCAAACACCAATCTTGAAAGTTTATAATGTGTAGATATTTGTTATGTGTCATGGTTCTGAAAGAAGAAGCTAACATCGGATGTTCTTGCTTCACATTATGTCTCTATATTTTTTCTAAATGTTTTCAATCCTGCCCATTGTCTTTGGTTTCTTCATGAAAATCAGTTAGTGATGTTCCTTTCTGACATCATTGCCTTTGTAATGTCATTGTAATCCCATGGGCTTGTAAGGAAACTATAGAGAGTCCTTGACTTACGACTGGTCGCTTAGTGACTGTTTGAAATTATGGCAGATTTTCAAAAAGTTACTTTCAGCCTGGCCCTGAAGTTATGGTTATTGCAGCTCCCACATAGTTATTCACCCCTAGAATCAACTGCAGGGATGCTGCAGCGCCCTGCCTATCCAGGTCCTGGGTTGTTTCCCACCCCATTAGGCCTTACATCCTCCTCCTCACTTACCTTTAGAAGTTCTCTGTAGCTCAGGTTTTCCAAGTAGCTGCATTGAATTGCAGCCACTTGGAAAATGATAGTCATTTCCGGGATTGCACCATGTGGCCCAGCAACAGAGCAGTTTGCTTTGCTTCTCTAATCTGAGCTCTGGAGACCTTCAAAAGGTAAGTGGGTGACTCGGAGTGAGGAGGATGTTGTGCGGTCTGGAGGAGTGGGAAGGTCTGCAGCAATCCCAAAGGGTAGGAAGTGGAGTTTGGGGTGCCTTGGGTGAGGGGAAGGCCTTGGGAGCCCAGGGCTTCCCTCAGGATCCCTGAGGCACCTCCTGCTCTGGTTTATGACTTCATTGGGGGGAAGCAGGGCTGGAGGATTGTAAGTGAGGCAGTCACATGGGTGTATTTCTTAATAACCAGCATGACTTTCAACCGTAATGGGCAGATTCCATTATGGCCATGAGTCAAGGACTACCCACTGTATAGAGAATGTTCCTAAGAATTCTCTGCAGTTAAAAACTATTTTTAAAACGAAGTGCTATTGTTAAAGGGCCTTTTTTTTGGACAAAATAAAAAAACACCAAAGTAATTTTATGATTCCTTTGAATTAAAACACCATAAGTCAACTTGACAATCCCAACACCAATGCTTTCTTACTATCTACTGCTTCTTTCTGTAAAACACTGGTTGATTTCGTCTGCACTGTGGTATAAATTAATAAAACATGTTTTATACTGTAAATTGCATTTTTACCATAAATATTCCCCAAATATCACTTTCTTTGTTTGTTCCCTTTGTACAATTTTATTTTAAACTGAATTATAATACTTTTTATCTAGGATCTTTTTAATTGCTGAAATAAATCTTTGAAATTAAAGCAGTCTCTTAATTTTAGAAAGGCATAATCTAGCTCCTTGATAATCCAGGATATTTTATACTTAGAAAGATACTGAATTAAGAAAAATGTTATAATTGGTCACAGTAAGCAGCAGCATCTACTTAATGGTTGATTTTAAAAATGTCAAGCTGGATTGAATCTGATTTGAGCTTGGATAAGACTCTCCAGGAAATGACAGGGCTGTTTTGACTGAGAAATTGAAAAACAAACATCCTATATTATTGCCAAGAAAACTTCATGGACATGTTCAAGTAGTCAACATGTAAAGTTCAACTTGTGGAAGTCTTTAATTCATTTTGGAATTGAGCTGTTGAATTTGGGGAATATTTATGGTAAAAATGCAAATAATTCTGGCCCTCATGATCTGTTAGGTTACTATACAGTTAACAAACAGCAGGGATAGTCATTTTCTTTATTCAAAGAGGCGTATCCTATTCTGAAGATTGTAATTTGGGGACCATAAGATTTTGATCCACCTATACAAAGACCAGTTAATAATTTATCAGTTGGCGTAAAGACATTACATACATTGAATGTACTTGAATGTACTAATACGTTACCTATCTGTAAATTACATGTTGGGTTTTAAGTGGTGTTTGATTTTTTTAATTGAGTCTTGTGATAGCTCATTGGGATATTGGAATTTTGCTAAATAATTATAATTGAAATATTTATTGAAAGTTCCTTTGAAAGGGTTTTACTTAAGGATAAATACTTGCATATGATAATGCCTGAAATACTGTTTGGTTTTTCAAGGGCTGGAATTAACATTCTTCTCTGGAGTATATGGAACTTGTATAGGTGCTATAAAGAAATTTGGTGCCGAAGAAAAAAGTCTCATCGGACTCTCTGGTATTTTCATTGGCATTGGAGAGATATTAGGTGAGTTCAAACTGAGCCTAAAATAATAGAAAATATTTTCTGATATTTAAATAAATAAATTTGATAAATAAATGTGATCAGTAAATATGTTTGTAGAATATGCAGGTAGATAAAGTAATTTAGCAAAGAACTAAGATAATAGTTCAAAATTAATTGTTAAACTTTCAGTGTAGAGGAATGACCAAGTAGGCAGGTCTCACTCTAAGTTCTCAGTTGTCCTCACAACCTTACCATTTCAAAACAAATGAACAAAGACTAAACAAGACTCCCCAGACCATTTTCAGATGATTTCTTGTTGTTGTTTTTTGAGGGGTTTTTTTTGCTTTAAATTCATGAACAAAGTTGTCTTACATACTTATTCTTTTTGTATCACTACAGAATATGTGAATTCAGTATCTTGTTCCGTATAAAAAGTAGATATATTGTTTTGGTAGAATGACATGACTCAAGTTATTTCAGTGTAACACTATTATTAATATAGCATTGCTCCAGTTTGCTATGACACCAGGCCACTTGTTGACCAATACTTCAATTTGTTGTGACAGCAGTCTATTTATAACGCAACACTGTCAGGGCAAAGCACTGTTTATAAACAGAGCAAATCCCACTCCCATTTAGCAATGATAGTTGGGTAATGAAATGTCTGCAAGACAACTACAAAGCTCAGAGAGCTTTAGAGATCTTGCTTGACACGTACTAATCTGCACTTAACTGAGTCTCCTTAAAGAGACACCAGCAGATTACCATAGCTGAAAGCACCTTCCTTGTGGATAATGGTTGGTAATAAACTGGCAGCTATTGGAATTTTGTAATGCTGTACTGCTAAGATAGGTTCCAGCTGTTCCAATTAAGATACTTCCTTAGTGGCAGGAATCCTAAGAAACTAGTCTTCTAGAAAACAATTTCCTTTTAACATTTTCAATAAAAATCTTTTTCCTTAATTTATCCTGTGAGCGTCTGTATTAAAAAAAGCAATTTTCCGTATGGTAATAATTATATGTTCACTGTTACAGGTGGAGGAATCTTTGGCCTCCTAAGTAAGAACAACAGATTTGGCAGGAATCCAGTGGTGATGTTGGGCATCGTGGTCCATTTCATAGCTTTCTATTTGATTTTTTGTAATATACCAAATGATGCACCTATTGCCTCTATGGAAGGAACAGATAACATTGCATTCATGGAACCAAGGCATGTATTTTTGCTTCTTCCATTCAGATTATTCTTAAAAGACAAATACTGTATATATTTTTCTGCAGAGGTAGTAAATGAAAATATAGGTAGTTCACAGAATCTGGAATTATTGCCCATTTGTGGGAATTTTTTTTCCTTCTTGGTCACAGTCATGTTTGCTATAATGAATTACCAGCATTTGAAGATCTTTTTGTATGTTTTCATTGTCAGGATGAAAAATCTAACTTTCAGGTTGAAATTCCTGTATCCTGCTATTTTTTGCATTTATGTTTCCCTATTATGGAATGGAACTAGACATTTTATAGACTTTCATAACTGGAAATTCTTCAATCTGTTTGAAGATAAATGGTGTGTGTTTGTGCGTGTTAAGCTTTTCTCAGGTGAAACTATAGCTAAATGATCCCTTCAGGTACTTTAAGCTAATTTCTTGATTAATATGCAGTGTATGGTTTAATGGTCACAAACTGTAATTTAATCAAATGATAATAGAAACAAAGTATGGTGTCTATATCACATGCACAAATCCTAAAGTGGCACAGGATAATTCAAGGTAGATTTGCTCTTCTTTGCTGCAAAAAGCCAACACAGTGCTAGGCTGCATTAACAGAGGGATAGAATCAAGATCACGGAAAGTATTAATACCACTCTACAATGCCTTGGTAAGGCCACACCTGGAATACTGCATCCAGTTTTGGTCACCATGATGTAAAAAAGATGTTGAGACTCTAGAAAGAGTACAGAGAAGAGCAACAAAGATGATTAGGGGACTGGAGGTAAAACATATAAGGAAAGGTTGATGGAATTGGATATGTCTAGTTTAATGAAGAGAAGGACAAGGGGAGGACATAATAGCAGTGTTCCAATATATCAGGGGCTGCCACAAAGAAGAGAGAGTCAAGCTATTCTCCAAAGCGCCCGAAGGCAGGACAAGAAGCAGCGGATGGAAACTAACCAAAGAGAGAAGCAACCTAGAACTAAGGAGAAACTTTCTGACAGTTAGAACAATTAACCAGTGGAACAACCTGCCTCCAGAAGCGGTGAATGCTCCAACACTGGAAGTTTTTAAGAAGAGACTGGACAGCCATTTGTCCAAAATGGTATAGGGTTTCCTGCCTGAGCAGGGGGTTGGACTTGATGACCTCCAAGGTCCCTTCCGACTTTATTATTATTGTTATTGTTATTGTTATTATTATTATTATTATTATTATTATTATTAAAATGGATGGATCTGAACCCATTTGGTTCAAGTACTGGAAATCTATAAAGTTACACTGATTAAAAAAGGCACCATAGCAAAACAACATCAATCTTTTTCTGTTTGACATAAAATGCCATGACAGTGTTATGAGGAAGAGGCATATTAATTTTGATGATTATTGGGCCTTACCTGAAACCAGTCACTCTAACAGAGAACACTATTAATAGTCCCACTCACAACATATTGAAGGTTGGAAGAATTATAAGAAAGGAATTCCATTGTTGTCCACTATTTTGTAAATGTATGTCAAAGGTTATGTACAAACAAATGATATACAATTCCTGAGAGAATGTGATATTAGAGAAAAGTGGCCCTATAGCATTTATTCTGATATCTGTGCTAAATAAACTGTAATGTGTGGTTTTAATGTTTTTTATATACAATATTTTAATTATTTTTAAACTGCAGTTTTAAAAATAATTTTGGTATTTTAATATTTGTTTATCAGCCACCCAGAGTCATACATTTAATACAGGTGGCTATATAAATTAATTAAATGAATAAGTAAAACGTAGAAATACTCTGAAATGGTTTTCTCCAATTTTGCAGCATAAAAATGTTTTGGGAATACATCACACAATGAAAGACTGGATTGGGAAAGGCTGTTTTAAAAAATATCATGTTCATATAAAATATCTCTTTACTAATCTTCTGTGATTGGCCACTTTTCTACTTGTATTTCTCAATCCTGAAAAAAATCAGAAATGATAGAATTGAACATAATACTGTTTTTCAGTTATAATTTTGAGTTTATTGTTTACTGCTTCTTTATTTTAGCAAAGAACTGGCCATTTTTTGCAGTTTCTTACTGGGCTTTGGAGATAGCTGTTTCAACACTCAACTCCTTAGTATTTTGGGATTCTTGTATTCTGAAGACAGTGCACCTGCCTTTGCAATATTTAAATTCGTTCAGGTAATATCTATTTCCAAGTGGCAGAACCAGATGGTGATGATGTTCAGTGCCTTTTTGTCAGTTTTTGACTCCTAGCAATTGCCTGGACTACAGATAGCCCTCGACTTACAACGAATTGTTTAACAAATATTCAAAGTTACAACAGCACTGACTTATAAACAGTCTCCAGACAACCATCATAGCACCATCACCCCTCATGGTCACTGGCACTTAGCAACTGGCATGTATTATTATATAAAATTGAGCATGACTCCCTTAACAAACTCCTTGCTTAGCAATGGAAATTCTAGTCCCAATTATGGTTGTAAGTCGAAGACAATTGTAATCCCTTGGCGAGATTTTTTGGAAGTGATTTTCCTTCTTTCTATGGCGGAGAAAGAATAACTGGCCCAAGGTCACCCAATAGGCTTTGTACCTAAAGTGGGACTAGAACTCACGGCTTCCCAGTTTCTAGCCTGATACTATTAAACCCAGAAGATAAGTCTTCCATTTTCGTTGTGTAAAATGTCTGAGCAAGTCATAGCATTTAGCTGACCTTGTCTCACTTGATTATTAAGCGCAATTAGGCATGATAATATTTGGCAAGGAACTACCAGAAATCCCTACAGACTCGGCTAATCCCCCCACCCACGATTACCACATTCTGGAAGTAGTACCATACAATATATTGCTATACAGTTGCCAAAGAATTTTATGGATCTATCTGTTTAGTCATCAGAAATTGAGCATGGCTTAAAGGAAACTTTGCCCTTTGTGCTAGGAAAAAGGGACAGTAAAATTAATTTCTGAGAAAAGTGTCTGTGATATTATCAGGTAAAAACTATAAAGGAACAGTTGAAATACTGTGCTGGATTTTGTGTACACAAACAATACTCTCCCCAAAAGTAATATGTATGTTGGACATGTCCAGTTTGGAACAAGTGTATTTGCTTCTATAAAGAAATACGATTAGGAAAGTTTATGTTCCAGTAATTAAAAGTGGAGGTGAGATGACATTAAAAATCAATGTTATAACTCAGTTTGTCATTAAGATTGCATTTACAACCTGTTTTTTTTCTCCTTTTCAGTCTATCTGTGCAGCTGTGGCTTTCTTCTACAGCAACTATTTGTTTCTTCAGTGGCAACTTCTAATAATGACAATCGTTGGATTTTTTGGGACAATTACGTTTTTCACAGTGGAATGGGAAGCAGTAGCCAAAAGTATAGGTTATCGCAACATTTGATAAGTGCAGTGTGGTCATCCTGAGGTAGTAGTCACCTTTCCAAACCACAAGTTGATTGGAAATACAGATATATTTAAAACCACAATTCTAAATGGTTTTATTCCCTTATTAATCAGTACTGGTGGAGATCACAGACTACAATGTGGGAAAAAAAAAACCCTGTAGAGGGGACAGAGAGGCACTCTTTTAATCAGGTCTACTTGAGTTTTAAGAATAGACATTATGGAAATTCTACTATTGCTGTTCTTTTAATACACACATGGTTATTCGAACCCTAATCAAATTCACTGAGACTTGAAATAACGTATAGGATTGCAACCTTACCATATGTATTTTTTTCTGTAAAATTCATTGTTGTAGATTTCTATTAAGAGCATATGGAAAATGGAAAGTGAATTCCTAACTGAAATAAACCCATTGTATTTTACATGTTCTGACAGACAGTTCTGAATAGATTGGAATTGGTGGAATTGAAACCTGGAACACTTTGATTATTCTGGGTTTGCGCTGAAACAATTCTGGAAGGGTCTTACAATCTCAAGCATTTTGCCCAGGTATATTTTTCTCTTTCTCTGCATAGGCTGTAAATTAGCCTGCTTGCTGATTCTTCCATCAGGGTATTCCTTTTCCTACTTCCCCTTAGATGCTGCTGATTTCTTTTTCAAGTGTGATATATCTATTCATAGGATCTCCCTTTGCTTACCTCCCCTAAATTGATGCCACCAATATATCCAACTGGTCTGTTCACCCAACCATGCATCCATCCGTATTCTTAGTTACTTCCTTCCCCTACTCCCTGCCAGACACACTTGCTGATGTCATTAGCTTTTTCATGTTACCTGTCTCTGAAACATTTCTATTGGAACATGTATGTTCCAGGTCTGAATGTGGGCCACCCAAAACAACACTTCATATATGGAATGTATTGTATCTACTTACTTTGCATTGATTTGCTGAACATCATCAGAGGAGCCAAAGTATAGCACTAAAGTGCAAAATAAGGATGTTTTGCCTTTTGTTTGCTGTTGTACACTTAATATTTATGTTTGTAAAATAGGTGGAACCACATCATATGTAGAGTTCAGGTTGGATGTCTGGGGAATATTTTTGTTACATGCATATTTTAGAGCTTTTTAATATATTTGTGAACTCAGAATATTGGAAGCTGCCATTAGTTTTCAGAAGTCATGAGAAGAAAAGACTAAGAATCACAAAAAGAGTTCATTTGAAGGCCTGTTCACTTGAAGGCTGTTTATTGCCCACCCAGTACAGGGACAAGTATGATTCTTAAATATTTAATTATATTATCAGTTTATAGCTTCAATTCGTTATGCACTACATTTTAGTGCCATATTTTCACTAGGGAGACAAGCAGTCAGATGTTATGAATGTATATTCTACAATATCTACAAATATTTTGTCAGGTGCTAAACTGTGTAGCATACCTAAAATGTTTGATTGATTAATCAAGACAATTTTTCTTTTAATTCACATGTGAATCTACCGGTATGTATATTCAAATTGCAATCAATATTCACCTGGGACTGAGAGTAAACTTTAGTAAATTCAGAGGAGCTTCTTAGTTAATTTCATGTAGGACTGACACTAATCAGTTAAAACATATAGTTGATTTAGACGTTCTTTGATTAAATAGTAGACATAAATTCAATTCAGCTTTTTGTATGGAATGCACTTTGCCTCCAAAGAATTGTCTAATCTCTGGGCTACTTTCACAAATAAAGAATAAAGAACAGACAATGATACAACCCAATCCTCTCTGCCCCTCCCCCAATTGCTTTAATTGAGGAATATCACAATCTTATATAATTATGGAACTCATTAGTAAGGGTTTGGCATTCTCAATGCGGAAGATGTCTGAAGTCAGCTATAAGGGAACATAATTGTGATCAGTTCTAGAAAAATGTGGACACAGAGCTGTATCTCAGTTTTGAAAGTAGCATGCTTCAAAACCTCATTATTGCTGATTTGTATATAAAATAATAATATAGTATATACACAAAATAATTTGTGTATAAAATAATATTTTTGCTTACCATTCTGTTGAAACAGTACTATGTGGAGAAACAGTACTACATAAAAACAGTGAATGGTTTCTGTGTTCAGTATATACTTTCTTATTTGTACCTCTCAGATCATGGCAGCATTGATACTGAATGCCATTTATTTAGTAGTCTAGCCATAATGACTAATCATTTTAAGAGGCATATCTGTCAATACTAAGCGCTCGGGGAAATTTTGGCCATTTAGCAAGGCAATTTTTATTAACAGATTTCAAAGTGGTAACTTATATACAGCAAAAAGAATTACAGAATTGATTTTATTTCATAAAACCAGGAACATTAAAATCTTTCCAATTCTGCTCCATGTGAAGATAACAGATGATAGGTTTAATTGATTTGTTCCTTAGATCCAAACAAATAATTGCCAAAAAAACCTGAAGTAATTTTAAGCCAAACTATTTCCTTGTAAGCATCCCTTTAAGTTTGTAATCCAGCATCATGTTTGTGGATGTGAGAGCTAAGGATTACCTATAAAGCCCTTTATGGCATTGGACCAGGATACTTACGGGACCGTCTTCTGCCACATACTTCCCTACAACCGGTGAGAGCGCACAGGGTCGGCCTCCTCCAGGTCCCGTCAGCGAAACAATGTCGTCTGGCGGGTCCTAGGGGGAGGCCCTTCTCTGTTGTGGCGCCCACCCTCTGGAACCTACTGCCCCTTGAAGTCCACGCTTCTCCCACTCTCCTGGCCTTCCGAAAGAATCTTAAAACCTATCTTTGCTGGCAGGCCTGGGGATGATTGTGGATCGCTGTTTGAATGATGTATGTGTGTTGGGTTTTTTATTTTTAAATACTTTTTCTGATTTGGACTTAGACTGTGATTGATGTTTTATATATGTTGTAAGCCGCTCCAAGTCTTCGGAGAGGAGCGGCATATAAGTTCAAATAATAAATAAATAAATAAACAAATTGTCAGCATAAATAATTTTGATTAAAAAACAAAAATAGTTTGCCTATAGATTGGCCTAGAAGTGGTTATTTGTGTCCTTGAAATACAGTTTTGATTCTGAACATTGGCAGAAAGCAAAATTACCAAAGACCCTAATGATGCTCAGCCTTTGTAAAGGTAGGGAATTAGTGCCAATATTAATTGCATCTATTCAGGTGATATAGATGCTCATTAAGAGAGGCTGGGATACTGACAGGAAAGGGATTAGTTTGAGCAATTAGATATTGGCACATTTGCTTAGCTGCTCCAAATGGTTACGTCCAGCCAAATGATTTCATAAACTAGCCATTTTGATTTTGTTAATATAGTTGTGTTATCTCTAGATGTTTGTCATTTTTTAAATTATGAAACTATTCTCAGTTACATGTGGATTGAAATACTTTTAAAAATTAATACTGCTTATTTCTTTTTATGATTACAGAAATAAAACTGAACAAGATCAATAAATAATTTTTGCAAAAAAAACCACTTCAGAGGCTTTTAATATAATTGTACTGTATGCAGTGATTATGCTCTTTTCAAGAACGTATGGTTGTTAAAAAATAGCAATGTAATTGTGTTGTAGTAATAACCTGTTTCACCATGTATTTGATAATGGCATTAATTGCCCTTAATTTTATGCTGGTTTTAAACCATTTTATAAATACTGCTAATGTTAAATGGAATTCTAACACACTGGCATTTTAAAAACTCATAACGTTTATTTTTCTAAAACTGAAAGTAGCTTATAAAACATTTATAACATACAGTAAAAACTGTCCTGAAGTTTAAAGTGAAGTCAATATACTATCTCTCCCTACCAGAAGAAGCTGTAGAATCTGACTATTTTTTCCCAAGGAATGAAAGTAACACAACACAAACTATTCTTATATGTGCATACCGTACCTACCTTTCATTTCTATCCCATAAGTGAAATAGGTTTACCATTGTTAACACTTCCAGTATTAAAAGTTGTGGGTTGTTGTTTTTTTTCTTTTTCTTGGTGGCTCTTAGGGCAGCCCCTAGTAGTAACAGCTACATTGGGAATTTTTTTAGAGTTTAAAAAGGAAATTATTTTTTTGAGGTTATGTGATTTTTATTTACATCTTCTGAGTGTGCAAGGAATAGAGATGATATAAAAACACACATCCAAGACAAGTAAACTTTCACTTCCCTTTTCCTGTTCACCCAAACTAACCCAGACTAAGTCTGGGGTTGCCATTAGCTGATAAAATACAATAACAGCTGCCAGGGGCATAAAATCCATTGTGTTTTGCTACCCATCTCACAGAAATAGCTGAGGAACTACCGGTAGTAATGGGTGGGATAGGGTGTTGATACCATCTGTTCCAGGCTAAGATAAACACACCCCTCCCCAATGGGCCATGACAGCCTTGCTTGTTGTCACTCTGCTACCAGCTGTCTATCAAAACTGCAATAGTACTAGGCTACTCTGCTAGAAGTTCTCTAAATCCTACTACATCTACATGGAGGGAAGTGTGTAGTGGGGTGCCCCAGGGCTCTGTTCTGGGTCCAGTGCTCTTCAACATCATCAACGATCTGGACGAGGGGATAGATGGGGAACTCAGACGACACCAAGCTGGCAGGAATAGCCAACACTCCAGAAGACAGGCTTAGGATACAGGAGGATCTGGACAGACATGAACACTGGGCGCTCTCTAACAAAATGAAATTCGATGGTGAAAAAAGCAAGGTTCTACATTTAGGCAAGAAAAACCAAATGTACAGGTATAGTATAGATGGTACCTTGCTCAATAGTAGCAACTGTGACAGGGATCTCGGAGTCCTAGTGGACAATCACCTAAATATGAGCCAGCAGTGTGCTGCAGCTGCCAAAAAAGCCAACACAGTGCTAGGCTGCATCAACAGAGGGATAGAATCAAGATCACGTGAAGTGTTGATGCCACTTTACAATGCCTTGGTAAGGCCACACTTGGAATACTGCATCCAGTTTTGGTCACCACGATGTAAAAAAGATGTTGAGACTCTAGAAACTAGAGTACAGAGAAGAGCAAGAAAATGATCAGGGGACTGGAGGCTAAAACATATAAGGAACGGTTGGTGGAATTGGGTATATCTAGTTTAATGAAGAGAAGGACGAGGGGTGACATGATAGCACTGTTCCAATATCTCAGGGGCTGCCACATAGAAGAGGGAGTCAGGCTATTCTCCAAAGCGCCTGAAGACAGGACAAGAAGCAACGGATGGAAACTAACCAAAGAGAAGCAACCTAGAACTAAGGAGAATTTACTGACAATTAGAACAATCAGTGGAACAACCTGCCTCCAGCAGTTATGATGAATGCTCCAACACTGGAAGTTTTTAAGAAGAGACTGGACTGCCATTTGTCTGAAATGGTATAGGGTTTCCTGCCTGAGCAGGGGGTTGGACTAGATGACCTCCAAGGTCCCTTCCAACTTTATTATTATTATAACCTTTGTGGAACTGAAGTGGCCCCCCATTTGTGCTCTCATGTCAGATCCTGGTCATTTGGCAAATCCTCTTCCTTTCTTTTTCTATGTAATGCCGACTTTCCGTATTTTTATGTAATTCAGTTGTTTGCTATATTTGGTGGGGGAGAGGACAGAATATTTCCTGATTTATGCTTTTAATTCCTTCTAATGTATAGTCAGTGGGTGCATTGCTACTCCATATTGTAGCATATTTTTTTGAATCTTGTATAATTTTATGCTTTCCCATGTCTTTCTTCTCTATTACTTCAGTTGGTCTCTTTGGCCAATCGAAAGGCCCTTAATATTTTAAAGTAGTCAAGAAACAAGATCTTTCTGTCAAGGGAATTGTTAATATTTCTATTTGTTTTTCAGTCTCATTCATTTCGCCAAAATGTTGAGGTAATGAGAAAATTGAGAACCAGTTTGGTTTAGTGATGAAGATGCTGGCCAAGAAATCAGGAGACAGAGAGTTCTTGTCCCGCCGTAGGCATGAAAAACTGTCTGTCTCAGCCCAACCTACCTTGCAGGGTTGTTGTTGTGAGGAAAAGAGGAAGAGGGAGGGGTATTAGCTGTGCTGACCACCTTCAATTATATATAACAAAAAAAATCAGATTAAAAAAATCTTGAAAAAAAAAGTTGTGGAAATGTGCTCCCTCAACTGCCCTAGTTGGAAGTTTCCAACTGTTCTTTGGCCCAGTGCTGAGATGGTCTGCCTACCATTTGAGGATATACAGTATCATCAAATCAGAGCCTCCATCTTGATGTCAGTTGATACAGGCTGAAGCTGTATCAAGATGGTCCAGCAGGAAAACAGTGTTTCTCATAAAACAAAACAAATCTTCACATGCCAACATCCAGATTTTTATGGAAGATGACTGAGAGAGATCAACATGTCTCTCTGTCCTTCCTTCCTTCCTTCCTTCCTTCCTTCCTTCCTTCCTTCCTTCCTTCCTTCCTTCCTTCCTTCCTTCCTTCCCTTCCCTTCCCTTCCCTTCCCTTCCTTTCTTCCTCCTTTCATGCCTTCTTTCATCTCACCACTATGTCTTCCGTCAATCAAAATCACCTCTGACTTGATTTCAATTATATTAATGCCTTTACAATGTTTACATGATTTAAACAGGAAACCAGTGTGCTCAGGGCCAGTTATTCTTTTTTATAACGCAACTGAGCATTTCTGATTGATAACTGCATCCAGCTCCATATATCTTTCAACCTAATGACAAATGACGTTGAAGGCAATATTATGCATTCTCTCCGTCTAATCTATTTGCAGTGTTTTGTGATGGGGAAAAATGCAATTCCAGCTGAAATGCCCTTTTGCAACCATTCTGAAGCTGATTTCAATATAATCAAGTCCATGACAAAACAAAAATATAATGCGTAAAAGCTCCAGTCTTGCCTCATAAATCTCCATATGACCAGAGAAATGCCAGCTGGGCCCTTCCCTCTTTCCCTGCCAGTTGAAAAGTTTCCTCTAATGAAGTTAATGCCCACCAACACTGACAAGGCAAGCCACCAGAATATAAACTGACAGCAAACTGCACTCCTTACTAGCACTGATGATGTTACCTATGGTAATTTGGGTAATGAAATATCTGCAAGAAAACAAGCAAGATCAGAGAGCAACAAGGACCCCTCAGTTTCCTCTAAGTCTGAAAAAGCATTAGGAATAGGCCACTATTGAATTATCTTTCTGTTTTAATTCATGGATTGGCAAATGACTCTTCCCTCTGCTGCTTCTATTTTAATATCATTTTAATTTATATTTTAAATTATATATCACTAAATTGGAGCCATTTTACTAGCCAAAGAGAAGATAGTGAGTGGCAAAACAACAGACAAGGACAAACCACTTCCATAATCTTAAGTTTAAAGTCCTAGGGATAATGATTGCAAGCAAACAACTATTTTTTCATGAAATCTGATTGGATTGTTTTGTTTGGTGATAATAATGTAGCGTTCATGGTTGTACTCACTATATAAAGGGAAGCAATCAGACTGGGCATAATCTGGGTTATATTAGAATAGACATTGCTGTTTTATCAACTCAACAGCAATCTGTGCCAGTTCACCAAAGGGAAAGGATTTAGACTAGGCTGTCCTGACCTTCATTCCACTCAGTCTAGGCTGATCTGACCTTCATTCCTTCTCCTGATACCATGGAAATTTTCCAGTGGGTCCAGACACATAGACTTGATCAATTTATGTACAAATATAATTGCTCTCACTACAGAGTTGAAAAAGGAAATAATCCTGTATGAACATCATTCAGCTTTGTTTAATGTATAAGTTTTGATATTGTGCCATATAGCTGCAATTGGATAATAGTAAGTCACAATCACCTGGATCCAAATCGTGCATTTCTATGGGACTTCTGGATTTTTATGTTAGGTACCAATATTTTCATGACAGATCCTTTGCTATTTTTATTGTACATAAAGTATGGGATATTGAATTCTATTTGGGTTCACCCATACTAAGGTACGTGTTTTTGTTTTAACAAGCCCTAATGGCTATATTCTCATATAATTCCATGAACCGTAATTTACAAATCACAATGGGTAGATCAACAATCATCCTTAAACAAAACCAAACAAATATCCTGTGGTGATCTCAACTTTTTCTCGCTATTTTATCAGTTGTACCATCAATCAGTAGTGTTCATAAGAAACCACAGTGATGTGAAAATGACAACAGGCAGCAATTACATCACCACAAATACCATAATTACATACCTGTGTTACATGTCTGATGTGAATATGCAAGATACTCCATTTGCACGATGACATCATCATATTTGCATCATCATTTCCTTTCTTTTCCCGCTCCTTTGAAGGCACCAGTGGCTTCCATGGAACCATCTAAAGCAGTATTTCTTTAAAGTGTGGTTCCCCCAAGAGTCTTTCAGGGCTCCTGTAAATCAAAATTATATCCCAGCCTATACCGTATTGAAAAATAATACAATATTAAAAGCTCACCCAACAATCATGGGAAGTGGCAGCAGCGAATGTGTCAATTTTTATCTTTAATACAGTAAAGATCAATAAATATAACATATATAAACAAAAGCTGTTTTGGGATCCTCCACAAGGAGAGTAACCATTTTTTTTTAATAAAAAGGAATTTGCGGGTAATCTGCCTTGCGGGGATGTTAGTAAGTCCCAGCAGCCCATTGGGGTAGAGGGAAGAGTCAGGAAGCCTTGGAAGGCATTATTTGATAGCAGGGATACCATGTACATGTTGAGCATCTTAGTTTCAAGTGAGATAATAATGTAAGCCAGTTTGGTCTAGTGGTCAGGCTAGGAACTAAGAGTTCTAGTTCTAGATTTAGGGATGAAAGCCGGCTGGGTGACTTTGGATCAGTCACTCTCTCTCAACCCAACTCACCTCACAGGATTGTTGTGAGGAAAATAAGCAGACAACAGAGTATTAAATATGAGTTATTTATAAAAATAAAGGTAGGGAAATAAATAAAATTTTAATAAATAGATAAATATACCTGGTGCCTAACACCCCCCCTCTCAAACCATCTCTTGTCATGCTAGCATTGTGGACCTTGGAGTCGTAGCAGTGATGTGGTTTTTTTATGTGCAAGATGGATTATTTGTGGTAGAAAAAATGGTGAGATAAAGATTCCAGAAACATCAGGCTGAAGAGAACATGATGGCAATATGTCATTAAGATTTCCCTACCAAATGTTTTTCCAGATACATTTGTCTAGAAAGGCTTGTAAATTTGGAACTTACCTATTTTTCATCTAACCACGGCAGATGGCACTGTTTCACACTGTTACCTCAATTCCTTCTCATACTGTGCAATTGTACATGAAAATCAATTTCAGGAGCAAGGGGGGGGGCTTGGTTGTGATTAAGATAGAAGATGGAAGAGAATCACTTGAAATGTAATAAGCTTTTCTAAGTTCCTAGGTTTATTTAAAATTTAAATAAAACCAAGGAAGATACAAAACCTAATTTTGTGCCAATTTTGAATGTTTATTTAGCAATAGCATTTAAGCTTATATACCACCTCATAGTGCTTTACAGCACTGTCTGGGTGGTTTACAATGAAGAAGCACTATTTGCATATTGCCCACAACAATTTGAGTCCTCATTTTACTGACCTCGGAAAGATGGAAGGCTGAGTCAACCTTGAACCCTGTCAAGATCAAACTCCAGGCTGTGGGCAGAGTTAGTCTGCCATACTGCATTTTAACTACCATGATTATAGTCAGGAAGGAGAGTGGCACTACTGTTGAAGGAACTTGGGCCTGGACTTTGTCCTCTTCATTGTACTGAAAAAGTCTATCCATGGAGGAACAGCACAAAGACCCATTTGAGTGGAAACCTGTGTGTAAACAGCAGCTTTGTAGGTTTTTTTCCCCCCACACTACAATCCTTGTGCCCTTTCCTATCCCAGACCTTTGAAGAATATCCCCTCCCCTCAGATCAGGATAGCTCCAATCCTTCTGACTTTTAGAAAAGAAAGCCTTTGTGACCATGCAGATGAAATGGGATGTGTGAATTTGAGTGGGATGGGGTGGGTATTTTCCTTGGGATGGTGTTTCATACTGCTGCCATTATTATTCATTTTCTTGTTTGTTTGTTTGTTTAAAGTGGGGGCAGCTTCAGAGAAGACTCATCTCCAAGGTGCCATCAAATGAGATTACATTATTATTGGGATCTGGAGCATGTTAGTCCTGCCACACCATCTTATTGGCAGAAACAGTTGAAGAAAGTCAGTCCTATAGACACTCAGACCTTGAGCCATGAACTGATTCGTATGTTTATAATGGTGGTGAGCTGCTGATTGGCTTTTCCTGCTATATTGTGACCCCCCTTTTTTTAGGTAGGTTTCCTCCCCACTTTTTCTGTTTTTGCCACGAGAGTTCCAGCTTGCAGCTGGTCCTCTCCTCTTTCAATAAAACCTTGAAACTGCAAGAAAAAGCACTGAGAACTATCTCAGTGTTAAGTCCTTGACAGTTGCATTAAGTGATTGCTGCCCAGAAAATAGGTCAGCTGAAGAGGTGATTAGATCTTCTCCTTGGCCTAGAAGTAGCCAAACAGCCACCCTGCAATTCAGTTATCCAACTGCCTTGTGGTATTGTAGATATTACATTCAGCTTTCATCCCAGTAAAGAAAGGTTGCTTTTTGAAAAAAAAAATGCCTTTGGAAAGGCGGGATCAATGAGGCTGTACTTTGATGGATCACATTCCTTTTCAAACGTTGACACGTTTATTAGAGTTTTATTTCTTTAAAGGGTGGGTTTAAATGGTGTCAAAACTAAAAATGTGCCAGAATATTCAGATAAATCACAATAAAATGATTGCCTGAAGAGGCAACCAGAAATGAAAAAAAATTTATGAAGAAGAAAAGGCATAAAAATGACTTAAAGATGAAGGGGAGATTACAGATGTTCCTTTTGTAAATCAGAGGTGGGAATTTTTGGTGCATCAAAGTTGCTGACACACTGTCTTTCACAAAATGAAATTGAATAAAGGGAATGATAAATAACCTCTTCTTAAATCAGGCAAGTTCATCTTTATTATTTTCATTTTTTCTCTATGTACAGGTATCATATTAAATTATGTGTTGTTTACTCATGGGCTATTAAATAATGTGCTATTGGTTGCATTCACCTAATTTACTAAGACAAAACCACAGTTAACAAGTGATGGAATCAGTGACCAATCATTGCAGGGCACAAAGGTGTCTGACTGCCTTTCGCAGTGTTTATTGCTTTTTATACAGGTATTCCAAATAGCATAACTAGAGGACCTCCAAGTTCCCTTCCAGCTCTGCTCTGTTCTGTTCTTGGTGTGAGACTGAGCCTGGCCTGAAATGTCCAGGAATGACAGTGCTCAAAAGGTGACACCCCTTATGGAGAGAGATGTGTGCATGTCACAGAATGGAAAAACCGGCTGAGTCCCATGAACTGTCGTAATTATCTCTCTCTACCCCTTTTGATTTGCATCCTGGGCAAGCGGTGATCTCTGTTTACCGAAACTGACCAGCAGAGGGCACTCTTCCCTCGCTTCTGCTTCATATTGTTTCCTCTCCCGCTTACCCAGCGTCCTTCTCCAGCTTCACAAGTCACTTTGCGCTACGCCGCCGCCGCCGCCCTATGAAGGTGCCCTTTCCAATATCTCACTCCCACTGCCAACAGGAGACTTTCAATTAAACTTAGCCCCGGTCGGATCTAACAAGAAGCCTGCCTCTTAAACCGCGAAGGTTATCAGCTAGTGTAGGTCTGAATTGCTGCTTAAAGGAGGGTAGGGATGGGAAAGCTCTGTCGCGTGATGTGATTCACACGCTCTCGTCCTTTCTCTCTCTCAGTGGATTGCTTTCTCATCATCCTTACGTGCACCCGAAATGTATTGATTACTTCAAACGAACGTTTTGAAGTGTTTCTCAACCTTGACAATTTTAAGGCATGTGGACTTCAACTCCCAGAATTCCACAGCCAGCATTGCTGGCTGTGGAATTCTGGGAGTTGAAGTCCACGTGCCTTAAAATGGTCAAGGTTGAGAAACACTGTTACCGTAGAGACTGTCTTTTGTAAGCATCTCATTCATTCTAGAAGGGGTCTTAATGCATTCAGTGTTAATTATAGGAAGGAGTTCCGTTTTGCTTTTTCTTCCATCTTCTGAAATAAAAGAATATATGATCATTTTAAACATTGTCCCTTCCCTTCGTATCTGCAGAGTAAGGCATTCTGCATGAGGCAGCCGAATGAAGAGGGCAGTGATTAAAATATTATTTGATTGAGGGAACAATTCAAATCCCATCCTAGTTGTGTTTTATGGTAGGGAGAAACTCTGCCACATAATTTGCATGCAGATTACCCTAAGAAATTAAGCTTATATACATACATCCTTAGAGTTAGGTTTGATTTTTAGTTGTGTCAGGACAACAGTTTAAATTAGGTGCTTTCCATTTTCTTCTTCCAAGAACTTTAAATTTCCAGCTTATTAGACCTCAGGAAGGAGACTGGATCCAAAACTTCCTTTGTTTATGGGCTGCAGAAATGAGACATACACTATATCGGGTCTGCAACCTTGACAACTTTAAGACTTGTGTGCTTCAGCTACCAGAATTGTGGGAGTTGAAGTCCACAAATCTTAAAGTTGTCAAGGTTGCAGACCCCTGCACTAAGTGGTAGCAAAGGCATACATAAAACTCAAAATATTTGCTGCCGTCTAGTGGCAAATCTAGTAGACTTACCTCTGCCTGTCCCCTCCTGCTTCCCTTGTGGAGGCATTCTTCTGAAGTCACTGAAAAATGATTTGGATTAAGGTTTTATTATTATTATTATTATTTATTATTATTAATTTAATTTCTATGCCGCCCTATTCCGGAGAACTCAGGGCGGCTCACAGCATAATAGAAATTACATACATATAAAAAACCCTTAAGTTAAAAAAAAACAAAAAACAAAAAAACAAAAAACCAATCATTCCACAAACGTACACTGGCTAGGGGCAAGATGTTAGCTGCCCCAGGCCTGCCGGCAAAAGTGTGTTTTAAGCAATTTACGAAAGGCGGAGAGGGTGGGGGCGACACGGATCTCCGGGGGAAGTTGGTTCCAGAGGGCCGGGGCCGCAACAGAGAAGGCTCTTCCCCTAGGCCCCGCCAGGCGACACTGTCTGGCTGACGTGACCTGGAGAAGGCCCACTCTGTGGGCCCTAACCGGCCACTGGGATTCATGAGGCAGCAGACGGTCCCGTAAATAACCTGGTCCGATGCCATGTAGGGCTTTATAGGTCATAACCAACACTTTGAATTGGGTTCGGAGACCAATTGGCAGCCAATGCAGCTCGCGGAGTGATGCCGAAATGTGGGCATTTCTAGGCAAGCCCAACACTGCTCGCGCGGCTGCATTCTGCATTACCTGAAGTCTCCGAACATTTTTCAAAGGTAGCCCCATGTAGAGAGCATTGCAGTAATCGAACCTCGAGGTGATAAGAGCATGAGTGACTGTGAGAAGAGACTCCCGGTCCAAATAGGGCCGCAACTGGTGCACCAGGCGAACCTGGGCAAATGTTCTCCTCGCCACAGCCGAAAGATGATATTCCAAATTTAGCTGTGGATCGAGGAGGACGCCCAAGTTGCGGACCTTCTCCGAGGGGGTCAAAAGCTCCCCCCCCAGGGTAATGGACGGATAGATTGAAATATCTTTGGAAGGCAGAACCCATAGCCACTCCGTCTTGTCGGGGTTGAGTTTGAGCCTGTTGGCACCCATCCAAACCCTAACAGCCTCCAGACATCGGCACATCACTTCCACTGCTTCACTGAAATGACACGGGGTGGAGATGTAAAGCTGGGTATCATCAGCATACTGATGATATCTCACCCCATGTTGTCTGGATGAAACCAGAGGTTTCATGTAGATATTAAACAGCAGAGGGGAGAGGACCGATCTCTGAGGGACCCTACAAGGGAGGAACCTAGGGGTTGACCTCTGACCCCCTGCCAACACCGACTGCGACCGACCAGTGAGGTAGGAGGTGAACCACCGCAAAACAGTGCCCCCAACCCCCAACCCCTCCAGTCGGTGCAGAAGGATACCATGGTCAATGGTATCAAAAGCTGCTGAGAGGTCAAGTAGCACCAGGATAGTGGATAATCCCTTATCCCGGGCCCGCCAGAGATCATCCGTCAGCGCGACCAAAGCAGTTTCTGTGGAGTAGCCGAGCCTGAATCCTGACTGTTGAGGGCCCAGATAATCGGCCTCATCCAAGGACCGTTGGAGCTGGAGTGACACCACCTTCTCAACAACCTTCCCTATAAAGGGAAGATTGGAGACAGGACGGTAGTTGTTTAAAACAGCTGGGTCCAGGGAAGGCTTCTTGAGGAGGGGGCGCACAATTGCCTCCTTGCAGGGAGCCGGAAAGGACCCCTCCCTCAAAGAAGCGTTGACAATCTCCTGAACCCAGCCCCGCATCACCTCCCTGCTGGCCGAAACCAGCCAGGAGGGGCACGGGTCCAATAAACAGGTGGCGGAGCTCACAGCTCCAATGGCCTTGTCAACTTCATCAGGTGCTACCGGGTCAAACTCCTCCCACACAACAGGATCAAGATGAGTCCCTGTCATCTCGACTGAATCATTATCAGCCGATACTGCATTCCAATTGGAGTCAAGGTCCATCCGAATCTGGGCGATTTTATCCGCGAAAAACTTATTAAAGTCCTCAGCACTACCCTGCAAGGGTGCATCAACTCCCCCCTGATTAAGGAGGGAGCGAGTTACCCTGAACAGGGCAGCTGGGCGGGATTCCGCAGATGCAATCAAGGCGGAATGATACGCGCATCTTGCCGCCTTGAGCGCCACCTGATAAGTCTTGATATAAGATCTTACAAGTGTTCGGTCAGATACGGATTTACTTTTCCTCCATCGCTTCTCTAGGCGTCTCTTCTGGCGCTTCATCCCCCTGAGTTCCTCAGTAAACCAAGGAGATCTCCTGGGTCTGCTACCACAGAGAGGTCGCAGTGGCGCAATCTGGTCAAGAGCCCCCTTCGCAGCCATATTCCAGGCCGTAACCAGGGACTCTGCCGAACTGTGAATGAGAGAATCCGGTATTTCCCCAAGCGTCCTCTGAAAAGTCTCTGGATCCATCAGACGCCTGGGGCGGAACCACCTAATCGGTTCCGCCTCCCTGCAGGGGAGGAGTGGAGCCTTAAAAACAAGCCGTAGCAGAAAATGATCTGACCATGACATAGGCAAAATATCTAAGCCCCTTAAATTCAGATCATTGCTCAACTGTTCTGAGAGGAATACCATGTCGGGAGTGTGTCCCCTCTCATGAGTCGGACCCTGAACTACCTGAGTCAGGTTCATGGTTGCCATGGTGGCCATGAACTCCTGCGCCAACCCAGAGGATTCGCCGAGCGACGGAAGATTTAAGTCCCCCAAGACAACAAGCCTGGGGAACTCAACTGCCAGCCCAGCAACCTCCTCAAGTAGCGCAGGCAGGACTGTTGACACACAGCTGGGAGGCAGGTATGCGAGCAACAAGCCCACCTGAACCCCTAGGTCCAACTTCACAAGGAGCAACTCACAACCCGCAATCTCAGAAACAGCAAGCCTGCGTAGGCTAAAGGTCTTCTTGGCTATAATAGCCACTCCTCCCCCCCTTCCCTGGGGTCGTGGCTGATGCCATACCTGAAACCCGGCTGGACACATCTCAGAGAGAGGAACTCCTCCCTCCGGGCCCAGGCAGGTTTCGGTCACACATGCGAGGTCGGCCTCCTCATCCAGGAGAAGATCATGGATGAGGGGAGCTTTATTTACAACCGACCTGGCATTGAGCAGCAGCAGCCTGAGCCCAGGGTCCGGATTTCCCCCATCACCAGTACTTCGGGCTGAACTCACAGGGTCGGAGCAAGGGATCGCTTTTAAACAGCGAGCTCTTGTTCTCCGGGAATGGCCTACCCTGTGGCCCCCGCCATATCTGCCTCTCCCCAGCAAGACCGGTATACTTTGGCCCTCTATCACCCCAGAGCCAGCGCCCCCCTCCCCCTCCGCCTCTGCCGCACCAGGCAGGCTAGCCAGTCCATCCCATTCATTCCACTCAACCACAACTCCATCCATATCACTAATTTATCCCACCCACAAAAAACTTTTTAAACAAACAATTTAAAACAATAAGCTAACCATCCATTCAACCCGATTCATTCCACAAACATTCAATCCCCCCCACATCATTCAGCATCTAACAATTCAATTTAAAATGGTATTAAACAAGTTAGCTATTTAAAATTTGGACAAACAACAGTTAAAAAAAAACAGCTCAAGAACAGCTCAAATTGTAAAAACAGTAATAGTTGTAAAAACAGGAGTAGTTATAAAAGCAGGAGTAGTTGTAAAAGCAGGAGTAATTGTAGAAGCAGAAGTAGTCCCTCCTAAGATAGAACGTGTAGTAGGCTTTGAACTAAAAGATCCAAAACCAAAGCCCTCGGTAGGAGTAGTTGTAAAAACAGTAGCTGTAGCTGTAAATCCTGCCGCAATAGTTGTAGCTGTTCCTGTATTAGTCCCTCCTAAGATAGAATCTGTGGTAGGCTTTGAGCTAAAAAGTCCAGAGCCAAAACCCACAGTAGGAGTAGTTGTAAAAACAGTAGCTGTTGAACCCAACGTCCCAAAGTTGGCTTGATTGAAATCACCTACAACCACCAACACTCCACCCGAGTAGGCCTGCTGCTGTTTGTAAATGGTAGTTAATAGATAATTCATGGCCACGGTTATGTTAGCATCAGGGGGTGTATATACTACAGTTATTATCACAATATTAAACTCACGAGGCAGATAAAAGGGGCCGCACTTCACTGCAAAAAAATCCAAATCAGGAGAACAGTGAGTGTCAATCACTTTAACATTTGTGCTCCAGTTATTATTTATGTAAACACAAAGTCCCCCTCCTCCTGTTCGTCCCAGAGACCATAGCTATGAAATGTCTTGTGTAGTGGGCAATTTTTGAACTACCGGTAGTATCCATAGTGCCCGAAGTTATGATATGCTTAGCCATGGTTTATTTGAAGAAATCACAGTAGGTTTGGTTTGAATTGTACAGTAAGCCACAATTTATGATTAACTTACAAACTACAATCCCTGGGTTCATAAACCAAAACCAACAGCATTATGGACAATGTCTGTAGTTGGCATTTGAAGTCCCGAAATGAAGTCAGTTCTAGATGCACCGAGATAATTTTTTCTCTAATGTGTCATGAAGGTGATGAGAAAATCGGGGCCTCATTTGCTACACAGGTAGTCCTTGATTTACAGCCATTTGGTTAATAACCATTCAAAGTCACAGTGGCACTGAAAAAAATGACATATGACGGTTTTTCACACTTATGACTGTTGCAGCATCCCCATAGTTACAGATCAAAATTTGGGCACTTGGCAACTGGTATGTATTTATGATAGTTGCGTTGTCCTGGGGTCATGTGATCACCATTTATAACCTTTCCAGCCAGTTCCGACAAGCAAAATCAATGGAAGAAGCCAGATTTGCTTAATGACAGCAATTGCAGTGATTCGCTTAACAACTGTGGCAAAAGGTTGTAAAAATGGAGCAAATCTCACTGAACAATTGCCTCATTTAGCCATGGAAATTTTGGGCTCAGTTGCGATAAGTTCAAAGACAACCTGTATTGTGATATGCAGCCTATGTCAGGCTCACCAACTGAATTGTCCCAATTCTTGGCATGGCTTGACTAGGGCCTAAGTCAGGTGTAGGCAACGTTGGCTCTTTTATGACTCATGGACTTCAACTCCCAGAATTCCTGAGCCAGCCACGCTGAGGGGAAAGGGAGAGGTTCCAAGCTGAGCCATGCTGGCTCAGGAATTCTGGGAGTTGAAGTCCACGAGTCATAAAAAAGGCAACGTTGCCTACACCTGGCCTAAGTTCACATCCATTTTTAAGGCACACAACTTGGCTCAGCTAGATAAGAGTCTTTACTAGAAAAAGCCATCGGTACAATGATTGTTACTCTGCCAACAGGAAGATACAAGTGCTGTTTAATTCCAACAGAAGTTTAATTTAGGCGCTTGACTCTCCCATTCCCTCCTATGGTTTAACACAGGGGTTCTCAACCTTGGCAACTTTAAGACTTGTGGACTTCAACTCCCAGAATTCCTCAGCCAGCAAAGCTGGCTGAGGAATTCTGGGAGTTGAAGTCCACAAGTCTTAAAGTTGCCAAGGTTGAGAACCCCTGGTTTAACAGGCTTTAGCTTTCTTAGTCTTGATGCTGGGCCACCATTAGATGTGAAGAACAAAAACCACACATGCAGCTGATCAGAGTGGTATGTTCGTTACTGCTTGCCTAGAGACAGGAATTTTGCCTACAGGACTCAAACACAAGTGCTAGATCAGTGTTTCTCAACCTTGACAATTTTAAGGCATGTGGACTTCAGCAACGCTGGCTGTGGAATTCTGGGAGTTGAAGTCCACATGCCTTAAAATTGTCAAGGTTGAGAAACACTGTGCTAGATAAACATTGCGGAGTTTTAGAGAGGCCCTGCTTTCAGTCTTTTCTTCCCCATCAGCGCCTCAAGGCCAGCCAGCCTTTTCACTCCCCTCCTCAGCTCAGCTCCAGATTCTACCACAGCAAGTGTTTTTATTGTTGCCATAACTGTCATCTCTGCCCTGAGAAATTCTGACTCTCAGCAGCCACAGTTTATATAGAAAATTAGCTGAGGTCACACAATCTGTCCCACCTTATCCCACAGCCTGGCTGGGGGGGGGGAGAAAGGGGGGGGTTGGTGCAGGAATTTTGCTGCTGGCCCTTTCGTGTACAGACACAGCTGCTAACTTGTATCAGCCAGCTGGCTTATTTAGCATGGACAAAAGTCGTTAGTGAACTCAATTTGCCAGGACAGAATAAAAATGTCCAAAGTCTGTGATCTGATCCTTCATTTTAAAAGGTTGGAAACATTGTGAAGTGGATTGTGAGGGTATTCTGTCTGCACTCAGAGAGAACAATGGAACTGAGTGGAGTACAGCATTCATCCACCTGAGTTTGCTTGCTTTCTGCTCAGATATTTGCTTTTTATAAACAGACTGGATTGTTAACGTTTCTATTGTTCATGTTTCAAACCAGCCTATTCCAACTGCAGTCTGGATACATCTAATCAGATTGGGAAAGTCTGTCCCAAAGGGTGTATTGAAAGATCTGAGCTAAGCATGTTTGGTTAGGAATGGAAAAGACGAACATGCTCCAGCTGTGGTTCGGGTTCATTTGGCTCAGGTGGCCTTTTCAAGGAATTCTGGAAATGCAATTTGGTAAGCAAGACAGCATAATGGAACTACAGCTTCCAGAATTCTTTCCAAGAGGCCACATGATAGGTAATTAAACTGGCCTCAAATCAAGTGATCCTAGAAAGACTATCATGGGCTTTTCCAAATAAACAATCTAGAAATGATCTATAGCTATTCCAGACAGTTGATTTAGTCCACTTACTGACAATTTTCATGATGTACAAGACTTCCTGTGAATAACTGATGCATCTTCCTCCCTCCCTTGGTATTTTCCCAGTAACGGAGAGCCAATTTTCTCTTTAAAGTTATCAGCATTGTTATTGTCCTGGGAGTCTCTGCTATTCTTCTGAAGTCCACAGGCAGGGTCTGTTTTCCATGTAATGAAGTTTCTTACCACCTTCTACCACCAGGTCTCTGCCCAGCTTTCACTGACATCTGAAACCAGGGCAATACAGCAACTGCGCTTAACCCTCTTTTACTCCTCTCAGTCCATCCCACAGGGGTTTGGCAGCTTAGCTTCTATGGATACTGTGGTCCTCGACTTAACAGCAGTTCATTTAGTGACTTTTTGACGTTACAGCGGCACTGAAAAATGTGATTTATGACCGTTTTTCATACTATGATCTTTGCAGTATCCCCAGGGTCCCCTGATCAGAATTCAGAAGGCTTGGCAACTGACTCATATTTATGACGGTTGCCGCATCCTGGGGTCACGTGACCACCTTCTGTGACTTTCTGACAAGCCAACTTAACGGGGAAGCCAGATTCACTTAACAACTAGGTTACTAGCTTACCAGCTACAGTGATTCGATGACTGTGGCAAGAAAGGTCGTAAAATGTTGCAAAATTCACTTAACAACTGTCTCATTTAGTAAACAGAAATTTTGGGCTTAGCTGTGATCGTAAGTCAAGGACTACCTGTAATCTCCTGTGTCTGGGTGTAGATCCATCTTTATTCATTCTCTCTCCTCTCCCACTCCTGTACTGGAAGCACTGCTTAGTATCGCTGGGTACACTATTTCTTGACTTACCGCCATTCATTTAGGGCAGAGGTAGGCAACTTTGGCTCTTTTATGACTCGTGGACTTCAACTCCCAGAATTCCTTAGCCAGCCATGATAGTGTTGGGGTGGCAGAGAGCTCAATTGTTGGCTAGCTTGCAGGTAACTAGGGCAAACAATGATTTGGCATCTGCTGCAAAGCCACAAAGATGTCAAAATGGCATGTGCATCATGACATAATTACATTTACATGATGACATGGTGAAGCACATGCCATTTCCCATCACACACACACACACACACTCCCCGTAGAGGCTTGTGGGCCTATAATTATACTATTATAGTTATAGATCTAAAAAAAAAAAGCTTAAGACAATTTGGAAGTATTCCAAAATTCCTTCCAACCTGCTTTAAAAGATCTGAAAAGTGGATGGGTTGGTATCTGGAAGGCCTTGCTTTATCAAGTAATGGCAGCGAAGCTTAGTTGTCCATAAGCTCATTGAAAAATTAAACATATGGCAATTCCTATCTGCATCTCACTGCCTCATTTTGCTGAACAAGCTGTTGTGACCTGGTTCATGCCTAACCCTGTGGAGGTTTCATTCATATAATACTTCATTTATTTGCTTTCAGAAACACCTCGTTCCTGGTTTAAAGCAGAGCTGTGCTGCAGAAGAATTGCCCTTTGAAATAAAGGCTCTCTCTCAAGGGAAGACACATAACAGAAACCACAAATTGTCTTTTCTTAGGATGCGACCCAAATGGTATTAAAAGAGGAATTATGCAGATACAACCCATGCCATTTTTTTCAGAACCTGTTTGTGATATCTGACTGGGTAGAATCTTTAAAAGGTAAAGGCAGGGGGTCTTCAAACTTGGCCCTTTTATGACTTGTGGACTTCAACTCCCAGAATTCCTCAGCCAGGTATGCTGGCTGAGGAATTCTGGGAGTTGAAGTCCACAAGTCATAAAAGGGCCAAGTTTGAAGACCCCCTGTGTAAAGGAATGCTGGGGGGTCATAGTAAGGTCACACACCCCTGCTCATGTCTATGGAGATTTTCAGTCATTCCATTCATGGTTGTCCCAAAGGTGCTTTTCCAAAAGGCAATTGGACTTTTCCTTGAAGACAAAAATGAGAAGCAAAATGTCTCCACGGAAAAACAACAACAACAAAAAAACCCGGTTGCCTTCTGAAAAAGCACCTTTGGGTTTCCCCCATATCCCTTGTCAAGAGGATCCCAATGAAAGAGGGCTTTAAAAAGCCAGCTGCCAACAAGCAAAGTCAATGGGGGAATCTTGATTCACTTTAACAACAATGCAATTCATTTAATGACCATGGTGATTTGCTTAGTGATTTCAGCAAAAAAAGCCATAGAATTGTGTACCAACCCACTCAATAACTTTCTCACTTAGCAATGGAAGTTCTGGTCCCAGTTGCGCCTCAAGCCAATGACTTCCTGTAAATAACTCAAAGTGGCAAACGTGTTGTGAGTCTGTGCCAGCTACTGGACCTGGCAGCTGAGTCCGGGGAATCAGAGGAGGAGGAGGATGGGCCTGGACAGCCATCAAAGTTGGAGGAAGGCTCTGATGAGCTCCAGGACTTACAATCTGATGAAGAGCCTGGCCCCTCCAATCGTGCTCATGCTGAGACTCAGCTGTGCGGGGAAGCTGAGTCAGACTCTGAGGACGCACAGCTGGAAGACATCATAGACGCTTGCAACACAGACAGGCAACAAGAGCAGGACAGAGGGAGGCAATGGGGCAACTCCAAGGGAGGAGGAGAAGGCATTGAGAAGCCACGCCTTGGGGCTGCATAATAAAAAGGGAAGGTATGGGCAGTGCTGGTTGCTGAAGGCAACCGTTTGCAAAGGACTCAAGTTTCATGGAATCATAATTCTATACTGGCGATTTACCAGAAACAAACAGGACAGATTATTGTGAATGGAAATTTAACAGATTCATTTAATATAGAGAAAGGTACCTGACAGGGATGTCCATTATCCCCTTTGTTGTTTGTTTTAACTTTAGAAGTTTTATTGAATAGGATAAGAAGAGCAGATGATTTAAAAGGTATAGAGATTAGACAACAAGATTATAGATTACGTGCTTTTGCTGATGATTTAGTCGTGACATTGACTCAACCAATACAGTCAGTCAAGAGATTGATGGAGATAATTAAAAATTATGGTAGGGTATCAGGGTTTAAATTAAATATATCTAAGACAAAGATGTTAGTTAAAATTTAAATATTAATTTAAAACAGCAATTGGAAAAAATAACGGGATGTGAGATAGTTAAGAAAATTAAATATTTAGGAATTGATATTGAAGCCTCTAATGGGAAGTTGTACACAAATAATTATGAAGTTTTGTGGAATAAGACACAAATAGAGTTGGAGAAATGGAAGAAATTACAATTATCTATGTTGGGTAGGATAGCAGCAGTTAAAATGAATGTATTGCCTAAATTTTTATTTCTTTTTCAAATGTTACCTATACTTAAAAAGGATGCAAACTTGGAGGAGTGGCAGAAGGGTATTAATAGATTTATTTGGAATGGCAAGAAACCGAGGGTCAAATTAAAAATTATTCAGGATACAAGGGAAAGAGGTGGTTTGAAAATGCCTAATTTTAAGTTATATTATCACGCTGCTGTTTTAGTAGCGATAAGTGATTGGGTTAATTTAACTAATGATAGATTATTGAATATTGAAGGGTACGGTTTATTATATGGTTGGCATGCATATTTAGTTTATGATAAAAAGGTCGATAGGAGTTTCAAAGAGCACCTATTGAGAAATGCTCTGCTGCGTGTTTGGAAAAAATATCAGTACAAATTAAATGATAAGATTCCTATTTGGACGGTTTCCAGACACGCAATAGAGAATATAAATAGAGTACAATTACAAGATGTGGTGCCTTATGAGAAACTTCTAATTAAAGAAGGGAATCTTTTATTATTGAAGTCCTTGAATATTTTAAGAGAGGAAGGAATAAACCTTACTTGGTTTCAATATCTACAATTGCAGACTAGATGGAAAAAAGACTTGAAGATGGGTTTATCTCAAATAGATGAAAATTTAATTAAACAAATTAGAGACCAAAGGTCAATGCATATTAAAAGATTGTATAATGTATTGATAGAAATTGATTCGGAAACTGAATTAGTTAAGGACTGTATGATAAAGTGGGGACAAAATTTCGGACAACCAATTATGATGGAAACTTGGGAGAGGATCTGGGTGAAAAATGTAAAATTTACACAAGCGCAACATTTAAGAGAAAATTTTTATAAAATGTTTTATAGATGGCATTTGGATCTGAAGAAATGATCATATATGTACCCTAACTTAAAATCTAACTGCTGGAGATGTGAATGTATGGATGCTACTTATTTTCATGTATGGTGGACTTGTAGAAAAATTAAGGCTTTTTGGATAAAAATATGGTGGATACTTCAAAATATTTTGAAAAAACGTATTGAATTTTCACCACAGTTGTTTTTATTAGGTATTATAAAGGATTACACCACCATAGAGATGAACTTAATTTTGAACTTGATTACAGCAGCGAGACTGTTGGTTGGACAATATTGGAAGAAGGCAGAATTACCATTCATCGAGGAATGGACTTTGAAAGTCATAAATTTGGCGGAAATGGCTAAAGTATCTGCATATTTGAAAGATCATTCAAATGAAAAATATATGTCGGACTGGAAAAAATGGATAGATTATATTCAAGGAAAATATCAATCTAAGAAATTGTTTTTAGCATATAGTTAAGCTTTTATTAGGATAATAAATAAATAAATTTATATAATAATTTTGTTTAATTTAGTGGGTTTTCTTCTGTTTTACCCTGTATTCACTTTGGGAAGTCGGTGAGTGGGTGGGCTGGGGGGGTGTCTAATAATGTACTCAACTGTAATACTTGCAATATATAAGAATGATATATTTATTGATATAAGTGGGGTTGCTTGGGCAGTACCTCTGGACTACATTTGGTGGGGGTGGAGAGTGAGGAGTGAAGGAACGAAGTAGGAAGGTTGTAGGAGAGGAGGGTGGAGAGTGAGGGAGGGAGAGAGGGGAGGGGGAGGGAAGTAGGAGATAGGGAGGAAGGAAGAGGGGGATGTGGTGGAGGGGGTGCTGCCGAGCAACACCCATAGTTATTTTAAGTATTTTACGTAAGTTATTAAAAGAATGTATGTTTTGTTTTGTCTGGGAGAAAGTTGAAAAAGATTGTATGCAGTTGAGTTGTATAAAAAGTTTCATGGAATCAGATTCTGTTTGCCTTGCCTGTGAAAAATTCTCCATTTGAATTGTGTTCTGTTTGCCTTGGAACAATTCTCTGTTTGCATCTGTGTTTTATTTGCTTTTGCTTTTGGGACATTTTGCCGGTCTGTACCTAATTAATAAAAGGGGTTTGTTTTTCCTGCATTTCCAGCCTACTTGTTAAAGGAGGGGTTGGTCCTTGTGAGTTAACAAGGACTCATGTAGGCTGGGACAGAACAAACGTATCCAACACACCTTCCTCCTCCTATTTTCCCCACAACAACAACCCTGTGAGATGGCCTGGGCTGAGAGAGAGAGAGTGAGTGACTGGCCCAAAATCACCCAACCATCTTTCATGCCTAAGGCAGGACTAGAACTCAACTTCTCGTGGTTTCTAGCCTGGTTCCTTTTTCCTTTATCTTATGTAGTGTAACGAATCAAACATATATAATCTTTGGTCTTGCTTTGTTTAGGGCTCTTCTGCAGTGCTTTCGGGGGAAGCCTGGGGATCCCCTAGAGTTGTGCATGCTAATAAAATATACTTTGCTGCATCTCTAGTTGTTTTGAACCCTTATTTAAACTGGATATTTTCTACGCAAAAGCACGAAGACATAAACCATGGTTTAATGAACCACAATAAGGCTTGTACACAGTGGTGGGATTCAGATATTTGAAAAACCAGTTGTCTGTGTAGATTCCACTTCCAGAAGTCCATTCTGGGCCTGGGCAGCAAAAAATTAGCTACCGGTTCTGCCGAAGTGGTGCGAACCAGCTGAATCCCACCACTGCTTGTACATCTCATTAAAAGCAAGTCTACCTAATGCAAGCCTAGAATTACTTATGAACCCAAGAAAGAGTATTCAGTACATCTTATTCTTAAATAAGCATAAGATTGCAGCTTAGCAACATGCAGTTTAATCCTCTACAGAGACCTTTACATGTATATCCCGGTTAATTAAAGCAGAATCCCCACCAGTGCCTTCGGGCTTCTTCTAGCCACCATGGAGACAATGTCAAGTCTGTCCTCATTATAATTATTTTGGCATGACTGTGGATGATGTTCAAAATTGCTTCTTATTGCTATTAAGGAACAGAATGGGGTTTTGCAATGTTTGCACTTACTGAATTTTTTTTCCACTGAAAAAACAAAAAGTAAAAATAGAACAGATTTTGTTAAATGTTTTCATGTGGATGGCCATCTGGCTGGATCTTTCATTCTAAAGAAATGGAATACAACAGCTATTTGATGGACTTAAATTGTAACACCTTGCAGAGAAAGAGAGAGAGAAAATAGAAAAAGAATGGTGCTTCTAGTATTCTTGGGCAAAATAGCCTTCCCATCTAATCAAATCAGAACAAAGGGTGGCAGGCATATGTTTGCTTTTTGTGCTGGCAGTGTTTGTGTGTGTGTGTGTGTGTGTGTGTGTGTGTGTGAGGAGGGGGACTCAGAGGTTTGCTCCTTTCCTAGTAAATCTCTGGGAGTAAAAAAAAGTTGTTGGGTCAATGTGGAAGTGGTTTCTCATTTCTTATGAAATGTCCTTCCTTCCTTCCTTCCTTCCTTCCTTCCTTCCTTCCTTCCTTCCTTCCTTCCTTCCTTCCTTCCTTCCTTCCTTCCTTCCTTCCTTCTTTCCTTCCTTCCTTCTTTCCTTCCTTTCTTTTCCCAGTCACTGTGGTTATTTTTTAAAAAATAATATTTTATTAATTTTCCAATTTTATATTTAAGTATTTAAAAAGCAACATGGTGACTGGGTTAATCAATAGTTCAATAACAAAATCTTTAGTACAAATCTCAAGTTGCAACATCAAAGATTTCTTCTCTTTTTTCCTTAACATTTACTGTCTCGTATTCAGGCTAGTAAGTTCTTATTATATCAACTAACAAAAACATCATTATTACATTTATCAATAAATTTTTAGCTTATACGTATCTTAATTACATTCAATCTTTATAAACAATCCTTATCCTGTTATTAATTTTTACCCAATTTTTAGTTTCTCATCAATATTCCAATTTAGCCTTTGTATTTATAATTTTCAAGCCTTAGGTAACCAAGATTTCCCTTGTCTCAATTTATAACAAAATGTAATATCCAAAATACATATTTTATCTATTTGAGTATAATCTTGTTCTATTTCCTAAGAGTTATCTATTTCCCACTATATTAAATCATCTATTTAATAATACAATATTCCCTTTAATAAATCAAAACCATTATGTATATTACCTAGGTTAATCAATAGATCACACATATTCATAATAATTAATTTTCTTTTTCCTTTTAGGTCTAATTTTTAAATATCAAACAGATAAAGTCCTTATTTTCAACTAATTTCCAAGTATTTTGAATCTGATGACCAGAATTCCCCTTATCTCAACTTCTCCCTTTAACCCCCTAATTAATAATATGAAATCCCCTCTAATAAGTCAAGACCCCAATTTTCTTCAACCTTATTCTGGCGTACTTCCTTTGCCAACCACTCTGAAGATCAACTAATGCTGAGGAGTGCCATACATCTCTAATGCTCAGACTAATACTAAAGACACTCAGTGAGTTAATCTTGGAAGGATGGCTAAGCCGTTTCTGTTGAATTGGGCTGCTAAATCACTCTGGGAGATGGAGGTGCCCCTAAACCAGGGGTAGGCAACCTTGGCTCTTTTATGACTTGTGGACTTCAACTCCCAGAATTCCTGAGCCAGCATGGCTCAGCTTGGAACCTCTCCCTTTCCCCTCAGCATGGCTGGCTCAGGAATTCTGGGAGTTGAAGTCCACAAGTCATAAAAGAGCCAAGGTTGCCTACCCTTGCTCTAAACCAATGCCTGCTGTTAGAACAAGAACACATCTCTTGTTGTCCTTTCTCCCAGACGCCAGTCCTTTCTGATTTTCATTTTTAGCTTTAATTTCACTTAAGACTTCGGGCACCAACGCTCCTTTCTCCAGGGTCTTGTTAATTTCCTGTGGGCTGTCCTAAACTAAGCCCCACTGGAGCCTCTTAATGGCTTTGCTTCTTGGCCAGTGGTACTCCTGCCTTTAAATAATAGAAGGTATTTCTGCAGCATCTTATATTTCATCTGGCAGTGCTTCTACATGGATGCCTGCCAAGGCTGCTCATCATCTCAAATAACTTTAGATATCAATCTAATAGTGTACTTTAAAGAGGCAGACTTCCACAAACAAATGGAAGCTATGTGGAAGGCAGAGAGATTAGAGCCCCTGCATTAGAGGTGAGTTTGTAAACCTGTAATCCCATATCCATTCCCCTAGGAATAAGCTCCATTGATTTCAGTCATTAATTTCCAAGTAAATCTACAGGATTGTGGCCTTCAACTACAATTTAATGAGAGGAAGTCCCATTGACCCAAATCACAATTACCATCTGAAGTAAATCCTGCTGAGATCGGTGTAGCTCGCTAATGTATTTAGAAGTGTAGCCATTCTCTCACAGAATACCTCAATGCTCTGATACTGTCTATCTAAAGTTTCATTTCATTTCATTTATTTATTAATATCCTGCCTTTACTATTTTTTTTTAATATAAAAAATTCTTTTATTAAAACAATCAACATTGAACATAAAATCATAGCATGCATCAATCATCATAGCACCTGATATACAACACTAAGTATTAATCTTTGTAAACGTCTGTTTTGGTAAACATTTTTCACTCCTCACATCAAGCCTCAACTATACGCCTGTTACACTTTATTTGATTGGTGTTTCTCTTTTCTATAGTCTATCCACTGTTTCTAGTCTATCACATATTATTCATCTCAGTATTAGTACAATCTTTTATGATCCCTAACCAAAAATCCTGAGGTAGAAGTTTAATAACCTGAGGTAAATCTTATATATGGTCTATCTACTATATCTAGTCTATCACATATTGTTCATTCGCGCTTCTGAATTGACTTCGTCTCAGTAATAGTGCAATCTTTTATAGTCCCTAACCAGAGATCCTGAGGTAGAAGTTTCATAACCTGAGGTAGAAATTCAATCCGCTTTATCAATATTAAAGCAAACAACATTAAGCATAAGATCATATTAAGAGGCATTCGTCATAGAACATAAACATACAACATTAGGTGTTAGTTTTTGTAAACGTTTGATTTGGTAAACATTCTTCCCTCCTCACGTCGAGCCTCAACTAAACGCCAGATACATTTTGTTTGATTGGTGTTTCTCTTGTATATAGTCTATCCACTGTTTCCAGTCTGTCAAATATTGTTCATTTGAGCGATCTTTCAAGTATGCCGATATTTTCGCCATTTCCGCCAAATTTATTACTTTCAAAGTCCATTCTTCCATAGGCGGTATTTCTGGATTCTTCCAGTATTGTCCCACCAACAATCTGGCTGCTGTGATCAAGTTCAGAAATAAGTTCGTCTCTGATGTAGTGCAATCCTTTGTGATCCCTAACAAAAAAACCTGAGATAGAAATTCAATACGCTTTTTGAAAATGGTTTGGAGTGTCCACCATATCTTCCTCCAGAAGGCTTTGATTTTTCTGCATGTCCACCATACATGAAAGTAGGTAGCCTCCCCATCACCACACCTCCAGCATTTGGGTTGGGAGTCTGGATAGATGAGTGATAGTTTTTTCGGGTCTAGGTGCCACCTATAGAACATCTTGTAGAAGTTTTCCCTTAAGTGTTGCGATTTCGTAAATTCTACATTTCTCACCCAGATTTTCTCCCACGTGTCCATGGTGATAGAATGCCCAAAGTCTTGTTCCCACTTTACCATACAGTTCTTGACTAGCACCGTTTCAGAGTCCATTTCTATCAGAATGCCGTACACTCGTTTGATGTGCATGATCCCCTGTTCTCTAATCTGTTTAATTAGATTCTCGTCAGTCTGGGATAAACCCTTCTTCTTGTCTTTATGCCACCTTGATTGCAGTTGTAGATATGATAGCCAGGTACCTCCTATTCCTTCATCTGCTAGCGTTGTTTGGGGTTTCAAGGAGAACCCATTTTCTTCTTCCAGTACAAGTTTACTGTAGGGCACCACTTCCTGCCCTTGGGCTATGTTTGCATCCCCTATTGCATGTCCGGGGATCGTCCAGATGGGGATCTTGTTGTGTAGAAGGTATTTATATTTCTTCCAGACCCATAACAACGGGATTCGTAGTGGGTTCTCCTTGAAGTTCTTGTCTGCCTTTTTGTCATACACCAAGTATGCGTGCCAGCCGAATAGTAGACCATGCCCTTCAACATTCAGTATTCTATCATTCGTCATGTTGATCCAGTCACTCAACGCCACCAGTGTCACTGCGTAGTAGTATAGCTTTAGATTGGGCATTTTTAGTCCCCCTCTCTCCCTTGTGTCCTGGATGATTTTTAGTTTTACCCTTGGTCTCTTGCCATCCCAAATATATCTGTTGATGCCCTTCTGCCAGTTGTCCAAGTCCACATCCTTTTTGAGTATGGGTAGCATTTGAAAGAGAAATAGAAATCTTGGCAATACGTTCATCTTTACTGCTGCTATCCTACCCAGCAGGGACAGTCGTAGTGTTTTCCACCTTTCCAGATCTGCTTGTATCTTGTTCCACAGCACCTCATAGTTATTCTTGTATAATTTCGCATTCGTTGATTCTATCTCCACTCCTAAGTATTTAACTTTCTTGACTATTTCACAACCTGTTATTCTTTCCAAGTCCTGTCTTGCTTTGTTGTCTAGATTTTTGACTAGCATCTTCGTTTTGATATATTTACTTTGAAGCCTGACACCCTACCATAGTCTTCCATTATCTCCATCAATCTCCTTGCTGACTGTACTGGTTGCGACATTGTCACCAGCAAGTTGTCTGCAAAGGCACATAGTCTGTAATCTTGTTGTCTAATCTGTATGCCCTGTATGTCTTCTGCCGCTCTTATCCTGTTCAGTAGAATCTCCAGCGTTAGGACAAATAGCAGGGGTGATAGCGGGCAGCCCTGTCTCGTGCCTCTCTCTATGTTGAATGAGTCTGTTAGGTCTCCATTAACAATGATCTGGCCTGTTTGTTTCTGGTAAATTGCCAGTATGGAGTTGAGAAACTGTACTCCCATTTTCATCTTCCGGACCAAGTTCGTCAGAAACGGCCAATTCAGTCTGTCGAAGGGTTTTTCTGCATCCACAAACATAAGAGTGGCGGGTACCTGGTTGTGCCTTTCCAAGTACTCTATTATGTTCAACAGCTGTCTCATGTTGGTTTTCATCTGGCGTCCTTGTATAAATCCCCTTTGGTCCGGGTGTATTGTTTTTTGTAGTACAGTCATTAATCTGTTGGCCAAAATTTTTGTGAAGATTTTGTAGTCTGTGTTTAGTAGTGAGATGGGTCTGTAGTTTGCGGGTTCTGCGTTATCTTTCCCCTCCTTGGGGATTAACGAAATGTAGGCTGTTTTCCAGGATGGTGGGACTTGGCCTCCTTCTTGTATGTTGACAAATAGCTTTCTGAGGGGTTCTAACATCTCCTCCTGGAGATACTTGTAGTAGGTCGCTGTTATCCCATCCGTCCCGGGCGATTTTCCTGTTTTCAGTTGTTTGATCGCTGAGTGTATTTCCTCCTTTGTGATTAAGGCATTCAGGGCCTCTCTTTGTGCGTCGGTGATTGCCTGTATCTTTTCGTTTTGTAGAAACTCATCTATCTCTTTGTCTTGTGTCTTCTCCTCGGCATATAGCTTCGAGTAGAACTCTGTGAAGGCTTTCTTGATGGTTTCTTGTCGAAATTCTTCCTTGCCTTTGTATTCTATCTTTTCAATTATGCGGGATTTCTGTTTCTTTCTTATGATGTAGGCCAGCCATCGACCCGGTTTGTTGGCCTTGCAGAATGTCTTATGTTTTGCATATTGTATATTCCTTGCAACTTGGTCTGCCATCAACATGTCAAATTGCTTTCTTAAGATCTTGATTCCTTCTTTGGTGACTTTGTCCTCTGGTCTTTTTATTAATAGCCGCTCCCTCTTACTTATCTCGTCTTCTAACTCTTTTCTTTTTTGTTCTTGTTTGTGACGGTGCCTGTTATTCATGTCCATAAGAATCCCGTGCATATACGCCTTGCTGGCGTCCCAGATCATCTCTATCGGTGTTTCGTTGTTCATATTTATGTTGAAGAATTCCTTCATAGCATTTTTGCATTCAGCCACCTTTTCTTCGTGTCTAAACAGGTTTTCATTAATTCTCCAGGATCTCCTCTGTTTCAAGCCGTGTCTTAATTCCATCCTCACAGGGTTGTGGTCTGTTAGTACTTTGGGTAGGATTTTCACTGCGTTTAGACAAACTAGCAAGTCACTAGATGTTAATATAAAGTCAATTCTGGAGAATGATTGATGTCTGTCAGAGAAAAAAGTGAATTCTTGTTCTTTGCCGTGCCTTTCCCTCCATACGTCTGTCAGTTCGAGGTCCTCCTTCATGTCAAAGAAGGATTTAGGCAACTTGGAGTGCTTTTGCGGGTTAGGTGCATTTCTTTTTTTGTCTAGGGCAGTCTCTATGACCCCGTTCCAGTCGCCCAGTATAATGTAAGATCTGTAGTTAAGTTGTATTACTTTCTTGTGTATCCTTTTGTAGAATTTGCCTTGTTGCTGATTTGGTGCATATATGCCCATTACTAGAATCTTCTTGTCTTTTTGTGTTATTTCAATTGCCAGGTATCTACCTCTGGGGTCTGACTCTATTAGCTTAGCTATTACATGTTTCTTTACATATATAACAATCCCATTCTTTTTTTTTTGGCGCCGCTGCCACAAAGTGTGCGCCTAGTTTGTAGTTGATCAGATATTTCTGGTCTGCCGCTCTGATGTGTGTTTCTTGTAGGCAGATTATATCGCTTTTTCCTTGGTTCAGGTAGTGGAGTATTTTTCTCCTTTTCTGGGGGGAGTTTAGTCCGTTAACATTCCAAGTCAAATATTTAGTTGTCATTATCTGTTTCAGGATACTTTTGCAAGACCACTTCAGTTCTTTCTCCTGCTCTTTTCTTTGGTCTCATTCCCATGATATCCGGATTGGTGCTCATATTGAGTTGTGGGGTCTTGTCTTGCTGGTCTGTGCATTTGGTAGTGGATCCTAGTAGCCTGCCCTCCGTAGGCTGCTCTGCTTCCTTGTTTTTGTTGCCCTCTGTTCTCCGTGTCATCGTATCTCGAGGTGGTCCATTCCTTTCTTCTGCTACTGCACCGGTCTGTGCTTCTACGTGGCTTGCTCGTTGATCTCGATCCCTCCCGCTTTCCAGTGGACCATCTGCGCCTTCCCTCGTATTGTATTGAGGGCCGTCCGACTTCAGTTCCTTTTCAAGGAAGTCTTTGGCTTTCTGGACCGAGTTCAAATAGTATCTTTTGTTTCTATAGAGAAGTGACATCCCTGTTGGGGTTTCCCATCAATATTGCAGAGCGCGTGGTCTCAGTTCATTTATCAGGAACTTGTAGTCCTTTCTGTCTCTCAGCATCGCCGGGGGGATCTCTTTCAGTACCTTCACCTCCTGCTCCTCTATGTAAAATTTCTTTTTGTAGGAAGTGACGGAGATGAGGTTCGGAGCCCCTGGGTTGCGAAATGGATGACCACGTCCCTCGGTTGATGCCTGTTTGCTGACCTCCATGAGCCAACTCTGTAGATTCTATCGAATTGCCACACAATCTCTTCGGTTTTCTTACCCAGAAATGTTGCCAGGGCCCCTACAAAGATCCTGAGCAGGACTTCTTGGGTTTCGTTTGTTATCTCATTCCACCCTCTAAACCTGATAGCAGATGCCATTTGCCAGTATTGCATCATGGTGGACTGGTCTTGAGCCACTCCTTTCATCTCTGCTATCTGTCCTTCTATGCAGTTCTCCACTTCTTCCATCCTCTTTTCCGTATTCTCCCTAATTTCCTGGAGGTTCTTCCCCATTTCTTCTCCTATTCTCTCGTAGTGTGCTTGCATTGCTTCTTTCATTCGGTCCAGGTCTGTGGCCGTCGCTTTGCATTGTTCTTCCCACTTTCTTTCTAGGTCTCTACCTTGGTCCGCCAGCATCCGTTTTATGTCTTTGCATCTTTCCTCCATCTTCTGTTCTGCTTCTATGCACCTTTTCTCCATTCTTGTGCCCATTTCCTCCAATTTTCTATCCATGCCATCCATCCGTTTTACCAGCGTCTCTATCGTCTTTTTTAGTTCTTGGATCATGTGTGCTGTTGGGAAGGCATGGGTTGGCGTATGGGTCTGAGGGCCTGCAGTTGGATGGGGGTGTGTGGGGGTGTGTGGGGTGTTGCCTGGCAGATTAGAGGGCTGGGCTGGGGAGGATGCAGCTCCCTTTGTGTGTGGCAGTTTGGTCTGTTTCGTCCGTTTGGTGGCCATTTTGAGCTTCTCCTCCTGTTGGCCTGTCCACCCTTAAAGCCACCCCTTAATGCAAAGAGTTGTGTGAGAATTGTTCCTGTGCAAGATTATCAAGCTGATTGGATAGATTGGATCAAATTCTTCTGTTAAAAGTTAGCAAGTGTTCATGTCTCACAGTTCATATTTTAACAGCAAAATAATAGTCCACTAGGGGGTGTAATTTGTTTTCAAGTAAACTTTGCAGTACTGGCAGGGGTGATACAAAGACTAGAGGATCTGTGGCTTGGGGCTTGTGCAGATGGCCCTTTTTCTCAAGGAGCAATACAAGTAGTCTTCAGGCACATAAACAGTCAGGCTTCAGGCTTTTGAGTAGTTTCTCAGGAATTGAGCTCTAAATGTGACTCATTTGTTCTGAAGCCTCATTTTAGCCAGGGAAGATTAGTCCTTATCTAAAGCTTCTGGATCTGGATTCCCTATGCTTGCCGCCCGCTGTGGGGGAGGAAGGACAACGTTTCCGTAAGGTTCCCCCCTCTCTTTTCTTTGTTGTGTCGCCTCCGCTCGCCCGCTCGGTCCTCTCCTCCTCCGCCCGCCCGGCTCCTCCTTGCCGCCTCCGGTACCTTTTCGGGGTCTGGGGGGGTCTTCTGAGGGTCCTGTGAGGGTCCTCCTCCCGCTGCTGGTCTCTCCCTGCAGCTAGCGTCCCTCGGCGCGCTATTCGACCCCCGCCGGTCTCACCGTTGTCGTTCGCCGTCTTCTCCCCGCTCCCGCCGGCTCTCCTCGGCTGCGCGGCCTCGCGGTTTCTTCGGGCCTGCCGGCCGGCCGGCCACCACCGGCCTCTTCGGCCCCGTCCTCCCGGGTCCCTCGGCGGCAATTTCGGCCCTGTCCGGGCAGGCTGGGGGTCCTCTTCGGAAGCACCCTCTTTTCCGGCGCTTCCCTATCTCAGCAGATCGATTTTTTTGTCGAAAAAGTAAGCCCCGTTCCGGAGCTGTACTCAGATCCTTCCTACTTTTGATTAAAGTTTAATATCTCTACATAGGTTTTAGGGTTCTATTTTGCTGCAACATGGTTTTTAATAATTATTACTGTACCCTCTTGTACAGTGGTGGTGAACCTTTTAGAGACCGAGTGCCCCTTTACTATTTTTTATAAATAACTCAAGGTGGCAACATACCGAATATTCTTTCTTCTTTCTATTTTCCCTATAACCACAATCCTGTGCGGTGAGTTGGGCTGAAAGAGAGTGATTGGTCCAAAGTCAGACAATCAGTTTTTATGCCTAAGGCAGGACTAGAGCTCGCCATCTCCTGGTTTCTACCCTGGGTATTTTAACCACTACACCACACATTATCTATCAAATGCCTCTGACTTTCTCTTTCTCTTTCTCTTTCTCTTTCTCTTTCTCTTTCTCTTTCTCTTTCTCTTTCTCTTTCTCTTTCTCTTTCTCTTTCTCTTTCTCTTTCTCTTTCTCTTTCTCTTTCTCTTTCTCTTTCTCTCTCTCTCTCTCTCTCTCTCTCTCTCACACACACACACACACACACACACACACACACACACACACAAATATTTGTTTAAAAAAGATCACATCAATGGCTGAAAACATTAATAACAGGTTTTATTCAAATCATGACATAATCTCACCCATATCACCAGGGTCTTAGGTTAGATGGTTAACCGAGGTTTTAATGCCTTGCAAAAGTCAGCAAGGTCAGGGCAAAACTGATCCCAGGGTGTTTGACATTCCAGAGGGCAGCAAAGGCTCTCGTCCTGAGTCTCGCCATATGGCACACCTCCGCTGCTGGATCTAACAAGGGTGGGCAGTCTCATAAGTAACCTAGCCTCAAGCCATGAAGGTAACCACCAGCAACTTGAATTGTACCCAGAAGCAAACTAGTAGCCAATGCAACTTGTAGAAATTTCGGATGTGCTGAAGGATGGACACCTGTAAGTGCCCCGCCTTTTTGCACCAGCTGAAGCTTTTAAAAACTCCTTAATGTACATGTCGAATGTATCTAATTGGGAGATGGCTAAGGCATGAATAACTGCATGAATACTGTGACCAGTTTTGGTCTCCACACTATAGAAAAGATGTTGAGACTCTAGAAAAAGTACAGAGAAGAGCAACAAAGATGATCAGGGGACTGGAGGCTAAAACCTATGAAAAACAGTTACAGGAATTGGGCATGGCTAGTATCTAGGGAAGAGAAGGACCAGGGGAGACATGATAGCAGTGTTCCAATATTTGAGGGGCTGTCATAAAGTGGAGGGGATCAACCTATTTTCCAAAGCACCTGAAGGAATAATGGATGGAAACTGATCAAGGAGAGATTCAACCTGGAAATAAGGAGAAATTCCTGACAGTGAGAACACTCAACCAATGGAACAGTTTGCCTCCAGATATGGGAGTTTCATCACTGGAAGCTTTCAAGAAGAGACTGGATTGCCATCTGTCAGAAATGGTGTAGGGTCTCCTGCTTGGGCAGGAAGGGGGGTTGGACTAGATGACCTACAAGGCCCCTTCCAACTCTCTTATTCTAATTCTAATTCTGTGTGCATCGTTATGGGTAGATAGGGAAAAGTGTTAAAGAACAATTAAGCCAATAACAAATTAAAATGGTCTAATCTGAATTCAGACCAACCCATCTAGATTAGTGGTCATCACTGTATCTGACCGAAGAAGCAGTCTTACAATTCACAGAAGGAACATGATCGCTGCTGTCATGAATCAGGTATGGCTACAAAGGAACTTACTGAATGTGTATTTGTTTTGCAGACCTGTCCCAGAAATGTTAAAATTTTCATCCGAGCGCTGACCTATAATTAAATTCTGCGCCAACACTGTATGTTGGAAAGAATGGAAGAGTAGTTTAGGATAATAAATTGTTGCTGCTTCAGAACAATCGTGAAAGGTAGCAATTCCCTCAAAAGTGAGGCTGTCTGGCTCTCTTGTACATATTTGTGTAATCTTCAGCCTGTGAGCAATTGTTTCGTCTTTCTTGTTATTGAAAGGGATAGAAATCCATCTTGGAAATGGGCATTTTTGTCATTTCAAGCTCTTCTGGAAAAAGGCCCAGAGAAAGTAAAAAAAAGCAAGACAAAAATAAATAAATATCAGACCACAGTATCGACTGCAAATAAGATTTGGATGCTAACTTTCAATATATAAAAATAGTAAAGAATATCTTCCTCTTCCCTTAACATTTTTTTCCTTCTCAGCATAGAAGCAGGATAAGGCAGTGACCAATATACCAGACAGCAACATAATCCAAACAGCTGCATGGGGGAAAAAAAAGCAAAGGGCTAGCCAAATTAATCTTGTGTCAAATCCCTCCTTGCAATTTTCCCAATATTTTCTTCTTCCATGAAAGAGGCTCTTGTTCTTATTTTTGGGATGCTCAATAATTTATTTCTAATTTATGCTTCATGACAGGAGGTAGTGGAGGTTGCTACTGCTATCATTGTTTTCCTATTACACATCTGTTGAAGGAAAAATCTTCATCAGGGTCCAGTCCAAGCTGGGAATAATCAAAATGGAGATTGATTTAGAAAGAAGGTTGTAGTTTATTGAAGAGAAGAGCCAGACAGAAAGATGACTCAGGAAGCACATGGAGCACATGTGGGCTTTTATACCTTCTGGGGCTCTTGAGGTTGTTTCCTGTTCCTGTTTGAGGCTTTGTATTTCTTGTGTCATGTACTTTGACCTGAATCTGAGTGTGCCCTTTTGGTATTGGTGGGTTAATCCTATTTTGTTCTGTCTTAGAAATTGAGTAGAGTATGTAGATTTTAAGGGTCTTTGTCTTCCTAATCTCTTCAGCTTCTAGCTGGAAGGCTCCAACCTTCCTGAATGGATTATTACATCTGCATTTCTAAAAGCTGGTTTCTGCTGAGTTGTCTGGCTGGGGTGGGGGGAGGAGAAGTTTCTGTCTTTTTAAGGATCTTCTCCATTATTCCTTTGGGGAAATATATTCTGCCTTTTTAATATGTCCCAAAATATTTCTTTCTCTGGATTCTTCCCACACATCTTTCCATCACTCTGAAGTGTCTCAGTCTGAATAAAGCCTTATAGGCCATCAAGAGTACAGCAGTATTTCTGAACCTTAGCAACTTTAAGATGTGTGGACTTCAATTCCCAGAATTCCCCAGCTAGTATAGCTGTCTTTCATCAAACTGAATGAGATTACAGATTGAAGCTCTTAACTTAAACCATTCATTTAGTGACTGTTCAAAGTTACAAGGGCACTGAAATAAGTGACTCAGGGCTGTTTTCCACATTTGCGACTGTCACAGCATCCTCAAGGTCAGGTGACCAATATTTGGATGCTTTGGCAACTGGCATGATTACAGCTGCAGTGACTGGGAGTCATGTGATCACCTTTTGCGGCCTCCTGACGAGCAAAGTCAAAGGAGAAGCCAGATTCACTTCACAACTGTGAAAAGGAAGGTTGCAAAACGGGGCAAAATTCAATTAACAGCTGCCCTGCTTAGCAATGGAAATCTAGGGCTCAGTTGTGGTTGTAAGTTGAGGACGACCTGTACTTTAATACAGGGGTCCCCAACCCCCGGTCCATGGACTGGTACCGGGCTGTGGCATGCCAGCAACCAGTCCACACGAACAAGCGAAGTCCCAGGCAGCACACAAAACCATGCCCCCTCCAGTCTATGGAAAAACCTCTCTCCATATAAGTGGTCCCTGGTGCCCAAAAGATTGAGGACCTCTGCTTTAATAGAAATAAAATTGTAAGGGTTTTTTTGGGCAGGGGCACAGGGCATGACACTATGCGAGAAGACTTCTGACAAAACAGGAGTCTGCCTGATAAGAAAGGAAGAAACTATATCTATCTCAAGAGAGGAGCTGGAATCACCACTGAGAAAGTTCCCCTCCACACTCCAGCAATTGGATGAACTCCACATCTTATTTAAATGTTCCATATTCAGAGCAAAGCCTCAGATGTAAGTGAAAGTCTGTGGGATAATGTCACGTATAGAGAAAGGCAATTCTAAGATCAGTTATATTATTAAGATAGCCGCTTGCGCATTTTCCCGAAAGGAAAACACATCGCCCTGAAAAAAAGCAGATGATCCGTTTGTATAAAATTTGCACACACTAACTTTATCTCAGGAACAAATTTAGAAATAATTACTGCCGATATGCCAATTGGCTGTTTTGTTCCCTTTCTTTTGATTCATTTCTGGTTTTATTTTGCTAGTGTGTGTGTCTGTGTTTTCTAAATTGGATTTGGAACTGATAGTCTTGAAATAGAAGATTGCTCTCCGGTATATGAACCGAAAGATGTATCTAAATGCTACAGTGTTCTATGGAATTCATAAAAAAATCTGAGACAAGGAATATAGTATTAAAATTAGGCTGGCTCTACCCTGAGTGCTTACTGTAACAAAAACCTATCATTAGATTTAATAATAACAGTGAATAATAATAACAACTTTATTGTCATTGTGTGTGTATATGCAGTATACACATACAACAAAATTTACATGATACCCAAAGACCAGGTCCCACACACATAATCCACATACATATATTACTAGGCTTAACTGCTCAAAATTAAGGGAAGGACACCCTTTCTCAAAAAAAAATCTGTGCCACTTTTCACATAAATCAAGTCTTCAGCTGAGAAATTCTCTCCACTGAAAGTCTATGGAGATTCTCAGTCATCCAGGTCATGGTTGTCCCAAAGATGCTTTTTCACAAGGCAACTGGACTTCCTTGTTTTTCTTTGAAGACATTTTGCTTCTCATCAAACAGTAACTGTGAGAGGAATCTTGAAGTCCTAGTGGACAATCCCTTGACTATGAGTTAGCAGTGTGCAGCAGCAGCCAAAAAAGCTAATACAATCCTGGGTTGTATAAACAGAGGCATAGAATCAAGATCACGCGAAGTATTAGTACCGCTTTATAAAACCCAAGTAAGACTACACATGGAATACTGCAACCAATTTTGGTCACCATACTACAGAAAAGATGTTGAGACCTTGGAAAAAGTTCAGAGAAGAGCAACTAAGATGATCAAAGGCCTGGAGACTAAAACATATGAAGAACGGCTAGACTAAAGAAAAGAAGAAACAGGGGTGACATGATAACAGTATTCCAGTATCTGAGGGGCTGCCACAAAGAAGAGGGGGTCAAACTATTCTTCAAAGCACCAGAGGGCAAGACAAGAAACAATGGTTGGAAACTGACCAAAGAGAAAAGCAACCTGGAATTAAGGAGAAACTTCCTGACAGTGAGAACAATTAACCAATGGAACAGCTTGCCTTCAGAAATTGTGGGTGCTCCATCAGTGGAGGTTTTTAAGATGAGAGTGGACAGTCACTTGTCTGAAATGGTATAGGTTCTCCTGCTTGAGCAGGGGGCTGGACTAGAAGACCTCCAAGTAGTGGTGGGATTCAAATATGTGAACAACCAGTTCTCTGTGTGGATACCGCTTCTGGAAGTCCATTCTGGGCCTGGGCAACAAAAAATTAGCTACAGTTCTGCTGAAGTGGTGCGAACCGGCTGAATCTCACTACTGCCTGCAAGGTAACTTCCATCTCATCTCTATTCTATTCATCCAAGAAGCTTCTTCAGCTCTGACTGGATGGTGGGGAATGGAAGGATTTATACTCTTTGCGGACAGCTGGTCATTGTCACTGAACCTTGTCCTGTTGGGTTTGTTCTCCTATGTTCTCCTGTTAAATCCCAAAAAAGATCCAGCAGGAGCTCCTCCATAACAGAGAAAGAAGAAAACAATAAATGAAGCAACTTAGTCATTCCATGTATTGCAGGAGTATTGGAAAAGCTCAGGAGGATCTTCAGCCAACACAACATATGTGCACACTTCAAACCCAAAAATACACTAAGGCAAAAGCTTGTCCACCCCAAGGATAAAACTCCCAGACACAAACTGAGCAATGTGATATCTGCAGCAAATGCAGTGAGCCATGTGCAGATCTGTACCTTGGGAAACAAAACAACCACTTCACAAACACATGGCACAATACAGAACAAACCCATCGGGACAAGATTAAACAGTCCATCTGCATTTAAAAGACAAAGGGCACTCTTTCGAAGACAGCAAAATCCACATTTTGGACAGAGAGGACTGCTGGTTTGAAAGAGGGGTCAAAGAGGCCATCTATGTCAAAATTGAACAGCCCTCTCTCAACAGAGGGGGTGAGATATGGCAACATCTACAGTATCTCCAGTCTACAATACAGTCCTTTCAACAGTTCCAAGAAGGCTCCACCCCATTTGCACTACTCAGCTGATCCTGAAGACACAGATAAGCCTCCAGGTGGCCTCAATGATTCTCTGAAAGAATGCAAATGACCAGTTGTCTGCAAGGAATATAAATCCTTCATATTCCCCACTATCCAGTCAGAGCTGAAGAAGCTTCTTGGATGAGAAGTGAAACGTCTTTAAAGAAAAACAAGGAAGTCCAGTTGTCTCCTGAAAAAGCATCTTTGGGATCTCTACTGAAAGTTATTTCAGCCACCCTTTTCTCCCAACCGAAAAGCTGGGAAGGGGTCCTTGGTGCTCTCTGAGCTTGGTTGCTTTCTTGCAGACATTTCATTGCCCAGTCATCAGTGTGGGTAATCAAATGACTGCAAGTAAGCAACCCAGCTCAGAGAGCACCAAGGACCCTTCATTTCAACCCTGAGCTGCAAATATTCTCCTTTAGAGAAGCTGATACTTGTGAGATGCACCTCCTATTACATAACCTGCAATTTTTCATCTCTGCCTTTTTTCATCTCTCCATCATGGGTATCTTCCCTGAAGCAAGTAGCTGTTTCTGAAACAGAACCTCATAATAATCTTCTTCCTCTTCTTGGGGCTCATCCCCATAAGACATCTTCTCTTACCTGTTGTCAATGAGCCCTTTGGCTCCCTAGGAAGGAGAAGAATGCTGAGATCAAAGAGAATCTTTTTCAGCTGATCTCAATGCTTGAGATCAGCCTCCTCAACAGCTAAGAAATGCCTATAGAAACCCTCCCCCCCAAGATTCTTGAGAGCTGGAACATATCACCATTCCTACAAGAACTTTCCTTCTGGAATCTGCCTTTTTTCTTTCCCTAATTAGGATGAAGAGCCATTCTCTTCTTGGCCCTTATAGGCAGCCTCCTATCCCTTCCAGAAGGACTACAAGCTGGCTGAAAAGGCCCAAAATTGTGGTAAGAAATGAACACCAGGTGCTTTGTCAATCCCAATTCAATTTAGCATAGTACACTTTGGCTCATACACACTCATAACCAGATGCGGCTCTTGATGCCTGTCGAAGAAGGGTTGACATATGCTGAAGTGCTCATTTTGGTTTATTTAGGGATTTCACAAATATAGCTCGCCTGCAGCTCTCAGAGGTGTGGCAGCCATTTTATAAAAAAAAAAATCATTTGCATCTTGATTGGGAGCAGAAGTTCCCCTGAACTGTCAGGGAGTAAACATACACATTAGGCCAGGGCTGTTGCCAAAATGGGAAAAAAGGATTGAAATGTATAATTATGTTACAGCATGATGGTGTTTTGAAAGAGCAGATATGCTTGCCAAAAATCTTCAGGGAATACGGGGAAAGCAGCGGCAAGAGAGGAAAGAGCCTTCCTTCCTCGCCATTTCTGTATGCAAAAATCAGCCTTCCTGGAGTATTTTTTGCTTTAAAAAACAAGCAAACAAAAATGAGGTGGGGAGAAAAAGAATTATCGCATATGGATAGATTTTGGTTATACATGTTTGCATATACTGTAAAATCAGACCTTCAAGCATGACTGTTTTTCTGTTCTTGTGCGGTGTGGTGTCCAATTTATTCATGAACCGGTATCATATTGTAATATTTAATTGGTTAAATTGATTAAAATACTTCGATTGATAAAAATGCTATGTGTGTATGGGGTTCCTCTCCTTCTCTCACTTGCTTTGGCATGGATACAGAGCACCAGCTGTTTTTTGAGAACACGAACACGTGGAGCCCTCAGCTGGCCCCAGCGCTTCATCAAGGTAACATTCGCCCATCTGGTTCCATGACCAAAATAGTCATTTTCCCTCCAACATCTGCTGCCACAAGACATGCCTGCCTCGTTTCACTGAAGGCAATTTTCCACTCCAGTTGGCTATTGTCGCCATGTTGGAAACATCCACACCCTTCCACCCTAGTTTGGGCCAGTAAATGTTTACATTGCCTCTCTCTCTCTCTTTTTTTTTTTAACAGGGAAACCTTTGAAACTGTGAATGTCTAACTGTGGACTAGTAAAAGGTGAGACTGTTTTCTTTGTTTTAACAGAATCACAGTGGTTGGTAAAACACCTGCTTTCTTTGTTTTAACAGATTCACAGTGGATCAGTGAAAGTGTGGATTTTCCTGCCCCTTCCCTGAAATTAACAAGTGTTGTAGCAGTATCCCTTTCTAGCACATGTGTCAGGAAGGAAAACAAAACTGATCTTTTCTTTTTTTTTTCTGGTCCACTGATGAATCAAAAGACTTCAAGTACAAGAGAGGAGACCATTATGTGTGTGGGGGGGGGGGAGGGAAGGAGAGAATTGTTGGAATTGTCAGCAACGTATTTGGACAGCAATCTGGGCAGTAGTTTTGTATACCAGTTTCATTTCCAGCTGGTTTCAGCATAGAAGTCAAGCAAGCTTAAGAGTGCAGCGCGTTGCAGTCTTTGCTTAAGTAGCTTAAGCAAGCTAAAGCCTGCAGTGCTTGATGCATCTAGAAACTTCAAAAAATCAAGGAATTGGTGAAATGAAATCAATGGCATTAAATTAATCATAACCAAATCAGTGACTCTTGTGACACAGGTGCTCATACAAATTCTAGGCTCATTTAAAAAAAAAAAACCTTTCCCCCCCTTTTGCTTCTAAAAAAAAGGAAGAGGAAGGCCTCTTTAAGGATGCTTGCTAGAGATAATCCTCCCCCCCCAAATGAAGAGAGATCTTCTTACACATAATCAAACATTAAGCTTGTATAAGTTCCAACAACAAGAGCCCCTACTAGTTCTATTCTAATATCCCCAATCTCTTCTTACTGCATGCTGCAAAGGGTTATCTTGTGTGCAGTGGTGGGATTCAAATATGTGAACAACTGGTTCTCTGTGTGGATGCCACTTCCGGAAGTCCATTCTGGGCCTGGGCAACAAAAAATTAGCTACCGGTTCTGCCAAACTGGTGCGAACTGGCTGAATCCCACTAGTGCTTGCATGCAAGTAGCAGCCTCTGTGATCACTAATTGCAAAATAACAGAGTTCCTAATTGCACTGATGGTTCTAATCACATTCAGGCAAACATCTACTAGGTAAACTCAGGGGAGCCAGGGACTTTGCCTGCACAGCTGGCTCCCACAAAGATGGGCTCAGTGTCTCTTATATAATGTGCTCAGTGGTGGGATTCAGCCGGTTCGTACCACTTCGGCAGAACCGGTAGCTAATTTTTTTGTTGCCCAGGCCCAGAATGGACTTCCGTAAGCAGCATCCACACAGAGAACCAGTTGTTCACATATTTGAATCCCACCACTGGATGTGCTGCTATATTGTATTTCAGGAGTCACATGCTGAATTCACAGAAAGAGCTATTTAGACAGTGCTGTCTTGATGAGAATGTACAGTCAAGGATCTTTACTGATTCTTGGCTCGTTTGTCCGTACTTCTTTGGGTGGAATTCTGTGGAATTCAGTCTTTTCCAAACAAGACCAACATTGATTGTCAGGTGGAGTGAGACTTTTATTTATTTATTTTACGATTTTTATACCACCCCCTCCCGAAGTACTTGGGGCGGTGTACAGCCCAATTAAAAACATTAAGATACAAAAGGTAAAATTATTAAAAATAAATTAAATAATTTGGCCCAATCATTTAAAAACCCAATTACCTAAAAGTAATTTGGTCCAATCATTTAAAACCAATGCTATCTTAAAACTCAATCCCCTAAAAAACAATTATGGCCTTGTTGGAACTGGAGCTACTATCCCAGGCCGGCTTGTCGAAATAAATAGGTCTTTAATTCTCGACGGAAGGAACGCAATTCCGTCAACGTACGGAGTTCGGGGGGGAGCTTGTTCCAAAGCGTTGAAGCTCCCACAGAGAAGGCCCTCCCCCTGGGGGTCGCCAGCCGACATTGTCTGGCCGACGGCACCCTGAGGAGATCGACTCTGTGGGAGCGTACCGGACGGCGGGAGGTATTTGCTGGCAGAAGGCGGTCCTGTAAATATCCGGGCCCGATGCCATGGAGCGTTTTAAAGATGGTCACTAACACCTTGAAACGCACCCGGAAGGCCACCAGCAACCAGTGCAGCTCGCGCAGGAGCGATGTTACATGGGCGCGCCATGGCGCTCCGGTCACTACCCGCGCGGCCGCATTCTGGGCCAGCTGAAGCCTCCGGGTGCACCTTAAGGGGAGCCCCATGTAGAGAGCATTACAATAGTCCAGCCTGGAAGTGACGAAGGCATGAGTAACTGTGCATAGCGAGTCCCGGTCTAGGAAGGGACGCAACTGGCGTACCAGGCAAACCTGATAGAACATCCTCCCGGCCACGGCCGCCAGATGGTCCTCTAAAGACAGCCATGAATCCAGGAGGACTCCCAAATTGCGAACCCTTTCCGCGGGGGCCACTGTTTCGCCCCCAACAGACAACAAAGGAGTCAATTGACTAAACCGGGACGACGGTAGCCGCAGCCACTCGGTCTTGGAAGGGTTGAGCTTGAGTCCGTTCTTCCCCATCCAGACCCACACGGCCTCCAGGCATTGGGTCAGCACGGCAAGAGCATTGTTGGGGTGGTTCGGCGTGGAAATGTACAGCTGAGTATCATCAGCGTACAGATGGTACTCCACACCAAAACCACGGATGATCTCACCCAGCGGTTTTACATAAATGTTGAACAGTAGGGGCGAGAGGACCGACCCCTGAGGTACCCCACATACAAGGGGTCTCGGGGTCGACCTCTGACCCCCTGTCAACACAGACTGCATCCGGCCGGAGAGGAAGGAGGCGAACCACCGCAAAACAGTGCCCCCTATACCTAACCCCTCCAACCGTTGCAGCATGATACCATGATCGATGGTATCAAAAGCCGCCGAGAGGTCCAATAGCACCAGAGCAGAGGAACAACCTCTGTCCCAGGCCCGCCAGAGGTCATCCACCAACGCGACCAATGCTGTTTCCGTGCTGTAGCCAGGCCTGAAGCCCGACTGGTGTGGATCCAAGTATAACAATTCCTCCAGGTGTTGTGGGAACTGTCTGGCAACCACGTTCTCGACAACCTTCGCAAGAAAGCGAAGGTTGGAGACAGGACGATAATTTGATAAAACAGCTGGATCCAGGGTAGGCTTCTTAAGGAGGGGCCTCACTACCGCCTCTTTCAGGGTGGCAGGGAAGACACCCTCGCTTAAAGAAGCATTAATAATTACCTGGAACCAGCCTCGTACCACCTCCCGGGATGCCAGCACCAACCAGGAGGAGCACGGGTCCAATGAACAAGTGGTCGCCCTAAGTCCCCCGAACAACCTGTCCACGTCCTCGGAAGTCACGGGGTCAAACTCAGCCCAGATAACAGTCTCAAGACCAGACTCCGTCTCTCCCACCGGACACACCCAGTTGAAATCAAAGCCTTCCCATATCTGAGCGATTTTATCATGCAGATATTTTCCGAAATCCTCAGCTCTACCCTCTAAGGGGTCTCCTCTCACCTCCTGATGAAGGAGGGAGCGGGTCACCCTAAACAAGGAGGCTGGGCGGTTATCTGATGATGCGATAAGAGCAGTGAAGTAAGAACACTTCTCTGCTTTTATCGCCGCTAGGTAGGACCTAATATGGTCTCTTACCAGTGTTCAGTCAGATTCGGCAAGGCTCGATCTCCAACTGCTCTCTAGGCATCTTTTCCGGCATTTCATCTCTCTCAGCCCCTCATTATACCAAGGGGCCGATTGAGATGCACGCCGAATCAGAGGCTGCAAAGGCATGACCCGGTCTAGAGCGCTGGCCGCAGCCCTATCCCAGGCTGCCATCAGCTCTTCGACCGAGTCGTGTATCCGAACCTCAGGAATTGGCCCAAGCTCTGCCTGGAATCGCTCGGGCTCCATCAGCCGCCTGGGGCGGTACCATCTCACCGGTTCCGCCTCCCTGCGGTGGGGTGCAACGGTCAGAATGTCCAGGCGTAGGAGAGAGTGATCAGACCATGACAGGGGTTCAATGACTATATCCCCTATATTCTGACCACTCAGCCACTGTCCAGAGACAAAAACCAGGTCAAGCGTGTTCCCCCCTGTGTGTGTGGGGCCTTGAATTACCTGGGCCAGGTCCATGGCTGTCATGGAAGCCATGAACTCCCGAGCCTCACCGGACACCCCGCCCACGGACGGCAGGTTGAAGTCACCCATAACTATCAGCCTAGGGACCTCAACCACCACCGCGGCGATAACGTCCAGGAGCTTGGGCAGGGAGGTTGATACGTGGCAGGGAGCCAAGTACGTAATCAACACCACCCTCAGGCCCCCAAGGTCCCACTTCACCAGGAGGGATTCACAGCCCGCCGTCTGAGGAACAGTGACCTCCCTCGGCCTGAAATCTTCCCTAATCACGTCCGCCACTCCTCCACCCCTGCCCTGAGCTCTCGGCTGGTGGAATGCAAGGAAACCCGGTGGGCACATTTCCACCAGAGGGACACCGCCCTCTGGTCCCAACCACGTCTCTGTTATACCCGCCAGATCTGCTCCCCCCTCCAAAATTAAATCTTGAATGAGGGGGGCCTTATTTACCACAGACCTGGCGTTGCACAGCACCAGCCTACAGCCAGGGCCCTGTGGTTCTGGATAACCCCGAGAACCGGTTGAGCCTTGGGGGTCGGAGCACACAACCACTCGTAAGCAGTGGGTGCGCACTCCCTTATTATGATACGGCCCCCTGCTCCCGCTATACCTGCCCCTCCCACTTACGGTACTAATAGGAATTAAATTAGCCTTAATCAACCCCCCATCCGCACCCTCAGGACCATGCAGCAGCCTGCCTAAACCAGCATCCTCTAATGTGCTGGCTATGCAAAGAGCCATACTGGCTGGGAATTCTGGCTGGGAGAGAGTCCCAACACATCTGGAAGGTAGCTGATTAGGGAAAAAGTTATCTTACAAGCTGTGAAAGCTGGATGCACTTATTGCTATTCTTCCTGTTGCCTTGGAAGCAGCTTTCTTGTGCTTATGGAAGGATAGAAAAATGGGCTGCATAGCACAGAGATTGTTTTCATTAGACAGGAATACACTGAGGTTATTCCCTAAAGGATAGCGATTCAAATACAGAACAAAGTGAAGCACTTGGCCAAATATGAGTGATGAATCTGAAAAACTCTTCCCCGTGAGAAATATATCTACATAAATGGATTATGTTTTATTATACCCTGTATTAGTCATCAGGAAGCTAAAGTATTTACTTTGGTAAGTTCTATACCTATGTTTAAAAAAATCAACTCACCACCATGTATATATCCCCGAATGGGGAGACGAGAGCAATTTCTTCCGTGTTCCTTCCAGCAGGGAGATTAAATCCGTGACCATCCGGATGTTGCAACACTTCCCAGCACATGTTGCCATTGGTGGTCTTGGTGGGGGCTGTTAAAAACTGTAGTTTCATAAAATCTGAAAGATTCAATTCTATCACTCTAGTGTAAGCCATTTTTCAGAGTTCTTGGCCATTTGTTTCCCCACTCTTGGAAACCTTTGCCTTTCCAGCTAGCCATAGTTTTTCCCTTTTCCTGCTTCTATTTTAGCTGAAGTTCATTATTTAATTCTTGGGACATATTTCTCCCTGAATGCCTTGTTTAGATTTTATCTTCCACCTCTCCCAATTTTGCTGCCATAGCAACATGCAGCTACTATCACAATATTGGGAAAAGTGCCTGTTTGCAAAATTGCCCTTTTAAACTTAGCAGAGGAATGGCACTAAAGTGGCTGGGGGGGGGGAACCTTGGAAAATTTCAATGCATTTCTTTACACTTTTTACAGTAAAAATTCCCACATAAAACCTTCCATCCTAATAATCTTTCAGGGTTCTGTTGTGTACTTCATTCGCGTGCGAATGATGAAGACACATGGCGATGCTGAACAAACACTTTATTCACCTTCTACAACAACCAAGCAAAAACAAAAGGCACGCAGGCCTTTTTATATAGCTAGAAACCCGGACAATGTCAACCAATAGGAACAGAGCATTTTCGCGCCTTGTGCATGCGCACAAGGCTGGCGCCACTCTGTCTGGTCCCGGGCAGCTTTTGGAATGCCTGGGACCAATGCAACATCCCGAGCCTGCTTTTGCAGGCTCAGGACACAACAGGTTCCTTCTGGGATTTCATGTGCTGGGAAGACAAGATGCTCCAGGAACATCAAATGGGCTTTTGCAACCTGTACAACTTTCTCAAAATGGCATCCTCCAGTTAAGTTGGACTAGAGTACTCATCATCCAGGCCAAGCAGATGGGACTGCCAACACTTCTGGATGGTGTGGCATTGCAGAAAGCTGGTGTTAGACAAAAATTGTTATCATCAGAATGTGACATGGCAGGGAAGAGAAGAAGATAATGCCTGTTTGGGACTTGATGCAACAGCAAGGATGCTTCAGTTTCCATGATACGCCATTTTGGACAGAAGAGGAAAAATGTGGTGGTACATTTCCACAAAACCAGGAAGTCAGAAAGTTTTGGAGGTGAGACTGGGCTGAAGCTGCTATACCTAAAGATAAAATAGACACATAAGCAGGCTGGACAGAAGCCAGGGATTTTGTCTAGAAGATCCTTTCAGGGAGAGATAGTTAAAAAGGAACTGAATCATTAAAGAAACAAAGGAAAAATGTCACTTAAAGCAGACAAAAGAAGCTGGTCCTGAGCATATGGAACCTCCCCCCAAGTACCATTAACAGCTACCAGACTTGTAAACCCACAAGGCAAGTGTAGCTGCCGGTCCGGTCCAGTGAATCAATAAAGCAGGCCGGTCCAGTGAATCAATAAAGCAAGGGACTTCTGAGGATAAAGAAATCCTGAAGCCTACATACTCTTTGAGTCATCTTTGGTGGCTTCCACCTCTCTAGTTAGTGCCTGGCTGTATAGTTGAGATAGATGTGGGTAAGTAAGATAGACGAGTGTGTATGTGAGAAGGAGCAAATTGTACAGTATAATGAGTAAAGTTTTGTTATGTATTTTAAATTCACTGGGTGTCCGTGTATTGCAAAGAACCTGTTTGGCCTCAGTAGTCTGTGAAAGTGATTTAAATGTGCCCCATATCATTTCCTGGTTGTTGAAATAATTGTGTGCTGTGTGTCTTGCCTTTAGTTGCACCTATCTGGAAAACCCAGGTAGAAAGCCAAGGGGGTCTTAACAAGATTCATGTGCCTCAGTAGATTGTGTGAATGTGTGAGTGAGCAATCATAAACTGAACCTGGGAGCACATGTAGCAGAGTAAGTAATTTTAGATCTGCAAATTGCATCTTGCCAGTCCTAGTTTATTCAGTCTTATTCTACCAGAGAGTTGCAGGTTTGTGTCAGCCATACAAGGTAGAACATGAAAAACAAACTCCACCTAGGCCTAACACTACTTTAATTAAGATTGGCTATACTAATAGAGCCTGGAAAGTCTGAATGTGCTTCCTCTCCTCCTTTTTTTAATCTTCTTTTTTTGGGGGGGCTGTCTGTCTGAGTCATTTTTGTAACCCTCCCTCCTTGTTTGAGCTTAAGCAATTTTTATCTACTTGTTGTCCTGGTAACAGTTCTTCCCTTTCTTCCTCAAGTCACTTTCTTTGTTTTTTACAGTTTGTTCCTCCATCTCTCATGCTACATCCCTGTGGTAGATTAGGCTGACTAAGAGTGACTATCCAAAATCAGCCATTGGCCAAACCATTGGATCTCCTGACTCCAAGCCTTATACATTTACACACTACACTATGCTGATCAAAACATTACAAAATGATAATACATCAATAATGTTCACATGTAAACCCAATGCAGGATATTAGCATATACTGCAGCATTACAATGTAGTTATATTACAGTGTAGTTCCTGTTTCATCCTCCCCAAAATAAACACTATTTTATCATTCCTAATAAAAAGATGATGATTATAAGAGTATGGCCTATTGCAGTGGTTCTCAACCTTCCTAATGCCACGGCCCTTTAGTACAGTTCTGATGCCCACTCACCCGCCGCGCCCGGGGCTCAGCACGCCTCATCTGTCCTTGCCTCACTTCCGAAGGTTGCTGGGGGCAGGAAGTCTGCTCCGCCCAGCCTGGTTGGAGAAGCACCCAGGTGGGAAGAGGGAGAGAGAGGGAGAGAGAGCGAGAGCGCCAAGAGGGCGACAGCGCCGGCAGAGCTTAGTTCAGCCTCCTCCGCGGAAAGGGCCGCGAAGCAGCGCAGCTTCCCTTAGGAGATGCTTGACGGAAACGAATCCGGCACTGCAACAGCCCCCAGCTCGAAGCCGTGCGGAGATGGATAGAGGAGCAGTGTCTCGGTTCCTAAGACTATTGGAGATATGTGTTTTCCGATGGTCTTAGGTGACCCCTGTGAAAGGTCATTCGACCCCCCAAAGGGGTCGCGACCCACAGGTTGAGAACCGCTGACCTATTGAGAAATGTTAGCAGAAAAGAGAAACATGGTTCAAAAGCTAGCATAGAATAAATTAGCAATTCAATTTAATAAAGATGATTATTATTTCTTTAAAAATGGGACTTACTGAAAAGTATTTTGACTTTTTTCATTAGCTCTACAGAACAACCACTTGTGTAGTTAGTAAACATTTAGCAAGCCAGTTTCTAATTAGTTTGAAAGGACATTGTCAAGGTTTATATAACCATTTGAGCATATTTTCTTTGAGGAGGTGCTCCTAAAAGCCAGGAACAAGTTTCCTAGAGCGATATTTCTGAGCTTAGCAATTAGAACCTTGTTTGCTCCTGCTGAGGTTCCCTCTCCAATTCTTACCAATGTTGCTGAAATTTCTTCAAATTTCATAGAATTCCTAATATGCAAACTGTCCAAGACAGGGATGTCAAATTTGCAACGTCACGTGACCTGTCGCGACGTATTGTGACTTTTTTTTCCATTGCCGGCAATGAGGTTGGTGCGGTTTCACCATGACGCATCTGGCTCGCAGGCCTCCAGTTTGACACCTTTGGTTTAAGAGATTTAGTTTCACTGCCTGGTCTCCAGTCAATCAAATCCATTTATACCTTAGGGCTACTATATTATGATAACATCTAGCAAAAAGTTGGAGTTTTTAGGTTCTTTCTGCTGTCACATAGTGGTCATCTAGATTTGTTTGTACCTCAGATGAGATAGTTCTTCATTCACAAACTATTTCTACAGATACTTCCCTGTGGCTGCCTTAATGTGCTGTCCACCTTTGTACTACTTCAGGTGCTGAGGGAGATACAAACTTTAGTGAGGAGGCTATCAAATAGTTTAGTTAGCTATGAATAAGTATCTTCTTCTTTACTTCCTGTTTTACTACTTTGGATGTTGAGGGAGATGCAAAGATCTGGTTCTTGCTCTTCTGCTGACCTCAACCATTGATAATTGATGCTGTTGTACTGTGCCTTTGATGTTGTCTCTCCATCTCCTTCTGGGTCTGCCTCGTGTGCTATGACCTTCTCCTCTTTTTGTATATGCCTTGTACAGTATGGAATCCCACAACATCCTCTGCAGGTAAGCAAACTACTTTATTTGCTGTTTTTGTCTGTAGTTTAAGATTGGTTCTATGCCAATTCTTTCTCTTCATTTCTGATTTTATCTCTTCTGGTCACTCCAGCAGCTTTCCTCAAACATCTCATTTCTGTGGTGACTAACTTTTGTTTATGTTGTTTCCATAAGGGTCCATGTTTGGCACTGTTAAGATAGAGTGGGGATGAATTTGCTTTGTATGCGATGCTTCTTTGCGCTGATACCTATACTTATGAATAAGTATGCTGTAGAAAAAAAAGTTCTTGAGCCACAAATTAGCCAACTGCAAATTAGCTTAAGTTGCTTAACATACTGTAATGTATGAATCCAGCTTTGGATTCATGTAGATGTAGTGTATATGCACAGCACTGTACTACAAAATAAATACACAAATGTATTATTAGATCAGAATGGGCAAGCCTATAGCCCAAACAGTAATTCTCCCAAAATGGAAAGTGTGATTCTTTGTACACTATCTTTTGTAACAATTGTTCTCAATCAGCTGGAATTTAACCACCTGTTATAATGGAGGTAGATACTATCCTGCCTACAGGCATTAGTGTATCCTCAGTCATACAGTATGTTTAGCAGATTTTGGATACATGGACAAAATTTCCATCTGGACTTCCCTATAAAATAACAGATGTCCATTAGACTTGAAGTAGTCAGGATGAGGCAATTAAAATTTACTTTAGATTACATTATATTTCTAAATTGTATATGAAAGTACATACGTTTATAAACATGTAAATTGATAACAAATAATGCAAACATAATGTAGTTGAAATAGGTGTTTTACTTTAATATTGATCAAATTGTTTGTATCATTTTTCGAGGCACCCAGTTTAAATTTTTATTAAATTTTTGAGTGAGATTATTTGGTGTTCTGTTAATTCTTCCCAATGGGAAATAAAAAGAATATATACTCCATTCTTCCTTACAAATGCGCTAGTTTATTTCCTGTGATTTTTCCTTCTTTGATACCTAAAGTTAAAGTGAATGTAAAGAACAAAGAAGGTGACCTTGATGGAGATAAACAGGTTTTGTTAACTTGGCAAAAGGCACTGAAGCATGTTTAAAGTCCCGAACAGCCAGAAAACATTTGGGAACATCTCAGACACACACCTCCCTTAATTCATTGGAGTATAAGAAGGAGAAAGAGGTGCAGCACAACTAGACTTAAAAGATTCTGCTATTGTAGCTAATAAAATAAAAGCAGTTTTAGCTTTCCTGAGGAGTGAATTTCTTACTCTGTCTATTTAGTGGGGCTGACAGCAGGTGAGAACAGAGCAATTATAATTTAGAATTATGCTTTCATATCTCTTACAATTGTATCTGACAAGTCTTTAAAGGTATCTAGGTAGTTTTGAATACAAGTATACTGTTGCTGAAGGATAAAGATTTCCTTAAGGAAAGGGAATGTGAAATTAAATGGTTTTTTTTGTTGCATTAACAAGTACTCAATTATATTGCTGTCTTTGATAGGGATACCACTAAATCACCTGTTCTAGGGCAAGTAAAAGGACCCACGTCTTATCAAAAGAAGTAAAACTAGCTATTGACAAACCTTAGAGGAGAACATTAAAGATGTTTTGCTTCTTTATGCATCTTGGTCTTTGCTAAATATAAAAATCACGTTCCTCCAGCAGAATCTTTATTACAATGTAAAAGTGAAGACCTCTCTCTCTCTCTCTCTCTCTCTCTCTCTCTCTCTCTCTCTCTCTCTCTCTCTCTCTCTCTCTCTCTCTCTCTCTCTCTCTCTCTCTGTGTGTGTGTGTGTGTGTGTGTGTGCGCGCGCGCGCGCGATGGCTCTCTGTTAAAGATGCTGAGCTTGTCAACTGGAAAGCTGACAGCCCGGGTTCAAGACGCAAGTGCCAGCTCCTATTACTCAGCCCAGCTCCTGCCTACCTACAGTTTGAAAACATACAAATCCAAGTAGATAAATAGATGCCACTTGGCAGGAAGATCATAGCATTCGGCATATAGCCATGCTGGCCCCTGGACCATGGAAGTATCTTTGAACAACGCTGGCTCTTTGCCTGTAATTGGAGATGAGCATCTCCCCCTAGTGTTGGATACGAGTGGCAGGGAAACCTTTACTTTTACCTAAAAGTGAAGATATTCTCCTGTCAGGCTTGCTGTTGAAGATGACAGCCATGAGGTTTAAGCAGCAGCAGAGTTATGGAAGTGTTTTGCCACTACCTTCTTCGGGAATGGCCTTCCTTCCTTCCTTCCTTCCTTCCTTCCTTCCTTCCTTCCTTCCTTCCTTCCTTCCTTCCTTCCCTCCCTCCCTCCCTCCCTCCCTCCCTCCTTCCTTCCTTCCTTCCTTCCTTCCTTCCTTCCTTCCTTCCTTCCTTCCTTCCTTCCTCCCTCCCTCCTTCCCTCTCCTCCTCCTCCCTTATAGCCCTGAAACTCCCAATTTGTCCCATGTCAAAGGAGAGCTTCTCTCAGCTTCTGAGATAAACCAAGATCATCTGGTAACAGCTACGGTACTGAGGCATCCAGGGAACAATGCAGGGGAAAGAAAGAGAAGCCTGCTAAATTATTGGTCTTCAGGGTCAAACAAGTGGAGCAGTTTAATATGGTACCATCAATCCAGGATAGACATGGGAAAGTGTTTATGGATTCTAGGTCTTTTAATCTGCTTTTGTTGAACTGGATTTTTTTCCTGAATAGTTTATATTTCAAATCTATTAATAGCAGTGTATAGATGCTTTTATTTTAAAGAAAATAAGGTTACCACTGTTACCACATTACTCTTACTTCACTATTTTTACTGACGCTATGAATTGGTTTACTAAGCTGGGTAAGGCTTCTGACCTTGATGGTTTTCTACTGTATTGGTACAAAATTGTACTGGATTGTTATCTCCTATTTTATTGGAGTTGCTTTATAGAAAGTGCTTCTTTTTAAATACACCCTTATGTTTTAGCTTTAACAAGGCAAACAACACAGTTATTCTTAAGTCAGGTGAGGATACTCCTCTGAATTTTAATTATAGGCCTACAGTACGTTTTAATAAATGTGAATGGTGAAATTTCAACAACTATTTTGCCCTGTAAATTATAGCTTATGCTGGTGTCTCTAATGCACAAGGTTGGATTTATACCGGGCCATCCACCTTCTGACAATATCAGAGCTGAACTGATTGCAATTATGCTGCTGGATTTGCAGGTTGGCACAAGAGATAAACCCCAGCAGCATAATTGCTTAGGAAGCTAAGAAATCCATTGATGTGGTTTCTTGGAAATGCTGAGGTTGATTTTGAGTTGTGCTGCATTTCCCCAAGCAAATTAGTATAGTATATTCAGCTCCCAAGTCATAGGTTAGAGAACATTAATAGGGTGTCTCCCCGCCCCCCCCCCCTTTTTAAAAAAAAGTGGCTGTAGAATCTGTCATTCTCAGTTCCAAAGAAGCCATTCTTAAAACTTTTGTAGAATTATATATGATCGATCTCAGAGTTATTCTCGAGAGACTTTATTCAACTCAGGTTTCTGTTATTCTACCTACTTATATAGATGCTTGTCGCATCTGTATAAGTAGCTAGTGCAATTATGCATTATTTATTTATTTAGAAGATTTATTGGATATCAAAAAGGTGAACGTTAGGAAAGATGTCAGGAAAGATGCTTACAATTAATAAAGATTTATTAAAATGGTTCCTATATTTACAGTGTTGGAGAATCATCCCCTCAGAGCACCATGGTAAGTCTGGATTGTGACGAGTATGTAGTCCATGGACATTTCTCATAAAGAAGTTGCTTTTGTTGGGTAAGTTTGTAGCTTCTCCAACTTCCCTCTCTGTCTCTTTACTCCTCCCTCCAGTTACTTAGCCTATGCATCATCAGCAAGGGAAAGTTAAATACCAATGAAGATTAGTTGGATTGCTAAGTGTCTGGCAGGTACTGGGTGCCTAGCTAAGACTAAGGTGGAAAATAATTATCTAATTTGGGTCAGAATAGGAAGTTTGTTATCTCACAACTTGCCATAGGAAAAGCTATCTTGTCTAAGCAGCCTCTGGTCCAGGTCTTAATTAAGAATGGGGGTCAATGACAGGACCATGTGAATCCTGCTTTGGACGTTTGACAGGGGGATTTAACTCTTGCTCCTAAGTAGGAAAATAGACGTGAGTTGTGAACATGCTTTCTAGAATGGAGGGCTTGAATGTCCTTGTAAAGGCATGGAGGGTGACTTTGTGTATCATGAAATTAGTTTCCTATAATCTTAAAGTGAGGTCAGTACAACAACTAAACTTATATTATGTGTACATTGAACACCTCAGAAAATATTTGTATCGTTACCAGGAACCCTAACCTACAACTTTGCTAAAGAACTGACAAATAAGCTTGGACACCTCACAGAGTATAAATACTGCATGAACTACCCACTATAAGGATCAAAGACCTGACCATAGATGTAGATGAAATTATGATCTCATTTGATGTCGCAGCATTCTTCACATTCACAGAACTAGAATTGGAACTACTGTAGCAAAAGAATCCATGACACTGTCCTAACACCTGACACAGCACGCCTGACCTAACCAAATATAACAAGATTGAAATATCTAGAAACATGGTCCTTATCAGCCTTTGCCTGACCACATACTTTCAGTCTGAAGACAACTATATCAACAAATCAAAGGACTCCACTGATGATGTTAGCTAGTTTGGTAATAAATGTCTGCAAGAAAACCAACAAGCTTGGAGAGCACCAAGGACCCCGCAGAAAATATTTACAAGTAGTTCTGAGCTTACAATCTCCTTGTCTTCTCTGATTATCCCCTTCTGACCATTGTCATCGAGTGGCCCAACTGATTTTCTGTTTGGGTTCCTATTTCTGATGTACTTAAAAAAGGTTTTGTTATTATTTTTAATATTCTTGGCTATATGCTCCTCAAAGTGTCTCCTGCAAACCCGAAAGGATGAGGTTCTTTTTGGGTTGCCAAGATTGGTCACTCCTGTTATAAATGGTGCTTCTTACATTGGTAGAGATGAAAGCAAGAAAATCATTCAAGCTGTGGAACATAGAAAGAAAGCTAAATTTTCTTTTGCCTTGTTCTTATCAATAGTATTTTGGGAAATCCTGGAGAACCATATTTATGGCTTTCCAGTCAATCAGACATGCCCAGTCACCTGTCTGAGATGGTATAGGTTCTCCTGCTTGAGCAGGGGGCTGGACCTGAAGACTTCCACAGTCCCTTCCAGATTCTATTCTATTCTATGCTGTTCTGTTCTGTTCTGTTCTGTTCTAGTCTAGTCTAGTCTAGTCTAGTCTAGTCTAGTCTAGTCTAGTCTAGTCTAGTCTATTGAAACCTTTTCAGCATTTGCTGGCAATTATGACAAGTGACACAAATGTGAGCAGGTCCTCTTCTCAATGAGGGGAACAGGCAGCTGTCCTGAATATTTTTTTCCCTGTCCCTTCTCTCTCTCTCTGGACATATTTCCAGCAAACTATTCCCCTCCCACCAAAAGAAAGCAGGTCAAAATGACAGAACACTAGCCAAATTTTAAGCGGAGAGCAAGCGCTCCATCACCGGGGGTTTTCAAGAAGAGATTGGACAGCTCTTGTCTGAAATGGTATAGGGTCTCTTGGTTGGGAAAGGGGCTGGACTAGAAGACCTCCAAGGTCCTTTCCAACTCTGTTAAGGTTATGCCTTGACATTGTGACACATGTTTTGTAATTTGCTATTATGCTGGATAAGAGCAGTTGCCTTCAATCTGCTTCCTTTAGAAACTCATCTGCTGCTATTGCTGTATTCTCAGCAAAGCAAAAACTATTCTCCCATTTTAATGGAAAAAGTATTGGGGAGAAAAACTTACTCTTGCAGGAAAATGCAGAAGGGAGGGGGGGGGGAAAGAGAGGATAAAATAATCACCATAAGGTTAATTGAAAGGAGAATTGCCCAACAGGGAGATTTGCCATTATCTGCCTCTAGCTGAAATCATTTGCCTTGCGTGAAACTGGGCGACCTCCAGTGCATGATTTTCACTAAACTATCAAAGTGTTAATCAAAAGTTGCTAGATGGTTTCATTAACAAAGTTACTGAAAAAGGGATCAGAAAAATAAAATATGAATCATTATGGCTTTTGCTGAATCTGAACTGATTTTATGCTTCTGGAAAGATATAAATGGATTGCTTTAAACACATGCACGTACAAAGCGCATAATAAAGTAGAACTTTATTTGACTGTTTTTGAAATTTTGCTTAGGCTGATTTTATTTGATAATAAAATTTTGATAATAATACCTTATTTTTGCAACAATGTTGTACATTTTTTGGGAAAAAATTGTAACCATCCAACTGTGTTATAAATTGTATACTATAGTTCAGATTTTTCATAGTGGTTTTATTAGACTCATTCTATGCTTTAATTTCTGTACTATCATATTTTTTTTTTAAAAATTATAATAGTACAGAAATTAAAGCATAAGATGAGACAAATAAAACCACTATTAAAAGTACAGAGACTTTTTACCATTGGCTATGCTTAGGAAAACAGCAACAAAAAGGTTCAACAAAAATGAATGGAGATCACTTCCCATCTTCTTCACCTTCTCCACAGAATTCAACCTGGGCTATCCAACAGGACCACCATAGCTTAGATCCAAGAAATATTGGAATCTATTATATGCCGGATCAAATAATTGAACTGTCTAGATTAGAATAGTTTACACTGATTGGTAGAAGCTTTCCAGACATTCAGTCAAGCTTTATTTATCTTTATTCAGAAATGGTTGAACTTTCCAAACTTTATTTGGATAGGCCAGTGACTCGAACCTGGATTCTTATTAATATGACACATACTACATATTCTGTCCATCACTCAGCTGCTAAGCGGTCAGAAAATGGTCTGGAGCTTTTAAAAACATTGTTGAAAGGCAGGGAGAGGCTCTTGTTCTTCTTCTCCCCCCCCAACCACTAGTGATTAAATCTCATGTCCAAAACGTGTTGCCCAATGGCAAAGGACTTTGGCCAAGTAGGTCCTGTGGCCTTTTATTAATCAACAATTAAGTTCCATGAATAGAATAGATAAATTGTGTAGCATGCACTCAAAGGTATTCTTGTTGTGAGCACAGAACTTACTGGTGAGCAAAAACCTTTTGGAAAGAAAAAAAAAAAGAAACAAGAGCCCACAGAGTTGTTCAAGGACTATTCAAGGTAGGCAGTAAAAGGATATTTTAGGAGGAAGGTATATATATCCCCTTCCAAGTAATCTTAGGAAATGTATGCTTAACAGTGCAAAACACTTGAACAAATGCCTGGAAGAGAAGAGAAGACCTCCCTTCCAATCAATCAACAGCCAATAGCATTGGATCTTCATGGAGAAAAATTATAAGAGCCTTCAAATATCTGCCTTGCCCTATCAGAGTTAGCAGAACCACGCTAACTTAAAAAAAAAACCTTTTACAAAACTTTTAATAATATGGACAGAATTAATGCTGAAGAAATTGGTGAGCAAATGAAGCCCTCCACCAATTTGCTCAGATTACCAGGAACCAAGCAGCTACCTCCCCATTAATTCAGTACAAACAATGGATGCATTTATAATACTTGAATAAATATAAATGTACTTAGATTTATAAGGAAGTGGAGTGGTGGTGGTTTGCTAATTATTAGAAGTCAATAGCAGCATCTTTATTTCTTCAAACACCAAGTGATGAAAAGCACATCCAGACTGATCTCTTCTCCATCGTAATGGAACTAGTGTGTGGCTGTTGAGTGGGGGGGGGGGAGGAAGGGGCAGGAAGGGGCAGGAATGGGCAGCTGTTGGTAAGGAAGGCAAACAATGAAACAATATATATAGTCTTAGTCTACAAGAAATCCAATGGGTCCCTAGGACACACCATCTACCAGAAGAAAACACACACAAACCGCTATCTGCACGCACTCTCACACCACCACCCAGCACAGATCAACTCCGTAGCCAAGACACTCATCTCAAGAACCAAATGCCTAGCTGATGAACAACACCTAAAAACCGAACTACACACTCTCACTAATGTACTTACATCCAACGGATTCCAAAGAAATAAGATTTCCAACTTAATCCAAAAAGAAACTCCCACTAAAATCCAAGACAGAGAACAAGAAAACGGCAAAGCCCTCCTCCCATACATAAAAGGCACCACAGGCAGGATCAGCAAGATCCTTCACAAACATAATATCAAAACTGCATTCTGCACAAACAGAAAAATATCCACCATCCTAAGAAACCCTAAAAACAAAATTGAATTAGAAAATCAAGGAGTATATGAAATCCCATGTACTGCCTGCTCCACCACATACATTGGACAAACCAACAGAAGAATAAGTGCACGCATTGAAGAACACAAAAACTCAGTCAAAAAAGAGGAACCAACTTCTTCCCTGGTCCAACACCTCAAAGCCACAGGACATGAAATTGATTTCAAAAAGACCAGAACTATCGCCAAAACTGAACACTTTAATAACAGAATAATCAGAGAAGCCATCGAGATAGAAAAACGCCCACACAGCATGAACAAACGAGATGATACCTCCCGCCTACCAGCCATTTGGAAACCCGCCCTTATTGACAGACGAGTCCATAGCACGGGGAATGACACCAGACCTACACTCACAAAAACCACACAGGATATCACCACCACACATCCAGGCAAAAAGCAAACCCAAACCCACACTGATGAGGAGGCACGACCACAAACCAGAAGCCAGACCACAGCTGCATCATTAACCACCTTAAACCCCTCCAATCCATACACGAAGCAAACTGACACCCACCATGAAGATGGGGCACGACCACGAATGCAAAACCAAACAGCTATACAGTTTACCATCTCTAATCCCCTTGTAACACTGACTAACCTGAGCACAACAAAGCCCCCACCCAAACAGAACACTCCCCCATCCAATCAGAGCACAACCAACCCCCCATCCAATCAGAGCACAGCCAAGCCCCTAACCAATCAGAACACACCTCCACCCAATCAGAACACAGCTGAGCTCCCAGCCAATCAGTTCAAACCCCCACTGGCAGTTAAAAGGAAGAAACAGCTAAAATCTCACATTGCTCCTAGAAGCAGAAGCCGAAAGCACCAGCCTGAAGATGACGAATGAGACTTTGTCGAAACGTTGCCAAGACACACTGGGATCCGGAGTTAATCCAAGTACAAAGCAAATCCCTTTTGTGAAAAGGCCTTCTGTGTTCTAAAATATCTTGTGAGAAATAGACCTATTCTGGGAAAGGCTTATTCTCCTATTCCAACCATTATCTTTTAAGGCTGATTATAGTTGCTTAAAAACCTTGTGGGACCATCTAACAATTAAACATAACCCCCCCCCTCTGTTCTGCAAAATGTTTTTAGTCTTGAACCATTCGGTGGCTTTCTATGTACTGTATACACTACTCTCTTTGCACTGTTTCTAGGCATCCACATTCTTTAATTAACAGCTTGCTGTCTCTCCCCACCCCTCTTTTCCTAAAACAGGTCCAGCTACATCTCTGCGTGGGGTTCTAATCAATGTCTGGCTGCAGAAGGTACTTGCCCACTAGTCATGCTCTATGCAAAGCATACTTGGGTGAGGGTCAAAATAACCTTCTTTTCTTCTGCCTCTGTGGCTTCCAGACCCCATTCCGCTGCATAAGCACAGATGGTTGGTAAGTGATAAATGAGGCACATAGGGAGGAAGCATCCCTCTCCTCCCCACCCCAATCAAGCTTCGTCTGCCTTTCCCCTCCTAGCTAGGAATTTGATTTCATTATTTTCCCTCTTCAGGAACACTTCCCTAATTGAAATATATGAGCTTGCTGGAACTGGCTGAGAGAAGTTCTATTGCTAAGCAAGTAAACTCGGAATGGGGAAGAAAACAGCATGGAGATAGTCCTCCGGGTATCTGTCCAAAATGACTTTGCTCTTTGGAAGATATAAATCCAAAAGCATATATGGACTTGTGCATGAAGACATTGGTGGTATAAATCTCTGCATAACTTCAGGTAAGATGTACCTATAGTATATGTTGAATAGGCTGAAATGCCAGGGCTGCATTAAGTCCATCTTAGGCCTCCTGGTATATTTATCTGCCTTTGCCCTTGCTGTTGGTAAGCAGGATGGTTAGGGTGATAAAAATATTCCTTGGCTCTATATTCTTCAATAAGTCAAGGAATTTTTCTTTTTGTCCAGTGACGTGTGGCATCACATGATTAGTTTACAATAAGCGGACACCTAACGAGTTAGTAATAGTATCTTAAATATTTCAGTTTTAGAATTTGTGAATTTTAAATGTAAAAAAAAAAAAGAAAATATGAAAAATAATAACATCAAATTCATTCTCGTAGGCCCCTGAGGTTTTACAGACTCTAGGCCTGTGCCTTGAGAAAGTCAATTGGTCAAGCTATCTCCAACAATGAATGCTCTTGCAAAGATGTTTCCCAGCTGTTTTGCAGCTTCAAATGCCCCTTCAAAACAAAATGGATACAGCTCATAGCCAACAATGCTGCCTAGTATCAAGAATCTAATACTCGGGAATCCACAAATCTGACAATGACAGTGGGCAATTGATTCAAGTCTAACTGAAATGTGTGGAAGCTGGCTCAGTAATAATTCCTGCACTTGGTTCGATTCAGTATTGACTGAAGGATTGGTTCATTTATCTTTGTAGTGTAATCTGCAAACCTCGGCATTCATTGCAAGCTGCATGGTAGACAGAATCCATGGCTGCCTACATTAGCTTCTATTTAAGCCATTATCTGGCTCTGTGCTATACCCACTGCTTGCACTTGTTACCCTCTACCCATAAAACCCTTCTTCTGCATTATGGATCATTTGAGAATATAAGGCTACAAGCTGACATTCACAGCTAGTCAACCTGCCAGACAGGCAGAGAAACAATCAAAATCTTTCCAGAGGGCAGGATGCTCAGACGCAGAGGAACATCCCTCTTGGAGATAGAAAGTATGAATCTTTTTAAAACAAGTGAGAATTCAGAAGGCTGAACTGGAAGAGAAATCTGAGGAATAAGCTTGGTTCTGAAGCTGAGAAAAGGATTTGGATTCTCCCCATCTCTCCAGTAGCTTTGGATTTAAGGTGAAAACTGCCCAGGTCCAATCAGATCTGGGCCCATATGGTGCTAGAGCAAAAACATTGGGCAGCGGAAGAGCAGGGGAAGAGACATAATTGAGCCATTTGTGATTAGATACCCTTAGAAACTGGGAACACAAATAAACACAATTCTGTTGAGAATGGAAAAACCCGAAACTCCAGAGGGATTGAAAAACCATTTAAAGTGGGATTGGGGAGAGAGGACAAAGAGTGCTCTTATCACTTTTTGAGAGATCGAGAAATTGAGAGATCGAAGAGAGGGCCCCCTTTTATTGCATCCCATTCAACATTCCCAGCTAGTTCTGTGGAATGGTCCAGAATCCAAAAACAATGAGAATCTTGACTTATTTCTGGAACTTTTGTACTTAAATAGCACAGAAGAAACACTAGGAGGTAAACCTAACCTCCAGGAGAAGTAGAGCACAATCTTCAGCAAAGCTCAAAATATCAGACTTATCAAAAGGCCAGTTGTGTTAGGAAGAACTCCCACAACAGCAGAAGGAAGGGTACATCAGGGTTCAACATATTGAATGCTGACTGTTTACAGTATTAATCTAGAGAAAACAAGATGGGTGGACTTAGTGGGGATGTGTTTAGGACCTGACTGAATTCCAGTTTGAAGTGGGCCACATTAGCGAGATGCTGTAGTTCTAGGGGGTGAAGCAAGTCCTTTGGAAATGATCCTCTGGCATATATGGTGACCACTGAACCATATTGTTCAAAGACCCTTGAGCACTGGGGAACTACTAGAAGACTGGAAAAGAGCTGATGTGGTTCCCGTCTTCAAAAAGGGGGAAAGATGGATCCAGACCAAATAGCCTGACATCAATACCTGGGAAGATCCTGGAAAAGATAATCAAAAGATAATCAAGCAACAGATCTGGGAACACTTAATAGGAAAGCTATTATAGAAGCCAACATGGGTTTGTCAAAAACAGATCATGCCAGACAAACTTATTGCATTCTTTGATAAAAATGACTAAATTAATGGACCAGTGAAATGCTGGGGACTTAGTACACTTTGATTTCAGTAAGGCATTTGACAAAGTAGATCACAACCTATTTCTTGGTAAAATAGAAAAATGTGGGATAAACAGTACTTTCACCAGAAGAATTCATAACTGGCTGACTAACTGTACTCAATGTGTAGTCCTCAATGGAACTACATCTACACAGAGGGAAGCATGCAGTGGGGTAGTCCAAGGTTCTTAGTCCCAGTACTCTTCAACATATTTATAAACAATTTGATAGTTTATGATAGAAAGGAAACTCATCAAATGTGCAGATGACACCAACCTGAGGGGAATAGCCAACACTTTAGAAGATCAGCTCAAAATCCAGAAGGATCTTGACAGACCTGAACACTCAGCCCTTCCCATTAAATGTAATTCAATGGTGAGAAAAGTAAGGTTTTACACATGGGCAAGTAAAACCAAATGCCACAAGGTCCCTTCCAATTCTGTTATTCTGAATCTTGTGGTTTGTGCCATCTCCCACTTTTCTTCCAATACAGTACTGTACTAAAAGTCTAAGATGGCAATATGAATATTTACAGCTCAAGAATAATATAGTCATATGTAAAAAGTTAAAATTTGGAATGTTTCAAAGATGGTACAGTTGAGAATTCAAACTGCTTGCTCCAACCTCACTTGAAGGGAACCAGAACTCCCCTCCCCATTTTCAGGGTTTTAAGATAGAATATTAGTGTTTTAAGATCATTCTCAGTTCCAGCAAACTCAAACGAAATGAGGCGTTTCAAATTTGAAACGTTTTACAACTCCAGTTATTATAATTATGAGGGTGAAGGTTTGTTCTCTGAGCTTGTGGGTTAATTTACAAATGTTTCGTTACTAGGCTAGGTAACATCTTCAGTGGTGTCAGTGTTCCTCTGTTTATAAGGGCTTCAGGTGTGAGTGTGTCAAGTGAGAGTCTTGTGATGGGTGAGGTATGAATCATCAGAAGTTAGGGTTGTTGGGAGGTGAACTGCTGGTGGGAGGGGGAGGGCGGCTTGCGTGGGTTGGTTGAGGGTCAATGCTGACTCTGGCTGGCCGTGCGGTTGACTTGGATTCTGAGGAGTTTGTAAGCTGGTTGTAGGTCAATGTGTCTGTTGAGGAAATTGCTTCTGGAGTGCCAGGCTTCGATGAACTCACGAGCATGGTGGGGGTAGCGTGGCCGACAATTTTAGTGTTGCTCCAATCGAACTGGTGTTGTTTGGTGTCGGTGTGATTAGAGATTAAGGATTTGGGATCGTGGTGTTTGACTGCCAGCCGGTGTTCGTGGATCCTGGATTTTAATTGACATGATGTTTGTCCCACATAGAATTGGTTGCAATCGTTACAGTTGATTTTGTAGATTACATTGTTTCTTTCTTCTTTCTGTATTTTGTCTTTGGTTCTATATAAATCCTGGTGGAGTGTGGTTGTGAGTTTGTGGGCTATTGCTATACCTAGGGGTTGGAGAATTCTGGCTGTCATTTCTGGCACCCCTTTTGTGTATGGTAGGATTAGTTTATTATAATTATTTTCTTCTAAAGGGACTTTGCTTATGAAATTCTTCTTTTAATTTTGGTTTGGTTTAAATTTGGTTTATTTGCGTTTAAAATTGCATTTTTAAGTTCTTTTCTTTTCTTTCTTTCTTTCTTTCTTTCTTTCTTTCTTTCTTTCTTTCTTTCTTTCTTTCTTTCTTTCTTTCTTTCTTTCTTTCTTTCTTTCTCACGGAACAACTCTTGGTGATGTGCATTTTTGCACTGTAACTCTAGTTTTTTTCCTTTTTGACCGAATGTTAGCCCAAGCCACCTCACAGGAGATTTGTAGAGATATAACTGAGACAGAGCTTCCTTGGTAAGCCTCTTTGAACCCCTGGAGAAAAGGTGGGATACAAATCTGACATTAAATACATAAGTCTGCACTTTCAAAGGATGAACTCAGAGGTTAAAGTGAATAAAAAGACAGGATCATGATAAATACTTTCTGTTGCAGTAGTTGCTAAGTAGGGCAGTGAATGTGTCAAAAATGATTCAGACGTCCCCACAAGAACAGTAGCTGCTCATTACAGCAGTCCAACTTTGTGGCTTCTATTTAAGACTGAGAAAAGTTGATTTATAAAACCCACTCGTTGATGTAATGTAGATCTTTTGTTTCCGCTCATGCACATCTCTGGAAAAGATATCACTTTATTTGCTACCCATAACTTTCAAAGGAAGTAAAAGGAAAGGAAGCTCTTCAGCACATGTTCTTATACCTTCAAAAGCTGTGTGCATGTGTGTAAATAATAATAGCAACCAGATTCTCCAATAAGATACATATGTAGCATGGATTTTTGTTTCCAAGGAGACTGACATACCTAGCATATCAGGTCAATATCTTTTACAATCCTGTAAAAAAAAAATCCTGCAAGGCATAATCATTTCATCAAAAGCCTGAAGATAGCAAATTCCAAGATTAAAACAATGCTCTGGCCTACCGGTAGCATCTGATCCACAAGTGCAAAGCAAATCCACAGCCCCTGATTTGTTGTTGGACATAGAAAACTGGGCATCCAGGCAGTGGTGGGATTCAGCCGTTTCACACCACTTCGGCAGAACCGGTAGCTAATTTTTGGTTGCCCAGGCCCAGAACGGACTTCTGGAAGCAGCATCCACACAGAGAACCAGTCGTTCACATATTTGAAACCCACCACTGCTTACAGGGATGGGCAGATGAATACATGTGCAGGGTGACATCTTCGTCAGATTCCACACTTACGAGGAACTTCGGGTGAGGTGAAGAACAATTCGCCATGGCCAATCACTGCAGCCAACTCGCCATGGCCCACTTACTGCAGGACAAGAGTTTTTTTATTTTTTATTTATTTTATTCAAATTTCTATGCCGCCCTTCTCCTAGGACCCAGGGCGGCTTACAACAACAATACAATTACATGTGAGGAATTTAATAATAATAATCAACCATCCAATCCAAAAACACATTCATTCAATCTAAAACACTAATATTAGTTTCACTAATATCAAAGAAATAGTGAAATGGAATCATTGAAGGAAGGATGCAGACGGAGGGACAAAATGAAATGCGAATGACGATATTTAAAATATTTTTTTGAAATTATTTAAAAATAATGAAATTGGATCATTGAATTTTCCTGTAGCAAGTTGTACCGCAGCGCGTTGTCCCACAATGAGTTGGCCATGGTGAATTGGCCACTGTGAGTTGTCCCATTCCGCTTCTGATAAGGCAAGGCAAGCTAGTGCCTGCATTTGTTTCTCACTTCCCCACAAATTACCAATTCAGTTGTGCCTGGAATAGAAACGCAACCTTCATGGACTCAAGGTCTGACCAAACCTCCTCTTTTAAATCACTTGGGAGTTTATTGTTTTGCAGTGCGTCTTTAAGATTGGAAAACCTTCAGAATATACTCTGCCCCTGGGCCTAGGAAGGTGTCTCCATCAGTGACTGTGTACCGATTGTGATTGTATGTTGTATGAATGTGTTTTGGACTGAATGAGTGTGCTTTAGATAGGATGGCTGATTGTTATTGTAACTTAATTTTTTATTGTATTATTGTTGTAAGCCGCCCTGGGTCCCAGGAGAAGGGCGGCATAGAAATCTAATAAAAGTAAAAGTAAAGAACTACAAGGCTATAAAGTCACCGTGGGAGAGTTTCCCTTCAATCTGTTTAAGAGAAAGGAAACCATGTCTTTTCAGCTTGCTAATATTTTACTATACTTTTTTTTGTAAATGTTTGCAATATACAACAAATGAGTGATTTTAGACTTTAGTTATTTAAAGAGTTTAAATGCTAAGGCTTTGTGAGTGGATTTAAAGAGAGATTTTGAAACTAATTAGAAAGATCCTCTTGTGTGGGAAAAATCTGTTTTGTTTACATTCAATGCAAAACAAGTCTTTGAAGGTCAATTACTAAGGCATATGATGGGTACTTTAAAGCAAAGTTTTAATCTGTGAGCATGTGAAGTCTTTGAGCTTTTTAACTATTTACTGGAACTAAAACTTGAAGATGAGCAAATGTCTTAGAGGCTGATCAAAATGGATTTAAAATGGACTTAAAAGTTACAACATACAAGACAAGAGATGGAAATACTATATTTGCAAGTAGAATCGAATGATCATTTAAAAATAAACATTCAAATAATTTACCCAAAGGGTCATGTGGACTAACCTTTTAAACTAAAATATGAGAGATTTATTGGAGTTATTTGATGGAAAGCACAAGCTGACTTGAATAAAGATAAGAACTTCTAAAGAAGAGTAAAAAGACTAGAAAAAGAAGAGTTAGATTTTTATCTATGGGACTTAAGTATGGCAGGTGGAGGAAATAAAAAAACTACAAATTTAGTTTATTTGACTGGTAAAATAATGACTTGCTTCTTTTGGTGATGTTGGATAGCCAGATGTTTGGCATTTTTATACACCTATCAAGTCTTTCTCAAGCATGAGATAGGCAGATGTTTGATGGTATTAGGGTTAGGTTAAATCACAGGATTTAAGCTGTTTCACATAAAGTTGCCTTTTGCAATTGACAGATGATGATTTTATTGATGCTGATGGAGTTCAAGTGGTGCTCCAGATACTTTGGTATTGCACCCAAGACATTTATTACTATTTTATTTCACCACAGCCGTTCTATTTCTATTTGCAAGTCTTTGTATTTTGTATTTATAATGCTATGCCTTGCCAGGTCTCTTTTCTATTTCCCATTTGGACTTGTAGGCTAGTTTGGTATTTCCAATACTCAGTAAGCCTTCATGATGTATAGTTTCAGTGCATCTTCTTCACTTTCCTTCAGTTATTCTTCCAGTGCTCTTTTTTCTTTCAGCTGTGTGATGTACTTGCAACATTCCATACCTATTTTCCTTGATAAATAGTCTATCAACATCACTGCATCAATGAAGGGCATGAGTCATTGTCATTATTTCTCTGACCTTCCTATCCTGGGGTTTTAGTTCTGCATGGGTCCAGGCCACTTTTGCAGTAATCTAATGATTGGAATTGCCCAGTTGTCAATTTCCTTGATGATATTTCCTGTATAGAGGTTGAACTTTAAGATATTCTTCACTCTCATGATGTATTCAATTCTAACCTTCTTCTTGACTTCAGTGTGATTGGTGTTGTCATTTTGAAGGATGCCCAGATATTTGTAGTGAGTGTCTTCATCCAGACTCTTAATGTTATTTCCATAAGGCATCTTGATTCCCTCTGCTTTCACTATTTTTCCCCTGTTGATTGTGAGGGTGGCGTATTTGTCCAGTCCAAATTCTGTTGCACTGTCTTTGCTCTCTCTCTATATGAGTGTTGAACAATGGTTCTATTTTAGATGGTGTTTTTCCATACAGCTTCTTACCAACCATATAAAGGAGGTGGGATAGCCAGGCAAATGTTTCTGGTGTTTGATAGCTATGGCCTGACCTGTTCAGTATTGTTGACAAAGGAAACATTGCAATGACAAACAATCACTGCAAGTGGTGACAGTGTGTCTCCTTGAAATATTTCTTTTTTGATATTAACCCTTACCAATCTATCACTATTGACCAGCAACCATGTTTTCCATTATGCCATTGATCTCTGCATAAGGTTTCTGATGTTCTTATTATTTTGTAATGTTTAACAGTTAAGAGAGGAATGAGAGGGGTTTAGATTAAATGGAAAGGAACGAATTATATACTTATGTTACTAAGCATTTTTGTTAATTTTTATTGCACCTTTGTTGATCAATAAGTAGAGCTGAAGATTTAGAGAAAAGTTTGTAGAAAAATAAGGTGAAGTACAGAATGAAGATGTATTTGGTTGTAATTTAAGATAAAGTGATAAATGTTAATGTTGAATATGCTTGCTATGGATGAAGGAGGAAATTCTGTTTTTTACTGTCTTTTGGGGGGGGATGGATTTTTTCTCCCACCACACACATATATGTATATATGGCTCTAACACTGGGAAAGATGGAAGGAAATAGAAAAAGAGACTGAGCAGTAGCAGTAGCAAGGTGGATGGACTTGGTTATAGTGGTAATGGTTGCACCATTGGAAGACCTAGAAGACCAGATTAGGGATAGATCATGTTAGAGAATATCTATATGATATCTAAAAGTCAATAACCTGATGGCACTTAATCAAACAATGACAATTTTATATACTCCTATGAGTTGATTAGAGCAGAACTCCACAAACTTTCTGGCTTGGCGGCCTGGAAGAAAAGGGAGGAGCAGCGAAATGTGTGTGCGCGCATGTGCAAACAGGTTTGTGCATGGTGGCCATGCTAGCACGCATGTGCATGCACAAGCGACCCATGTGCATGCACAAGCAGCCCATGTGCATGTGCAAGGGGCCCATGTGCACCCACGACAGCGCTGGCAGTGTGGTGGCACCCGCACACATTTGCAAATGGGGCCGCTAGTGCCCATACAGCGGTGCTAGCACAAGTGTGGGGTGCGTGCACTCACCAGCCATTTCTGCTGTCCAGTGGCCAACAGGCCATGGTCCAGTACCGAGGTGCAGCCCATAAGTTGGGGACCCCTGGATTAGAGAATACTAAAGTGGTTCCTTATGATTTATGTGTTCTGTCAGGGTTCTAAGGCTGGCTGAAAGGAAGGTGATTGCGAAGTGTGGCTTGAACAGAGTGGAGAGTGGAAACAGAGTCATGTGGAAGTGGCCTAATAGTGAAGAATTTCCCCTCTGCTCTTGAGGGAAAACATGTCTTGTCCTGGTAAGAGGAAAGATAGGCATTAGATTTTTAATGATGGTTTATTGCAAGCATCCTTTTTTTTCAGTCTCATTTTACACTTTAATTTTCTAAAATAGGTTTGAAGATCTGTCTTCATCCTTCAGATCTTCTAATGATGTATGAATAGCTCTTTGCAAATGAGTCCATTCACCTTAACAACAACAACAACAACAACAACAACAACAATAATAAAGTTGGAAGGGACCTTGGAGGTCATCGAGTCCAACCCCCTGCTCAGGCAGGAACCCTACACCATTTCAGACAAATGGCTGTCCAGTCTCTTCTTAAAAACGTCCAGTGTTGGAGCATTCACAACTTCTGGAGGCAGGTTGTTCCACTGGTTAATTGTTCTGTCAGGAAGTTTCTCCTTAGTTCTAGGTTGCTTCTTTCCTTGATTAGTTTCCATCCGTTGCTTCTTGTCCTGCCTTCAGGCGCTTTGGAGAATAGCTTGACTCCCTCTTCTTTGTGGCAGCCCCTGAGATATTGGAACACTGCTATCATGTCCCCCCTTGTCCTTCTTTTCGTTAAACTAGACATACCCAATTCCAGCAACATTCCGTATATGTTTTAGCTTCCAGTTCCCTAATCATCTTTGTTGCTCTTCTCTGTACTCTTTCTAGAGTCTCAGCATCTTTTTTACATCATGGTGACCAAACTTGGATGCAGTATTCCAAGTGTGGCCTTACCAAGGCATTGTAAAGTGGTATTAATACTTCACGTGATCTTGATTCTATCCCTCTGTTAATGCAGCCCAGCACTGTGTTGGCTTTTTTGGCAGCTGCAGCACACTGCTGGCTCATATTTAAGTGATTGTCTACTAGGACTCCGAGATCCCTCTTACAGTTACTACTATTGAGCAAGGTACCCTCTATACTATACCTGTACATTTGGTTTTTCTTGCCTAAATGTAGAACCTTGCTTTTTTCGCCATTGAATTTCATTTTGTTAGAGAGCGCCCAGTGTTCAAGTCTGTCCAGGTCCTCCTGTATCTTAAGCCTGTCTTCTGGAGTGTTGCCTATTCCTGCCAGCTTGCTGTCATCTGCAAATTTATGAGTTCCCCATATATCCCCTCGTCCTAATCATTGATGAAGATGTTAAAGAGCCTAGAACAGAGCCCTGGGGCACCCCACTACACACTTCCCTCCATGTAGATGCAGTTCCATTGAGGACCACATGTTGAGTACGGCCGGTCAGCCAGCTACGAATCCATCTGGTAGTGATGCTGTCTACCCCACATTTTTCTATCTTATCGAGTAATAGGTTGTGATCTACTTTATCAAATGGCTTACTGAAGTCCAAGTAAATTATATTTACAGCATTCCTCTGATCCACTAATTTTGTCACTTGGTCAAAGAATGCAATAAGATTTGTCTGGCATGATCTGTTTTTGACAAACCCATGTTGGCTTTTAGTAATGACTTTGTTTGCCTCTAGGTGTTCGCTGATTCATTGTTTGATTATCTTTTCCAGAATCTTCCCAGGTATTGAGGTCAGGCTGATAGGTCTGTAATTTCCTGGATCCATTTTTTTTCCTTTTTTGAAGATGGGAACTATATCAGCTCTTTTCCAGTCCTCTGGTAGTTCCCAGTGCTCCAAGATCTTTGAAAGATATAGTTCAGTGGTTCTGAGATCACATCTGCCAGTTCCTTGAGAACCTTGGAGTGTAATCCATCTGGTCCTGGTGATTTGAACTCGTCTAGGCTGGACAGGTGCTCACTTACCATTTTCTTGCTTATCTTAACTTGTGTTTCTATACTGTTTTTTATGGCACTATTTTTGATAGGTTGGTCTGTTTTTTCCCTTTGTGTAAAGACAGATGCAAAAAACAAATTAAATAGTTCTGCTTTCTCCCTATTGCTAGTCACCTTCTTACCACTTTCACCCATTAATGGACCAATCGTTTCCTTCACTTTTTTCTTGTTTTTTAGATGTTGAAAGAAGCTTTTTTTGTTATTTTGACTTCGGTCAGAAGCCTTATTCATTTTGAGCCTTGGCTTTCCTCACTCCATCTTTGCATGCTCAGGCTATTTGCTGATATTCTGACTTAGTTATGTGCCCCTCTTTCCACTTTCTATACTTGTCCTTTTAATCTTTCAGTTTGTCAGAGAGTTCTTTATGCAGCCATGCTGGTTTCTTTTGAGAGCTGTTATTTTTCCTCTTTGTTGGTATTGTGCTAGACTGGGCTTTTATTATCTTGCTTTTCAAAATTTCCCAGGCTTCTTGCATTGTTTTCCCCTGGAGAATTCTCATCCATGGAATCCTTCCTAAGCCCTTTCTAAGTTTATTGAAATTAGCTCTCTTGAAGTCAAAGACTCTAGTTTGACTGTGTTCTATTGCTTGTGCTTCCATAATGTTGAATTCCAATATTGCATGATCACTACCTCCCAAGGTTCCTGTGGCTTCAACACCTTCTATCATTTCATCTCTTTTGCTGCAGGGCATCTTCTCTCTCACCTTTCCTCTTCCCCAGAATTCTAGTTTTCCCAAGAGAAGTAGGTCTTACGTAATATGTCCAAAATATGATAATTGACCCTGGTCCTTTATGCCTCAAGTGAAAATTCTGGGTCGATTTGCCTGATGATTTGTTTATTTTCTTGGCTGTCCATGATATTCTTCTACACCAGAATTTAGAAGCATCAATACTCATTCTATCTTGCTTTTTCAAAGTCCAAGTTTCATTTCCAGGGAGTGTCACAAGGAGAACTATTCTGAACTTTGTAAGCATAGACACATCATAATATCTGAATTTCTTTTCCAAGATCTTCATTGCTGCTCTACCAAGTTCACACATTGGATTCAGCTAAGGTCAAACAATGGACATGATGGTTTGGAGGATGTATAAACCCTGCCATTTATTTGCTACATTGTAGGCAATGGAGGCTGAAACAGTGGGTGTCTGATATAAAGATGTCTAAATAGATGGCCTCTTGGGTGTATACATGTGTGTATTTTAATGCTTGTCTCAGTCAGCAGGCAGACGAAAATTTCTGTGTGGGTGGATGTGTTTGATGCTATTCTGAAAGTTCATTTTATGCTATTTAATCTTGAGAGTTCATTTTAAAAATGCTCTTTTAATTTTCTTGAGCTGCCACATGGTTTTATTTTTTTTAAAAAAAACTAATTTTACATGTTGGGGAAGGATCTCTCAAAGAGATGTGATGAATTTTGCATTTTGGATTATTAATATAAAAAGCATCAATGTATCTCAATTTTTCCAATTATTCCAATACAAAATCAATTTTACAGTCACACTGATAGTGTCAGGAACCCTTCATGGTTTGAACTGCTGATGGAGAACACTGTCTTTACTGTGTCACATTCTCGATGCTTCAGATTATTTAAAGTTAACGAGGCACATTGCAAAATTTGGCTCCTATGTCTTCTGTTTCATACTAAAGGCCCTTGCTTGATAGACTGCTACTATTCCTATATTCTCTTATCTACTGCAGATTTTACATCCTGAAGGCCACTGCATACATCTGCCCTGTCTGAGCCAGAGCAACCACCGGAAACTTGGTTGAATCCCATCTTACCATCACATGGTAGAGATATCATAATCTAGTGGGGCACAACTGGTGGTAGTTTCCACACATTCATTTAGAGTCAAGCATCAGATCCTCAGGGCATCCTCAGATTTTGGAATCAAGCTCTCCTGAGTGCTCTGAATGTTATTTTTTTTAGTTTGGGATGGATTCATATGAGCCCCTAATTCTGACCAGCAGCCATGGTTCTGAGCTTAGCAATAGTACCTATCAGTTGGGGCATGTGTACACAAAATGCCTGCACTGACATGTCAGGGCATTTAAAAAAAATAACATTACTGATAGTCTTGCATGGAACCACTAGGCCATGTTTGCATAATACATGATTTGTGCTTGAAAATTTCCCAATTTGTCACGTTGGTCAAGCCAAAATAATCGTGCAGGAAAGCACAAAATATCGGATTATGCATAGGTCCCTGCATTTTCCTTAGCAAGATTTTCAGTAGTGGCTTGTCATTGCCTTTTCCCTTGGGCTGAGAGAAAGTGACTTGTCCAAAGTCACCAGGAGGCTTCCTACCTAAGGGAGGACTGGTCTCCTGGTTTCTAGCTCTGGGCCTTTAACCAATACAGTACACCAAATTCTCCCTCACCCCCTTAATATTAGATCATAGCAAGTTAGGCAGTCTCAACTATGAGCTTGGCATGAAATAAAGGCTGCATCATGGGAACATGTTCTTAGGAAACAGTTAGTGTCAGCCTTTCAAGACAGCCCAGACAAAAAGTACACCCAGAAGTAGTTCTAGCTCTGACTTTATTGTAAGGTTACATTAACATAATGTCAGATGTCTGAAAGTATGCTTCTTGACCCTTCCCTTTTACAGCCCAAGAAACTAGAGCTGAATTTCTGAGATATTTGACATTTCTGTGGGTTAAAGTGCCACTTGTCTGACTGACTCTTCCTCTTGTCTTCTGAGCTCATTCTCACATACCATTATAATTAACAGGGCTTCTTCAAGCCACAGTTAAAAGGGTTGTGTGAATAAGCAGTAAGTCTCAGAAAGTTCATTCTCACACATTCAATCCAAACCAGAATAACTCTCCATCTAATAATGTCCACACATCTTTCATCATGGTCCTAAACAAAATGAGTTATAATAATAGAATAGAGCTGCATGGTGAACTAATGAGATAAGAATAATATAAGCTGATGAAAAAATGTTATACATCATTATCTGTACAAATATGAAAAAATGTCTATATTTAATCATTTATACATTGAAAATATTAAGAATTATATTTGTTTAAGGTTGAAGAAGGAGAATACAATTGGGAGATCAAAGAAATATATTATTAATTAATATACTAGTTATGGAATTATCAAAATCAATCATTATTGACTGTTAGTTAATTATTATTGCTTCCCCCCCCAAATATATAAATCAAGACAACACGCTGTACACCAGGCACTGAAGATAGTTATTGTTAAAAACCAATAAAATATTTTTTAAAAAAATAATAGAATAGAGCTGGAAGTGACCTTGGAGATCTTCTATCCAGCCCTCCGCTTAAGCAGGAGTTCCAGATCTATTTAGCAGCATTCCCTTTTCTTGTTTTCTTTTGTTCTGGTTTCCCCTGTGACATGGCCAAGGAAATGTTGTTGGAAAACTAGGAGTCTCCCTATCACTACCTCGCCTGGTGCGCCAGTTGTGGCCCTATTTGGACCGGGAGTCACTCCTCACAGTCACCCATGCCCTTGTCACCTCGAGATTCGACTACTGTAATGCTCTCTACATGGGGCAACCTTTGAAGAATGTCCGGAGACTGCAGGTAGTCCAGAATGCGGCCGCGCGAGCCGTCTTGGGTCTCCCAAGACATGCTCATATTACTCCAGCTCTCCGTGAGCTGCACTGGCTGCCAATCGGTCTCCGAACACAATTCAAAGTGTTGGTTATGACCTATAAAGCCCTTTATGGCAATGGACCAGGTTACTTGCAGGACCGTCTTCTGCCTCATGAATCCCAGCGACCGGTTAGGGCACATAGGGTTGGCCTCCTATGAGTTCCGTCTATTAGGCAATGTCATCTGGCGGGGCTTAGGGCAAGGGCCTTCTCCATCGCTGCCCCAGCCCTCTGGAACCAGCTTCCCACAGAGGTTCGCACTGCTTCCTCCCTCCTAGTTTTCCGGAAACTATTGAAGACTTATTTATGCCGACAGGCTTGGGGCATATGAACTGTACTCTGCCCCTGGGCCTAGGAATGTGCCTCCATCAGTGACTGTGTGTTGATTGTGATTGTGTGTTGTATGAATGTGTATCGGATTGAATGAATGTGTTTTAGATTGGATGGTTAATTGTCATTGGTAAATTAATTTTATTGTATTATTGTTGTAAGCCGCCCTGGGTCTCAGGAGAAGGGCGGCATAGAAATTTAAATAAATAAATAAATACCTCAGGGTCTTAATGCAGACCCTCAGCTATCCTTGCTCTCACCTAGAGGAACTCTCCTCTTCCATAATCTCACAAAAGTAGACAGCAGTTGATCATCATTAGGCAAATTTTTGAAAAGCAATACAGAGCTGCCTGCCCCTCATTTTTTCCCCTGTGTCAAAACTTCAGACTGCACAATGTACTTGTGGGGTGGCATATCAGCAAAAGTGGTCAAGGCAGGAGTGTTTATTTCTCATCTATAAAATGGAAGAGTGGGCTAAAATTGGCATGAATTATTCATGTGCACCCGAACGTCAGCCATTCTATTCCCAGTCATGAGAATACGGAGACGTACCTACTGTAAACTGCTCTGTCTGGCTTACTGCTGACATCCCTTCCTCTCACTTATTGTTATTATTTTTGAATGTCCTTCCCTTTTAGTCTTCTAAGAGAGTTGCTTAATTGTTCAGAAGAGAGGTTATCTCAGTATAGGTGACAATAGTGAAGGAGCTATTGAGTTCAAATGAATCATTCTTTGGTGTATTCCTGAAGTAGCAGACCGTGCCCAGGACACAAATGCACCATCAGGGAAATAAATTAAAAACATTAAGTGTATGGTCATCCAGCAGCTTCCATGGTTTATTGTCATGCTGTCAACTGATTGAGCTGGTTTCTGATTGCTGCAGGTTGGTGAGGACTGGTCTCTGGTTCTTTGTTTGTGCCTAAACCCAATTGGTCATTTTGGTAGTGTTGGACACTTGACTATAAAGACAGGAGCCCAGTCAGTCCCTGTTCAGTTGCCTATGTCTGTTTGACAGATCTCTTTGCCTCTGAAGATTGCAACCACAGTTCCTGGTGAAATATCAGGAAATCTGTTCTCTAGATCATAGCCATTAAACCCCGAAGTCCAACAAATATCAGCTGTTAAAACATACACCTGTATAAGCTGATAATGGTACTGCCAGTACCGCCCAGTAAATTTCAGAATAAGACAGCACTGAAATCAAGATTTCTCAGTCCAAGGTCAACATTTTACCCATTTCATCAACCATACTGTCTCTACAGCAGAAAATAAGAGAAACACATACCTACTGCTGCTTCATAGCATGAAGAATATATGAGTACAGCCCTAACTAAAGGAGCACTTCCCCTGAATCAGCTCACCTACATTCTGAGATCTTAACTAGAGGCAAATCCTCTCTATGGTGGCATTCTGACTCCAGGATTTTGTTTGTCCTAGGGCCTCTCTTCCCCTCAAAGTATCACATGCCAAATATATTACCCTAAAGTGGGAAGGAGGAAATTCTTTGATTTATGAAACATTGATTTCAAGCTTGAATGGGGGGGACCACTTCCAACTCAATTCTACAAAAACCAAGTGGCTGTGGGTGTTTGGGGCACCCAAATCTGGGAGATTCCATCTTTGACTTTGCATGGAATAGGATTTCCCCCCTCAATGTTAGTATGCAATCTGGGGAGGGGGGTGTCTTTCTGGACTCAAAGTTTCTGCCTGAAGAGCATTGCCAGCTGTAGCAAGGAAGGCCTTTGTACAACTTTCCATCTGGTGTACCAGTTTCTTCCTTTCCTAGTTTAGGAGACCTTTCAAACAATCACTTGTGTCCTAGTCACCTTGTGGCTTGACAACTCCAATGTACTTTATATAGGGCTGCTCTTGGCTACCTCCTGGAAGCTTCAACTGGTCCAGAATGCAGGGATGTAAGCAGTAATGAGCCTATAACACTATGCTTTGTGAGCTCCACTGGTTGCCAATTTGCTTCCAGGTGCTGGTTGTTATCCATAAAGTCCTGCACAGCACAGGGTCTGGGTACTTGAGGGATCCCATGTTCCCCATAATATCTGCCCATGTGATTTGATCCTACAAGGTTGGGGCACTCAATATTCCTCTAATTAAACAATGGCATCTGTTGGGTTCTGAAAGCATGCCTTTTCTCCTGTAACAGCACCTGCCCTCTAAAATGAAGTTGCAGCTGAGATTCAGATGACCTTCTATTCCTCTGTTGTGTAGAAAAACTGTGAAGACAGAAGGAGGATGAGATTTATTGCTTCATCACACTTGCCATCTTTTATCTTTTATTGATTTTATTGCAGTTTCTTGTTAGCTGCCTAGAGTTGTTGACAAGTGGTGGCACATATTTGATGATGATGATGATGATGATGATGATGATGATAAAAGAAGCTGAACAGTGAACCATCTAGTTAGCTACTGCACAGACTGACTACATAAAACAGCATGACAAAGTAGCAAGAAAGATGCATTTTTCCATCTTTTTTTTCTCAGTTTTGCAAGAAATACCATTTGCCTACAAGCAAGAACCAGTAGATCAAGTGATAGGAAAATGATGAAGCTAAAGTATTCTGGGACTTTAGAATCCAAACAGACAGACACCTTCCACATAACTCCCTAGACTTAACAATTGTTGATAAGAAAGACAAAAAAATCTGGATAATGGGTGTTACAGTACCTGGAGGCAGCAGAATAGGAGAAAATGAAGTGGAGAAAATCACAAAACACAAACCTGCAAACAGAAGTAGAATGATTGTGGCAAAAGAAAACAAAGCAATAAATACCTTGGGTGCAATCCCAAAACATCTAGAGCACTACTTAAATATCAGCGGCATTGACAAACTCATTATTTGTCAATTACAAAAGGCAACTGTATTCGGAGTAACTTAAATGCTGTAACAATGCTTTTAACACCACCAAATAACAACATTTGCCTGTCCCATTTCCCTGAGGACTCTATAGGTGGACAAAAATGCCAAACATCCAGCTAACTGTGCAACTAATGAATGCTCATAACACTGAAAGCTGTTAAACATTACCAAAAATAATAATTGCTTATTAAGATTGGAATGGCCTTACCTAGACTTGCCTTTTGGAAGGATCTAAAGTTGTGGCTTTGCCACTGTGCTTGACGATCTGGTTGTGGTGTGGAATCCATCCAGGGGTTATGCTTAATGCTGTGAATGTTTTTGTAACACACCTGAATATGTTTCATGGCTTAAACATGGTTATATATGTTTTGCTTGTTTTGACACGTGTAGTTTTTTTTGTCAGTGTTTTTACTTGTGAGCCTCTCAGAGTCACTTATGTGAGATGGGGAGGGAGGGGCTATACACATTTAATAAATAAATATTGCATTTAATATATCAAACCATTTTTTGAATTGTGTTTTTCAACTGTGTTGCATTGTTTAACTGTATTTATATTTATTGTATAATCTGTCAGTAATTCAGAAGATGACATAAATATATATTTAATGTAATGGAGAGTCAGAAGATCTCCTTGGAAGTTTATTATCAATGCTTGCAAGTGTTTCTTGCAGAATTTCATCTAACCTTGAATTTGGGGCTTTTTAGAAAGTGGTCCATTAATAATCATTTTAGAATTTATCCATATAGTTGGCAGGAAGGTTGCCCTCCACAGCCCATAACACCAGCTGTTTCTTGGCCGAAATGATTATTTTTAACAGAACAAATTCTATATGGGCTAATTTAAATGAAAAGTGGCAAAACATTTCTTTGAATTATTTGCCAGGCTCTTGCAGACATAACAATAATTACAGGCATCTTATTGCTTGGATGGAGAACAGCAAAATAAAGCACCATATTTATTCTGTGCAAGAAAGCTGGGCTTGGAGAGGCTAAAATCTGATTGCGCACTCATGCATTTTTAGAGAAAATTGTTTTACACTTTAGATGAAGCTCTGAAAGGTTTTTAAAAGTTGTTGCAATCTGTCTTCTCTCCACTAGCCAAACCCTTTGATTTGACTGTACAACATTTTACATAATAAACAGGGAAACATTTATTACATCACTTTAGTCTAATGGAATCTCTTATTCATTTATTTAGTTGCATCTTCCAGAACTCAAGACAGACTACGTAGCATTGACTCCCCAGTTTTTCCCCACAGCAAACACTCTGTGAGGTAGACTGAAAGGAAATAATATCCCCTAGTTTCCTTCTACATCTGTAAGTACTGGTAGATTTGAATCTAGGTGTCAGATTGTAATTCAATACCTAAACTATAATGCCCCTGGCTTTCTTTTGTTGCCATTTTCCCAAGACACTTTGGGATTTCCTTGATGCTATCAGTGATGGAGTTCTGTGAGATTTTAAAAGTGTTTCTGATAAGGGAATTAACTATAAATCATATGCCTAACAGGGGCTGCAGACCAGCACAGAAGATGGTGAGCAATGGCTATTTCTGCTACGGTAACACCATTAACAATCTTGCGCTGCTGGAGGAAGTTGCCAATATCTGCCTCGTAGCAGAGCTGTCCAGAGAATTGCTGCCTTCTTGAAGTGCTCATTTCCAGACTGTTCCATTCCTGCTGGCTACAGAAAAAATCCATGGCTAGATGTGCATTTTGTATCAAGGAGAAATTGTGGGAAATGATGTTCTGTGGAACTACTTATAGAAATTACATTTTGCCCTTATGTATTTCATCGGTTGTTTCATCTACAGAATGAGAGCTTTTCTTAGCTCCTCCAAATATGGAGCTTTTCTTAGCCCCTTCCACCTACCCCTTTTAACTATGATGTTTTGACAAGGCTAATGTTTATCTGTAAGGTTTCCGTCTTTGAGGAAGATGCTTACCTATGTGCAAGACAGAAAATAAACATGTTTGAGAAGTATCCTGGAGTTTTGTACACATACAAAAACTAAGGAGTAGAAACTCCCCAATACATGTTGATAGCCTTATAAAATGTTATTAGAATATTAAAGAACTAAATGGAATGCCATATATGTTTAATTTTGGTTTGTGTTTAAAAATAGCATTTTTAAGCTCTTGCTTTTCTTTTTTCTTTTCTCTTCTTTTCTCCTCTTTTCTCCTTTCTCTCTTCTCCCTTTCCTTCTCTCCCCTCCTCTCTCCTCCCCTCCCCTCCCCTCTCTTCTTTCCCCACTTCAAAACTCTATGGGCAGGTGACAAGTTAAAATGATAAATGCAATGGTAAAATATTTTTTAGACACACACATTCACACATACTTATGGTGAATCCTACTGTATGGGTCACTGCAGTGAGATTCATTTATTATATTTACTGTAATTATAATTCTGCTTGATACTTTTCCAAGGACAATGACAGAGACCCAAGGAAGATGGGTCTTTCCACCCTTGTGTTCGCTTCTAAAACAAACTTGCTATTGGTAGGTGCAGTTGGGAAGAGATATTGAGAAAGGGTGTTTAGTAAAATAGACGGTAAACCTGTTTTATAGTAAATTTATTAGTAAAGTGAAATGGCAGCATCATCTAGCTGAGGATGTTAAGTTGTAGAAACAATAGTACATTATTATATGGGAACTGCAAATACATTAGAGTATTTGAGGATTTTATTGAGTTCATACAATTTTAATTGTTGTTAGGTTTTACTTTTAAGTTTTAATAATGGCTCTTTCCAAATGAAAGAGCTTCCTCAATGGAAGGGATTACTGGGTTTTATTCATTTTTACTGACAGTCTGAAGAAATATTTTTTGCTGGATTAGGACAATAGCAGTTTAGAAAATAAAGATCAAACCACGTGGAGAAGGAAGAGAATAGAAGACATGGAAACCTGAATGGGGAACATCATACATTGGGCACTCAAAGTCTGTACAGCTTATTTCCTAGCTACCTTCAGTATGTTAATAATAGAAAAGCAAGAACCCATGACTCAAGTGCAAGTATAGCTATATATCTTAGATCTCAGCAGCACTGTCTGCTTAGTAATTGAAATCAAATTCAGAGAGGTTTCTTCCCATTATTTGCTAGCAAAGGCAGAAACTGAAGCAAGACATCCGACTTGCTGGATTAAGAATTTAGTTTTGAATGCCACCAAATCTCTGAGGATAATAAGGTCTCATTAAAAAAAATGTTTTAAGCAATATCTATGGCAAAGCCACTTTGATTATACTTTCTCAGCAGGATGGGATTCAAACATGATTGAGAAGATCTGTTAATACCAGCCATAGTAGACAGTCATTTAATACAATTGTTTTGAGTGTGCTTTATAACATATGGAGAACCAGTAGGGGGATTTCCCTAAGAGTAATACACCCAAAATGGAATTTATTACATACAGTGAAAGGCCTTCTCCTTGCCTAAATTACTCCATGGGTCTTCTACTGGATGCTTCCAATAAAAAGCTATGCACCCAAGTCTGCTGAGATAGCAAATCCTGTCAGCAGGGGTTCCTTATAGTCTTGCATCATGGTTGATCTTGGCTGATCTGTATTGAAGACCACAAAGAAAGCCCAGGGATATAAGCTAGACTAGATAGTCAAAAATCATTTTGTGAAGAAGGTAAAGCACTTCCACATTGTTGTCAAGGAAACCCTATGGACATGTCCATGAACTCGTAAGGATTGGAGCACAAAGGAGATTTTGCTTTTTTTAATTTTAGGAATATTGTAAAGGCTCAGATTTAGAGGAGAGCATTCAAATTAATAAGATGAAAAGTCATGATTGATTTAGTACTGTTGATTTCAAGGTACCATGAAGTTTTGAAATCTTGAAAGAGAACCAGTTTGGTCGAGTGATTAAGGCACCACGCTAGAAACCAGGAAACTGAGTTCTAGTCCTGCCTTAGGCATGAAAATTGGCTGGATGACATTGGGCCAGACACTGTCTCCCAGCTCAACCCACCTTGCAGGGTTGTTATGGGGGAAATAATAGTAGGAGGAAGGAATATTAGGTAGGTTTGCCTCCTTAAGATATTTATAAAAATAATACAGATGGGATTAAAAAAATCTTAACAAAAATCTATTCTAAGCAAACATGGGTAAACTGAGATATAATCCAATGGTTTCAAAGCTTTAGTAGCTTTGATGATAAGAGGCACTTGGTCTTCCAGGTTTACACTAGTAGTATATTCTGGATAATGTATAGCTTATAATTTTCAAGCCACTCCATAAAGACCTATTCTTATGGTATTATAACATCCTAAAGATTTATTCTTATGGTATTATAACATCCAATAATTTATGCTGATGGTCACCCATCATCTCAAGCCACAAAACCTTTAAGCTACTATTTATTAAATAGACTCAATTTTTCTGATTTTGTCCTACATACTAAATCATGGTTAACAACAACAATAGTTTGGGGGCCTATATAACAATCCAAGTCTAATTTAAATCTTATACTGCATCCAGTTTTGGTTACCACGATATAAAAAAGATGTTGAGACTCTAGAAAGAGTACAGAGAAGAGCAACAAAGATGATTAGGGGACTGGAGGCTAAAACATATAAGGAAAGGCTGGTGGAATTGGGTATGTCTAGTTTAACGAAGAGAAGGACGAGGGGGGACATGATAGCAGTGTTCCAATATCTCAGGGGCTGCCACAAAGAAGAGGGAGTCAAGTTATTTTCCAAAGCGCCTGAAGGCAGGACAAGAAGCAACGGATGGAAACTAATCAAGGAGAGAAGCAACCTAGAACTAAGGAGAAACTTCCTGACAGTTAGAACAATTAACCAGTGGAACAACCTGCCTCCAGAAGTTGTGAATGCTCCAACACTGGAAGTTTTAAAGAAGAGACTGGACAGCCATTTGTCTGAAATGGTGTAGGGTTACCTGCCTGAGCAAGAGGTTGGACTCGATGACCTCCAAGGTCCCTTCCAACTTTATTATTATTATTATTATTATTATTATTATTATTATTATTATTATTATTATTATTAATGAAAAACAGTTGCAGAAATTGGGTATGGCCAGTCTAGAGAAAAGGACTGGGGGGGGGACATGATAGCAGAATTCCATTATTTGAGGGGCTGCCACAAAGAAGAGGGGGCCAACTTATTTTCCAAAGCACCAGAAGGCCAGACAAGAAACAATGGATGGAAACTAATCAAGGAGAGAAGCAACCTGGAATTAAGTAGAAACTTCCTAACAGTGAGGACAATTAACCAGTGGAACAATTTGCCTTCAGAAGTTGTAGGTGCTTCATCACTGGAGGTTTTTAAGAAGAAACTGGACAATCACTTGTCTGAAATGGTATAGGGTCTCCTGCTTGAGCAGGGGGTTGGACTAGAAGATCTCCAAGGTCCCTTCCAGTTCTATTCTGATTGATTGATACAATGCTGAGCATGAACCTGCCTACTGTAATCCAAGCGGGAATGGTTTCTTTCTAATAAGCTCTATTGCCCCATTTTAAAATTATCTCTTTGTATTCTGTTTTTCTGTTGCAGATTCAGGATAGATTCTTTATCTCTGTATTTTAAATATTTTCAAAAGTGCTTTCATCCCCTTTAGAACTTGCACATGTCAAGTATACATTTGATAAGCATCTATTCCTCCCTTTTTCATCCAGTAAGGCTTAACCTTAGACAAACTCTCACGGGGCTCACTTGTCATCTTGCCCCACTGACATTTATCCCCTAATTCTGAGCAACACATTTTGAGCCACACCTCCTTCCTTTCCAATCAAGCTCCCTTTTATGCCTGTTCATGAGACTGTCATGCTGGATTTCCATCAGAGCTGGAGATGATGAGTATATGTGTGTTTTATTTCAGGGCTTTCAATGCAGTCTTGACTCTGAACAACTGCCTGGATAAGTCTCTGCAGTTAGCAACATTTTTCAGCACTGGCTTGCCAGATGTTTCTTCCTGGGACTGAGATCGAGTGACCCCCCCACCCCCCAAAGTCCCTCAAGCTGGTTTCATGACTAGGGAAATCTAGAACTCACAGTTTTCTGGTTTCTAGCCTGTTACTTTAACACCACACCAAACCCTACTTTTCAGGTAGGGTTTGGCTATCTGCAAATAAAAATAAAAGTTTGGTTTGTTAGGCAGTTAGATCGCAGTGGCACACTCTTCTTTCAAGTGACTGACCAGTTGCCAGTTCAATTACATGGCATTAACTAACAATAGAGAAGGGTCCTTCACCCCACTCGGGCAGGAAGTGTCCACACAGGTTCCGCCACCCTACAGCTCAGCACATCCATCCTGAGGCTCTTACCCAGAGATGTCAAACTCGCAACGTCATGTGATGTCACACAACGTATCGGGACGGTTTTGCCATTGCCGGCAATGGGGTGGGTGTGGCTTCTGGATGACGCGTCCGGCCTGTGGGCTGGCAGTTTGACACCCCTGCTCTTGGAGTTATCTAGTTTGTAGTCTTTAAAACAGATGATTTAAATGACAAGAACCAGATATTTATTAGCTCTTCCAATAGTCCCAATTTGGGCATGTTTCTTAAGAATTTCTGTATAGGACAAGTACAGATAGTCCTTGACTTATGACTACAATTGAGCCCAAACATTCTGTTGCTAAGAAAGATAACTGAGTGTTTCCCCCCCACAACATTTTTTTTGCCACAGTTGTTAAGTGAATCACTGCAGTTGTTAAATTAATAACACAGTTGTTAAGTGAATCTGACTTTCCTCCATTGACTTTGCTGGTGAGAAGGTCGCAAAAGGGGATAAGATGACCCTGGGACATTGCAACTGTCATAAATACGAGTCAGTTGCCAAGCATCTGAATTTTGATCATGTGAACATGGGGATGCTGCAACAGTTCAATGCCATTAGAACTTCAAACGGTCACTAAACAAATGATTGCGAGTCAAAGTCTACCAGTAGTTTAATTTACTGATGGTGTAAGAAGAAAATGCCAGGGTCACCCAAATCCTCCAGTGTAGAACTGACAATGAGTTCACTCCATCTCTACTCCTCCCATGTTCTTGTAACAATAAATTTGTTTTAAGGTAGAGGTGGGGGGGAGGGGGCTTATTTTGGTCTGGTTTTGTCAAAACTAGGCAAAGTTTCACATAGAAATCTAAAAGTGTCCTGGCCCGTTAAAACACTAGGAAGGAAAGTCTGATTTTTAGCGAAAATATTTAAAAGCACTTGCTCTCAGGCAATGGAGGAGGTTGTGGGTCTTTGCTGATGTGGCATTTGTGCTGTGTGGATTGTAGGTGCTGTGTGAATCTACGCACAGCTGAAGGAAGAATCTGCTGAGAAGCTGACTGGAACAAACAGGATTGGAGAGAGAGATTTGCGGAACAGGCTGTCTAAGTAGAAAAGACTACTATGCTTGGAAGGGAAAGAGCAGACATCAGCAAGGAAATCTCCCCCCCCCCCAGCTTTGCTCTAGGGAAAAAGTAAGCCCAAGATGTGAAAGTACTGAAGTCTAACGGAATAAGCGTATCAAACTTGTGATAAGAAGCACCCGTGAAAATTAGAGTGTGGGGGCCAGACAGTTAAGAAGTTATAAAAAGCTCCATATAGAAATTTCTGCATGGAAATGTCTGTATGGTTTATTAAGCTAAGGCCAGTGTATCTATTAGAAATAAGCACACATTATTTATTTGAAAAGCACTGTGGCAGTATGCGTATATCTGGAAAATCCCTGTTCCCTTTCTTTGTCCATTGTGCTTGCCCTGTCGATCAGCATTGCCTCTAGGACAGTGGTTCTCAACCTTTTTCAGGTTGAGACCCCACTTGCCCCGCCCATGCGCGGCGTGACCCCGAACTGCGCCGCGCGTGCGCGTGACGGGCTGATCCGTGCATGCGCGCATGATGGGCCGATCCGTGCATGCGTGACGGGCCGATCCACGCATGCGCGCGCAATGGGCCATTCTGCGCATGCGTGGCGTGCGCGCGACGGCCTGAGCCGCGCATGCGTGGCACAACGGCCCGATCCGTGCATGCGCAGTGCGCGTGACGGCCCGAACCACGCATGCGCGGCGGGCAAAAAAAATGGCGGACTGCGGTGTCCGGCGACCCCCGCGAAACGGTCATTCGACCCCAAATGGGGTCGCGACCCATAGGTTGAGAACCGCTGCTCTAGGATACGAAACATAGACTATAAGGCTGGAAGGGACCTCAGAGGTCTTCTACTCCAACCCCTATTGAAGGCAGGAGCCTTATACATCCTGAGTCAAATGATTGTGCAGAGTTGTTTTTGTTTTTGTTTTTGAAAATCTCCAATGTTGGAGCACCCACAACCTCAGGAGGCAAGCTGTTCTACGGATGGTTCTGTCACAAAATTTCTCTTTACTTCAAGATTGGATCTCTCTTCAACAAGCTTCCACCATTACTTTTTGTCCTGTCTTCTGGTATCTTAGAGAATAATCCCCTCTTCTTTATGACAGCTCCTCAAGTATTGGAAGACAGTTATCATGTCCCTCCTACTCCTTCTCTTAGATAGGCTAGACATGCCTACCTCCCCCAAATGTTTGTCATATGATTTAGCCTCCAGACCCTTTATCATCTTTGTTGCTCTTCTCTGTATGCTTTCCAGGGTGTCAACATCTTCTTTTTGTATCATGGTGACCAGAACTGGACGCAGTATTACAAGTGTACTCTCAACAGTGCTGTGTAAAGTGGTACTATCACTTGTCGTTGTCTTGACCCTATCCCTCTATTGAAGCAGCCTAGGACTGCATTGGCTTTTTTGGCAGCTGCAGCACATTGCTGGCTCATACTTGAGTGGTGATCCACTAGGGTTTCTCTCACAGTCATTACCCTCAAGTCAGGTGCCACCTATTCTGTATCTATGCATTTGGTTTTTCTTGCCTAAGTGCATGACTTTAACTTTTCTCACCTCTGGACTGCATGCTACCTGTCTTTCAAAAGGCTCTTAAAACCTGCTCCCACCCCAGACACTGAGTCAGGGCAGGGTGGGTGATGTGCCTGCCATGACTGTTTCTGATTAAAGGGTCCGAAATTGCCTCTGGCATCATGCAGTTTACTACGTTTTAAAGCCTTTTGGGCTTATCTATGGCACCTTAAGTTGCCCATTGAGTGGGCAATTACATTCATTGTTTTAATAAGTAACACATCGGTAAACCACCAAAAAAAAATTTAAACTGAAAACAAATTTTGCCATCTCCATTGCCAGTCCCAATGAACTCTGTGCTCACTTGCAGCCAGAGGATGGTGTCTTACTTGCTGCCTTCCATTGATTCTCCACATCACAGCTGGTGGAAAACATCTGCAATGTTTTTGACAGATTGCTAGACTCAAGGATTTAGTTATCTGTCAGCACTTACCCTTTTCATATCCCCAGCTAATCTCCCACTTGGAGACCTGGATCAGAGCAAAAAGTTGATAGGCATGTATGTGTGTGTGTGTGTGTGTGTGTGTGTGTGTGTGTGTGTGTGTAGCTTGCATGAGCCAGTTCTCCCCCTCTGCTTCATTTCTCACTGGGATTCAGGCTGTTTTTGAACAAGAGGAAGAGGAAAAGTGCTAAATGGGTTTCTGAAAGCAGCCTGAACTACAGAGGATGGCTGCATTTTTTTTTGGGGGGGATGGGCAGTTTAGAGCCCAGAGTCCTTAAAGGGGAGATGGGTGGCATAATAATTTAATTATAAGTAAAATAAAAATAGTGCCATAAAAGGACAGAGAAAACCAGAGGTTTTCAGGTAAAGGCTGAAACAGACTCAGATCAGACTGTTCCGTTAGAATAGGGCTTTTCAACCAGTGGTACGGGTACCACCTGTAGTACATTGGCACCTGGCAGGTGGTACACGACCATCCTAGAAAAGTGATAGTGGGGGAGGGGAATGAGCTGAACTGGTGGCAGCACCGCACAAGCCTGAGAGAGAGATGGATGGAGCTGCAGGGCTGTCAGGGGTCAGCGGAAGCGCCAGGATTAGTGACTTTTCCAGCTGATCGGCGCTTCTTCAGGGCTGTCAGGACTCAGTGGAAGTGCCAGGATCAGCGCCAGGCTCCAGCTAGAGCTCGGGTCTGATCCTGGCACTTCTGCTGAGCCCTGAAGAAGCACCAATCATCTGGAATGTTGCAGCATCTCCAGGGTCTTGTGATTTACATTTACATACAGATGCTTGGCAACTGATTCTTATTTATGACGGTCACAGTGTGCCAGGGTCATGTGAAGTGACCAAAACCTGCTGCAACTACCCAGCAGATGGGGGGAATAAAAACCAAACACCCCCCACCCCACCCCCCACTGCCAATCCTCAACAAAAATGCTCACAACAATTAAAACCTCAGACAGAAGGAAGAGCGCCGCCGGGTGGGCAGGCAGGTGTCTTGCTCAGCTGTGGCTTGGGGGGCACTTTTTTCAGTGCCATTGTAACTTTGAACAGTCACTAAGCAAACTGTTGTAAGTCAAGGACTACCTGTACTTTATCACTTTTTTTCTTTGTTTTTTTTTTTTGGTCATCAAATTTTTAACACCTTGCTAGGCGACTGGTGGTACTCGGATATTGCCATATCCTAAAAGTGGTTCAATGGATGAAAAGGTTGAAAAGCCCTGCATTAGAATAGCAATATACAAGAATCAGCTGCTCCTCCCACCAAAAATGAAAAGTTTTCAGTCTTGTTAGGCTGCATTGGTGGGATAAAGAAGCATGCAATTAGAATCTTGATTCTGCTATATGTATGATTTTTGCACTATACTCTGCAGTTGCTGGATTTTCTCATTAGCAGCTTTTCTAATGCTTGCAATAAAATGGACTTATGGAAAATAGTGCCATTTAATTTGCTGCCTGTGAGACTTTTAGTGTCTGTCGGAAAACAACTTGATCTCATCTCTCACCTCCTCTAGCTAAGTTGGCCAGCTGCTGTTTTGGCTTATCCAGGTCTCTGAACTTGGGATCACCTCAGAGACCTGGCAGATACTGTAGAGAACAAAAGCTTTGTTTGAAAGAACTGAACTTTCCCATTGCCCAAAAGCAGAATGACACTGGAGCATAGTGTGTTTCCTGCTTCTGGTTTCAAATACTGACTCAAACACAGTTGCTATAGTATTTCACATATTACTCATTAGTCAAGGTCAAAGAGTGAACAAAAAAGATGCAAACCCCAAACAGTCTCAGACACTTGCCTGAATGATTTGCTTTTAAATAAGAATATGCAGAAGAATAGTCCAGAATTAGTCCACCTTCCAAGAGACAGGCCAGGTTGGTGCCAAATCCGGAGGTCAGGTTCAAGGTTTCTTACACAAGCAGGATTCACAGGAACATCATAGAAGAGCTGGAGATCAGATAGTTTTAGCAAAGGGAACATGTGTGAAGGATGCCTCTTAAATCAGTTGCCACTAATAAAGAGATTTACTCACTTGTTTGGTGCCTCATGGAGTATCTCTTCTTTCTACACACTGGGGAGGGGGCTGGTAGGCCTTATGTCAGGGTCTTCAAACTTGGCCCTTTTATGACTTGTGGACTTCAACTCCCAGAATTCCTCAGCCAGGCACACTGGCTGAGGAATTCTGGGAGTTGAAGTCCACAAGTCATAAAAGGGCCAAGTTTGAAGACCTCTGCCTTATGTCATCTTCCTCTAACTCCTCAAACTTGCAACATCATGTGACATGTCACGTATCACAACTTTTTTGCCATTGCTGGCAATGGGGTGGGTGTGGTTTCGCTATGATGCATCTGGCCTATGGGCCAGCAGTTTGACACCCCTGCTCTAATTGTTCCAGCTGTCCATGTGGTATCTGTTCTTGATCAGCCTCATGGCTTGCAGTCTTCTGAGGCTAACACCCACAGGTTCAGCTGGAGCAGCTTATTTAAAATCAGATTCAGAGTCTGAGTCCTGGGCCCTGATAATGTCCAGGAAGCAGACTTTAGGAAGTATCTATAGTGGCTTAAAGTGGCCAGTAGGTTTCTCACTTCCAAGAGATTATCTAACAACACCATTAATGGTCAGGGAAGCTCATCAGATTGTAACCATGGTAAAATTCCTATAGTTTATTAGCTAATTAGGGCAGTGAAGAGCCCTAATCCAAGCTGCTTTAGATGTGCCTTTAGATGATGGTAATATCATAGAGACACTTCAGAAGAAGGTCTTTTCCATGGTTAGGTGCAAAAGGAGAGAAGCTCTTAGTGGCATCGGATCATACGAAAGTCTCTTGAAAGTCCCAGTTTGGTTTACATCACAATATAGCCATTTCTTCTTTTCTAGACCCACAACATCAACCCAAGCAGCTAAGATTTACAATTTGGTTGAAATTAATATACAACCCTATTCTATGCCTATATTGTACACAGTCCGCTTGCTATAGAGAAAATATTCAGGGAAGCTGAGGTTTAAGAGCATTCATATTCCACCCACCTCCCATTAAAAGCTAAGCTACATAGAACTAACTTCTCTGCCCACATAAAATAGATTAAAAACTACTCTGAAAACATTATGTTCTGTTCTAATGGCAAAGTGAGCTCTCTTCTTGAATGGTGTGCTGAAATGAATTGTGGCCTGTTTATTACCAGTGGAATGTGCAAAAGAGTTTTAATCTCTTTATTGATTCTTTGAATTTGGAAAGAAGAATGGAGAGGGCGAAGGAGGTATGGCAGGAGAAGAAGAGAGAGGATGGAGTTGCCTTGGACACAGCCTAAAATCTGCTTAGCATTTGATTCAGAAACTCTTGAAAGTTGTGATGTTATCTACTGGTGAATGTTTCATATTAAAGTCTTTTAGAAAGTGTGTGTGTGTGTGCATTTGTGGGGAAAGGTTTCTGTTGAAGGGTTCAGCATATATCAGTATGGAGAACCCCAGAATACTTTGGCTTGGATGAATTCTACTGAAAGAGAAGTAGGTGTCTGAAGACTTAGACAAAATAAATAAATAAATAAAAATGGGGAGACAATAGACGTAGTCCTCAACTTACAACAGTTCATTGAAAAAACAGCAGCATTGAAAAAAAAGAGACTTATGACCATTTTTCACATTTATGGCCATTGCAGCATCCCCATGTTCATGCAATCAAAATTCAGATGCTTGGCAACTGACTCGTATTTGTGATGGTTCCATTGTTCCAGAGTCATGTGATCACCTTTTGCAACCTTGCAGCCTTTACACAGGGCTTCTCAACCTTGGCAACTTTAAGACACAAGTCTTAAAGTTGCCAAGGTTGAGAAGCCCTGCTTTACAAGCAAAGTCAGTGGGGAAGCCAGTATCACATAGCAACCATGTTACTAATTTAACAACTGCAGAGATTCACTTAACCACTGTAGCAAGAAAAGTTGTAAAATGGGACAAACCTCTCACTTAACCACAGAAACCTTGGGCCCAATTGTGATCATAGGTTGAGGACTACCTCTTCTATTCTTCTGATTTCTGATGCTTAATTTTTGCACAATTCAGAGCAGTAAGCTGCAGTTGCTGCAAGCTGCAATGATCAGTAGGTTGTCACAGGTGTGAAATAATTTCCAGCGCAGCAGATTTTCAGCAGTTATACCCTCATCTTAACCACTAACTCATTATTGTATTGGAGTTCTTCTCTTTCACCTTTGCTCAGGGTTCATCCATTATCATCTGCTTCTCGGTATCTGGTGACATGGTATGTTTTTCAGAACAAGGTAAAACATGGAGAGAAGAAATAATTGAACTGATGTATAAAATGAATGAAAAGGATGGCGATAGTAGACAGTCACAACTTGGTTCAAAAGGGCTTATGGAGCAAAGGAACTGGATGAGGCTGTCGGCAGGCTCAGAGGAAGAGAGAGGTTTCATGCAGGAATACAAGCTAATTTGAGGACTAATACACATGGAACTCCTTTTCCATCTCTCCTGTTTGCCATCATTCTCTCCCTAGAGACTAAAATGGATGTTCTGAAACTTGAACTGGCCACGAACAAGGAGTGTATATCGGAGGTGGTGATCCTTTGAGAGCTGTATGCAATGAAATTTCATTTTGATGTATGTCGATTGGTGTACATTCAAAGTGACAATAAAGTTGCTATTATTGTTGTTAAAAATGCTATGATTCTGATGATCTATTTATGTAACTAATATATATGATAGCATAACTTGTAAATTGTGACTTGGAGTGGGTTACATAGGATTAAAAAAAAAAGAAAAGAAAATGACCCTGTCCAAAACCTACCCAACAGAAAATATGGAACAGAGGCCAACCACAACAATAATCTCAGCCACTGCAAAATGGCCTCATCCAACAACCTGGTCCAATGGCTTGAGGAGTAGCCCAGTGTTTAAGGCCCTACAAAAATGTATCCTGGAGGGAATGTTGTCCCATAGGATTGGGACTACAACAGAGAAGGCATGCCTCCTGGGTCCCACCAAATGAAATTGTTTCTCCTTCAAGCAGGAGATTTATTTATTATTTATTTATTTATTAAACTTATATGCCGCCCTTCTCCCAAGACTCAGGGCGGCTCACAACAAGAATATAAGTATAACAAATATAACATAATAAATTAAAAATATAAATTTACAATATAAAACTAGATAATTTATTCCACTCATACCCCACACAAACACAGTCAAAGGCCCAGGGGCAGAGCACAGCTCACATGCCCCAAACCTGTCTGCATAAATGGGTTTTTAACAGTTTTCGGAAAGCTAGGAGGGAGGAAGCAGTACGAACCTCTGAGGGAAGCTGGTTCCAGAGGGCTGGGGCAGCAACGGAGAAGGCCCTAACCCTAGGCCCTGCCAGATGACACTGTCTGACAGACGGGACCCGTAGGAGGCCAACCCTATGTGCCCTAACCGGTGGCTGGGATTCATGAGGCAGAAGACTTTGGTACTTAACACTTAAGTACTTTGGTACTTAACACCCCCCCCATGCTGATGGATGACCTCACCTATAAGCTTCATGTAAATTCAGAAATAAAGAGGAAGGGAGAGGATCTAATAGCTTTAAGGAACCCCGCAGCAGGGCTGCGCATCCTATTGCCTCTCCCCAATCAAGCCCAGAAGAATCTCAAAGTCTACCTACATACAGAAAGGACCATCTCCAAGAAAAGTGCTGCTTATGATTCCATTTCTAAAACTTTACTGAGCTCAGTTATAATAGAAGGAGGCATAGGAGGATAAGAAGGAAGAGGAGCCTTGTGATCACTGACAGACTTCTGCAGGTAGAAGTATGCCATTGCTGCACAATACTACAATTTGTGGATGATTTTCCTGCTGGCTGGGGACCTGCTGTAGAGGAAACTGAACTGTAGCGAGTAAGGAAATTGACCTTGATAGAGATATGAAGCTGCCGTTGCCCAGGCAAAAAGAGGGCTGAAGCAAGATACTGGTAATGTAGCCATCTCAATCAAAGCAGTCCCACCCAGGTTGTGGAGTTGATTGCATGGTCTGGTCTACCCAGAGGGGCTGACACCAGCAAAGTAAGAGGAATGTCTATCATGTACTACACACCCAATTAAGGACAGCATCATTCAACAAGGCATAATAAAGGCAGGTAGGAAGAAAGACAAAGGGGAGAGCAGATTTCATGGGGATAGTTTTCTGGCATCACAGGAATGAGCGGATAGTGTTTTAAGGGAATGCTTATAACAGTGGTGGCGAACCTATGGCACGCGTGCCAAAGGTGGCACTCAGAGCCCTCTCTGTTGGCACATGTGCCACTGCCACCAGTAGCAGGTCCATCAGGCCACCACCGCCACCTGGACCAGGAGCCCTGCTCAGCACAAAGAAGGCAAAGCAGCAGACTAGCAAGCTCGAGTAGAGGTGGTAGAGCAGAGGTCACCAACCATTGTTGATTGGTGGACTGGAAAAAAAGGGAGGGAGAAGCATTTTACATGCGTGCATGCACACACGGGGCCGCGAGCATGTACACACTGCAAATGGGGTGGGGCTAGTGCCTGCGTGATACTCACTAGCCCTGCCCCATTCTTGCATGGTACAGCGCCTTGTCTCTGCACCCTGCGGTGCAGCAGTAGCCATTTTTGCGCCTTGCAGCACGGTGGCCCATTTTTACACCCCCGGTTTTTGCATGCCAGAGGTGGCACTCAGAGGCACCTCTCTGCCCCCCGCCGAGGGTACAATGCTAATGTGGCCCTGGCACTTTGCGATAAAAAGTGGGTTTTGGGTTGCGGTTTGGGCATTCGGTCTCTAAAAGGTTTGCCATCACTGGCTTATAATGTCTGTTAAGAAAAAAAGTAGCCACATGTTATCATACCATCATTGCACCTCGCAAAAGGCTTTGAAATGCAGAAGGGGCGGCCTTTTCATTGCTAGGGAGCTTCTTATCTTAGTAAACATTTGGATTTTTTTGGGCACATAGGACACAATGTGTAGGGAAAATATAAACAGAGGTGGGAGATACAATTTATTTTATTTTTGCATTGGGGTGGGGGTAGGGAGATTTTTCTTGCTGCAGGTCTACCATTGTTTAGAGTTACCTCTAGAAAAATGTATTCTTAGATAGAATTGCCATCAACATGCAACAGAGTGCTACAAATTGGTCTCTTGCATGCAGTATCTGTAACTGCTAAGTCATGGGGGGGGTTTTCTTTCTCTCTTTTAAGTGCATCTATCTCCTGGCTTTCAGAAAAGCTATATTGTGTGGAATCTGGAAAGAAAAATGCCAAAATCAATAGGGATCTGAAAGTCTACATGCTTGAAAGAATTTACAAGCTCATTGGTTTCATCTAGATTTTCCCTGGAACATTAATTAATACAGCTGAGCTATATACTAAACAACGAGGGAGATTAAAGATAAAAAGTGTTCAAGAAAAATGTAATCCCGTTGCTTTCCCATGTTAAGAGTTACTTCTCATACTGATAAAAGGGTTATAATCAGAACAATGAAGAGCTGCAGAGTGGCCTCTGCATCAAAAGAGATAAAGAAGACAAAATAAGAATTTTGATGCCTTGGCTCAGAGTTCCCCAACCTTTCTGGCTTTCTGTACTGGCAGAGTGGGTGAGTGAGTGAGAGGGGATGGTTCTGCCTGAGCACGGTAGGCAAGTGCAAATGGAGTGCGCATTCATGCACTTGCCCGCTCCTCTCGCAAGAGGGGAATGCATGCACATGCGCTCACCCATTGCTTTGGGCAACCAGTTTTGGGATCCCTGGCATGGAATGGAATGGAATGGAATGGAATGGAATAGAATAGAATGGAATGGAATGGAATGGAATGGAATGGAATGGAATGGAATGGAACGGAACGGAACGGAATGGAACGGAACGGAACAGAACAGAACAGAACGGAATAGAATGGAATGGACTGGAATAGAATATAATAGAATAGAATGGAGTGGAATGGAATAGAATAGAATAGAATAGAATAGAATAGAATAGAATAGAATTGGAAGGGACCTTGTAGGACATCTAGTCCAACCCCCCCCAAGCAGGAGACCCTACACCATTTCTGACAGATGGCATTCCAATCTCTTCTTGAAAACTTCCAATGATGAAGCTCCCACAACTTCTGAAGACAATCTGTTCCATTGGTTGATTGTGCTCACTGTCAGAAAATTTCTCCATATTTTTAGATTGAATCTCCCTTTGATCAGTTTCCATCTGTTATTCCTTGTCTGGACTTCAGGTCCTTTGGAAAATAGGGTTATCCCCTCCTCTCTGTGACAGCCCCTCAAATATTGAAACACTGCTATCATGTCTCCCCTGGTCCTTCTCTTCACTAGATTAGCCATGTCCAGTTCCTGTAAACCGTTCTTCATATGCTTTAGCCTCCAGTCCCCTAATCATCTTTGTTGCTCTTCTCTGCACTTTTTCTAGATTCTCAACATCTTTTTTATAGTGTGGTTACCAAAAATTATGTATAGGTTTTTCGTTAGAAAATAAAATTCTTGCTGGAATTCTTGTGTTGTAATCTTAACTTTCTAACAAATACAAGTTTCTTCTACGCAAATGTAACATTAATTTGCCTTCTATTAAATCAGAGCTCTTAAGATCTTTGATCATGTGAAAAAATCTGTACAAAATGAATTATGGAACTTGGAAGCTTTGTCAGTAAGTTTGCAGATTTTCAAGCTATTTTTGCATTTGTGATATATTCACTAGAATATATATCTATTCACTAGACTAGAAAGTCGGTGCACACTGGATTGAATAATAGAGTATTTATCAACGATTTTCATTGCTACCTAGAATTCAGGGTCAGTCACTTTAACACTGTGGATACTAGTGTGTGCTTTCCCTCTTTTGTTCATTGAATGAAAAAAGTAAAACAACTTTGTGGAAAAAGTAATTCTTGCCACTCATCAAAATTCCTTTGATATTTGTTGACTTAGCTGCAAAACAGGAGTAATCAGACATCAAAATATATTTCTAATGTTACATGTTTTTCAAATACATGTTTGCACTGTGAGGAAGTGAAGTTGGGGTGGCTGCCTGCTCTTTTCAAAAGCAGCTGCAATCATGCAGATAAGCTTCCCTCATCCTTCCTCAGGTCTCCCTCCCTCCCTTCTGAACTGTGCTCACTGGCATTCAAGCTGATGTTCTAACTGCCTGGCTAATTGAGACCTGGTGTTTAAGACAGAGTGGGAAGATGGGTGTATGAGGAAAAGTAAGGAGGCAGAGGAGACATCTCAAAATTTACAGCTACTACAGGCAGGCCAGATGACTATCAGTTCACTGCCAGGACTAAAAGCTATGGTGAGCAGCATGCCCTGGTGGGATTTCTGCCTGGAGCTTGGCTTGAGAGCTCAGCTGGAAGGCTCAAGAGAGAGCTTAAAGACCTTGGCCCAGAGCTTGGCAGCAACTACCGGTAGAAGAGGAGCAACCAATGGAAAGGATATCCCCTTAACACTCAATTCAGATGCTGTTTGTCTGAATGTCTCGAAGAACATTCAGAACTGAAGAAGCTCTTCGATGAAAAGTGAAACATTTTCAAGGAAAAACTAAGAAAGTCCAATTGCCTTTTGAAAAGCACTTTTGGGACAACCACAATCTGGATGACTGAGAATCTCCATAGGACTGACTATCAAGGGCATATTTAGGTGGCAACATGACCTAAATCCTAGAAGTCCTGGAAGGGTGGAGTTTAACTAGAGCAATGTCAAGTACCAGGGAAATCAGGAGATTCAGGCAGTTCAAATGAGTATAAAGGTTTATTGCAAGCTTAAGCACTCTACAAGAATCTGACCAACTAGCGGTCATGGGAAATGAGTGGGAGATAAGAGAGGCATTTGAGATGGGCTGGATTTAGATCTTTTGCAGGCATGCAGGGATTTGTGACTTCTGAAGCGTTTCCCTCGGCTCAGCCTGGTTATCTCCTACAAGCAATAGCTTGTTGGGGAAGGTGTGCGCTGCAATAAAGCATTGTGTATAGATTTGATATGCTATGTTATATCTAATCCTTGGAGACCAAATAACCTTCACATCTACTGTATGCAGTAAATAATATTGCTTTTAAGAAAGATCTTCTATGAAGCTCATGCTACAATCTACGTTTTCTGTTTGAAGAATTTATTTATTTATTTATTTATCAAATTTGTATGCCGCCCCTCTCCCGAGACTCGGGGCGGCTCACAACAACAATATGGGTACACATAAAAAATTATTAATAACAATAACAACATACAAACCAAGGATCCATACATACAACATTCAAACACACAATCAAGGATGGAAGCACATTCCTCAGCCCGGGGGTAGAACACAGTTCATACCCCCCAAGCCTGCCAGCACAAATAGGTCTTCAAAATCTTCCAGAAAGCTAGGAGGGAGGAGGCAGTTCGAACCTCTGAGGGAAGCTGGTTCCAGAGGGCTGGGGCAGCAATGGAGAAGGCCCTTGTCCTAGGACCCGTCAGATGACACCGTCTAATGGATGGGACCCGTAGGAGGCCAGCCCTATGAGCCCTAACCGGTCGCTGGGATTCATGAGGCTGAAGACGGTCCCGCAAGTAACCTGGTCCATTGCCATAAAGGGCTTTATAGGTCATAACCAACACTTTGAATTGTGTTCGGAGACCAATTGGAAGCCAGTGCAGCTCACGAAGGGCTGGAGTGATATGAGCATGTCTTGGAAGACCCAAGACAGCTCGCGCAGCCGCATTGTGGACAACCTGCAGTCTCTGGACATTCTTCAAAGGTTGCCCCATGTAGAGAGCATTACAGTAGTCGAATCTCGAGGTGACAAGGGCATGAGTGACTGTTAGGAGTGACTCCTGATCCAAATAGGGTCGCAACTGGCGCACCAGGCGAACCTGGGCGAATGCTCCCCTAGCCACAGCAGAAACATGATGTTCTAAGCTTAGCTGTGGATTGAGGAGAACACCCAAGTTGCGAACCCTCTCCGAGGGGGATGAAAATTCTTCCCCCATGGTGATGGACGGATAGTTAGAATCGTCTTTGGGAGGAAAAACCCATAGCCACTCCGTCTTGTCGGGATTGAGTCTGAGCCTGTTGGCACCCATCCAGACCTTAACAGCCTCCAGGCACCAGTTCATCACTTCCACTGCTTCGCTGTAATGACGCGGGGTAGAGATATAAAGCTGAGTATCATCAGCATACTGATGACAACTCACCCTGTGTCGATGGATGATCTCACCCAACGGCTTCATGTAGATGTTAAAAAGCAGAGGTGAGAGAACAGACCCCTGAGGCACTCCACACAGAAGAGGCCTTGGAGCCGATCTCTGACCTCCTGCAAACACCGACTGTGACTGGCCAGAGAGGTAGAAGGTGAACCACCATAAAATGGTGCCCCGCACTCCACACCCCTCCAACCGGTGCAGAAGAATACCATGGTCAATGGTATCGAATGCCGCTGAGAGGTCAAGAAGCACCAGGATAGTGGAGTAACCTCTATCCCGGGCCCACCAGAGATCATCGGTCAGTGCGACCAAAGCAGTTTCCATGCTGTAACCGGACCTGAACCCAGACTGCCAAGGGTCCAGATAATCAGCTTCCTCCAAGGACTGTTGGAGTTGGAGTGCCACCACCTTCTCAACAACCTTCCCTAAAAAGGGAAGATTGGAGACTGGCCAGTAATTATTCAAAACTGCCGGGTCCAGGGAAGGCTTCTTGAGGAGGGGGTGCACAAGTGCCTCCTTTAAAGGAGCCAGAAAGGACCCCTCCCTCAACGAAGCATTAATAACAGCCTGGACCCAGCTTTGTGTCACCTCCCTGCTAGCCAAAACCAGCCAGGAGGGACATGGGTCCAATAAACAGGTGGCAGAACTCACAGCTCCAATGACCTTGTCCACATCATCAGGAGTTGCCAGGTCAAACTCATCCCATTCAACAAGACTAAGACGGGCCTCTGTCATCTCGACTGACTCATTGTCAGCTGACACTGCATTCCAATTGGAGTCCAAGTCAGCCCGGATCTGAGCGATCTTGTCTGCGAAAAAGGTGTTAAATTCCTCAGCGTTGCCCTGCAAAGGTTCCTCCCTCCTCTCCGTATCAAGGAGAGAACGAGTCACCTTAAACAGGGCAGCCGGGCGAGAATCCGCAGACGTGATCAATGCGGAAAGATACTGAGATCTTGCCGCAGTGATCGCTTCCAAATAGGTCTTAATATAAGCTCTCAATTTGGTTCGATCAGATTCGGATCTGCTTACCCTCCATTGCTTCTCTAGACGTCTCTTCTGATGCTGAATCCCCCTGAGTTCCTCGGTAAACGAAGGAGATCTCCTGGGTCTGCTACCACAGAGAGGTTGCAACGGTGCAATCCGGTCTAGAGCCTCCGTAGAGGCCATATTCCAGGCCGTCACTAGGGAGTCCGCCGAACTGTATATGAGCGAATCTGGCAATTCCCCAAGTGCCCTTTGAAAACCCATAGGGTCCATCAGGCATCTGGGGTGGAACCATTTAATTGGTTCCACCTCCCTGCGGGAGAGGAGAGGTGTCATAAACTCAAGCCGCAGCAGAAAATGATCTGTCCATGACATAGGCAACACTTCTAAGCCCCTTAAACCCAGATCATATCTCAACTGCTCCGAGAGGAAAACCAGGTGAGGTGTGTGTTCCCCCTCATGGGTTGGGCCCTCAATTACTTGCGTCAGGTCCATGGTTGCCATGGTAGCCATGAACTCCCACGCTAACCCAGAGGATTCACCGAGTGACGGCACATTGAAGTCCCCCAAGACTATAAGTCTGGGGAACTCAACTGCCAACCCGGCTACTTCCTCAAGTAGCATGGGCAGGGCTGTTGAAACGCAGCTGGGAGGCAGGTACGTAAGCAGCAAGCCCACCTGTACACCTAGGTCCAACCTCATAAGGAGGGACTCACAACCTGATATCTCAGAAGTAGCGAGTCTGTGCAGTCCGAGCGACTCCTTAGCTATAATTGCCACTCCTGCCCCCCTTCCCTTGGGTCGTGGCTGATGCCATACTTGAAACCCAGCTGGACACATCTCAGAGAGGGGAACTCCTCCCTCTGGGGTCAGCCAGGTCTCAGTCACACATGCCAGGTCGGCCTCCTCATCCAGAATTAAATCCCGGATGAGGAGAGCCTTATTTACCACCGACCTGGCATTAAGCAGCAGCAGCCTGAGTCCAGGGTCTGAATTTCGCTCATTACCAGTACCCCGAGGGAGGTTCAGGGGGCCGGAACAAGAAATCGCTTTCAAGCAGCGAGGCCTTGTTCCCCGAGAGCGGCCAACCCCCAGCCTCCCGTCATATCTGCCTCTTCCCAATAAGACCGGTATACACTGGCCCTCTGGTCCCTCAGAGTAAAGCTCCTCCACTTCTCTACAGAATTGCCCTCCTGTAGTATAATTTGCAATCGTTTACTAATTCTATTAACATACTATCTGTGTGTCTATGTGTCTGATCATATTCCTGGTCTCCCACATTCAGCTGGGAATGGAGAAGCTTCAGTGATAGCTTTGAAATAGCTTTGTAGGAATTGGATTGCTTCCTAAGAAGGACTATACTGCTGTGCTGGGGCACCCATTATACGATAGGTGATAGCAGCACAGGTTTGGTATTAGAAGATTTTGAGCCGCTATCGTTTAGGCTATGAAGCCCTACTGCTGTACATAACCCCAGTTTTATAGCATTTAATTGCTCTCTGATCTGCTAGATAGTGGATGCCATCTGGAGAACTAGTGGTTTCTGGGATTTGGCTCTGCTTGCCATAAAGAACAGAATGGGTTGGAGTTTGGGCATTGGTATAGGGGAGGGAAGGAGGAGGAGGAATCTCACTATTAGTTGGGAGTTGAAGTAAACCAGGAGGAGTGAGGATATGTTGGTGGGTGGGTGGTATACCAGTTTATACAGCAGTGCCAGACTGTTGATCAGTAGGTAAATTTGGGTTGTATGAGTGGCATTTGAGTGATTTAAGTGAGGGTCAATAAGTCCCAGCTGTGGTGAGTCACAGAAGACATGGTGGTAAGCTCTGGGTTTGCCATTTTGGGGGGAAGGAATTGAAGAAGAGTGAGAATCTGATGATAATTTGCATTTCCAACCTGGTGGGGAACATCTAATTCTGCTGCTTGAAATGTGTCAGGAATCCAGAGACAGAGTATTTCTGTGCCATTTTCCTTTGTCACTCTTTGCAAATCCTCAGCTATCGGGGGTCCAGAGGACCCCCAACTTTAAACTTCAGAAAGCAGAGAAGAGAGGAGATTGAAAGAAAGGAACAGCAATCACACTCTTGAGGAGAAGTGTCAAAATATATCATTACGTATCACATATCAGATGCAGTTAAGTTATTTAGGAGGGTAGAAACAGGCAGCAAGTTGTAACACAATGGGACTGTGTTGCCTTAGCAGCCCATTCCATTTCTTAATTGCACAATTGCCTGACACACTTCTCTGCCTTTGTGAGTTCTCTATTCATTCTTAATTTGCTTTTCCTCCTTCTCCCTCCTTCCGCTAATAGAAACCGCTTTGTTGTTCAACTTAATTTCACTCTTGAATGCATTGAAATGGGCTTATTTTCTATGCAGCCTTTACATAGAAGAATAATGCAATAATAAAATTAATACAATTAAAAGCTATTCCTCGGGAGAGATGAAAATGAAAATGTCATTTTATTCTTTATAGGTTCAGGGAGAAATGCCAGAGATCTTGAAATGTAGGTGAGTGTAATGGAGCTCTAATGCCTTTGGTTCCTTTTTTTTCTTTCCCCTTTTCTTTCTAGCAGCCTGTTTTTATTAATTTATTTAAATGAATCTGAGCCCACTTTCAACTAAAAGTAGTTCCCAGAGTGGTGAAAAAGATTTTAAAACATACAGCAATTTACAAAATTACATTACTCGGCACCCCCATCAAATAAAAACAGTAGAAAATCAAAATAGGAAACATGGAATTAGTAGAATACAAATCACTCTCAGTGGAACAGTGAAACAGAAGAAACTGTTTGGGTGCTCAATTTATATCCAAGTCACTTCCAATCCCCCCCTTGCACCCCCATGCCCACACACATGTCATGATTGCGACCAAAAACTTAAACGCAAGAAAACCAGACAGAAATGTGAACTGGCCTTCCCCAATCCAGGTGCCCCACACACATTGTTTCTCAATAAACTCCAGGCAGGATGGCTGCCGCTGCTAATTCTGGGAGTTGAAGCTCATTCCTCTGGAGGTTATTAAGGTTGGGAAGGTCTGCTTTGGACCAGTGGTCAAACCTTTATTAGTGTACTTGCGATACTTGCAAAGTAAATCACAACAAAACTCACGAAGACAGGAGAAATTGTACAGATAATCCATCTGCCCCACCAGCTTGTTTCTAAGAAATTGTTCTTTTCATTCAGGGAGGGGAAAAAATTATTGAAAACAAAATTATTTTCCAGGCTTGGGTTGTTGAAGTCCCAAACCAAGGATCTCCACTATACACTGTGGAGCTTGGTCAGTGATTAGGATGGTATGTGGGAGACAGCAGGAAGAGCCACAGTCAGGGGAAAAGTTGTTGTATAAGAGGCAGTTTAGCTCCCAAAAGGAGGGTAGATGTGGCAAATGTCTCAGAAGGGACACTTCCTAGTTCAGTGGTGGCGAACCTATGGCACGGGTGCCAGAGGCGGCACTTGGAGCCCTCTCTGTGGGCACACATGCTGTTGCCCCAGCCTCGCCTCCCCCCACAACCCCCTCCTCTCCAGCAGCCCCCCTGAAGGAGAGTTGCCCCTGAGCATGGCTCACACGAACATGGCAGCCAGGCAGCATAGGCAAGATTCTGCCCTCACACCCCATTGTGCACAGTTAATACTGCAGGGTGCAGGCAGAGGGCGTGACCGCCATAGCGCTGCTGGGCTGCCTGGGCAATTTGCAGCAGGCTCTGGAGATGGTGAATGGCCCTGTGGGCAGGCGGGGCAGGGAATGGGGGAGTGGAGCAAGGGCGGGGCAGGGGGTGGAGCGGGGCCGGGCCGGGCCAGTTTTTGGGCACTCGGTCTCTAAAAGGTTCGCTATCACTGCCCTAGTTTGTTTGGCTCTAAAGGCGACAGGGAAGAAATGTACTTTCAGACTTTCAAGATTAATGTCAACCTTACAAGGTAGTCCAGAGAGGAAGCATGGATTAAAGATGGATTAAATCTACTTTATTGTAAGGTTGCATTAACAGAATCCAAAAACTGAATTTAAGCTGGGTTTATGGGTTGCTGTTGTAACAGAAGCAGGAAAAAGATTACTTTCTCTTTCATCAGATGGAGCTTCTGCAAAGTGTAATCACAGCTCTGGTTTCCTGGATGCTTTGCAATGCAGCAGAATCATTTGTTGTACAGAAAAGGCTGGAAAATATCCAAAGAATTTGATATCTAAATTAAAAAGCCACAGAGACATTTTTCATAACCAATCCATATCACAAAATTGTAGAGATGAAAAAAAATCTTACAATTATATATAGCTATACAAAGCACTCTTGAAAATGTATTGCAAATGATTTTTTTTATTTTTTTTTTAAAAAAACTAATCTATATTCTATTGTGAGTCCACAAAGCAGGACTTTTTCTGTATTCAGCAATATTGATTGGAAATAAATGTAATGCAGTAGCAGTAAAATGACTGCAAAAAATAAGAAGAAACCTGATATAGATAGAAAAGCTTAAAGGCTTTATCTAGTCCTTTATAGGCTTTTTGACATGGAAGCCCTTTGATTAAAAAAACAAATAAAAGGTAGATAAAGTGCCTCTGAAATTTAACATGTTCTCAAAATAGAAAGATAATGAATACTCACAAAGATTCTAAATTTGGGCTATTTTAAAATGTGGACATTCTGATTTTTTAAAACAAACTATATGTAAAATATGTTGGACAAGACTTTCTTGTTTTTCTTTGAAGACATTTCACTTCTCATCCAAGAAGCTTCTTCAGCACTGACTGAATGGTGGGGAATGGAAGGATTTATATTCCTAGCAGACAGCTGGTCATTTGCATTTTTTAGAGTCATTGAAGCCACTTGGAGGTTTATTGGTATTCAGAGGGTCACCTGAGCATTGCCAGTGCTTTTTTTTTTAAAGAAAACAAAGGTGCCGGAACTCACACATATCATACAACTTGCCTTGCCTACTCTACAAGGTTCCATCCAAAAAAGGTGCCGGAACTCCGTTCTGGGCGTTCTGTGACAAAAAAAGCCCTGAGCATTGCAAATGGGTGTGGAGCCTTCTTGGAACTACTGAAAGGACTGTGTTATGGAGTGTGCTTTCTGCAGGATATTTTCTGCTCTGTGCTGAACACAGGCGCAGGCTGCAGGGGATGAGTCTGTGTCGTCTTGGATGAGAAGCGAAACCTCTTCAAAGAAAAACAAGAAAGTCCAGTTGCCTCTTGAAAAAGCAACTTTGGGACAACCATGACCTGGATGACTGAGAATCTCCAAAGACATGTTGAGGAACAAGTACTGTGAAACCAAGAAGACCTACCTAACTGTTGTGTTTTCGGTTCGTTGGCAATTGATGAAGACACATGGTGAAAACAACAAGCTCTTTATTTTACTCTCCTACAACCAAGCAAACAGCAAAAGGCATGCAGGCCTTTTATAGTGTCTGAAACCCGGACAGTGTGAACCAATAGGAATTTTCACACTTTGGCATGTGCACAAGGCTGGCGTCACTCTGTCTGGTCCCGGGCAGCTCTTAGATTGCCCGTGACCATTTGCAACAATTCTGAGCCTGCTTTCAGCTCTTGCAGGCTCAGGACACAACACCCCTCCCTCCTAGATGAAACACACCTAGCTTATGCACAGGTGCCTTGTGCAATGCAGGGAGAGTGGAACACAGATGCATTATTCAAATGCAAGGAGGGTGGAAATGCTCGGGTCAGCACACAGGCAGACACCTTTCAAAATAATTATTTAACTCAAATAAAATACATCCAAAATCAAAATAGTATATGAGACTCTCTTTGAGTGTTACCCCCCTCATTCAGCGACCTCATAGCAAGGTTTCTCATGTGTTGACAGGAACCTCACATAATCTCCTAGATGTTTAGGAGGGCACTTGGCCCGCTGCGATCTTCTAAGGGCCAGTGAGGGTGCCTGGCCTACCTGCTTGCTTACGAGGCTAGGCAGGCCAGGACTTTGGTGCCCCAAATACCCAGGTGACCCACCCAGCTGCTGACTGGCTGGACCCTCTGAGTCCAAGCCAGTGTACCTTGGAGGGGTGGAAGTCCCCGAATCCACAATGGACTCCTCTTGGGAACACTGTCCCTCGAGCCCAAGGCTAGCAGGTAGAGAGGCCTGAGTGGCGGAAGTGCCCCAGTACTCTGTAGTCCCCGAGCACGTGCCCAAGGTGCCAGAGTCAGGAGCCACCTCCATGGCAAACGCCCTTGCTACTGACTCCCTTTTTGGAGCAATAGCTGAATTATGAGAGTGCCCCTGATGGAATTCCCTTTCTATGGCTGTGTTTGATTTATGTGGATACCCCCAGTCAGTCTCCCTGTCTGGAGCACTATCTGACATATTTGAATAATGTGGATACCCCCGGTGTGACTCCCTCTCTGGAGCAATAATGGATGTGTGGGATGACCCCCTATCCTGGAAATTCCTGCTTGGAGCACTTGCGGAATCTTGAGATGACCCCCAAACAGCCTCAGCAGCTTGTGAGGCCCTGTTAGGCCTGAGAACCTGTGACCCAGAATGCATATTCTGGTCCTCCTCCCCCCCAGAGCAGAGCCAGGAGCGGAAACGTGGCTGTCCCGTCTCCAATGCAGTTGGTCTATGTGTCTGTGAAGAATGCGGCAATCATCCAAGGCAACTTCGTATGACAACGGCCCAGAGACCTTGCAGACCACAGCTGTGACCCATAGATGTCCAGACCCATAACTCCTTGCCCAAACCGGATCGCTCACCAGAGACTCATATGTTCACCCCCAACTACCACCACATCCAGGAACCCCTCAATGTCCTTTCACTGTACTTTGAGTGTGGCCTCTCCCTTTACACTGACTTTAGAATTCTGAAAATCAGTGAGTATTAGGTTCGATGGCCTGAGTTTAATTCGAAGGCCACTACTGCTGCAAATCCTTTTAAAGGTGTCCAGTGAAATGATTGATAGAGCGGACCCTGTGTTCAGCTCCATCAATAAGGGAACCCCTTGCAACTTAACGTTAATGTGAAGTTTTTTCTTAAGGGGCTTGTGTGTCCCTGTCCTTAGAATACTCCTGCACGATGCGCAGAAACCCACCCTGTGTTGGCTAGGGACCCTGGTACTTTTCTGAAGCAATTCTTCCCGAAGTTGGACCTTCTGGTGACCCAAACAGACAGAGGCAATGTGGCCTTGCCTGCCACATGCCCAGCAAATGGTGGAGCGAAAGCTGCAGTCAGCTTGTTTGTGGTGTCCTCTGCACCTGAAGCACTCAAGAGATGCTGGGGCCTTGTCTGGATGCCCCTTCGGCGTTCTTTCTGCTGGCTGGTGCAGTCTGTCCACCTCTTCTTCAGGATCTGCTTCGGATTCTTCTCGATTGTCCTCTTGATGAACAGTAGCAGTGGCTGGAGGATTCCTGGCAAGCCGCAAAGCCTTCACAGTGCTGCCTGCTGCTTCTTCAGCTGCCACCTTTCTTAACGTGTCTTGGAAGGAGACATCTTCTTTTGCAAAGATCTTTTGTTGTAGGTCTCTGCTTCTTAAGCCACACACGAAGCGATTGCGCAGCCTCTCTTCCAGATCCTTGAACTCACAAGGCCTGGCTGCTTGTCTTAAGGCAGCAATAAAGTCCGCAGCAGATTCACCCGGCCTCTGGTCTCTCTGCTCAAATGCGTGCCTCCAAGTGATAACAGATAATTTCGGCTGGAAATGTTCCTTCAACATCTTCTTCAAGTCAACATACGATACTGACTTCAGAAGTGCAGGGACCACTTCTGCGATGTCAAAAGCTTCCTGTCCACAGGCATACAAAAGAGTTGCTGCCTTCAGGCCGTCTTCTCTTATTTGATTTACTCTAAGGTAGTTCTTCACCTGTGCTACGTATGAATTCCATCTCTCTGGGTGGGAGACATCAAAATCAGTCAAACGGCCAATCTTCGACATCGTCAGCTTGATGGTCTTCACTAATTGCCTCCTCTGCAAGCTAGGTTTGGGGAAAGGGTCCTTTTGCCAAGCTCACCTCCAGCGATGCTGTACTGGCAGGCTGAGTCGCGAATGCAGGACACCGTTTTCCCGATCGTCAGGATTTCCTTGGTGAGTCCTAATCCTTTTCTTTGCTTGCAGAGATCCCACTTTCATCACCAGTGTTGTCTTTTTGGCAATTGATGAAGACACATGGTGAAAACAACAAGCTCTTTATTTCTCTCTCCTACAACCAAGCAAACAGCAAAAGGCACGCAGGCCTTTTATAGTGCCTGAAACCCAGACAGTGTGAACCAATAGGAATTGACCATTTTCGTGCCTTGCGCATGTGCACAAGGCTGGCGCCACTCTGTCTGGTCCCGGGCAGCTCTTGCAACAATTCTGAGCCTGCTTTCAGCTCTTGCAGGCTCAGGACACAACACTAATCATGATAATCTTAAGAAAAGATTATAAGAAAAAGGAAAGGACTAAGGGCAAAAAACAGCAGGAAGGAAAAATGAGACAATTCCCTAGAAGTAGAGGGTTTAGAAGAAGTCATGTTGTTCATGAAATGCTTAAATATTCATATTTGGAAGATGTATGAATATCAGATTTAAAACCAGAAGTAGCATAGGAATGTGAAACCTCATCTTAAGCTTTATTTTCCATAAGCTCTTTGATTCAATGCCATTGTGTGTTAACAATCAGATTATAGCTAGCTGTGACAATATAAGAACATAAGAACATAAGAAGAGCCATGCTGAATCAGGCCAAAGCCCATCGAGTCCAGCATTCTGTGTCACACAGTGGCCCACCAAATGTACATAGGGATCTTGAGCAGAAAGAGAAGGCAAAACCCTCCCTTTCCCTTGACCCCCAAACAAATGGTACTCAAGGGAATCCTGCCTGCCTCAACCAACATAGAGGCGGCACATGGACATCTGTTTTAATAACCACCAATACACTTGGCATCCATGAATCTATCTAGCCCTGCCTTGAAGCTGTCAAGGCTGACAGCTGTCACGACCCCTTCAGGAAGTGAATTCCATAAATCAACGACCCTCTGGGTGAAGAAATATTTCCCTTTATTTGTCCTCACTTTCTTAGCTATAAGCTTTAGGGAGTGCCCCCTTGTCCTGGTATTGTGTGATAGAGAAAAGAATTTTTCTCTATCCACATTTTCTATCCCATGCATGATTTTATACACTTCGATCAAGTCACCCCTTAAACGCCGTCTTTCAAGGCTGAAGAGACCAAGGCGTTGCAATCTGGTTTCATAATGGAGGCGCTCCATTTCCTTGATCATTCTTGTTGCCCTTTTTTGCACCTTTTCCAGTTCCATTATATCCTTCTTGAGGTGTGGTGACCAGAACTGTACACAGTACTCCAAGTGTGGTCTCACCATCGATTTGTACAGAGGCAATACAACACTTGCTGACTTATTTTCGATTCCCTTCCTAATCACGCCAAGCATGGAATTTGCTTTTTTTACTGCTGCTGCGCATTGGGTTGACATCTTCATCGAGCTGTCCACCAAAACCCCAAGATCCCTTTCTTGGGTTGTCTCAGAAAGTTTGGTCCCCATCAGTTGGTAAGTATAATTGGGGTTCTTTGCCCCGATGTGCATAACTTTGCACTTGTTTAGGTTAAAATGCATTTGCCACTTTGTTGCCCACTCACACAATTTCGAGAGATCCTTCTGGAGCTCCCGACAATCAGTTTCACTTTTCACAACCCGGAACAATTTAGTGTCATCAGCAAACTTGGCTACCTCACTATTAACTTCTACATCCAGATCATTGATGAATAAATTAAAAAGTAAAGGTCCCAAAACTGAACCTTGGGGTACACCACTTCTTGCTTCTTTCCATCCGGAGAATTGTCCATTTATTGCCACCCTTTGCTTCCTACAATTTAGCCAGTTACCAATCCAGGACAAGACCTGTCCTCTAATTCCGTGGCTGGAGAGCTTTTTTAGGAGCCTTTGGTGAGGGACTTTGTCAAAAGCCTTTTGAAAGTCAAGATATACAATATCAACTGGGGCCCCTTTATCTATGCATTTATTTACACCCTCAAAGAATTCTAACAAGTTAGTAAGACATGATTTGCCTTTGCAGAAACCATGTTGATTTTCTTTCAGCAATACCTGTTTTTCTATGTGCCCTGTAATTTTATCTTTAATAATGGTTTCCATCAGTTTGCCTGGAACTGAGGTTAGACTGACTGGTCTATAGTTTCCTGGATCACCTCTGGATCCTTTCTTGAAGATCGGGGTTATATTTGCTTCCCTCCAATCCTCCGGTACAGTGCCTGATCTTAGAGAAAGATTGTATATTTTACACAAGGCAAAACACAAGGCAAAACACAATATCATTGTCAGGTAACAAGTAGTGTTAAATGCTGAATAGAATTGTGTATAAATACTTGAATACCAAATAGCATTGCATCTCTGTTCTTCAATAAAACAATATGTCAGTTCTCAAATGCTGAAATCAAATACTCATAGATGCCAGATGCTTAATGTATGCCTGCCCAGCGCTTGGTCAGGCATACGTTAACCCACGTTAAAATTTTGTAGTTAAGAATTTTGCAGGAAATTGAGAAGAATCATACCTGCTATATTCTACCTCTGACATCACTTTCAAGGACAAACAGGCTGTGTTTTGTGATATCTTCAGAAATGGGTCTCTTGTCATTGAAAAAAAACTCAGATATGAGAATTCACATGCCACACAAAGTCCTGTTTTGTTCAATGAACAAAATGTATAATTGGTATTGAGTGAGGTGCTGCCTGCAGAAGTGCTGGATGAAGTCAGAGAATATGTGCTTTGTTCTCGGGCAATGAAGATAAGAAGCAAAGGCTGGGGAAAATTATTGTATCTTCCACTGCCCAAACACAAGGCAAAACACAAACCAAGGGAGGTGCAGAGACATGGCTTTATAGAAACCAAGGGAGCAGAACAGAAGAGTCATTACATAAAATAAAAATATATGGCGTCTTTTAGAATGATGAAGCATGCTGTGTTCTTCTGTTCTTTGCTTTGAGAGTGCTCCCGGATACATCAAAAAGGCACAAGGGAAATGGATGGGAGAGAAATTCATAGAACTAATTTGGCAATCAAGCCTTGATCATTACAGCTAAAACTGACATAAGGCCTATTTAGCAGAAGTGTCAAACTCGCCATGTCATGTGACGTGTCGTGACGTATTGCAACTTTTTTTCTATTGCCAGCTATGGGGTGGGCGCAGTTTCGCCATGACGCATCCAGCCCGTGGGCCTGCAGTTTGACACCCCTGGCCCATAGGAAGCCTAGATGACATTCCTAGCTCATCCAGAAATCTGTGAATAATCAACAGTATAATAAGACAATAGGTGAGTGCAACTGTGCCAACAGCAGATAGTTCCATTCCACCAGAATATGTATGTTGTATGTATGTATGTATGTATGTATGTATGTATGTATGTATGTATGTATGTAAAGCATCCAATAGTTAAAGCTGCTGGGGTATTTTACAGTAGAACAGACTAAAAATGCCAGCTAAATGAAAGCATATATGCTAAAATCAAGTACAATGATAAATAAAAAGCTAGACAGCAATGTAGCAGTCAATTGAAAATTAAAAATTAAAATGCAATAAAAGTTCATCCAAAGTCTGGGAAAGTAAAAAGACCTTCAATCTGGTGCCAGAATAATGCTAACATGGGTACCAATTGAGCTTCTCTGGAATTCAGAATTCTACAAATAAAACAAGTTCTCTCTCTTGGAAAGGACCAGCTCATCTCCTTGGGTGAGGGGACTTGGATGAAGGACTCACTAGATGACCTTAAGGTCTAGGTAGGTTGCACTCAAGAGAAGGTGACCCTGCCCTAAGCTAACCTGGTCCTAAGCTTTAACTAAACCCTAAGTCTTTATGGACTCTTCTTATATCTAAATGACTGGATTAAATTTTCCCTGTGGCAATTTCCCACATAGGCCTATATTCTAGCTCAATGTCTGAATTTTAGAAATCAGAAAGTTGATCTCCTATCTGCAAATTTTAGCAGCATACATCACTTCGACATGTAGTGGCTTTTCCAGTACTCTTCCTCCTTCACAGCTTTCAAAGGGGAATGTTGTCTATGTCTGTTATGTTTTTCTCTGTTTCAGCTGCTTGCTTTATATTGCCCAAAAGGAGTGTTAGCAGAAAGGTTAGAAAGTTAATTACATAAAGAATCTATGGGGAAAAAAAATAGTCCTGACAACATTCATAGTATGTTTAATGTTTTGATGTTTTGTATATGTTGTGAGCCGCTCCGAGTCTCCAGAGAGGAGCGGCATACAAATTAAATAAATAAATAAATAAATAAATAAATAAATAAATAAATAAATAAATAAATAAATAAATAAATGTGGATATATTGGGGATTGCAGGGAATGTGTTGGTAGACCATTTCAACATGTCATCATCCATTATCAACCATCTCTTTTCTCAAAATCAATAAGAAATTCCAAGAAACTTCCACCGTGATTCCTTGTTTCTCCACCACCTGCATTTGTAAGTGTATATGGATTACGGCACAAAGAGGTGGACTTATTTTCCAATGAAACTAAGCTTCTTCTCTATTTAAAAGTTTTATTTTCCCCCAGTGACAATTAATGAAAAAAGAAAAGTAAGTCATTGTTGCAGTTCAAGTCTGAAAGGCAATGATTGACATGGCCACATTACAGGCATGAAATTTTTGATTCGGGTAGCCTGACCTGCATTTGTAAGAAAATTGTTGTGACCAGCTCCATTGGAAACCCAGATTTATAATTCCAATGTAACATTGCCTAGATTTGATGCATTTATACGCAACTTATCATCTTCGGAGCTCTAGGTGATGTACTTGACTCCGTTCTCTCCATTTTATCCTCCTCAACAGTCTAGTGAGGCTGGAATAATTGGCCAAGTTCACTCAATGAATTTCACGGCTGACAGGAAAATTTAATTTATATATATATATTTGATTGGTTTATTTGTCAGATTTACATGACCACCCACCTCACACAAAGTGATTCTGGGTGGCATACAAAACAACAACAACACCCTTAACAATTAAAATATACTGTGAAGATCACTTAAAACAAAGTTTGATTCATTTGAGATTCTAAATGACTATATCACACAATTCTCAGTATATTGGGGACTCTCCTCATTTTGACCTAATCATTTATTTATTTATTTAATTGGATTTGTATGCCGCTCCTCTCCGAAGACTCGGAGCGGCTCACAACATATACAAAACATCAGAAATATAAATCCAATCAAAATATTAAAAAATAAACCCCCAACACACATACAACTTACAAACACAGTCAACAATCATCCCCAGGCCTGCCGGCAAAGATAGGTTTTTAAATTCTTTCGGAAGGCCGGGAGAGTGGGAGAAACACGGACTTCAAGGGGCAGTTGGTTCCAGAGGGTGGGTGCCACAACAGAGAAGGCCCTCCCCTAGGACCCGCCAAACGACATTGTTTCGCTGACAGGACTCGGAGGAGGCTGACCCTGTGCGCTCTCACCGGTCGTAGGGAAGTATGTGGCAGAAGGCGGTCCCGTAAGTATCCTGGTCCCGAGCCATATAGGGCTTTATAGGTAATAACCAGCACTTTAAATTGCGCTCAGAGACCGATAGGCAACCAATGCAGCGAGCAGAGGGTTGACGAAATGTGGGCACAACGTGGAAGGCCCACAACTGCTCGCGCAGCTACATTTTGCACTAACTGTAGTCTCCGAACACTCTTCAAGGGCAGCCCCATGTAGAGAGCATTGCAGTAGTTGATCCTCGAGGTGACAAGAGCATGTGTGACTGTGAGAAGAGACTCCCGATCCAAATAAGGGCGCAACTGGTGCACCAGGCGAACCTGGGCAAATGTCCCCCTCGCCACAGCTGATAAATGATGTTCCAATGTCAGCTGTGAATCAAGGAGGACTCCCAAGTTGCGAACCTTTTCCGAGGGGTTTATAGATTCACCCCCCAGGGTGATGGAAGGACAGATTGAAGCGTCCTTGGGAGACATAACCCACAGCCACTCTGTCTTGTCAGGGTTGAGCCTTAATCTGTTAATACCCATCCAGACCCTCACAGCCTCCAGACACCGGCACATCACCTCAACCGCTTCACTGATTTGGCCTGGAGTGGAGATGTACAGCTGAGTATCATCAGCGTACTGATGGTATCTCACTCCATGCTGATGGATGATCTCTCCCAGTGGCTTCATGTAAATGTTAAAAAGTAGGGGGGAGAGAACCGACCCCTGAGGCACCCCACACGGGAGTAACCTAGAGGTGGACCTCTGACCCCCCCACAAACACCGACTGTGACCGACCAGAGAGATAGGAGGAGAACCACCGTAACACGGTGCCCCCCACTCCCAACCCCTCCAGCCGGCGCAGAAGAATACCATGGTCGATGGTATCGAACGCCACTGAGAGGTCAAGAAGCACCAGGAAAGAGGACTGGCTTCTATCCCGGGCCCACCAGAGATCATCCATCAGAGCGACCAAAGCAGTTTCGGTGCTGTAGCCGGGCCTGAACCCAGACTGCAGAGGCCCCAGATAATCGGCTTCCTCCAGAGACCGCTGGAGCTGGAGTGCCACAACCTTCTCAACAACCTTCCCCACAAAGGGGAGGTTGGAGACTGGACGATAGTTGGTCAGAATTTCTGGGTCCAGGGAAGGCTTCTTGAGGAGGGGGTGCACAAGTGCCTCCTTTAAGGGAGCCAGAAAGGACCCCTCCCTCAAAGAAGCGTTGACAATCTCCTGGATCCAGGTACGTGTCACCTCCATGCTGGCAAAAACCAGCCAGGAGGGACACGGGTCCAACAAACAGGCAGTGGAACTCACAGCTCCAATGGCCCTGTCCACTTCATCAGGCGTAACAGCCTCAAACTCGTCCCAGATGATCGGACAAGAATGTGCCCCAGTCCCCTCGACTGAATCGTTATCAGTCGACTCTGCTTCACAATTGGAGTTTAGATCGGCCCGGATCCAACCTACTTTGTCTGCGAAACAGTTGTTAAAATCCTCAGCACTACCCTGCAAGGGAGGCCCCGGACCCCTCGGGTTAAGGAGGGACCGGGTCACCCTAAACAGGGCAGCCGGGCGAGATTCCACAGACGCAATCAAGGCGGAAAGATACAAAAATCTTGCCATCTTAATCGCCTTCAAATAGGCTCTAATAAACGAGCTCAATCTGGTTCGATCAGATCCGGACCTACTTCGTCTCCATTGCTTCTCTAGACGTCTCTTATGGCGCTTTATCCCCCTGAGCTCCTCGGTAAACCAAGGAGACCTCCTGGGGCCAGCACCACAGAGAGGTCGCAAAGGCGCAATCCGGTCAATAGCCCCCTTTGCGGCCGTATTCCATGCCGCTACCAAGGACTCCGCCGAATTGTGAATGAACGAGCTCGGTAATTCCCCAAGCGCCGTCTGAAAACCAATTGGATCCATCAGCATGCCACGTCAACATGTTTTCTCTTCCATGCTCCCATAATGGTGCTTCCATCTCATCCTCAGCCTTATGAGTGAGACACAGGTTGACTTTGTCTTAGATGTACTGCTGTAAAAGGGCTGCTTTCCTTTTCTTTTGATCCGGTGGATGTAGAAAAGTGGGGGACAGCTATTTTTTTGCCAGTACAGATTTCTGCTGATTTGAGCATGTGGGGAGCACTTCAGTTTAGCTGTGGGGAAAGGCTCTGAGTTGTGAGCTGCAAAACATGAACCAACTTTAATAACACATCCTTAAACTGATGTCCTCCAAAGGCACTATTGTTGCAAACATTTTATTTGCTTCTGCTGTAATATAGACCTATATCTCACCCCAGTTCTCATATAAGAACTATAGCTATTTTTCAGTTTGACCACATTTCTAATCCTAGTCACAACTCTCAACCTGCAGCATAGTTGAATAAGCTGGTCCAATCATAGGATAACCACACACACACACACACACACACACACACACACAGAGAGAGAGAGAGAGAGAGAGAGAGAGAGAGAGAGAGAGAGAGAGAGAGAGAGAGAGAGAGAGAGAGAGAGAGAGAGAGCACAAGAGAAATAGCAGTATCTAAATTCAAATGGCAGAAAAATTTCATCTCCTTGACATTCTGTCACTGATCTCAAGATATCGGTTTGGAGTAAACGGTTAACCAAACAGCTTAGCTAAAATTTATTAGGTGATTTAATTCTACATTTCAATGACAGAACAGAGACCCCAGTTTCCTTGGGGTTAATTAGTTCACCAATTCAAGAATGTCTGCAATTTATATGCTCTACAAGATCTGACTGTAAGGACTGGCAAGCAGTTCACAGTAGCAGGAGTTGCTGTCTCCATTTTACAAACTCAAGGGGCTCTTTTGCACAGCTATGGAAGAGCTGTCTAATTTGGGAGACGCAATCATCAAAGACTAGCACTCTGAGCATTATTTTACCTTGGGAATGTCAATTTAAAAAACTCATCCATTACATAATTCAGCCTAATTGCTTTTCCCATGAAAGTAAATTATGTGTTATTATAATATTGGGAGGACAAAATTGCTTTGGCTATTGAAAATTGGTAACCGGCATACAGTAAATGTGAATATCCTTGCAGATATTATGCTAGATTCTTAGGAAGGTTTACTGTGTGTCAGCCCTTCAGAGTAGTCCAGACAAGAAAGCAAAATAACAATAACATTAACTTTACTTTACTATAAGGTTATAGAAACAGAATCTCACAAGTCTGATAGTACTAATTTCCCACTATCTCTTTCAGCTGGAGAAGTTAGGGAATTTCCTTTCTAAGTCTTTCTTTACCCATTATGCAGCTGTGGGTGATGCCCTCTCTTATCTGTTCACTCTCTGGAAGCATTTCCACCACCCCTTCCCAAGGTCATTCCTACATTCCATCACCTCCTCCCGAGGTCATTCCTACTTTAGATTAGTCCACATCTAATGGAAGACCACAAATTCTGGTTTACAAAACAACCCAATTTGTAGGTCCAACCTGATTTTTCTGTTTTCATACAGGACACTTAATTATCTTAACTTGGAAATGGCAGGGACTTAACATAGAATTTCAGCATAAACTGCCTGTGCTCTGCCTTTAACCTATAGTCCTTCCCAGTGCTTTTTTTGTGAAAAAAAAAAAAAGGTGCCGGAACTCACACCTGTCATACAACCCGCCTTGCCTACCCTACAAGGTTCCATCCAAAAAGGTGCCGGAACTCTGTTCTGGGCATTCTATGACAAAAAAAGCCCTGGTCCTTCCCAACAAGAGGGTTTTTGTGTCTTGGGGAAAATATACTTGCTATTCTCTAGTTCCTCATTATGTTATTTTTCTTTGATACTTTCATTCATTGTGTTCATTCTCATCATCCTAGAGAATGGATATTGAAATACTGACAAGCACCTAATGATTGAGTTCAGTGCCTTTAAGAGCAAGGACACTCTACTAATTAAATCAGGATGAAATTAATGCCTAGGAATGATTAATTGCAAGTCAAAAGAAATCTGGCATGGTAGCAGACTTTCTTGGGTAGATAAAAGTCCCTTTTTTGCATGGCATCAAGTAATAAGTTAGAGGGGCTTAATGGAAGTGTGTAGTTTCATCCTGGTTGATAAAACCATCAAACAATTGAGGGTAATAATATTGGAAGAACTTGATTTAGATCAGGAGTGGGCATCCTTAGGTGCTATTTCTGACTATGATGCTGTCAGGCCCCAAAAGCAAGAATGACGCAAGGCTGAATTCTTTATTTTTCCCACACCTATAAACAGAATCTTGCCAGACTGAGGATTCTGCTCTCTGCATCTACCATGTATTCTGAGAACTATTAGGGAGAGGTTGTCTTCACCCACACAAAATATCTGGATTGAGCTGTCTCTTAATCCCCTGGAATGCAATGCCTCCCTCCTGAGAATCCTGTCTACTATATTCAATCATAGATGTTTACCATTTTGCTGGTGCTTATCATATTGAGACAGAGCAAACCAGGAGACTAGAATATATCTCTGATGTGAAGGAAGATTGGCCATCTGTACTGATGCCAATAATAGTTAGAAAGTGAAGAAGTACAGAAATAGACTACCGGTTGCTAAAATGTTTGGTATACCATCTGCCAGAGGAGGTTTGTTTTTCCTCAGCCTAGTCACACATCACCCTCCCTCTTAATGGCTTCTACTGTCAGTGATGCAGTTGGTGAGCTCATGTCTATCTTGCTGAAGGAAAAATAACTATCAATTCTTGAGCCATGAAGGGGCACTTATGATATCCTCTTACAAGAATTATCCATAGAGTTCACATGGGGGTCTGGGTAATGGCAGAGTTCACATACTGCAGAGGTGTCAAACTCAATTTCACTGAGCATTGCGATTGCCCTTGGGAGGCCAGGTGGGTGTGGCCAGAATGGGTGCAGCCTACTGTGTGGGCATGGATGGAGTGGGTGTGGCCAGTTCTATATCATTCGCGTCGTCAAGGGTGCCTATGGGGGCCTGGGCAGGAATGGGACAGATCTGAGGGTCTCTGGCAGAAGGGGGTGGGACCAGGGCAAGTGCCAAGGCATGGTCCATCGGGGCAGGTACCAAGATGGCCACCACAAAATTGTACATTGGCTCCTGGCTGGCCTAGCCAGGGCCAAGGCAGTGGAGGCTGTTCCCTCACTGTTTCCAGGATGACTTCATGGGCCACATGAAACCACTTTGCGGGCCGCATCCGGCCCCTGGGCCTTGTGTTTGACATGTCTGACATACTGTATTAATCCATGAAGTCTTTATTTACATCACCCCATACTATAAACCAGGGATAGGCAACCCTGACTCTTTTATGACTGGCTCAGGAATCCTGGGAGTTGAAGTCCACGAGTCATAAAAGAGCCAAGGTTGCCGACCCCTGCTATAAACCATGCACACAAACTACAGTCGCTTGGTTCATGTATCATGGTAAACCAAAGCTATTTAAACCATCTCATACATTAGGACAATGGGTCAATTTAGTGAATTAGGCCACAATGGTTAATCCAGAAAATCAGGATTAAAAGAACAACAATATGAGCCAGGCCAGTATGTTTTGAGTAAGCACCAAATATAATTTATGTAAGATTCCAGTTCATTTTTTATTTACTAGAAACGTTCCCTATTGAGTCTAACTTTGTGTCTCTTTAATGCCTATTTGGGATGCAAATAATAGAACTTAATCAATTGTTTTTTTTTTACATGTCTTCTCCAGGGAATATTTCGTAGCTGCTGGCCCCCTCCCTTTCTAACCTTTTTATTTTTAAAGCTGAAATTGGGTTTTCTTCTATGTACTTTAAGCCCATAATCCTTCTATTGGATTATGCTGTGTGAAGATATAAATGCTACAAGATTTTCAAAGGCAATTAAATGTATAGCAAAATTTTGATGGAAGACGCTCCAGATGAGCCTGCTGCTATTGTGGGAAACAACATGAGAGTTTTTATGAAAGAAGCTTCCCTTTATTTTGCAGGAGCTAAAGTGAAAAAGAAGAAAAGGCTTTCTAAAAGCCTTTGGATGCTAAATTAATATGGTAATATCTATAAAATGCCAAAATGTATTATTATTTGGCACCTATTTCCTTTTTGAATCCGACTCTGAATTAAATACTAGGGTTATCAGGTCTGGACTGAAAAATTCTGGGTGACTACTAGATGGGAGTGAAGAGAGGGAGCTTTTTATCTCTTTGTTGCCATCTAACACAATATTTCTTACACCATTTTCTTGAGCACAGGTTCTCCTCTGGGCTGCGTCCTAAGTCCACTGTTGTTCACCCCGTTGACCCATGACTGTTATGCAAGGTTTGCCACCAACCAAGTATGCAGACGACACAACAGTAGTGGGCCTTATTCAAGATGACAATGAGGGTGCGTACCACAAGGAGGTAGAGGGTTTGGTGAACTGGTGTAATAAAAACAGCCTAGTTTTAAATGTTGGAAAAACTAAAGAGATCATTGTTGATTTCAGAAAAGGCAGGCACAGCCATACTCCTCAGTGTATGAATGATTTCACTAGTGGAGTTGGTTAGCAGCATCACATTTCTGGGTGTGCAGCTAACGAGTAGGCTGGCTTGGTCACTCAACAATGAGACACTGGTGAAGCGGGTACAGCCATGCCTGCATTTCCTGAGTCACATGAAAAAAATACATCTTCCTTCCCCTGTCCTTACCACTTTCTATAGAGGAACAATCGAGAGCATCCTGTCATATTGGATTACAGTCTGGTTTGGAAGCATCACTGCTTCAGACAGGAAGGTGGTGCAGAGAGTGGTGAGGATGCCAAGAAAAGATTATTGGCAGTTCACTGCCTTCTATACAGGATATAGCCAATGGTGGGATTCAGCCAGTTCGCAACGGTTCGGTAGAACTAATAGCTAATTTTTTGTTGACTTTGGCGAACCGGCTGAAGCCCAAGCCCTTTTTTGCAAGGCCCAGAATGGCTTGTTGGAAGTGCGTGGGCATAGAAAGAACCGGTTATTCAGGTATTTGAATCCCACCACTGGACATAGCATATAAGCGTTGCTTGAGTAGGGTCTGCAAGATTGTCTGGGATACTACACATCCTCTTCATGACCTGTTCTCCTTGTTACCTTCTGGGAGGAGGCTTCATGGTATCCGAAGCAGAACATCCAGAGTCAGTCACAGTTTTTTCCCATACAGTATCAACCTTGTGAACTCTCAAGCTTCCTCTTTCTACTATGTATTCAAGATGGACAGTGATTAATAGTTATATGTATTTAGGGTGTTTGTATGTACATATGTATGTATATAGCATGTCTACATGTGTGTTATGTATGTGTATACTTTTGAGACCAGGCAACAGAATTTCATTTTTAATGTGTGCAAATGTGCCCACAGTAAAAAATGACAATAAAGGTTATCTATCTATCTAGTCGTAGCCTGGAATTTTGCAACCCAGCTCAGGTTGTCCTATACAGGTAGTCCTCGACTTACAACAGTTTGTTTAGTGACTGTTTGAAGTTACAATGGCACCGAAAAAGTGACTTATAACCTTTTTTCATACTTATGACTACTGCAGTATCTCCGTGCCCATGTGATCAAAATTCAGACATTTGGCAACTGACTCATATTTATGATGGTTGCAATATCCTGGGGCCATGTAATCACCTTTTGTGATTCTTCTGACATCCAAAGCCAGTGGGAAAACCAGATTAACTTAATAATCATGTTACTAACTTAACAACTGCAGTGATCCACTTAACAGCTGTGGCAAGAAAGATTGTAAAATGGGGCAAAGCACACTTAGCAATTGCCTCGCCTAGTAACAGAAATTTTGGGCTCAATTGTGGTCATGAGTCGAGGACTATCTGTAAATATTCCTGTACTTAATGGTGCTATTCTTCTAGTAAACTCAGATGATCTTGCTTTTTTGACCTTATTTTTTTCTTAGCAGAGCTTCGCCTCTACACAACATACTTCTCTTTAAGGGAAAATTAAAATGCTAAAGGCACTTAATTAACACAATCAAATCTTACCAGTGGATCCGAGAGGACACCATCACATTAGCTGGCCAAACTTCATCAGTTTGGGAATATGGCAACCGTATTCCGTGGATGGTCAAAAAAGTCATTGATTATGCTGCTGTGATTGTCATGTAATTTTTTTTTTGATGGATCCCCATTCATGGGATGCCACTCACAAAGACCCATTTTTTTCCAGGAAGTGTCACATTTCACTAGAAGAATAGGTGAGGCTGCCTAACATTCTACTCTTTTTCTATTGGCCAAGAAGGGGAAGGCGTGGCTTGATTCCTGCCAATTGTTATAGCCTGAGAGTTGGGTTCTTTGCTGCCAAGCTTTGGTGGTGCCTTTTGTAATGGATACATTTTTTTACACCAATTTTCTCTCTGTTGTTTTTTTTTAAACTACGTTTACAAATTTAAGGCAAAGACAGACAATTGATGAAGGCAAGATAATTGTGGCAGCACAATTGAAATCACACTTCTTTTGTGTGTGTATATCGATGTACAGAGGGATAGGGCTTCAATCATGCTGCAACAGCCACTACTTTGCTGCCATAGGTATTAAATTTGCTTAGAGATTCTGAGACGGTCAGGGCATTTTTACACTGCTGCTGTTTCTGGTCCTCAATCATTCCCTCAAAAGCTGTTTGAAAACAAAGATTTCATTGTAGCAGACCTTGGAATCTCGAAAACAAGACGCAGAATCGCTACTTGCTCTGATTTACCTTGGGTCCTGCAAGACCAGAAATCTTCTCATCTCTCTTACAACAAGAAGGAGGAGAAGCAAACAGCTTTAGAGTTTTGCACTTTTCTTGTTTCCTACAGAAGAGAAGGGAGAGACTGAGCAATCTTAAGAATTTCACTCTTTTCTTGCTTTGCTGGGACTATTGAGGAGAAGAGGCAAAGTTGTCTAGATAACCTTCTCTTGGGTGGCTGAAACTCAGGATCCAGGAGAAGAGTGAGGGAAGTTCCACAAAACTCCAGCATTTCCTGTTAAAACCTGGCTTCAAAATGGTTCAGAATCTAGTTGAGCTGGAAGAAGCCTGGCCAAAGAATTAGGACAGGGTAGGATTACAGAAATGTGGAGCTGATCCAGGAGTGGTGCAACCACCTTGTGCACTGTTACAAAGAAGCTTTTCCCCTCCTATAGAATTAGGAATATTTTGCGCAATCCCAGAGCAAATATAATGAACACCACCCAACAAGGCAGGAGACTACTGGTAGATTTTAAGAGCTCTAATTTAGCAACATTAATACTTGAGCAAATTATCTCCCATTCACACTCTTAGTCATTCGTATCTTAATACCTAAACCCTTCTTAGGCTGGACAGGGAGAAAAGGGCGTGGAAGTCCTCCTACTGTGCTCTTTTCAATGAATCTTGGTGGAGTGGAAGATAGGATGGTTGGACTTCTCTTCCCTCCAACACTTTTTTTTATAGAAATGTAGGAGTATCTTAGCATCACAGGACATATCATGATCTGTCATCAAAGTTTAATAGTTGTCTATCGGATCAAGATGTTCTTTTCCACAACCTTTACAGTCCACAGGTAATATAAGACTTTTATCAGGAAAGATTGTTAAGAATTGTCTGTTCCTTCATAATTTGGCTTGTAATATTTCATACCTTGATCAGATTTTACAGATGTATTCTTACCCTCATTTCCCCCCACGTGGTAACAGGATTCCAACCTGGGTCAGTTGGCCCTCGTTTTCTGAGTCCATGAAAAAGTACATAAAGTATTCATTTGGAGCAGTTTCCTTGCTTGATTTGGTCCAAACATTCTCTTTGGTTTTGAATGGAAACACCCTGCTTTGTTCTTTGACATCTTCCTTTGTCCCCAGTTCCCACCTACCTTTACTTTCACAACCATTCAAATTCTGCATCAATCCCATGAGCCAAAATAAAGGATAGTGAGTGCATTCTATTACATCCAACTGGGCCAGGGTTTGATAATCTGATGTGATGTTTTTCCAGTCCATTTCCTTATACAGTGTTCAAATGGGAAATCTTGGGACTGCAGCGATTGGGACATGATTTTAGCTCAAGATCCTAGCGATGTGAAACAACACTGATCGTATTATCTTTCCCGAGTCTCTATGCCAAAATGGAAAATCTTCAGGCCAGCTAGTCTTGCTATCTACTGTCTGTTCAGATATTCCCTGTTTAGCTGAACTGATTTTGGTGCACGCAGTCATGCCTTTTCCACCCATTGCGGATTAGCACAGAAGGCAGAAAAATGTAACATTTTTGATGTGTCATGCATTTCAAGTAAATAAAGCAACTAAAAACATAGAGATGTGAAGCTTTAGTTGCAAACCATTTCAGCTTCTGCCTTCTTTAACTGTGCTGAAATCAATTACACATGTCAAGATGAAATCACAGAATATTTCAGGGAGAAAAACTTCCAAGTACATTTTATTTATTCAGACATCACATCTTATTTGTAGTGTTGCTGGCCTCATAGTACATGTTCATTTGGAGGACCTGAAGTTGTCTGCAATGAAGTGTTTGACAATAATTTGAGGAGAAGAAGGCCATCAAGGAGAGCCAGGTGGTGTAGTGGTTAAGGTTTTGGAGTGGTGCTGAGAGAACTCAGATTCTAATCCACCTTTACCCATGATGCTCACTGGATGATTGTTGCAGGGAAAAAAATGGGAGGAGAGAGCCACTGAGCTCCTGGAAAACCCCCCACAAAGATATAAATCTAAGTAGCAAATAAATAAAACTGCAGATTTATGGCTACTAAATGATATGTGCAGATTAGCCATTTTCATTTTAAATTGGTTATGCCAACCTAGATATATAAATTTACATTGCAAGATCTTTGATATCTTTATGGGCTGGAGCTGATTGAATAAAAACAAATTTGCATGATTAATAGTTTCAGTCAAGATCATGCTTACAATATACTGTTCTCTAACCACTGAGCCACCAGGGGCCGTGGTGGTTAGAGTGCAGTATTGCAGACTAATTCAACACATACTGCTCAAGATTGACTCAGCCTTCCATCCTTCCGAGGTTGGTAAAATGAGGACCCAGATTGTTGGAGGCAATAAGCTGACTCAGAGAGGGCTGCAAAGCACTGTGAAGTGGAGTATATGTCTAAATGCTATTGCTAAGTGCTATTGCTATCACATGGACAGGGTGGAAAGGAAGAAAGGCATGCAATCATATCAACACACTATGAAAGTATGCATTGTGCTCAGAGGCTCTAGAAACACATTAATTTGGCAAAATATTAAGTTGATATATAAAAATCAACTTGACCTGAGGTCGTTGATGTGCATATCATGTTTTGAAATGTTTTTAGTTAAATGCATTTTAAAAAAAACAAACAACCAAGTATCTAAAAAACAGATAAACTTGGAAACGTAACATTTCCAGTGTGTTATTTTGAATGCAGTTCAAGAGATTTGCAGACTCCAGACATGGCATCTTCATGTTGCTGCCAGTCTGCAAACTTCTACTTCTGAAGGATTATTTATATGGGTGCATTCAGATGGGAATTTTGTTTATAGCTGAGTGCTCAGATAACTGCTTCCCTGTGTGCATATTCAAGTTTGGCCTGTCAAATAAAATAGACTGGATTTGAATTTTAATACAAAAAGTGTTTGTGCAAATCAACTGGAAAGCATCAGATTTTTTTTTTTAGACAAGCAAGAAGAAAGCCATTTTACAACAGCATAAATCAAGGAGAGGCAGCAGATCTAATTCTACCCTAGTCAAGGATGTTATCTTGCATGAGACAATTAATGCTGAATCTTTTATTGAAAGTTCAGATTAAAACCGCTTTTAAGTAAATAGCATATCTCCTTGGGGCAGTAATAGCAAAGCATGAGCTTAGAGGGAATTACGGGTTGCTGGAACTACACACTGGAACATGTTTGGGTCCTTGTAGCTATCACACCAGCCAATTCTACTTCCTATCTCAAGGGCAAACTTATACATGCAGCTATTTCTCAGAAAAACAGCCAGTGCTATCTTACTGCATATTGTTTTCTTCTGCTTTTCTATTATTCTTTCTGGGAAAATGCAGTAAATCTTCCCTGGAAGAGAGCTTTGAAATGGAACATGCATAAACTCACATTTAATTTATTTCTGGGAAAACTACAGCACCTCTAAGCCCCTGAACCCTCAGCATAAGCCAATAAAGTTTCCCTTCTCCCTGTTCTACAGAGATCATAAAAGTCTCCACAAACAGTGAAGAGGTAAGATTGCTGATCTGGTTATTTCTCCATTTTGTTTTTTTTAGAAATGGTTAAGGAATAATGAGAGAGACTGATTTATATCAGCTTCAGAGCTAAATAAATTACATCTTCAGGTGAAAATTGGGATATGAATTGAGTCAAGCACATGAAGAATGTCTAGAAAGAGATACATAAGGCCAAAAGGGACAAGTACTGTAGAATCCATTAAGGAAGTTAAGAGTCTCAAAAAAGAAAGCCTGCATTTCTCAACTGTGTTTCTAGTGGGGGTAAGGAATAGGACAATGATGGTGAACCTTTTAGAGACCAAATGCCCAAAAACGGACCCCCACCCCCATCCCCACTCCGCCCTGCCCACTGGGCCACCCATCACCTCGACGGCCTGCCACAGATCACCCAGGCAGCCCAGCAGCGCCATGGCGGCCATGCCCTCCGCCCCTGCCCCACAGCATCATCTGTGCACAATGGGGCGCAAGGGCGGAGTCTTGTCCCCGCTGCCCAGCTACCATGTCTTGGCTCTGCTGCTTCATGTGGGCTGCGCCCAGGAGCAACTCTCCTCCAGGGGGGCTGCTGGTGAGGAGGGGGCCGTGGGAGGAGGCGAGGCTGGGGAGATGGTGCGTGTGCTGACAGAGAGGGCTCCGAGTACCACCTCTGGCACCTGTGTCATAGGTTTGCCACCACTGGAATAAGAAGTACTTCGTTCTTTCTATGGGAAGTAGAGTGAACACAGAGGCAATAGACATTTCTCTGCTACAGAGCTGAGCGTTCTCCACAAGTGTTACATATCTGAATTGCAAAGTTTGGATAACGACCGGATAGCAGAAAAGAAACACAACCTTCCCATAGTTATGTGGAATTCTGCAGCCCAGAGATAGTTCCCTTAGCTTCCACCAATCCTCGAGCTGGGAGAAAAGTATGCTGATTTGATTTGTTCTCTCTTAGACCAACCCACCTTGCAGGGTTGTTGTTTTGAGAAAAATAGGAGGAGGGAGGAATATGAGGTATATTCACTGCCTTGAGTTATTTATACAAATAATAAAGGTAGGAAACAAACAAAGAAATACATAGGTTTGTGCCAGAAGGGATGTAGCTAGGGTGGGATGAGACCCTAGCACAGAAAGCACAATGGACCTTTCATACCATGTAGATCGGGACCACAAGCATGTATAGAGTGCAACAGCAACAAGAAAAACTATACCAAGCTCATCAGCTAGTCAAATCAAAGCTGTTGCTATTTTTTTTTAAATTTGCTCATTTACCTAACTAAGTCTGATCCGTGACTGGGATCAAGCACTGGGATCCTAAGCCAGGGGTCTTCAAACTTGTCTGGCTGAGGAATTCTGGGAGTTAAAGTCCACAAGTCATAAAAGGGCCAGGTTTGAAGACCCCTGGCCTAGTAGGCCATATGCAGGGGAAGTTCATGGGAATGGGATTGTAAAAAGTCTTTCCAGGGTTTTCCTTTCATTGTTTTCATCTAATTACTTTTGGAATAGTCAATTCATTCTCAGCCAGGGAGACAGAATGGTGGTGATAGAGGGTAAGGGGTATGCCTTCTCAGCTGGATATGGCCAATAAGTGCCAGGCAGAACCCACCTGACTCTTCTGCCAATGAAATGGACAGTCAAGTGCTTATGATTTTACAGTCACTGTAGCTGCTGCTGCTGGAAATACTTGGCTTAAGGGATAAACACAACTTTAACCCATGTACAGTTAAGGAGGATTTGAGCCTGTCTCTCTCACTCACTCACTGGGGCTGAGATGAAGGCAGTATCAAAAGAAAGAAGTTGCCCAGGCATGTTTATACTGGGGTTAGATGCAAGAGGGTAGTAGCCCAAAAAGACAGGAAGAAAGAGTCCCTTGTTTGCTGTCTTAGGGCTTCTAATGTTGAATAATAGCATAATAGATGCAAAGTAGTCACTGGAATAAGTGCTGCAAACTGATGCTTCCAAAACAGCACCTCTGACAAAATTGAACAATTTCCTTGTGGTTTTTTTTTTAAGAACTTGAACTAGGCTTGATCATATCCTAAAGAGCATGTTGGCTGGGATCTATGATCTTGGTCAATCTAAAGACACCAGCTTGAGAGGTTGTTCTATACCAGCTGCTCCCAACCTTTTCTATACCCCGCACCCTTAGAACGCTTCTAATATATTCTCGCACCCCTTACAAAAGTTCAAAATAATGGCAATGAATTATGCATATACACTATAATTTTGAAAACCCAAGTTTTTGCAGCCCCTGGAATATCGTCTCGCACCCCTGGTTGGGAACTCCTGCTCTATACAATATCTACCACATGGTAGCTCACCTATTGTCTGCAAGCTAGACTCTGAAAGAAAACAGCAGCTTAATTGCTGATGCAACCTGCTAAGTAAGAAACAAATATATGTGTGTCTATTGATTTTCTAGGCGACTGCATTACTGCTCTCCTCTTGAAGGTGATGATGAATTCCCCTTATTATCCTATCTGAGTTTTATATCTTTCAAATTAAACAGGAGGCACAGTAGTAGTTTAATTAAGATTCTATTTTGTCAGCACAAGGAAAAGAAAACATGGCTACACAAATATTGCCTCAGGCTGAATGTCTTTTCCTATACATGAACAGCAGACACACAATGATGCTTTTGTAGATGGTGCCACCACATAGGGGAAGTGCAAGTTTTTCATAAGAACAGCATCTCTTAAGGAAGGGAATCCCAAATCCAGTGATCTGAGAATGCCAAACTTCTGCTGAGGAAAAACTGAAGGCAGGTGACAGAAAGAAAATGGAATGGAATATTACAGAATGGAGCATTACAAAAGGGCAGGACTGCCTATCTTTCTGCCACCCTGCATAGGCACTCTCTATAGTGCAACATTTTATTGCAGGTCTAAGAATGATGCTTTATTACAAATACGTTGCTGCACCTTATGTTAGATTAGGGGTGTCAAACTGGTGGCCCGTGGGCCGGATGCATCATGTACAGGCCACACCCACCCCAGTTCTGCAAAGGCAAAAAAGTCAACAGGCAGAAAGCTGAAGAATATCTCAGAGGCAAAGTTTGGAATAAAGAATAAAGCTGGGCTATATTCTTGTCAACTATCATTGCAAATCAGACAGTCAATAGCAGATTTATTTATGTATTAATTTCAATTTAGAGGGCCGTGTGGTGACTCTTGGCAACTCACAACAATGAAAATAAAATAGGTAATGCAGCTAAGTTTTAAAAACATCCAATTAACATAACTGCAATTAACATAACACATCTAAAGCACAATTAACATAGCCATCCCACAGGCTCTGACAACCTGGGAACATACCGTAGTCAGGTCTTCAAGACTTTGGAGGGGGATGATGTTCCTCAGGGCAGGTGCAATGACAGATAAGGTTCTCTTCCTGGGTCTCACCAGATTACATTCCTTAGTTGACAAGACCTGTAACATGCCTCTTCTGCCAGATCTAATGGGGAGAGAGTGAGTGGTTTCTTTCAGTCATAGCCACACATGGAGAATTCTGGTGAAAAATGCTGTATGGTGGTTTGGCGAAATTATTGACTAATAAGTTGTATCATCTCATTCAACTCTCTCCTTATCTCTTATGAAGTCTTTGGGGTTCACAAAGCTAGCTTTGCTTTTGGGTTTCATTCGCTTTCTCACCTCCTTTAATGAACAAATCTTAAGTGGTCCTGGGAAACCCATATGGTAATTTGACTGTGCTCTCAGCACTTTAAATATGGGCTCAAAGTCAATGATTCCAGTACTTATTTATGGATCAAGCCTTCCTTTCAAATTTCTATATAACTGGGGTGAGTTTTCATCTTTTAGAATGGGGAGATGGTGGTGATGGTGGTGACAGCAAATTTACAAATACCCACTTCTTTCTGTCATGTCTCTTTGACCTGCCCCTCTCTATGGCATTGTATCGCACTGTTACAACCAGTTTAGCTGCCTCTTTTAATAAAGAATAAAGAATAAAAAAATAAGTTCTTTTAATAAAGAATATTGCCAACAAACTAAATCTCTGAATAGAAAACTAGAGGCCAAGTTTTGCCTATGTGCTCCAATGATTCTTTCTCAAGGGATGGGAGTACATTTGTCAGAGAGCTGTTCCACCTCTCCTAGTTTTCTGTGAAATCCATTAGCAGAGGCAGCAGAAGTACGCCACTCAACAATGGGGAATTAATATTCTTTTCTGTGTTGCGTGAAGCCCGGTGTCTCAGAAAAGTAAGTGAAAAATTGTGAGCGTGCCTTTTAAACAGTTTTGGAAATACTGAAAGGCACAAGAAAAACAAAACACCAACAATCCCTAAACAAGGAAGCACAAGTGAGACAAAGTGATTCCCCGACCAAGAAAATGCAAAAATACTTTAAACAATCCTGATTATTTTTTCAGATTGCTTTGGCCTAGATTTTTGGATTGTAAAATTGAATCAAACAATGCTCTGTTCTGTTCCATTTCAATTTGAAGCGGATGATTTGCATAAACCTAATAAGCAGCAGTAACCTATGAATGCTGCTTGACTTCACATATCCTGGAGCGTAATGATAAATTCTGAAGCACGGAAGGCAGCCATGACAGTTCTTAGAGTCTCATTCCCCTAGGAGAATCCATGATTACCCCTGCAAAGATGTATCTCTTGCTTTTCTTTTCTTTGTACTCAAAGGAGCAAACACTTTGGTTTAAATGTTGTCATAAAACACAGACACACAGATCAATCCCCTAATAAAACATCGCTCTTAGGTTTATGGGGCATAACAGCAATCCTGTGCATAATAACCTAAGAGTAAGCTCCACTGAACAGAGGAGTGCTTACTTCTCTGAATGCAGAAATTCAGCTGGGAAAACACACTGAGCTTTTCGCAAAGTATTCCGAGCTAAATCTCTGTGAGATTACTTACATTCATCTCAACAAGGGACTACGGTGCTGACATCATTCTGCTTGTGGAAGCAAAGAGGCCACACAATTTGCTTCCACAAAGCAGATTGTTTGACTTCAAGCCTCCCATTGTCTCTTCCTATATCTTTGCTGCTTGCAAAACCTAGGAGAAGCTTCTGTGCGGTGCTGTGCATGTGCAGAAAACTCTTCCAGCATTTGCAAAGGCTCAGCATGCTGATGAGGGGTGCGAAGCAAGGAAGCCATTTTGGTTCATTTTTAGAACACTTGGAAACCTTGTTATTTCTTCCTTTGTTTGCCAGAGCCTGGAGACTCTGACAATTAGCTTGGTGTTTTAACAGATGCTACTAAAACCTGTGTTTGAGGAAACACAGAATTACATTCTCCTTCCATTCCTTTTCTTCTAAAAATAAAAGTTCAGGTTGATAATAATAATAATAATAATAATAATAATAATAATAATAATAATAGTAGTAGTAGTAGTAGTAGTAGTAGTAGTAAAGTTGGAAGGGACCTTGGAGGTCATCTAGTCCAACCCCCTGCTCAGGCAGGAAACCCTATACCATTTCGAACAAAGGGCTGTCCAGTCTTAAAAACCTCCAGTGTTGGAGCATTCACCGCTTCTGGAGGCAGGTTGTTCCACTGGTTAATTGTTCTCACTGTCAGGAAGTTTCTCCTTAGTTCTAGATTGCTTCTCTCCTTGATTAGTTTCCACCCGTTGCTTCTTGTCCTGCCTTCAGGCGCTTTGGAAAATAGCTTGACTACCTCTTCTTTGTGGCAGCCCCTGCTATCATGTCCCCCCTTGTCCTTCTCTTCATTAAACTAGACATACACAATTCCAGCAGCCGTTCCTTATGTGCTTTAGCCTCCAGTCCCCTAATCATCTTTGTTGCTCTTCTCTGTACTCTTTCTAGAGTCTCAACATCTTTTTTACATCGTGGTGACCAAAACTGGATGCAGTATTCCAAGTGTGGCCTTACCAAGGCATTGTAAAGTGGTATTAACACTTCACGTAATCTTGATTCTATCCCTCTGTTAATGCAGCCTAGCACTATGTTGGCCTTTTTGGCAGCTGCAGCACACAGTTACTACTATTGAGCAAGGTGCCACCTATGCTGTACTTGTGCATTTGATTTTTCTTGCCTTGTTTTCTTGTCATCTGCAAACTTGATGAGTTCCCCATCTATCCCCTCGTCCAAATCGTTGATGAAGATGTTGAAGAGCACTGGGCCTAGAAGAGAGCCCTGGAGCACCCCACTGCACACTTCTCTCCATGTAGATGCAGTTCCATTGAGGACCACACACTGAGTACGGCTGGTCAGCCAGCTATGGATCCATCTGGTGGTGATTTTTCTATCTGATCAAGTAGTAGGTTGTGATCTACTTTATCAAATGCCTTATTGAAGTCCAAGTAAATTATGTCCACAGCATTCCTCTGGTCTACTAATTTTGTCACTTGGTCAAAGAATGCAATAAGATTTGTCTGGCATGATCTATTTTTGACAAACCCATGTTGGCTTTTAGTAATGACTTTGTTTGCCTCTAGGTGTTCATTGATTCATTGTTTGATTATCTTTTCCAGGATCTTCCCAGGTATTGAGGCCAGGATGATAGGTCTGTAATTTCCTGGGTCCATTTTTTTCCTTTTTTGAGGATGGGAATTACATCAGCTCTTTTCCAGTCCTCTGGTAGTTCCCCTGTGCTCTAGGATCTTTGAAAAATATAGTTCAGTGGTTCCGAGATCACATCTGCCAGTTCCTTGAGAATCTTGGGGTGTAATCCATCTGGTCCTGGCGATTTGAACTCATCTAGGCTGGACAAATGCTCATTTACCATTTTCTTGCCTATCTTAACTTGTGTTTCTATTCTGTTTTTTATGGCACTATTTTTGATAGGTTGATCTGTTTTTTCCCTTTGTGTAAAGACAGATGCAAAAAATGAGTTAAATAGTTCTGCTTTCTCCCTGTTGCTTGTCACCTTCTTGCCACTTTCACCCATTAATGGATCAATAATTTCCTTCACTTTTTTCTTGTTTTTTACATGTTGAAAGAAGCTTGTTTTGTTATTTTGGACTTTGGTCGCAAGCCTTAGTTCATTTTGAGCCTTGGCTTTCCTCACTTCATCTTTGCAGGCTCAGGCTATTTGCTGATATTCTGACTTAGTTATGTGCCCCTCTTTCCACTTTCTATACTTGTCCTTTTTATCTTTCAATTTGTCAGAGAGTTCTTTATGCAGCCATGCTGGTTTCTTTTGAGAGGTGTTATTTTTCCTCTTTGTTGGTATTGTGCTAGACTGTGCTTTTATTATCTCATTTTTCAAAATTTCCCAAGTTTCTTGAGTAGTTTTCCCCTTGAGGATTCTCATCCATGGAATCCTTCCCAAGCCCTCTCTAAGTTTATTGAAATTAGCTCTCTTGAAGTCCAAGACTCTAGTTTGACTGTGTTCTATTGCTTGTGCTTCCATAATGTTGAATTCTAATATTGCATGATCACTTCCTCCCAGGGTTCCTATGGCTTCAACACCTTCTATCATTTCATCTCTGTTAGTGAGAATTAGATCCAAAATGGCTAATCCCCTAGTTTCCTTCTCTACTTTTTGGGAGACAAAGTTGTCTGCTAGGTTTGCCAGGAACCTGTTTGATCTTCCACTTGGTGCAGAATTTGTCTCCCAGTTGATGTCAGGGTAGTTAAAGTCCCCCATTACTATTGTGATATGCTTCCTACATACCTTAGTTAGCTGACTAGCAAAAAGTTCATCTATTTCCTCTGTTTGGTTGGGTGGTCTGTAGTATACACCTATGGCAATGTCATTTCCCCCCCTTTTATATTGACCCAAATGCATTCAAGACAGTTTTTATCATTGTTGTGCTCTATTTCTGTAGAGATGTAGTTATTTCTTATATAGAGAGCAACTCCACCTCCTCTTTTATTTGATCTGTTTTTTTAAAATAATTTAAATCCCTCTAGCTGTGTGTTCCATGTGTGGGTTTCATCCCACCATGTTTCCGTAATGGCAACAATATCATATCTGCCCTCATTAACCTGAATTTCTAGTTCACCCTGTTTGCTATTCATACTCTGTGCATTGGTGTATAGACATTTGAGTCCTTTGTGATTGGCCCTGTGTTTACTTTCTACATAACCTGTGTGGTGCCTGAGTTCCCCTGTTGTCTTACCACCTATTTGGTTAGTGAACTTTGTGTGGCACTCGCTATTAGAGGCTTCATTTTGCTTGACAGCAAGGTTGATATTCTTATCCACACACACATCTATGCTACATGCACTGATAGCCCTATAATTTTTAGATTGTCGGGGACAGGGTTGTTCTGTATCAATTAACTCACTGTCCCTGCTGTTTAGTTTAAATTTTCCTCCAGAAAATCTGTGAATTTATAGCCAAGTAACTCAGTCCCTTTTTTCGATGGATGCAAACCATCTCTTTTGTACATCTTTTCATTGGACCAGCTACAGACATCGTGACTAATATATCCAAAGCCTTCCCCTTTACACCACTCCTTTAGCCACATATTGAATTGTGCTATATGCTGACCTTTTCCATTTTGCTCCTTATACACTGGTAAAACCCCTGAGAAAGTAAGCCTACAGCCTATTCTGCTAAGTTCCTTCCCCAAGCTCTGGAAATCGTTCTGCACAGAGAGTACATCTTTTGGGGACAGATCATTAGTGCCGAGATGGATAACTGATCATGCCTAGGCACACCCATAGAGTGTCCTTCATAACAGGATAAATTTGATTTGCCATAGGGTTCTTGAAGTTTTTTTCAAGTTCTCAATATAACCAGCACCTCTAGGATGTTGGTGGTCTCCTATCAAACTATTAATCAAGTTTAATACTATTTACCTGATGAGATCAGCCAGAATTTAAATACCATTTGGAAACCTCTTGCTTTCAAAACCAGGAATCCCTTCAAACATAAAGAAAACACAAACACAGTGCAGAGAGGGCAAAGGAGGCTTCCCAGATATGTGAAACCTGTGGCCTTGTGCTATGATATCCAGTAGCTACAGCCAACTTGGATTGTGAGTGATGTTAGGATTTGTAGTTCAGCAAGATCTGAAAGGCCATAGATTCCCCACATCCAAGCTACTAAACATGTGATGGGATGTATTCGATATGTAAGCATTGTTTTCATAATGAGAGAAACCCGAATCTATGACAATTTATAAACTAGATCATGGATATGTGACTTTCAAAGATATAGGTTTTGAATTTTAGGAATCTACATCTATTTTTGGCATTTAACATTCTGGATTATCATGAAAATGGTCATTTATAAATTTATACTCCACAAACCACATAATTGTCAGAAAGGTACTAGTGTTCCTGGTAGTCTCCTAATCCTATGGTAAATTCCAGAAGTTATTTATTAAGAAACTCCCTTTGTTCTGATTTTGAATCCCTGTCAATCAACATATAGGAACCTGATCTAGAAGATATGAAAGGCTGAATATTTGTATGTCTATCTGTATGGTATATGTCCTCTGTTTTGCCTTCCTTTCACTCAATTTTGATCTAATTATGGCTGAAGTAGGGCTTATGCTGAAAACAGCTCTCCTGGATCTGCTTTTTGGAATGAGATAAACAGCTGTGAATCCTGAGTTTGAAAGCCTGAGAGGGACTCAAGGATTTGATTCTCTGAGTAGGCAGTTTATACATTACTATATTTCATTGACCAGAGGGTGGTACTGCAGTAGGATCTGATATTTCACTGAGCCAGTTTGCTCCAGATCAGTGGTGGCGAACCTATGGCACGGGTGCCAGAGGCGGCACTCGGAGCCCTCTCTGTGGGCACACATGCCGTTGCCCCAGCCTCGCTTCCCCCCCGTAACCCCCTCTCCAGCAGCCCTCCTGAAGGAGAGTTGCCCCTGAGCGTGGCCCACATGGAGCAGTGCAGCCAAGGACATGGCAGCAAGGCAGTGTAGACAAGACTCTGCCCTCATACCCCATCGTGCACAGTTGATGCTGCAGGACACGGGCAGACGGCGTGACTGCGGGTCCTGGAGGTGGTGAGTGACCCTGCGGGCAGGTGGGGCAGGGGATAAGGGGGCGGAGCAGGGGTGGGGCAAGAACAGGGGTGGGGCTAGTTTTTGGGCACTCATTTTCTAAAAGATTCGCCATCACTGCTCTAGAGATTAAGGCACCAGGCTAGAAACTGGAAGACTGTAAGTTTTAGTCTTACCTTAAACCATGAGAGCCAGCTGGGTGACCTTGAGTCAGTCACACACTTCCAGCCCAACTCATGTTACCGGGTTTTTGTTGTGGGGAAAATAGGAAAAAGAAGATGGATGTATTCATTATCTTGAATTATCTATAAAAGTAATAAAATTGGGATATAAATAAATAGAGAAAAAATAGCCTCTGGTCCAGATCCTCAGGCTAAACCTTTATATGTGCTACTGTATTGTGAGTTTCCGTGTTGTTTTGGAGATCAGTTAGCCCAGTTTTTCTCAACCTTGACAATTTTAAGGCATGTGGACTTCAACTCCCAGAATTCCACAGCCAGCATTGTTAGCCTGATTGTTAGCCTGAAGCGGCCCATTTGTTTTCCAGGCCAAAAACCTTAACGGACAGGCAGTGCCTTTTAGAAATGGGATTCTTGGTTATTCTGCAATCAGCCTTTGTACATTCACATACCCATTAAGAAATCATAGACAGAAGCCCATCACAATTCTGCCTTAATGCTGAAATGCTGAGTTCTTGCCTTCAAGTTTGTCTCAAGTAGAGAATGTATTGCACATTGGATCTCCTTAACCTCTCCGCTTTGCCAAAACACTGCAGATCTGCTTGTATGAGGGTTGCTTTCATTTCATTTTGGGGGGGGGGTTGCTTATTATAAATTACATGTTAGACACTGCTAGCCTTCCGGAAGGCTCAGAAGACCTGGCTATTTCCCCAGGCATTTGGGGCAGATGAGTTCTCCTGTTGATGTAGTTTTATGATTGGGATGTTTTGCTTATCTCACACACAATTGGTTATTGTTTGTTTTAATTGGTTACTATTGGCTTTAATCTTTCTATGCCATCCAGAGACATTGCTGTGAGTTGGGTGGCCATATGAATTATTTAAATAAATAACTTGGAATAATCCAACACAGAGAATAATGAGTCCTCCTAATAAAGCAAGATCAAGAGAGTATTTTTTTTAAAAAGGGGGGGGGAATAGAGTGGGGATATACTAGCTATAAAAACTGAACCCATCTGTATAAGACAAATAAATAAACAAAGTGAAAACTCGTGCTAGGGTAATACTTTTTTAGGTGGGCTCAGTATGACATGATAATGGACACATTTCTGAGCTCTGCAGCTCTTGATCAAGCATAATAGTATCTAAAGTAGAAGAAGAAGGGAAAACATGATTGATTCTTAGCTTTATGATCCAAACTATTGGCAAAGCTTGCCTGCAAGGAATATAAATCTTTCCATTCTCCACCATCCAGTCAGAGCTGAAGAAGCTTCTTGGATGAGAAGTGAAATGTCTGCCAAGAGAAAAAAGAAAGTCCAGTTGCCTCGTGAAAAAACACATTTGGGACGATATCTGTTTAACATTCTCATTGTCCCAGCTTCCATCCTAGATATTTCTAGCTAGGATGAAAAAAGAGTGTAATTTGAAACCCTGGGTAGATCTACCAGATCAATAATACTAGTCAGCATTGATAACGCTCAGCTAGGTGGACTTGATATAAGACAATTTTGGGAGTTAATAGTTTTCTACCTAGAGAAAGAAAGTTATGTTTTCCATAATTACTTTCTCTGTAAAAAAGCAAAATGTTAGGAGAAGTTTAGGAGAATAAGCAAAAGAAAAACCCCTATAGCTTCTAGCGGTATGCACATAAACATTTTTCCCCCACCCCAAAGCTGAATTTTCTTTGGCATATCTTTCCAAATCCTTCCAGGCTATATCTACACCATCACGGAAAGGTGCCTTTTTCCTTAGATTATATGCAATTTGGCAATGTAAGCAAAGGAAACAACTAAAAAAAGGCAGAGCTGATGTATGTTTATCTTCTTTGGATGTGAAACCTGCATAACTGCTAAAAATTTAACAACATAGGTCATCATGTTGATGTCAAGGAGATCAAAGTCAGAGTGAAGGAAATGTCTTAGCATATCTGTTCCCAATCCAAACAGCCTGTGCTCACTTCCAACATGACAACATCTGATATTCAAGAAGACGAGTTTTCTGCAAACTTCAATAAGAACAGCTAGGATCGGCTGCCCTCTGTGTTTAGTGAGGTCACTTAGCTAGATTGCCAGATGCGAACGCTATTAGGAGAAAAATTTCTTGCACATCAATTTGAAGACAAAAATAGGGTATAGAATCACAGTTGGAGGATGTATGAACAATTCTTTTGTCCAGTGCTCTACCATTACAGGAACTCCACCAATCTACCACAGAAGCTTAGTTCAAACTATTAGTGAAGCACCCATGATATTCCAGTGCACTTTTATCTCACTATAGATAATTTACACCTCCAAGATGTTCTTAAGAATATTCAGCTGGCATCAGCTTTCTTGCAATTTGGACTCCTTGGTCAGCATGCGCACTATATATGGCAACCTTTCATCCATTTATTGTCTATTTTCCAGGCCCACCTATCCGGTGTAATCAATCTTCCCTCAAAGAAATTGGCCTCCAAATTTTCATCATCTTCATTACCTTCCTTTGGACTCATTCTGTTTATTAACATAGTGTGGTAGAGTGTAATATGGATTTCTGGGAGGAAAGGGTTGCATCCCAGAAGGCAAAGAGGCAGTGGAAAGTTTGGTCGGTAGGAAAAGAGTTGCAATGTCTCCTCCTTAGTTATTCTCAGAGTATTTCTATAGTTATCTAGATAGTTGATCTAGTCTGGTAAGATTCTGTCTATAAGTGAAGAACAATAAATAAAACTGTTCAGAAGTAACACCACATGTCATCCTTGGTACTTGGAGTCTGACATCAGCCTTGCCAGACTCAAGCAACTATCTGCTTAACTCATCAAATATCTACACAGCCCTATCAAATAACCCATCAATTTGTCTCACTCACAAATCAATAAGCACCCCCTCTACTTCTCTATCCAAATACAGTCCTGTAATTTATAAACATCTGATCCAAATGTCCTCCCTCAGGTAAGAATAACAGAAGAGGTAAAAGGGTGGTTACTCAGTCTAGGGTTTTACTTCCATTACTCATGGACAGAAAGTCACACAGAAGAGTAGTCAGTAAGTCGGTCCAAATGTCTAAACCATTCAGAGTGCAAACTGAATTGCCACGGACAAGAGACTGAAAAATGGGCAAAGAAGGCTCAGTATGCCAGGGCAGTCTCTTCTGCAATCAGGTGCAAAAATAACCAGTTAGTGAATTTCACAAGCCAAAGAGGTGTTCTCAAACAGAGTCTTCTACCCTGGGGATTGTAGTTACTTCCATTGCCACTCTGCTAGTGCTTTTCAAGCCTGATCCTACACAAGGCCATCCAAATACAGTATACTGAACTACTTTAGGTATACTCCCTTCATCCTGAGGGTTCTCTCTTATCAAAGCCAATTGTTTAATCTCCTGGCTCTTCTGCTTGGGCTGAGAAGGTTCATCTGCTCTTTTTCCGCTTCCTTCAGATGAGGCCATGCTTGATGCATACTGCTTGGTTAGGGTCTGTCATCGGCTATTAATCCATCTAACAGTTCCAGTGTTTATATTTCCCAAGTTGCCAACCTGATTATTGTGGGGGAGATGGCCTTTTGTTGAAAACCATACTAAAATAAGATAGATTGCATTTCCTGCATTCCACTGGTATATAACAGTAAATTCTATTAAAGTGGACAATAAAGTTAAAGTTGTGTGACTTCTTCAGAAATCTCTGTTTGAGATAATGATAGGCAGAGCTTCTCTCCAAGCCTAAAAATGCTTAATTTTAAAAAATACTTCCAGATCTTGACATCCAACTGAGTGTTCAAAAACTACCTGCACCCAATATTCCTGCACTACTCCCTTAAAAAAAAAAAGATAGAGACATTTGCTCACCTCAGCTGTTCTAAAATTTCCTAACGCTGTTTTAATATGCAGAAATATTGACAGAAGTTTTTTTCTTTGATGACCAATATCAAGTGCCTGTTTGAAACAGCAGGCCTATGGGAAAACAGAATGAAGAAAATAGTACAATATACAGAGTGATACTGTATGTCAGTGATGGCGAACCTATGGCATGGGTGCCAGAGGCAGCACTCGGAGCCCTCTCTGTGGGCACACATGCTGTTGCCCCAGCCTTGCCTCTGCCCGTGACCCCCTCACCAACAGCCTCCCTGGAGGAGAGTCACCCCTGAGCATGGCCCACACGGAGCAGCGCAGCCAAGGACATGGCAGCCAGGCAGCGTAGACAAGACTCTGCCCTCACGGCCCAACGCGTACAGTTGATGCTGCAGCTGGGGGCAGGCAGGGTGGGGTGGAGTGGGGGCAGGCAGGGGTGGGGGCGGGGCCAGTTTTTGGGCACTCGGTCTCTAAAAGGTTCACCATCACTGCTGTATGTTGTTCAAATACTCTATCTGGGCTAAACAAATGACGTCAGTTTGTTTCCATAAAAATTGGGGAAGGATGACAGCAAGATTAAAAACAGATTGCTTAAAAGTCCATTGAGTCAAGGATTCTCTTCTTTTTTTAACTGACTTTACAAATTTGACTTGCTTACATTGTGTGATGGCATAATGCTCACCAATAATCACCAATTTATTAAAATCACGTGTAAGGGCTGATCTGCAAAGAACGTGGCAGACGTTGTTCTCAAAGTATTTTGCTGCCTAAAAAAAGGAGCAACGTTATGCCTTGTCCCCTTGATGTATTCTATATGTATGTAGAACAGTGTTTCTCAACCTTGACAATTTTAAGGCATGTGGACTTCAACTCCCAGAATTCCACAGCCAGCAACGCTGGCTGTGGAATTCTGGGAGTTGAAGTCCACATGCCTTAAAATTGTCAAGGTTGAGAAACACTGATGTAGAACATATGTCTATGGAGATTCTCAGTCATCCAGATCATAGTTATCTCAAAGGTGCTTTTTTCATGAGGTAACAGGACTTTCTTGTTTTTCTTTGAAGACATTTCACTTCTCATCCAAGAAGCTTCTTCAGCTCCCCACCATCCAGTCAGAGCTGACGAAGCTTCTTGGATGAGAAGTGAAACATCCTCAAAGAAAAACAAGGCAGTCCTGTTGCCTCGTGTAAAAACAACTTTGGGATATGTAGAATATATACCTTCCTATCAACCTTGCTTCAGTAAGGGGCAATGTTAGGTGCCACTAACACACCTGAGGATAGCAGGAGTAGAAGATGCAGGAAATGCCATTATGCAAAAAACAAAAAAACAAAAACAAACCAACATTATTCTCTAGTGAAGAAGAATAGTCAGAAAAAACAAAAGATATCCTTCATTATTTTTTTTTTTTTACTAGAAGCAATTGCCCACTTTCCCTAATGATAGGGCTACCTTTGGCTGCAGTCACTAGGACAAAAAACAAACCATGAGCGAAATCTAAAGTCTAATTCTATTTTGGCTGTCACATTACCCACATGGGCTACCTGATAGAAAATTTAGGCACATGGAAAGCTACTTTATATCTGTACTTTTTGAAGATTTTGCTCATTCCTGGCTGTTGTTAATTGGAAGCAGCTTTCAGGGCCTCAGGGATATATATATATATTTTCCTGTTATCTCTTTAACTAGAAATGCTAGAGGTCAAATGGTGGCCCTTTGGCAGGCAAAATTTACCACTACACTAGTTCCCCCCTCCTCTTCAGGTTCTCTCAAATCACAATCACTCATTCCAGTTACAGCTTTTGATAGGGAACATATTGATCATTTTAGATTGAATTACAGTCTACCAGTTCATGAGAACAATGGAGGTGGGGATGGGGAAGAGAGGTCAGAACGTACTGTATGCCACTGTTCAATTTTCTAGAGTAATTATTATTATTATTATTATTTATTAAACTTATATGCTGCCCTTCTCCCAAGACTCAGGGCGGCTCACAACAAGAATACAAGTATAAAAAACATAACATAAAATCAATTAAAATTACTAATTTACTGTGTAAAAACTAGGTAATTTATTTCACTCATACAACACACAGTCACAGTCAAAGGCCCAGGGGCAGAGTGCAGCTCACACGCCCCAAACCTGTCTGCATAAATGTGTCTTCAACAGTTTTCGGAAAGCTAGGAGGGAGGAAGCAATACGGACCTCTGAGGGAAGCTGGTTCCAGAGGGCTGGGGCAGCAAGAGAGAAGGCCCTAACCCTAGGCCCCGCCAGATGACATTGTCTAACAGACGGGACCCGTAGGAGGCCAACCCTATATGCCCTCCGTAATCTCAGACAACATAAAAAAAAACACTAAATAACTAACCTACTTTTTTCCCCATGCCTAAGCATTAAACCATTCTCTGAGAGCGTACAGAAAGGAGAGACCCCAACTTAAAACTGTGATGAGGTTTCCCTAGGACAGGGGTAGGCAACCTTGGCTCTTTTATGACTCGTGGACTTCGACTCCCAGAATTCCTGAGCCAGCTATGCATGGCTGGCTCAGGAATTCTGGGAGTCGAAGTCCACGAGTCATAAAAGAGCCAAGGTTGCCTACCCCTGCCCTAGGAGTTTTACTGGGGAGAGATAGGGTGGCTTAGATGGGGACTCTCTCCCCATGATGCACATCACATGTGTTGTGCAGTCAGCAAACCCCAGCGTCTAGGTGTGGGGTGGGGGGAATATTTGCATCTGCACTGTGGTTATAGGAATTCTTCAAGAGAAGCATTCTTTATTTTCAGAATAATTGAAAGCGCTTTGCAGGACATAAGCTTTCCTTTTAACAAAGCTGAACAAAGGACTTTCCCTTCAAAGTGTCTCTTGGAGGGGGGCTGATTTGCATGCTTATCTTTAGAAGACAAACCATTTTTCTAAGGAAAGCAACAGCGGGGTTCATGAGTGAAGCCTAGAGCTTGGTATTTTTTAAATGGGAGCTTTCATTTGGGAGCTAGGCAGCATTTCAAAATAATTCAGAAAAGGCATTCGGAGCAAAGAAGAACACAGATTTTAAAGGCTGGTTGCAACTCTTTAAAGCAGCTTCATCTATTTGTGGGATTCCAGGACTGGTTCCCACAACTGCTGTGCCATCCTGAGAAAAGGCAACATTGCAAGGGGGCACTTACATTTAACTACAGTTTAGAAGGGGAACTTGAGAGCTACAAAACTAGACTAGTAGCTAAAGGATATTCACATAGGTCAGCGGTTCTCAACCTATGGGTCGCGACCCCATTTGGGGTCGAACGACCGTTTCACGGGGGTCGCCGGACACCGCGGTCCGCCATTTTGTTTTTTGTTTTTTTGATTTAAAATTTTTTTTTCGTTGCGCACACGCCACGCATGCACGGTTCGGGCCATCGCACATGCGGCACGCATGCGCGGATCGGCCCGTCGCGGTCCGCCATTTTGTTTTTTTATTTTTATTTATTTATTTATTTTGTCGGGGTCGTGGCGTGCATGGGCGGCGCAAGTGGGGTCTCAACCTAAAAAAGGTTGAGAACCACTGACATAGGTGCTTGGTGCTCTCTGACATTTGCTTGTTTACTTGCAGACATTTCATTACCCAAACTAGGTAGCATCATCAGTGCTAGTAAGGATTGCTGTTTGCTGTCAGTTTATATACTGGTGTCTTGTCTGAGACAGGCAAGCTCAGAGACCACCAAGGACCCCTCACCTCATCCCTAAGCTACAAATATTCTCCACTGATATTCACAGAATCTGAGTGAAGACATTAGTCCATTCCAGAAGTGTCTCCTCCCATTCAGTCTTTTGTGCCATTTGTGCTTTTGCAACCAAAGAGAACACAGCCTCATCTGCCAACCAATTTTTTATTTTCTCTTCAAAGAAAAACTCTTTTTGGGGGAGGGGGTCCCTTCAAATTAGTGTTGACTCCTGGTGACTACTTGGACAAATTCCTGCAGTTTTCTTGCCAAGGTTTATTTTTGGGAAGTGGTTTGACATTGACTTCTTCTTCCTTGGACTGAGAGAGAGTGAAGGGCTAAGGTTACCCAGTGGGCTTTGTGCCTAAGATGAAACTAGAATTCACAATCTCCTAGTTTCTAACCTGGTGTTTTAACCACTAGACCAAACTGGCTCAGAAGACCTTCCACCAAGTCAATATTCCTCTTTGTGGAAGTCCTTCCCTCCTTCCCTTAAAAGTTAAAGTTTCAGTTGGCTCAGTGGCTGCTATGCTGGTAGTAACTACTGATCTTCACCTTAGTGCACTGCTTCTCCTACTATTCTTCAAGACCATTTACTTACTTCAGAGTGAAGCAGATCAGGTCAAGCTGATCTTATTTCCCAGTTCTGTCTTGGAAGAAGTGCTAGAATAGCAATAGTGGCTGAATTCTTACTGTATTCAGACATAGATGATAATCTTTGTGGCAATTCTGCAGTTTCTGCTTGGTCCATTGTCAATATGGGCACCCAATACTTCCTAAGTTCAGGAATGAATTAGTTCCTATTCCTCCCACTTTCAGCTCATTATAAATGTATCCCACATCTGTTTTCCTGCTTTGATTCAAAACTGCTGTTTTCTAACCTAAGGCTGTCATGACCCAGTCATGACTGAATTTGAATCTGAAACTAAAGAAGCTGTTCCACCTGAACCTGTGGAATGTCAGCCTCAGGAGACACCAAGCCAAAAGTCACATAAGACTGATCAAGGTAACACTTGGGTTGCTGGAGAAATCAGGTAAGAATGGCCTAAGGCCTTCCAGCCCTATACCTGATGAATGGTGAGCAGAGCAGTTCTACCGTATGAAGTATTAGTTCTTTCTTGCTGCAAAGTTTTTGTTGACCCACAGGGAAGGAGGGAATGAAAGAACAGCCTGTTCTATTCTAAAATCTTTAATTCCCTCTAGTGTCCAGTTTTTGAAATAATGAAAATATTTATCTATGTTATGTCTTATAAAAAACAAAATAAGATCTGTTTCTCATGATAAGTTGTTGTTTGTACTTTATAATTAACTCCAAAATCTCAATCCATGCCCATGCCCCTTTCAAACAGATTCCTCAAACCTGTATGCAGAAAGTCTCAGTTTTTGAAAAGAAATGCCAATACACAAGCCTTACTCTTGACTTTCCCCTCAGCTAGCTAAATTTCACAGATCTATTTCTCTAGATGTAGAAAACATTTCCCCAAATTCTTGCTAAAAATATCTTGCAGCAGCCGGCATACTGTTAAATAGCTGTCTATTTTGGGGTTTTTTAAACGCATCCTTTCAAGTAATTAAAGATAAAATTGTGTGGCATAAAGACCACTTTGTCTCTATTAGTACCACAATTTTTAGAGTCCTCTATGACTAGAATGACATAGAAATATACCTTATTTGATATTATCTATATTAATGACTCATGAAAAACCAGACCAAAACCTTCAAGCTTACCACATTGATTTAGTTTCTTTATTTCTCAATATTTACAACACTGCTCCAATCTATATGGACTCTGGCTACTGCAGAACAATTAAAAATAGAACCTCCTAAATCCTCATGAAAGCAGAACAACAACTAGATGTCACTAACAACGCCAAAATAAGATTTTTTGGGCCTTCCAAAATGGTTAGAATTGGGTCTACCTCTGGGGGCAGCGAACTCAGCGAGTAGTCCTCAATAGTACTACATACACATGGAGAGAAGTAAGCAGTGGGGTACCACAAAGCTTCATCTTAGGCCCAATACTCTTCAATATCTTCATCAATGACTTAGATGAAGGAATAGAAGGGGAACTCATCAAATTTGCAGATGACATTAAACTGGCCGGAATAGCCAACACCCCAGAAGACACGCTCAGGATCCAAAAAGATTTTGACAGACTTGAACAATGGGTCCTATCTAACAAAATGATATTTAATGTGGAGAAAAGCAAAGTTTTACATTTAGGCAGGAAAAATCAAAAGTATAAGTACAGATTAGGTGAGACAGGACAATTAATCAATGGAACAGCTTGCCTTCAGAAATCGTGGGCACTCCATCATTGGAGATTTTAAAGAAGCGACTAGACAGTCACTTGTCTGAAATGGTATAGGTTCTCCTGCTTGAGCAGGGGGCTGGACTAGACCAGGGCTTTTCAACCTTTTCACAGATTGTACCACTTTTAGGACATGACAATATTCGAGTACCACCAGTACTTAGCCAGATGTCAAAAACTTGACTGAAAAAAAGGGGATGGGGTTTTGGGTTTTACTGGTTAGATTCATTTGTTGTTATAGAAATGGCTAGTTTATACTATTATAGAAAAGTAAAAAGTTGAGGTTTGATGTTAAGGCTTCATTCTACTGAAACGGAGGAAGTCGGAAGTCAGAGCCTTTTCTTTTCCCCTTCTCCCCTCACTTTTTCCCCCTTCTTCCTCCCCACTGTGTCCTATTATTTGCTGTTGTATTTTTGTATTTTATTCCATAACCTAATAAAACGATACAAACCGTAAAAAAAAGGAAAAAAGTACCGGTTTTAATTTGTTCGGTGGTGGTTCCTTTGCTCTTAGGCCATGTGGAGGACCCTGGTGGTGCAGGCTGCCCAGAGCCCTGCCCAGTGCCCTGGGCAGTGGAGGGCAAGCACCCAGCTCAGCCCAGCCTTCCACAAGGGGGTGCCCAGCTGCATTTACCTTCTCCTCGAGGCTACTGCTGCTTGGCTCACTCTACTTGGGAAGGTTGCTCATGGTGTGTGCGGGAGGGCAAAATGTGTGGGTCAGAGGAAGGCCCACTTCTTCTCTATGTGAGAAGACCCGGCTTTGTAACCAAAACATCCTCAGTGATAGGATGGGAGACCACCAGGAGAGTCAGCATGAGGGGACAAGGGGATGGAAAAAGAGCAGCAGGGCTGGTCGTGGCCAAGTGCTATGGCAGGACTTCCTCCAGACCCTCCCTCCCTCTCATTATAATCTCCTTCCTTCCTTCCTTCCTTCCTTCCTTCCTTCCTTCCTTCCTTCCTTCCTTCCTTCCTTCCTTCCCCCTTTTCTTCTTTTTCCTTCCCTCTTCATTCTCCTTTCCTTTTTCTTCCTTCCCCTTTTTCCTTCTTTTTCTTTGTCTTTCCTCTTTCCCTTTCTCCTGTCCCTTCTTCGATGCTCAAATGCAAAAGGGGAAACATTTCTCAATGTCTCCTTGCCTTGTGATCAAATGCCATTTTGCTAGTAGTTTGTGGCCACTTAAAAGATTGAGAACAAACGAGGCTCAGTTTATCCCATGCTTGCATTTAGTGAGGGTATCCAGAGACAACAGTACAGCAAAACTGTCAAAATGGTGGCTGTGATAGTTGATCAGAGCTCCTCCGTTTTTTATGTGCAACAGCTTTAGCATTTAGGAAGAGAGGTAGTTTAGTTGCTTTTCTATCAATACATGATCTTTAAAAGGGCTCTCTTTTAGGGACCCTGCCTTGGACTAATTCAGACTGGAAATATAGCAAAGGAAAATATTTTCCCCTACTCTGCTTTGTCCTGTTTTCCCCACTGGAAATGGTTGTTAGCAACACACAAGGAGGGGATACTTTCCTAAGTGCTCACAATTCAAGAATACCAATGTTAACGTGGATTGCCAACAAAGTTCTGTCTGCAACAAAACAGAAAACAAAATTGCTTTCTCCTTCGAACTGGGGCACTTCCAACCAAGCTGCAAACTAATGAATGCTGTTTTTTGGGAGTACTTGTTTCTTTCTCTCAACGTGTACCACCGGTTGAAAAGCCCTGCTCTACAGTATTACTTTGATGACTGTAGCACCAGACATACAAAGATACAAAAGGAGGAAGAAAGGGTTTGTGTTAGTGTCAAAGGAGATAACATGGGAAAGGTACATGAAGGTATGCATGTATGCAACACTGGGAAAGGAAGATAGATGATGTTGTATCCCTCCTCCTCTGCTGAGAGAAGGCTATTCAGTTTTGACATAGATGGCCTCTTTGACCCCTCTTTCAAACCAGCAGTCCTCTCTGTCCAAAATGTGGACTTTGCTATCTTCAGTCTACCTCACAATCCTTTCAACAGTTCCAAGAAGGCTCCACACTCATTTGCACTACTCAGGTGACCCTGACGACACAAATAAACTTCCAGGTGGCCTCAACAGCTCTCTAAAAGAATGCAAATGACCAGCTGTCTGCATGGACTATAAATTCTTCTATTCCCCACCATTGAGTCAGAGCTGAAGAAGCTTCTTGGATAAGAAGTGAAACGTCTTCCAAGAGAAAAAAGAAAGTCCAGTTGCCTTGTGAAAAAGCACCGTTAGGACAACCATGACCTGGATGACTGAGAATCTCCACAGACATTTAAACAGATATTCTGCCACTATAGAAACTATAACCCCTTTGAAATTAAAGAAGGCATCCCAGAAATTGAGTCCAGGCTCTTTGGTATGCAAGGCAGGTACGTTCTTATTGAGCTACAGAAAATTTTGAATAGGTGAATGACAATGGAGAGGTGAGTACTCTATGCCCCTCTTCCCTGGGCTTGTCTTATTCTAAAAATGACAAAGGTTTATCTTGTCAAAATGCATCAATGCAACAATTAATCAGTGGAATGGCTTGTCTTCAGAAATGGTGGGTGCTCCATCACTGGAGGTTTTTAAAAAGAGATTGGGCAGCCATTTGTCTGGAATCATATAGGGCAGGTGTGTCAAACTGCCGGCCCGCAGGTCGGATGCATCATGCCGAAACCGCGCCCACCCTAGCTCCGGCAATGGGGAAAGAGTTGCGATACATCGTGACACGTCACGTGATGTGATGAGTTTGACACCCTTGGTATAGGGTCTCCTGCTTGGGCAGGGTTGAAGTGAATGACTGCAGTTGTTCGGTTAGCAACACAGTTCTGAAGTGAATCTGGCTTCCCCACTGACTTTGCTTGTCAGAAGGTCACAAAAGGTGATCAGACTACCTTGAGATGCTTCAACTGTCATAAATATGAATCAGTTGGCAAGCGTCTGAATTTTGATCCTGCGTCCATTGGGATGCTGCCACGGTTGTAAGTGTGTAAAATGTGAAAAAAGACATTTGCACACTTTCAATGGTCGCTAAATGAATGGTTGTAAATCAAGGATTGCCTGTACTGGGGGAATTATATGCACAAAAGCTGGGGTGAACTTTCCCTGCAGAACCTTCCAAATGTCTTCATTAACATATTTCTCAACTTTTTTTTTGCCCTTTAGTTGCTGCTCTGGGGAGATATTTAATTAGTGTTTTGATTCTTTAAATTGTATGAAAGCAGGCATAAAAGCATATTTTCCCCATATATATCTGAGGGAGATTGGGAACTTAAGAGTATCTCTTCCAAAATAAGGCAAGCTAGAATTTTCTTCCTCCTCTGAAGAAATTTCCCATTCCTTTATCCCTGAAAAGCTCCTCAGATTTTTCCTCTATAAGTGACAAATTCATTCATTATGAAAGATAATACTTAAAACCTTCATGAAAGGTACAGCCAAGCTTATGGAAAAAGATGAAAAATTTAAAAAGCAGCTTGGGTCAGAGTCTGAAACTGGAGAAAGAAAAAGTAGAGGGAAGAAGGCTGGAGAGCAGCTAGACGTGTGTGTGTGTGTGTGTGTGTCCCTTTGGGATTGTAGATTGCATTTTGATGCTGAGACTCATGAATATGGAAGCCTTAGGAAAGAATTCAGTAAGGTTAAATATTAAAAATAGGTGATAAGGTGTTCTATTGGAAAGCATGAGCAGAATCTGGGATAGTTACTTTAAACTAATTACTCTGTAATGATTATTTTAAGGATTTCTCCCATCTACAGAGAGAATTTTGCACATCTAATTCACAACAGCGGCCATATAATCAACTCAATGTGGACCAAATTCTTTAGCCACTTCAAAGAAACTCGAGATACTTTCTCTAATGATGGACTCATTTTCTGAAACCAAGTTGACATTGTATTTGTGTCAAAAATTAAAGAATATTTTTTTAAAGTTGAAATTATTGACATTCAGAAGGAATAGAATAAAGAACTGGAATATCTGATGATGGATTTAAGATTGAAATTCATAAAAAAATTATAAACTTTATTTTTACTACTACTACTACTACTACTACTACTACTAATAATAATAATAATAATAATGTTGGCAGGGACCTTGGAGGTCATCTAGTCCAACCCCCCTGTTCAGGCAGGAAACCCTATACCATTTTGGACAAATGGCTGTCCAGTCTCTTCTTTAAAACTTCCAGTGTTGGAGCATTCACCGCTTCTGGAGGCAGGCTGTTTTTGGAGGTCCCAAAGATATATTTGTAAGAATGGATGTTAAGATTTTCTCTGCTGGTGGGGAAAATGATTTGAGGAGTCGTTCACTCATAACTTCATTTTGTGAGTTACCGTACTGGCATTGACCTTTAAAGCTGGGAACTGTGCAGGGTTTGGAAAACTAAAGCAGGACTTCTTCTATTTCAAACCTGTCCAATTATACAATCTACAGCGGTAGGTACTTTGAAGAAGCTTCTCTCGTGCTACCTGAGTTGCTCCAGAACATGGAGCCAACTGTCTTGATTGAATTTTGCCCTGACTCTCTCAGCATTTAGAAAACATGTAAAAATGTGTCCCTTTCTCTAAGCATTTGATTGTGAGATTTTAGTACCTATTTTATTAATATTAATCTATTTTCTCACTTTTTATGTCCTTTTTAAAAAGTTGACAATGAATTTGGTGGCTGCTAGATGTGTTGAATCTCTTATGAGTCTAGTCCCTATTTTGCTTAGTGATAACATGTTTTATCAGAAATGGCTAGATGAACCTCTTGAGATGGTCCATCAAGGTTCTTACATTCTTAAAACTGTATACTGAAATTAAGGCTTCCACTCAGAAAAGAGCATTCATTCTTCAAAATCTGTGTAATGTAACAGTTATGCTACTGTTGAAAAAAACTGAGGGTTTTGTTAATCTTTAGGCTCATATCCTTCATCTCCCCTTCACATGGACTGTGACTTCTGCACCTGTTAACCAGAAACTGTCCCTTGTTGCTTTGTGTAAGTTCAGCAAAGATGTCTTAGTTTGATATCCAAACCTGATGACAAATTATGATTTTAATAAACTCTTGTTTTGATCAGTTTGGAAACAGTACCATATGGCTGACATCTTATTTCAAAGCAGCAACATAAGGATCGTGTCATTTCCTTTCACATACAAGAATTTGTACAAGTGGTGTCCAAATTCTCTCTCTCTCTCTATGCCAACCTACTCCTCTCTTGAAACAGATCCAAAGGAGATTTACTGTATTAATGGGCATGTGGACATTAGAACTGACTGCAGCGATAGGGAATGAATGAATGAGCCCTTAATGAGAGGACTTGCAGAATAGGTTCCTTCAGAAGCAACCAATAGCTTTTTTTTTTTTTTTTAGCTTAAAATAGATTTCCTTACTCTGGTAGCCTTCATATATGCTGGACTTCAAATCCCAGAATTCCATATCAAACAGCCATTGGCCAGCCATGTGGAAATTATAGGAGATGGAAGATTAGGTTTTGTTCGCTCTGAGGAATACCTTTCTTCATATTAACAAATTTAATGGTTGTTAAACCCAAATGGGGCGATAATAGGATAGTATCTCTTCCTCCATTTCAGATTTTTAGTATTACGGAATTAATCATCGTCCCTTTTAAAATATTTCCCAAGGTATCCAATAATATGAAAAAGCCTTTTATTGTTGAATTTATCTCATATTAAGATTATAAAATATAGAGTCAATATTCTTTAAGGCCCTTAGCTACTATTTTATAAATAGCTATTCTAACTCCTTATTTCAAAGTTCTTGCAAATAGCTAATACTTTGAATAATATTCTCAAACTGTTTATTTTTTACTTTTTAAAAGTAGACTTGGAATGTTCTAAAGTGCATTCTAAACATATAGGAATTTGAGTTTTAGATGCTAGTGTTGCATTCAGGCGAAATGGTGAAATCATGATTTAAGGCACTATATTAACTGACTGTATTGTTAACCCATTATTTTAGACCATTCAAAATCTTTTTTCAGAACCTCAAATGGTTTAAAAAATTGCTTGGCGGTGAACTGAGCTAAAATGTTGAAATAATATATGACTTAATCAGTTAATATGCATATGATTTCAAAAAAGGAATAAAAATACCAGCTATTTTCAGACATAGTCCTTACAAATTAGTTCCACTGATAAAGGGCAATGTTATATTTCCATATCCATAGCTTCTAGATGTTCTTGATACTTTTAATTCAATATTACTATGTCTACAAAAGGAACCACCATCAATCATAAAAGACTACATAATCGCGGTTTATTGAGCCTATAAAGATTTTTTGATTGGATCACTGTCGTTCCCTAAAGAAATTGTTAAGTCAAAATGTTTGCTCAGTAATACAGGTGAATATCAGTAAAGTTAAAGCCTCTGACACTATCTGATAACCATAACTGAAATTGTTATTCCCATAAAAAATTCTTAATATCTTATCAAATCTGCTTGAAAAAACTAAAAGGCATTAGAGTAGTAGGGATTTTCCCATGAGTTCAGCAGAATTTTTAATTATCTGTTAATATCAATTTTGATCTGGGATAAAACAGCTGATACTTTTAAAGCAAGACATTTGAAATCATGGTTTATTGGGCTGTTTTAAAGTAGCCATTAAGCTCAGGCAACTTCGCATTAACTTGCAAAAAACTACAAGCACCCTTGTGTGTTCAAAGGATAAGAGAGTATAAGTACCACAAACTGAGGCAACTACACCTCCAAACTTGTGAAGTGAGACAGTGCCACCAGCCCTTTGATATTAGATGTGGACACACCACACTACTTGTGTGATTTATAATCATTAATCAATTTCAGCTTGAACACACAAGACCTCCATATAACACATTGTAATGGAAGTCCCTGAGCCTAGAAATGGGAAGGTTAAGTTTATTTTATTTTTTATTTATTTATTACTTAGATTTCTATGCCGCCCTATTTCAAGAACTCAGGGCGGCTCACAACATAATACTACATGTAGAAATCTAATATATAAAAAACATTTATAAACCCGTCAATTAAAAGACCAATCATCCAAAATAAGCATACAAACATACATACACTGGCTGGGGCCAGGTGTTAACTGCCCCAGGCCTGTCGGCAAAGATGAGTCTAAGAACAGAAGGATGTTCCTTTTGTATCCTACAAAGGAATAGCCAGATCCTCTTCAATCTGAGAGAGTGAAAAAGAGGATCAAAGACATCAAAGAGTATCTATTTTAACATACCTGCTGATGTTAAACAACCACTTGCTTTCCAAGATTCTTTGGCCTAACCCTACTGCTTGTCACCTCCCTTGCCAATGTATTGGCTGTGAGAATAACCTAGGGAGACAGGAGGAAGAAGGGACACAACCTAGACAATGATCAGCAAAAGATAACAGCCCACAGAAGGAATAGGGATGGAGAAAGCATCTTAGAAGGATACTCCCTAGTTCTCTGAAAAAAAAAAAAAAAGCGGGAAGGCAAGAAATGCTTTCAGATTTCCAAGATTCTGTTGCTGTACTGAAACTTTTACAATAAAGGCAGTGATAGTACTCATGGTTTTTATTTCTTGCCTGTATTACCTCAGGGCTGGTACCACAAGACTTCATGAGAATTTAAGCATTCTTGGTTAATGTTAGAGCTGTCTTCCAGAGTTTTTCCTTGCTTTAAGAGCCAGGTCAGTATATATGCTCAGTAGCCTGGCACATGAGCATGACCAGGCTCCAAACTGCAATAAGCAGAAAGATTGAATTTATCCTGGCTTCCAATTCAGTTTTAAATATTAAAGAATCCATCAAAGAGGATCCAGAAATGGACTTTGAAATGAAACAAAGAATTCACTTTGCTAAACAGAGCTAGCAGATTTTGACTACATAAATATAACAGGAACCTTAATTGTTGGGGATGTTTACAGAGGACTGCTTGGGATTTTACCGCAGGGGTTTTGTTCTTTTCCAGATGCTTAAAGGCAAGAAGAACTAAATCATGTAGGAGGCTTTCAGAGGTGGGTGGATAGCTTGGAATAGTTTCTAGTGAGGAATTTCAACTGGCTGACCACTCCATTGGGAGATTTCATCAGGTAGGAATGTTCAGTGCTTTGGATTCAATTTCAAAAAACATGCTTTGGACTATTTAAAAATGGGAGCACAGCTTGTCTGCAACTCTTTAACTCAGCTACTTCATTCTCAAGCAAGAATCTTCTGGATTCTAAAGCTCCTTTTCTCGAATTATTTCCTAAGGTTGCACAGCCATACTGGATATTTCACAAAAGATTGAAGAACCAGCAGAATTCCCCAGACAAAAATGTCTACTCTTCTTTTCTATAGGCCAAAAAGAAAAAAAAGAAAAAAAGAAAAAAAAAGAAAGAAGATAAGATAAGAATTACTGTCAGAGAGTGGAAAAGAGGATAACAGAGCATACTTCTGCACTTAGCATTTTATAGAAAAGGGAGATGAGGCATTAACTAGGATATTGCTAACTTTGGCACTGTGTGTTTTGCTGATTTCTCTCCAAAGTAAAACAGAGAGTGTTTTTGCTGATAAAAATGTGTAAAAAGGCAAAAGGAATTAACTCATTTTTTGCATCTGTCTTTACACAAAGGGAAAAAACAGACCAACCTATCAAAAATAGTGCCATAAAAAACAGAATAGAAATACAAGTTCAGATAGGCAAGAAAATGGTAAGTGAGCACCTGTCCAGCCTAGACAAGTTCAAATCGCCAGGACCAGATGGATTACACCCCAAGGTTCTCAAGGAACTGGCAGATATGGTCTCAGAACCACTGAACTATATTTTTCAAAGATCCTGGAGCACAGGGGAACTACCAGAGGACTGGAAAAGAGCTGATGTAGTTCCCATCTACAAAAAAGAAAAAAAATGGACCCAGGAAGTTACAGACCTATCAGCCTGACCTCAATACCTGGGAAGATCCTGGAAAAGATAATCAAACAATGAATCAGCAACACCTAGAGGCAAACAAAGTCATTACTAAAAGCCAACATGGGTTTGTCAAAAATAGATCATGCCAGACAAATCTTATTGCATTCTTTGACCAAGTGACAAAATTAGTGGATCAGAGGAATGCTGTGGATATAATTTACTTGGACTTCAGTAAGGCATTTGATAAAGTAGATCACAACCTACTACTCGATAAGATAGAAAATGTGGGGTAGACAGTGTTGTGTCCTGGGCCTGATGAGGAAACTCAGCAGGCCCAGAATTGTTGCAAATGGTCCCGGGCATTCTAAAAGCTGCCTGAGACCAGACAGAGCGGCGCCAGCCTTGTGCACATGCGCAAGGCGCGAAGAAAGAAGAACTCTTATTGGTTCATTCTGTCTGGGTTTCAAGCCCTATAAAAAGGCCTGCGTGCCTTTTGCTTTTTGCTTGGAGTTGGAGTAGGAGAATAAAACATTTAAAAAACCCCAAAATAGACAGCTATTTAACAGCATGCTGGCTGCTGCAAAATGCTTTTAGCAAGAATTTGGGAAAATGTTTTCTACATCTAGAGAAATAGATCTGTGAAATTTAGCTAGCTGAGGGGAAAGTTAAGAGTAATGCTTGTGTATTAGCATTTCTTTTCAAAAACTGAGACTTTCTGCATACAGGTTTGAGGAATCTGTTTGAAAGGGGCATGGGCATGGGTTGAGATCTTGGAATTAATTATAAAGTGCAAACAACTTATCATGAGAAATAGATCTTATTTTGTTTTTTATAAGACATAACATAGATAAATATTTTCATTATTTCAAAAACTGGACACTAGAGGTAATTAAAGATTTTAGATAGAAGAAAGATATACAGCCTTGCAAGATGGTGTTACAACAGTAAAAATACTGAAGGAGACTTTTGAAGAATGAATCAGAAAATGGTAGCCACAATATCAACAATGTCAGTCATAATATCTGCTTCTATGGATCAAATGTGTAAAAAAAAGTTATTTAAGAAATGTCAGATATAGAACAAATTTTATCTGACAAGATAGATACGGTATCTAAAAGGGATTTACAACTGACAGGCCAAGAGAGTGATTTAGAAAAAGATGTTTTACTGGAACTATAAAAGAAACTGGCTAAGGTTTTAAAATTTGTAAGGGAAATACAACAAAGAGAGTGACCTGAATAATTTTTCCTACTGGATCTACAAAAGAGGCTTGCTAAAGCCTTAAAGAATTCTAATTCTATGACAATATTTGAACAAACTAAAGATTAAAACTATTAGAAGTTAAATGAAGGACTATAAAGTTGATTTTTTTTTATCAAGCTTAAAATGATATGTTGTTTCTTTTGGCTACCCTTTATGTACTTTCTGCTGACACCAAGATTAAAACCTTCGTGCTTTACACATTTGTTTATAGATAAGAGATGGGATGAGAACCAGTTTGGTCCAGTGGTTAAGACACCAGGCTAGAAAGCTAGAGAGTGTGAGTTCTAGTCCTGCCTTAGCCATGAAAGCCAGCTGGGTGACTTTGGACCAATCACTCTCTCTCTCAGCCCAACCCACCTTACAAGGTTGTTGTTGTGGGAAAAATAAGAAGAGGAAAGTATGCTGGATATGTTTGTTGCCTTGAGTTGTTTGTAAAAATAATAGAGACTGGATATAAATAAAGAAATAAAATAAATGCAAAATATTGGAAGAAGAGATAAATGTAACTTTAGAGAGGGAGAAGATTTACCACATTTGTTTATACTTGTGATGAAGATTGGAAATCACTTTTTTCTGTATTTCTATTCTTTCTTTATTATATTTTTACTTTTCTATTTTTCTTTTTCCTTGCACCTTTTATTCATTTCCGTTCTCCTTTCTTCCTTTAATTTATATTAGATTTTAGTATTATAAACAAAATACCATTATAATCAAAATTTAATAAAAATTATATATATTAAAAAAGGGGCCTTTGCAGTTTTTGGGTTTTGTTTTTTATCCGCTTAGAATACAGCAAAAGGAACAATCAGAACAGTCACACAAGTTTACCTGTTTTGCATCGTTTTGCATTCTTTTTGTGAATAATTTCCTCTCTGGACTGATACCTGATCCAGCATTTCTTTTCTACTGTACTCTCAGAACAGCTCAGAGTAAGCAAATCACAGCAAGTTATAATATGAGATTAACATATGTGTGTTAACCCTTGGGGAGGAACAAAGTTCAGAAAAAGTGCGAAGTAGTTACATTGTTACAATAAATCCACCTTTCCCAAAGTTATATTGTATTTTTGTCATCGTTTGTTTGTGTTCATTTGGGTATTTGGATTTTTAGAGGAAATGCGTACATTAAGATTACACTACAGGAAGGTGTGATGGCAAAAAGTTTAGGAGCCCTTTTTCTATGTTTCTACAGACTAGAATTATTTCTATCTAGAATTAAGAAAGAGCTCAAAATAATACTGGCAGGCAGACCCCAATCAATCAGACAGATAGCTGATTGTTGATGTTGGCTTTATTCTGGCAGGTTTATCTTTGACCTTTTTAATCATCTTTCATTATCTTCAGCTCCACCAAGAGTTTTTTACAGTAAACAAAAAGGTCCCATAGCATCTCCTTCTCTTCAACACATTTCTTCAGGTAGCATCCAAACCATTTAATTTTCATAATCTTTTCTCAAAACTAGTTTAGCTCAGGGTTATTTTACAACCCAGACACAATTTCTCATTTGGCTGAAAGAATGGGCTTGATTCTATATGACATGTTGAAGGGTGTGCTTCTAAAATCATAATGTACCTATTTTGCCTCTTTAAAAAGAGTCCACATTATAACCCATTTATTCTATTGTGCTTTGGGGCACAAAAGTGATGCTGATCTTTTGGCTGAAAATTTTGCCCCCTAGTTTATTATGCCATAAGTAGGAATAAATAGGCCTTTTCATTTGGATTTGGAGATCCTCCCATTTTAGAGCAGAGTTCCTTAACCTTTCTGAGTTGACGGCCAGAGAGTGGGAGGGGGGGAAGAAGGGATGCTTTTGTGGGAGGGGGAGGTGCAGGTGCTTGTGTGCACGTGCACCAGTATCCATTGCTCATGCAAGTGGGACCAAGAGCACCTATGGCTCTCATGTGAGTGAGGATCTAAGTGACCATGACATTCGCACGAGTGAGGCCCTGAGTGCCTGGATGCTTGCGCAAATGGGGCCATGAGTCCCCATGATGCTTGTGCGGGTGGGGCTGTGAGTGTCCATGATGCTTGCATGAATGAGGTCCTGAGTGCCTGCGGCACTTGCGTGAATGGGGCTGTGCATGCGAGTGCATGCGGTCACACCAGCCAGCCACACATGCCACTCAGTTGCAAATAGGCCATGGACTGGTAGTGGCCCACGGCCCACAGGTTGGAGACCCTGCTCTAGAGCATTATTCAGGATCAGGGTCTGTTCATCAGGCCCAATATACACAGTAGTGCAGTTTGTTAGCATTCTCCATGTATGTTGGCATTACTAGCTCAAACTGAGTCATATTATAGACAGACTTTCACATTAATTTGAATACAGCATTCTTCCATAGAGCCAGTTTATACACTGAGCTGCCAGTTATTAAATATAGCAGACTGTTGAAAGAGTAAAACCTGTATGTGTTAATCAGCCTAGAATATTGAATTGAGAAAGTGGGAAATCTGGCTTCAACAGATACTCAGATGCTCCTATAAAGATTTCTGGATATCTCTTCAACACTTGTCTTCTTGCCTTTGCTAGCCCCCAGCTTTTTAAACACAACCAGAGCAGCCTTCACAAAACTGGCCTCTACCTGGTGTATTTGGACTCCAAAAATTGCAAGCCAAAATCCATCTGAGGTATTCAGGAATTGAGTCTAATACACCCAGGTGCTCACTGAGATTGTTTGTTTGCTTGCAGACATTTCATTACCCAATTAGGTAACACTATCAGTGCCAATATACCTGGACTCCAATGCATCTTGGGCCAATACATCTGAGTCCAATACATCTGGAGAACATCAGCTTAGAGAAGATTGGTCCAGACAAGTTACTTAAGGGGCATATGTTTTGAATTTTACTACCGTAAGAACTAGTAGACAAATGAGACAAACATGTTGATATTCCTGTACCAATTTCATGTAATGCAATTGCATGAATGTAATTCTTACATCACCTGGTTAATGCAGGAGATGAGAGCTAAACTTTAATCTGACCTTTATCTTGAGTCTTGATTATTTTTTTCTTCCTAGCCTGGATCATTTCATGCATTGTATTTAGGCTGTAGAAAAAAGAGTTTGGAGAAAAAAGATCATGGACTGTAAAAGGCAGAAAGATCTATTTCCTACTATCTACAACATTTGCTTGTAAAAAATCCTGCTTTACATCAGAATGATTCTATCCTATCTGGCGATCCTCTCTGTTTATGGTTGTTTAGCTGTGAGTTGCATAAAACAAAAAGTACCAGAAAGGAATGTGTTTGATGCAGAGGGGAAGGGGTATTAGCTGATTGAACAACATATCTGTAATTTGAATTTTTCATCCAACCTGTCAGTCCCTCAAGATTTATCATATTAAAAAAACAGACTCCAGAAGTAATATTGGAACTCTATTTTATTGATGTAGGCTACTGTAATAGAATTTTGAAAGCCTGACTGTGTTTTCCCTTCTCTCCCCAATATACCCTGTTGAATTAGGGTGGGGGCAGTTTCTTTCTCATGCTTCCTCTATTTCCTGGGCTCAAAGTGACCCTTGTTATGCAACCCATCATCTCCACTTAATTTCTTCAAGGTCATTTCCATGGCTTTCTTCCTCAGCCCAATTATGTTGGGGCTCCTGGCCTGGAATTTCATGCTTGCTGTAAATTCAGGGAATTGTAATCACAATACCTCTGGGAGTCATAAAATTAGGAAGGTCCTATTATAAGCATATCTGTCTATAAATAATTTGGCGATCACTGTATTCTCCTCAGTCCTCTGAGCTCATTCTCTAGTTTTCACAATTAATCTTCCACTTGGTATTAATTTCCTATGACAAGTTTGTCATAGTTAAAAATTAAAACATGCAGGTCTCAAAAATTGCTCTCTAAATTTACTATAAAAATGACAATGAGACTCTTGCTTGCTGATACTATTCTGTGAATGGTACATTTTCTATTTGAAACTAGTTCCCCAGTCCTGATTTTAACAGGTGAAATCTTCCAAAAAGAAGTTCTTTATAAAATCAAAATTCATGCAGTATCAAACCTCAAATGTCTTCTTTTCCAGCTTTAGTTGGTGAGATTTCTGATGGAAAAGCATGGAATGAATGCTAAGATACCTAGAAATATATAGAAAACTGGGAATGTATAAATATTTCTCTAGAACTATCTAAAACATTTGATTTCCACTTGAATGTTCTCCTAATATTGCTCTATGTTCAGGATTTTTGTAATATACACAATTCAAATCACTGGATAGTCTGGCACATTTGTGCATCTTAATTTGACTTCTTCTACGGTGTCCTAGAGGGACAATAGGGTAAGATCCAGTGGTAGGATTCAGCCGGTTTGCACCACTTTGGCAAAAGCAGTAGCTAATTTTTTGTTGCCCAGGCCCAGAATGGACTTCCGGAAGTGGCATCCACACAGAGAACCAGTTGTTCACATATCTGAATCCCACCACTGGTAAGATTTCCTGTAAAATAGAATATTTTTAAGCAATCCAGATCTTGAAATATTTTCCTAAGTTGCTTGAACTCATGGCAAAACTGACTGAGAACTTACACATAGCACTTTTAACTTAGTCAGACCAGATGCAGGCTTGGAGCATGGCTTATCATACACACAGTGATGGCTACTGTAAATTTGGGTTTTATGCCAGAGCACATGAGACGTGATCTGGTTCTGGGAGACATCTCCACCAGGCTGTTGTCACAGAAAAATTAGGTCTGGAGTTAATGTTGCTAGCATTAACCAGAGCCACCAGCCATTGCAGGGAGGAAGGGACAATTTGGATGGTTCACCTAAGGTGCTTGATGATTCCCCATTTCCCCAGCAAATTGGGGGCAGCTCTGTGGAGTGCCTGGTCAGTCTTTGGAACACAGAAACAACCAGGAGCTGCACAGGATTGTCCCAACACATCACTCCTCAACTACCAATCATTGGTTTTCCAAGGAGCTCTGGGAAATGGAAGAAATGAAGATATGCCTATGCCTGGAATGATGCTGGAGAACACAAGAATTGAATGTGACTGGATAGGAAGTCACATCTGAGCTCATTCTATAGCAATAAAAGTGTTGAAGTGGAATTACTTCTCCGTGCTGAATGCATCTGTGCAATGTCGGCTGCTACACTATTTAGAGTGACCCAGATTCTATTAAGGGAGGATGGGGCCAGAGGAACCAATTAGTATAAATTGTGATTATCTGACTGAGCATTTCATGGATAAAAACACTTGTGTTCACTTTGAATTGGGAGCCAGCTTGTCAGAAGCTTCTGAAATGACTGAGGGGGATGCTCTCTGACACCACCTAGGAGACTTTTGGACTTGTGGAACTTGAGGAAATGGAGATCTCTACAATCTGAGCTTTGCTACCTACGAATTAGATTCTGCTGTACCTGGTTGGTAAAAGCAGCCAGCCAGGAGACAGAGAGATGGACCCAGTCAATGCTTCTCCAAAGAAAGGCAACATTCCAAGAGACACTTTCTTCCCATTTCTCAGAAGTGAGGCCCGTGTCAAGGGGATAAGAATAAATCAATTTCTCTTGGCGATGGGTTCTATTGACAACTCCCAATTTTGGGGAAAATTGATTTTAGCTTTTTTGCTGTGGTTGTTAAGTGAACATTGTGATGGTTAAATAAACACTGCATTTGTGAAGTGTGCATGGTGATCATTAAACAAATCCATTATATCCAACAGAGGTTTTTGATGGAAATTGGAAGTAAATTCTGGATCCCAGCAAAACCTGACAAAAACTCCAGTTACATGATTGCAGGATTCTGCAAACGGTCACAAATGCAAACTGGTTTATGAAGCACCCAAAATGGGATCAGATGGCTGTGTGTGTGGCCACTGGAACTTCAAAAATGGGTTGTAAGTACCTTTTTGATAGTCTCTTGTAACTTCTAACAGCTGTAAAGCAACTGGTCATTAAATGAGGACTACCCGTGGTGAAGCTGGTATTACAGAGAATTTAGATCCATAGCATTCTGGATTTCCCTAGGTCTGGGCATCATTTAGAAACTGCATTGACCACTTTCAGGAGTGATTTATGGAGGGACTTGAATAGAAGGATTGCAGTTGATTTTGCCATTTTAGACCTCCCAGGAGCTTTTGATATTGTCAATAACAATATCCTGCTAGCTGCCTATGATGGCTGGGAGTAGGGAAAACATGTTATAGTGGTTGAGTAAGCAGAATCAATTGGCAATGGCAGGGGTAGGAGAGATCAGGCCTTTATATAGATTATGTTCTGGAATGCCCTAGGATTTGGTTCTTTTTCCTATCATATTTAACATTTACAGAAAACTGCAGGGAGAGGCCATCCATTGCTTTGGGATGAGGCATCCCCAATAAATTGGTGATAGCCAGTTCCATATCTCCACCCCAGACCCAATCTGAGATTTGATTCTGATTCAGGCCTGGATATTGTCAAGGTCTGGATAGAGAGAAACAGGCTAAAGGCTCAACCTGTCAGAGTGGTTGTAAATTCAGAAGTATATTGACTCCAAGACTGTTTTCCCCCAGAAAGATCTTGCTCACAGTCTGGGGATCCTGCTCAGTAGCCCACGTAATGGCTCACCAGTCATGGTACAAAAATGACACTCTGCAGGAATTGCAACAGTTGCCAGTGTTGTCTAGCAAGTACAGTTAAATTTGTTGGCCATTATCTCTAAAGCCCAAATATCTTATCCACTATCTTTAAAGCCTTTTGTAGTATGGGACTACTAGGAATCTAAGAGGCTCCCTTTCCCAGATAGAGCCTGCGTAGCTAATCCAAATAGTCAGCAGGTGTTTACTAAGGATCCAAACCTTTCATTAGGTGAGGCAAGGAAGGATCAAATAATGGGCTATGTCCTTGCAGGCTCCTCCCCTTTGTAACAGCCTGTCTCCCAAATAAAAATGGCTTCCCCTTTCATAGCCATCTGGAAGATAGCAAAGACTTGGATTTTCTGGAAGGCTTTCAGGGGCTGGTGAGCACCTACCACATTGATCCACTGTACTCATTTAAATAATTCATTAATTCATTCGTGATTAATGCAACATTGATGATTATTATTTTGATATATTGTTATCCATAAGATAATAGTCTGTGAGGATTCAGGCAGTGGATAAATCAGACAAAGAGAAAAATCAAACAGGGAGAAGGGAAAGGACAGATCCTGAGAACATTGTTAGCACCTTTTAAGGTATCATGATTTGGAGTTTGGAGCAGGAAAAATGGGATAAAATGGAAACTTTGTCCTCAAAACTCAGTTGCCCCAGTTTTTAAACAGATGGTCTAATCCAGGGGTGGGGAACCTTGGCTCTTTTACGACTTGTGGACTTCAACTCCCAGAATTCCTGAGCATGGCTGGCTCAGGAATTCTGGGAGTTGAAGTCCACAAATCATAAAAGAGCCAAGGTTCCCCTGGTCTAATCCATTTGTATATTAAAGATTAGACCCCTGGTCTAATCCATTTGTATATTAAAGATGCTTGAATTCTGTTAGCACAGATCAGAGAGATACTCCTAGTTGTTCCCTGAATTTCCTTGAAAACAGTGAACTAAAAAGAGCGGCAAAGCCCAGTGTAATATGCTTTTTCAAATAGTGATCCTCAAGAAATCTAACCAGAACATTTTGAACCAGATTTTCTTTCCAAATCTTTTTTCTGTCCAATCCCCCAGTCGACCAGGGCTGGTAGTGACTTGACGGGCCACACCTTGGTCCTTTTCTCAAGCATATGTTGGGATCAGTAATGATGACATGAATGCAATTGGCATTATTGATTGGCAAGGCCTCTCCTATAAAAGACAGGAGGTGGTACACAGCCCCATTTCATGCTGCACAAAAGATGTATCACACTGCACTTTTCAGGTATGTTGTCCCTGGGACTTACAAGCTCTTTATTTGCAGAACAAAAATGTTAGAGAATCTCCCTGCAGCCACCACTAGATGGTACCCAACTCACAAATTCTGGCTGAACTGACTTCCCATCCTGGTTTGGAGCAGTGCATCCTTCACAGATGGAGACAGTGCAGCCTCTTTGCAAGACTAAAACTGCCTGTTTTGGATGACCAGGATGAGACAAGGTAGCTGTCTGTCAGGCAGGGATGGAGCCAGTCCTTTTCATGACAGCTTTAGCTCTGACTGGGAGACACCACTCAAATAGGCAGCAATCCTAGGGAATGGCAGCTTTCTGGAAGTGCTAAAGGCAGCTTGGAGAAGGGAAAGAGGCAAGGCTTTGCTGGAGGATTTTTGGCTCAGGTGTAAGCAGAGAAAGTCTGGCTGTGTTGAGAGATCCCATGAACAGAAAGGGGTCTAAGTCTGGGGGCTGCTCACCTGGGCAGTGGATTTAATACTTGGAGGAAAGGGAAGATGTTGTGCTTCTTGTCACAGTCTGTTTCCAAAATGTGACTGGAACCCTGGAGGAGACACCCTATCATCCAGCCTCCACTCTTGTGCATGCAGACCTATGTCTTTGGAAGCAACCACTCGTTAAGAGGCAAACAGCCAAGAAGGCAGCGCTTCTAGCAGGGCAACTGATCCTGATCCTGTACCCTTTGTGCGTGTGGACTTCTTGGGTCGATTTTTCTAGCTTTTTTCTGGACAACCTTCAGCTTTCTCTGACCATGAGCTCCTCCTAAGAACTGGGATTGGACTTCCTAAACCTCTGCTTCCCTTCCTTTTGGTTTGCTTTTGCTTTTTTTTTTTTAAAGAAAAGTTTGAACCATGATCACAGTGAATTCGGATGGAAAAATAATGGTCAGAAGATGTCTCGTCACCTTGAGGCCTTTTAGGTAAAGTTCTCCTCTGCTACTTCCTGGGTGTGTGCAACTAGAAAGAAAGGGGTGGGTGGGTGATGGCTTCAAAACTGCATGTGGTTACCCCTCTTTTTTTTCTGGTATGATAATCCCTATAAGATGAATGCAGGTAGCAGAAAGTATGTTTGTTTGAGGCTCACCTGAAGTGTGGGCAGAGAGAGGAGGTAGGTGGCATAGCATAGCTTTCAGCAGCCTGTTTGGAATTTTGGGAAAGATTCAGCAGGGTGAGGGCAAGCTGTTGTTATTAAACTTCATTGTTATGTATTGTTATAAGCTCACAGCTGGAGTTATTACAGATACAAACCTACCTCCTTTCCTCTCTTCTTTCTTTCTCTAACTGATTGCGGATTCTTATTTTCTCCTCTTTTAAGGATAGGTAATTTGGATCAGGTCTGCAGATCAGTCTGCTTCAAGAGAACAGCCTCTTGTCTTCTTTAGAGGCTTTTCTCAGGACCTTCCTCTGATCTTCTCCCTCCCCTTTTTCCTAAAATTAGTTTGGAGCTTATTTTCTGGTTGCTGTCAAATGGCACTTTTTTTTTGATTGCACCAAATACAGGATGAGACATTATATAGATGGCAACAAGCAGGAGTGAGAACCCCAACAATGCTCATCTGATGCACTGAGCATTTTTCCAACCGGTTTCAGATTTTCTTTGTCCTAGGAAATGTATTTATTAATTTATATAGCTTCCCTCTCACCATAGTGACTCTGGAAAAATTAAAACCAGAAACAAAATACAGTGTAAACAAAATAAAGTCATAATATACCCCATGCCTGAGGTTAAAAAAAAAAAAGCATACACTTCAGTCACTAAATTTACAACTAACAACCAACCAATAGGGCTAGCTTAAGTAATGTTTAAGCTATAGTTTTCAGGAGTTTGGGCACAAATGTGCCATAGTGCTGTTGTTATTTGTCTCATCTAGCAGAGGGCTGCTCCACTTTTAAGTGGTTGTTGGTCAACTTTCAGAATGAGCTAATCTAACAGCTACAACAATGTCAGTTAAAGAAGAGGCTCAAATGAAGCTGGGATCTAGGCATGCAATGTATCCCATGATATTACAACAGAAGCCATGGATTGGAGCAGGGTGGGTAACTGTAGGTTAATTCATTTCACAGGTGGAAGACCTGTTTGTCTGTGAATGGTGATGATGGCGGGGTTGGCAATATTCTAAAAAAAAAAAAACCAGAAGAGCCTAGTTGGCCTAGGGCATAGTGCTTAATCTAGACATGAGAATGTAGAGCTCTTCAGAAATTTGTGGACTGCAGTCCCATCAACCCCCGTCTGTGCAATCCTTTATGCAGCACATTGAAAGCTGAAATTCAACAACTTCTGGGAAGTCATAGGTTTCCTATACTTTACTCAATGAGAAAACCATCAGTAATCTTAAAAAGGATGGTGGTGTGTGTGTGTGTGTGTGTGTGTGTGTGTGTGTGTGTGTGTGAACAAAATTGTTCCAGCTGCCCATTGGCTGCTCATGTCTCCCATCTCATGACACATAGTCCTGAGGAGTAAGAAATAGCTGTAGGACAATTCTGCACTGCACCTTCAGCAGCTTCTCTCCCAGGCTGCTCCTGGATGCTTTCAGAACTTCAGAAATTCTAGTTGGCATTGCAGCGAGCTGACGGTGAATCCCATCTGGTGCTTAGACCAGACTGTGGCCAATATAAGACCTGATTGGTCATCTCTTTGCTTCATCTTCTTCCCAGTCAATGAAGGTAAGGCAAACCTTGTTGACTGGCTCCTGTGTGGATGAGTCTCCCAGTGCTTGCCTTTTTCTTACTTTACTTTTCCCAGATATTTGCATAAAGAATAGGGTGCCTTCACCTCCCATCCTTATTACTTTGACACTACAACCACCTGTTTTCCCCCCTCCCACTTATGGTACTATTCTAGCTCTGATGCCACAATAAACAGAACAATAGGGAACTGGTTGCTGTTGATCCATAGAAACTTTATAGCAAGGGATAACTGTGTGTTCAGCTTCATATAGCAGAAATGTTCTTACATTGTAACTTAAAGATGCTTTTTTTTAAAAAAAAGGGGGGGGGAAGGGAAGCTTTATAGGAATGGAAGCAGAAATTGAGAAAGCAAAGAGTTCATGCTCCACCCAGCCTGGACAGAAAGCAAAAGAGTGCCTACTGGAATATTTATAGTTGAATGGAGCAGGAGCTTCTATAAAGGATGATTGTTCTTAATGTAACAGGCTATTGTTGTATTAATCTCAGTAGTGTTAAAAGAACAGAAAAACCCAACAGCTCGATGGGATAAAGTCATGGAACCCATATTCTGCACAGGAGGGACAAGGCGAGGCACTGCAGCCAATCAGAACTGGGGCTTCAATTAAAATGGAACAAAGCTCTGGAGCTCCTCTGCTCTGAAGGACATAAAATGTCTCAGGTCATAAAACAGCAGTTTTGAATGAAAGCAGGAAAATAGAGTTGTGGGTTGCATTGGCTGTGGGCTGGGAGTGGAAGAAAGATGACATCATCCCTTCCTGCACTCAGAGAGTGGTGAGAAGCCTGCAGTGGTGACAGGCCAAGCAGAACATGGGGATCAGTCCATAGATTGTAAAGCTACATCCAGAATGAAGTGTCTGAAACAGGAGACCAGTGACAAAAACTAAGATTCTCAGCAGACCTTTTTTTTTTTTATTCATGTTGTCTGGAAAACAACCTGAACAAGGTCTTGCTTTTAAGAGCTAAAACTAGGTATGATTTCTACTTCATAAAACCAAGTAATAACTGACTGCTCATGTATTAAAGGTTAGTTAGAGACTGGAGTCTTTAGGATGTTTGCTGTCCATTTGATCATTTCCCCAAAAATTTTCTTCAAGGAAGAAAAAAAATGTACCAGTCTTTTTGGTTGTGGCACCCTGGAGTGCTCTTCCCAAAGATACTTGCCTGCCACTGGTGTAAATACTTTGGCTCCAGGTGTTTGTTCAGCTATTTCAGTAGGTAACTTGGATGAATTTGATAACGATTTTATCTGTTTTGTCGAATCTCTGCCATCATTTTAATTGCCACATTATTCTTGTAGGGTTTTGCATATTCATTGTTTTTTTAATTTCATTATCTGCTGCTCTAGGAGTTTTTATTGGAAAAACAGCATATAAATCTTCAAAATGCTTACTTGGAGGGGATGTACCAGTAATAATACCAGAATACAATTAAAATATCATTAAATATCACTATATTACATTGCATTTACAATGAGATGGTAAAATCTATCAAGCAGATAGATCCAGGGCAGTACACTGAACTGGGGGGGAAAAAAACCCCTTTCTCTCTCCATACACATGTATTGTACATCCAAATAATTCTTTCTTGTAGAAAAATTACGATCGGTTCTTATGTCTGTAGCACAGAGAGAAAGAACTTTCATGTAAGATGTCTTTGTAAACTTTCTTTGAAATGAACTATTATTGGATTTTCCCAATTTGGTGCTGTTCAGATGTGCTGGACACTTGGGAGCTAAAGACAAATGTGACTGGAAGGCAGCAGACTGGGAAAAATTGATATACACTATAATAAATGTTTAGGGTGGCTGCCCTCTTGACAGAAGGCAATAACGCAAAGCTGACTTCAATGGAAATGTGAGGTTCCCTGGTAGACATATTGTTTAGAGAGGTGTGCACTTCAGATTTTTATACATCCAAAATGTAGACTCTGAGAGGTGTTTGAAAATGCAGGTGTGATGCTTATTGGCAGGCTACAGCCACAAGCAGCTTTTTCTTTTGTGTGTACATTTAGGGGCAAAGCCAGAGTTGTGCTGTGTAGAACAATTCCAACATGATGTCTCCTTAAGCATGAACAATGTGAATGCAGCGAGAGCTAACATCATCCAAGGTTGTTTGTCAGGGAGCTGTAATTGGTTCTGCTTCCTTGTCAAATAAATTTTCCTGGATTCACCTCAAGGATGCACCTTCCTCCCCAATCATTCTAACAGAAAATGCCAGCCCTGATTTTGTTACAGCTTCAAAGTAAAGCCACCCGACATAATCCAAAATGAGACCTAACACGGAGCAAGGCTAGGAATGGGGTTGAAGGAGGCTTCTCTTGGTAGCAGGTCACCAGCTGTGCCGGTTGTGTCACGAAGGATCTGCAGCCATCAGTAGGAGCTGTCACTTTTTCTCCTGTTGAATGACACACAGCATAATAGCACTGACATAATAATAATAATAATAATAATAATAATAATAATAATAATAATAATAATAATAATAATAATAATAATAATAATAATAATAATAAAGTTGGAAGGGACCTTGGAGGTCATCGAGTCCAACCCCCTGCTCAGGCAGAAACCCTACACTATTTCAGACAAATGGCTGTCCAGTCTCTTCTTAAAAACTTCCAGTGTTGAGCATTCACCACTTCTGGAGGCAGGTTGTTCCATTGGTTAATTGTTCTAACTGTCAGGAAGTTTCTCCTTAGTTCTAAGTTGCTTCTCTCCTTGATCAGTTTCCATCTGTTGCTTCTTGTCCTGCCTTCAGGCACCTTGGAGAATAGCTTGACTCCCTCTTCTTTGTGGCAGCCCCTGAGATATTGGAACACTGCTATCATGTCCCCCCCTGACTCATTTAGTTGGCCAATTTTAGGCCCTTGAAAAAGTTGATGTTGGCCGACTTCCGGTAGCCGCCTCGGGGTTGAAATAGCCTTGTTCGGAGGCTCTGCGATCCGGGACTTGTAAAGCCGCCAAAACAGCGCAAAACAGCTGTTTTTCGCGGCGGAAAAAACCCCTCCTCAGTCGGAGAAGGGGCGAAGAGCTGTGAGTGGGGGTTGAGATCCTCTGAAAACTCCCCGAAAAAACATTTGGGGGGGGGGAAGAAAGAGGACTCCCCGTGCGCTCACAATAGCTCCAGCCCGGAGCAACATCTGTCAGCTGACAGACCAAGATGCTGAGACCAGCCACCGCTTGAGGAAAACTTTTCAAAGAGGCACAGAGATTGACAGACTGAACGCAGGAGCTTAAAAAGCAAGTATTTCTTATATTTTACCTCGGATCAATTACGTTCACAATAAACAAAAGGCACCCAAGATGGCGACCACTTTTACTTTAAAGTGAAAGCAACCGGAAGAGAAAGGCGAAAGAGAAACTGTAATGCGAAAGAGACCGCTAGAGGGCAGCAGAGACGCATAACTTTAAAACTTTGCAAAATAAACCTAAGGAAGAATAGAAGAGAGTACATCTTGGCAATATAAGCATAAGGACTAGTCCTCTGCATAAAGAAGCTTGGCTAACAGCGAATTGAAGTTAGGATAGCCACTATGCAATCCAAACTGGTGCCCTCAAAGGTGGCAGCATCCTCCCCAGCCCAGATCCTTAAAACACCAGGGAACAACTTACCTGCCCCCCCACCTTCCTCCATGTCTACAGAATCCCAGGCCCCCCTGTCTACTCAGGCCTCTCCAGAAATGACGACGAAAGAATTAAAAGATGCAAGGTTAACACTGTTTGAAAAAATAATGAGAAAGATGGACATGATAATAGACATATATGAGAAAAGGAGGGAAGAAAGGGAGAGGACGTTGGAGGCAGTGGAACAAAGCAGAGAAGTGGAGAAGAAGGGGGAAGATCAAAGCAAAGCAGTTATTGAGGACTTGGACCAAACCGGAGAAACAGTACAAACGCACAGTGGAAAAATGAGAGAAGATATTGGGAGAAATTTTAAGAGGGTCTGGGAAGGGGTTGAAGAAAAGATGGAAGAGGTGGAGAGACAAGAAGAGAGACAACTTGCTGAAATGACAAGTGAGGTGCAAAACCACTCAACTATGATGTACTATTGCCAGATGATGACAGCAATTAGGGTCAGGGGACTGGAAAAATCCCCAAATGAGAAACAAGAAGATCTGAAAAGAATTGTGGTAAAAGCATTGGAAAAATATCTAGGAGAGGAGGCTAAAAATTTCTCTTGGCAAACTGACAGAATCCACAGAGTATGGCTTATATGGAACCAAGTGATATTGCAAGCAATAAAGAGAGACTTATTACGTGGAAGGGAAGCTGTGTTATGGAAATCCACCTGGCAGAAGAAAAAGCCCAGAATTCGACTGAAAAGAAGAGAAACTTAATATTTTATGCAAGGAATTAAAGGCAAAGAATTATGGACTGATTTAAGGACTAAGTGTAAGAGCAAGAGACATGAGAGGGTGATTAATGGAAGATATATATTAAATAGACTAAGAATGTACTTGTTGAAGGGATGGGTGTATCGACATGAAAATTATTAATTTTAATAAGATGACTTGTTTGTTTGATGTTCAATGGATTGATCTGAAAAGAAGTGAAATTAAAATTTTTTAAAATGTAGTTGGCTTATAGTTAAACTTTGATATACGGAGTGAAGAAGGTCTACAAATTTAAAATGATTGTATTAAGTTGAATGGCTTTAACTTGAATTTTTTCTTTGTTTACATGTACAAACGGATATCTAATAATAAAAAATTTTAAAAAAAAGAAAAAAAGAAAAAGTTGATGTTGTGAGTTAATTTTTGCATCACTTGGTTTTCTGGCACCTTGAAATCTATATTTATGCATGAAGGCAAATACATTAATGTAGGAATACCTGCATGAAAGTTGGAATACAAACTGAGTAAAATCATTCTGTCTCTCTCATTCTGATATATATACTAAGAATCCAACACTATTATTATTATTATTATTATTATTATTATTATTATTATTATTATTATTATTATTATTATTATTATTATTATTATTATTATTAATTTAATTTCTATGCCGCCCTGTTCCGGAGGGTCTATTTTTAAATAAAGAAAAGCCATGAGAGCAGTTTCACTAAACAATGACCATAGCAAACATTTATGTAGCACAGGTAGTCCTCGACTTACAACAGTTCATTTAGTGACTGTTCAAAGTTACAATGGCACTGAAAAATGTGATTTAATAGCTTTTTTTTTTACAGTTACAACCTTTTGCATCATCCCTGTAGTCACGTGATCAAAATTTGGATGCTTGGCAACTGGTTCATATTTATGACTGTTGTGTTCCAAGGTCATGTGATCATCTCTTGCGACCTTCTCACAAGCAAAGTCAATGGAGAAGCCAGATTCACTTAACAACTGGATTACTAACTTAACACCTGCAGTGATTTGTGTCAAATTTCAAAGCACGGTTTTGCTGGTGCGACAAATATTGCTTCTCAGCTTGCCAATGAACTTGGAGGGAGGGATGAGGTTTTGAATGAAGACTTCAAAGATTAAGAAGCCAGACTGTGAGACTCAAGGACATTACACCAGGGGTCTGGCTAGACCTAGAGATGCCTTCTCATAACAATATTTTTCCACTTGTCAGGAAAAATCAGAAGCTCAACACTGCCCAGCAGATACCAGCCATGAAAGCCTACAACACTACAAGATGCAGATCCTCTCCATCTCTTCTTCCGTCCCCCTCCCCGCTCTTTGGGCTTGATTGTAGTCTTCAAATGCTTTTGTAAACTATTTGAGAGCTTCAGCTACAGATAGATGCAGTAAACCAACTAAAGAGATTGTCTCTGTGGCTAGCTGTGTTTGTTTTAAAAAATGTCTCTTGCTGTTTTCACTACTAATGCACCGTGTGGTGTGCAGATAAACTAATAAAAAATGCCAGTGTGCTAAATTAGGGATGGGCAATTGTTTTGCATTGGTGGGCCCATTTGGAACTGGGGATAGGTTATAGTCACTCTCACAAAATGGATAGCATATGGAGGACTTGCCAATTCACAAAATTGCTGCTGTGATGGAGCAATACACCCCCCTTTTTATGACATCTTTGTTTTTTAGAAACCCAGTTGGATATACTTCCAGACACATACACAGAAGTGGTCAATAATCTGTTTTGCAGGAATTTGTCCAGGCCCCACGTAGGCTGCATAGTCTATTTTTAAATAAAGAAAAGCCAAAATATTGCAGCACTTAAGATATTAGACAGGGGCTGGGGAGTGTTTATATGTTGATATGTAAGTCCACTCTTAATCATGGAAGTTCTCTGTGTGATATTGGGCCTTTCAACAAAACCTACCTCACAGATTTGCTAATCTGAGTTAAAACAATAGATCTTGAAGAAAAAAAAGAATGATACATACCTAATAAATAAACAAACACACACTCAGGGAACAGATTGACATCTTTCTTTGCAGCCTGCCAGTGTTCCATTTATTTATTCTCTTTTCTATAATCAAAATATATCAGAAACAAAGCTGGATGGCTCATTAGGTTAAATGTACTTCAATTATTCTGATTGGTGTAACATACCCTTCCCTTACTTGTGCATTACGAGTGTGTAGCCTACACAATTGCTAAGGTTGTTGGAAAGAGTTATAGGAAAACACTGGGGGATATTTGTTGTAGGCAGTAGCAGCCAATTTTCACATTTGACCAAATTGAAAGATGTTGGCAGTAGCCCCAGTTTTATTATTACCTAATGCTGGTCTTTAACCTGCTATGGCACAAACTCTTTTCCTTTTTACTTCTCTTAAAATCTTTGCATAAGGAAGCATCTACTTTCCTCACCTCTTCTCTTTGACTAAATAATAATAATAATAATAATAATAATAATAATAATAATAATAATAACGTTGGAAGGGACTTTGGAGGTCTAGCCTAACCCCCTGCTCAGGCAGGAAACCCTAAACCATTTCAGACAAATGGTTATCCAGTCTCTTCTTAAAAACTTCCAGTGTTGGAGCACATTCACAGTTTCTGGAGGCAGGTTTATTTATTTTATTTATTTATTTTTGCGATTTCTATACCGCCCCTCTCCCAAAGGACTCGGTTGTTCCACTGATTAATTGTTCTGTCAGGAAGTTTCTCCTTAGTTCTAGGTTGGTTCTCTCCTTGATTAGTTTCCATCCAAAGTCAGTCTGTCTCTTAACATTGCTCAGGTGATGCTTTTTAAAACTTCCTTGGAGTAATGTTAGGAATTAAGAAAATGTAGCAGGAGAGAAGTTCAACCATGATCATGTGGTTGCTTTGGCTTCTTAATTGTCTGATCATCATGTTAACTTACTCTAGTTCCCATAATAGAGAATATCCGTGGCACTGCAGCTTCATTCTACTAAAATGCTCATGCAGTTTTGACTTTTTTCATTGTGTAATGAGATTCTATCTAGACTAGGCAACTGTTATTTTTTTTTCCCCTTTCACTTAATCAGGAAGGTTTTCTTTTTCTCCTCCTCACTCCTCTAATGGTCTTAAGTAGTAATTAAATGCAGTGTTTAACAATCACTTCTTGCTAAATTATAATTATGAGAATTCAAATGCATAAACATGCGTTTACATAATGCTAAGTTTCTTATCAATGGGAAGAATTTGAAGAAATTTTGGGGAAAGAAAAACAGAAACTGTCCTAATCAGCCTTTCTCATCTGGAGCTCCATGGAACCCTCAAACTCTGTGAGAAGTTTCTGGGGGTTTCACAAAATATCATGACCGAAAAATCCCCTCAATACAATGTTTTTTTGAACTTCATGTGCTATGCCCTGCTAGTGTTCACATGGGTGGGAATTTTTACATGGCATAATTTATTGATCACGCTCACATATTGTGAGCTGTAGATAAAAATTATTATGCAGGGGGCCTCTGAGACCTAAACATGACTTCAAGAGTTCCTTCAAGATAAAAAGATTGAGAAAGTGTCAGCTTCACTAATAGATCACTCCACAGGAAAAGCAGAACTACCCTACTACCAAAAGGGGTGCCAGAAATGACAGCCAGAATTCTCCAACCCCTAGGAATAAGCAATAAGCAATAAGCTCACAAATCCACAGCCACACTCTGCCAGGAATTACCCAGGACCAAAGACAAGACACAGAAGGATGAAAGAAACAATGTAATCTACAAAATCAACTCTAACCACTGCAACCAATTCTACATGAGACAAACATCATGTCAATTAAAAACCAGGATCCACGAACACCAGCTGGCAGTCAAACACCAGATCCCAAAACCTTAATCTCTAACCACACCGACACCAAACAACACTAGTTCGATTGGAGCAACACTAAAATCATCAGCCACGCTACCACCCGTGTGAGTTCATCAAAGCCTGGCCCTCCACAAGCAATTCCATCAACAGACACATTGACCTACAACCAGGGCTTAAAGAATATTTCAGCCCTTTTTGCTTATGGAATAGTTTTTGCATTTCTATCAAGGATATCTCCCTTATTTTCTATAAGTGGTCCTTGCCTCGCCACTCATTCAGTGATTATTTGAATTTACAGCAGTATTGAATGAGTGGTATTTATGATCCGTCCTTGTACTTATATGGACTGCAGTGTCCCTGCGGTCACTAGTTCTTTACTGTCTTCCTACAAGTAATTGGGGAAGTCAGCAGGAAGTTGCAAATAGCAAGCACACGATGTCCTCGTTTAACAATACATGGTGATTCACTTACAACAATAACCAAAAGTGCTGGAATTTCCAATGGTAAGCAGCACAGTCACATGACATCATGTTTTACAATTGCATTGCATAGCCACAGAAATTTTGGTCCCAATTATAGTCATTAAGCGAGGACTACGTGTACAAAATGGCTAATCCAGACAATGAAAGTCTCTTTCCCACATGGCTATTGCTACATTCATAGTTTTGCAAGAAGTGTGTGTCTCACTACAGTCAGTAAACCAAGTACAGAAGTCAAATGCTCATAGATCCTCTCATTTGAAATGCAATATTCTAATTGGTCAAAATTTCAGTTCATTATTCTTAAAGATTTATCCACAAAGCAGGTTCCCCTGCTGCTAATATAGCAGTAGCACTTAGACTTATATACTGTTTCATAGTGCTTTACAGCACTCTCTAAGTGGTTTACAGAATCAGCATATTGCCCCCAACAATCTGAGTCCTCATTATACTGACCTTGGAAGGCTGAGTCAACCTTGAGCCCTTCAGGATTGAACTCCTAGCAATGAACAGACTCAGCCTGCAATACTGCATTCTAACCACTGTGCCACCAGGACTTTTAATCCAGCAATCCAGAAGTACTCTGTTTGTCTCACACAATCTGTTAAATCATGATATGGTTTGCTTGGCTTTGCCCTAACATCTATGTAGCTGCAACCATTGGATTATAAGCATGATAGCTTGGGAAGTCTGGCTGCTGAAAACCATACATCTTACAGTTGCCAAGGCTGATACACATTGTACTAGAGCAGGGGTATTAAACTGCCGGCCTGTGGGCCCGATGCATCATACCGAAACCGCGGCCACCCCATTGCTGGCAATGGCAAAAAAGTCACGATACGTCACGACACTTCACGTGACGTTGTAAGTTTGGCACCCCTGTACTAGAGGAAGGTTGTCTGGTCTTTTCAGACAAAGAAACTTCCTCTATAAGGAGAGTGTAGAAATTAGAAAATTACACCAGCGCTTCACTAATATTTTAGTTTTATGACATCTGTTTCAAAATGTTTCACCCTCATTAATTTTGCTAAAAACTCACCTGCTTGAATAATTTTCAAGCAGGGTCTTCTAACAGTATATCACTTCAGCTGCAAAGTTTAAAAAGTCAACTTCATGACTTTCTAACAATGTTAAGAAATTAGCATATGCAACAACTCCAGCCTGGATCTCCCTCAGGTTGACATAACTGAGTGTTTTAATAAACCATGCTCTGTTTTGAATAGGTTTTTCCTCCCATATTTTCTTCATTCTTAGGTCTTTAGGGGAAAAAAACCCTCCTTACATTAAGAGGTCTAGATATAGCAAATGAAATGCTCCATTTAAAATTGCCAGTACTTTATTCTGAAATGGGATAAGATATAAGGATTGCAATGGCACAGATCTCAATGCTTTTGCTCATATGGAGTGGGATTTCAATGGTCATATTGTTCAGTCAGCTACTGGTAATTAAGGAAATGGAAATCTAACTCATTTGGCGCGAATGGGGACTATCACTAGGTAGAAGAGAAATGGAAAAGTAACCAATTTTAATTTGGAACCTGGACTCAGATCAGCTCTTGTCTGTGGATGAAAAAAACAGTCATGAACTAAATCTGCTGTGTAGTAAAGGAAGCTCTTTGCTTCAGTAATTTTATTTTCTTAACTGAATGAAAATGTTACGAAATGACCTAAATTGAAATGGCTACTTATATGAGAAAATTGATACTGGGTTCAGATTTTCTTCTCTGGGTCAGTTGAGTGCCTTCCGTTTGTCCGGCTTTCACTGAGCCCGCGGGCGCTTTCACGTGGCTGCCATCGTTCATTTGCCTAACCCTCGGAAGAAGTTGGAAGAGATGACCTGTGATTTCTTCATTTCTCCTGGCTTGTTGAAAACAAGGAGGAAAATCACTGCTGTGTCCAGAACTGCTGCAGATGCGGTTGCAACAAAAAATTTTCTTACTTCTGCTTCATTCAGAAGGAAAGGAAAGAGGAAAGAAGGAAAGGAGAGAGAGGGGGGAAAAAACCCCTGTGTGCTTCTTTGAGCACCTACTCAACTCCTGGAAAATAAGAGGAAAACTGGCAATCCGCTTGTCAATTTTACCATTCTCCATTTTTTATGGGGTACAGAATAGGACATCACTAGATGGCATGAAAAATCAAGAGAGCTGCAGTAAGAATGGGATTGGTCTGACTGTAGGACTTCATTTATCATCTCTAGCCTATTTCTTGTGTTCCTTCTCCTGCACCCCATTCTGTCATAACCTGATAAAAACATACATCTGACTGATATCATAAAGGGAACTAAATCATAAGAAACACTTTTATGAAGGAATTTTGACCCCCTTCCTTCTGTTTATATGCCATAAAGAATCTCCCTGCTCCATGCAGGAGACAAGAGAGGATGGGTTGAGCTCTTGTTAGTCCACCATTTCAGCCTTGCATTAAACCAATAAGGACTGTAAAGTACAGGGATATGCCTTATTGCCAACTGATCAGGCTAGCAGCACAATTGTGCAAATCTGAGAAACCCAGCATGGCCATGCTTTTTGCAGTTCTCTAGGGCAACAAAAACAGAACGAGCCACTCTCAATCCCCTGGAATAATGGATGTGTAATAGATGTTACATAACTTACAGGTAGGTGCAGTTGTCTTTTGTCAGCTCAAGCAGGGGGCAGTACTGCTTTAATACCTGTATGCAGTGGTGGGATTCAGCCAGTTCACACCACTTCGGCAGAACCGGTAGCTAATTTTTTGTTGCCCAGGTCCAGAATGGACTTCCGGTAGCGGCATCCACACAGAGAACCGGTTGTTCACATATTTGAATCCCACCACTGCCTGCATGGCTATATTGTAGACATTTGAAAGCTGTCTCACTCATGGCTGCAGATGGGATGAAGATAGCCACTTCAGGAAATGTCAGAAAAAGAGGTTGCCATAGATGTTTGTGCTCCTGTATGGTTAAGTGCAAGTGAGGAAAGACCTCAAATGTAAAAAAAAGGTGTGTCATTGGTAATGATATATGTCATTTGCATAATTACATCATCACACAAAGAACCCAAATAACACCATTCATGTCAGTTTGTCACTTAAGTCAATTCATGACATTATTACTCAATACCAAATGGTATATGTTTATGTTAGGTTAACATTATATTTACGGGCCCCTTAATTTGGTTCAAATGAAACAGATCGGGGTGGGGTGGGGGGGAGGATATCCAAGGGAAGTGTTTACTGCATTTTCAGTCTGTTAAATGGGGCTCTGTTAAGGTGAGAGGCTACTCTATTATTTTAGTTTGGAGTAATTAAATGATATTTTTGAGATTCATAAGAACTGTGCGGAAATGTGTCAGTAAGGTTCTTGTGCAGGAGAACATGTCTATCTCCTGGTATCATGTAGACAAATACTAGCTTTCTCCGGAGAACAAGTAATCTGAAATAATAATAATCCATAATCATTTATGGATAATGTAGAAATATTTCCATCTATTGTTCAGCTATAATATTTCTGATTGTGTCTTCTTTCTTTTTCCCCATTTAGGATATTTGTGGCAGGCATTGGATTTTTCACTCTCTGCTTCTTAATGACATCCCTGGGAGGTCAGTTTTCAGCCAAAAGACTGGGAGACTCTCCATTCACCATTAGGACAGAAGGTAATTACCACAACTCATTTTAATTAGAGGTTTCCAGTTTGACAGTCTGGAGAATTAACTTCCTTTAATAATTTTGGGAAATATGGCTGATGAAGAGAAAAGTATGGTTGCCACTGAGCACCAAGAAATGCTGTCAGAAGCAAGTAGAGGTGGGCTCCATCAATGGTCAGCTATATGGTCAGCTATATCCTTAATTGCTCCTAATCTCAAGTGGGTCCTAAAGAAATGCTAAAGAAATCCTACAGTGTAGAAGCTACCTATGTTGGATCAAACAAAGGGCAGCTCCAGCCTTTGGTTTCCATAAAATAGTTCTGGGAAGTTCATTGTTAGGGCATGTTCACAATTCTACCCCAACAATATTAAGAGTTATGCTGCTCTGATACATATCCATCCTGACTTAACTACCACGAATTTTCCTAATTCATTTGCAGAAATTACCAAACTAGTATCATCCCTAAATCTTGTAAGGGTAAATTCCATATTTAAATTATATATGGCATGAAAAGTTCTTTTTCAATCTACATTTCTCACCTCTTAGCTGTGCCGCATGATCGGCTCTATTAATGTTTGTTTGTAAAGGACAAAAAAAACCCCTTCTCCGTGTAAAACATGATCTTATGTACCACAATAAATATTCCCCTTTGAACTTTCATATCAGGTTCCAGATAGGAACTATGGGAAATTTTTAGCAGGACTAGATGGTGTTCAGAGTGAAGAAGCAGGATTATAAAACATATCTTCAAATGGAATTGAATGGTAGGTTTAAAGTAGCCACATCAACCAAGATTATACCAGCAGTTCCCAATCTGTGATCTGAGGTTCACTGGTGGTCCATGAGGACACTGAAGAGGATCCCTGTGGTGGAAGCTGAAATATATATATTTAGATGGTAAAAATCTGATCCAATCTTGCACGATTTTGTTATTGTCACTTCTAGCTTCTTAAGAACTTTTGGTTGATGTTGAATTTATATCTCATCTTTCCTCAAGGCACATCGATAGCACTCTTTTTCTGAGTTTTCCCCACAGCAAAAACTCTGTGAAATCAATTGAATGAGAGGGAGGGACTGACTTAAAATAATTTAGTGAACCCGAATCTCCCCATTTCTTCTCCAACATTTTAACCATACTTTTCATGGAAATACCAAAATCTTATACGATTTTGAACAGGATTTCCTCCACTGAAAGAAAATAAATGTTGATGGCATAATGATGTGCATAAGGGAACAGTTTGGGCACCTTTGGTCTAAGCCAGGTCAAAATTTAAATAGGCCAATGTTACTATTTAATGCGTTGTACTATTTAATGTGCTAAATTCTTCATGGGCTGGCTCTGTCCTGTCTCAGACCACATATGTGCAACCTTTACTGAGAAGCTTATGAAGCAAATAAACAAGCAGCAAAGGGAATGTGAATAGAAAATACAAATGCATAGAAATCCACACAAAATCAAGTCCCCCAAAGTCCAGCAAGTTTGCTTTGAGAGACTTCCAACTCCTAAACAGCAGGCAAAAGAGGGATCAAGAGAAGTCCAAGAGTCTAAACATTGTAGAAGGGTCATCAGCAGGCACAGAGTCAAAGTCATGAGGTTTCAAATTGGGAGTCAAGGCATTGGATAAAGTGACCAATTGTTGCCAATGGAGAGGCTCTTCTTTAATAGAAGCAACTCCAATGGTTTTCCTTTGGAAGTCTTTGCTCTACTCTACTCTGCACATGGCAAGCCCTTGAACCAGGAAGGGGTGGCAGCTGGACTCCTCAACTCACTCTGGCAGTGGCAGCAGTGTCCCCTGGTTCATGAGCAGCACAGCCTCCTCTGCCTGCACCTGCTCAGGCAGGGGTTTGTGTGGCAATTCTGAAATTGACTGACATTGTTGGTCTTCTGGTTAGAATCCGAAGTGGCCATGACAGACCCTGGCAGAGCTTCCTGTACTGTTATGCTTTGCTTAAATGAAAGGAGAAGAAGTGATTGTGTTGCGTTTGTTGGCTTTCACTGTTTCCTTCTCTGCAGATTTTATCATGGATCTGAACTTCCAGACAGGATTTTATTAGACCTCAATATATTCTATGTTGTATAACCTCAGCCTTAAAATTCTTGACCTTATTTTATTCAGGATGATAGTTCCTAATGTTTAAGATCAGGATCATTTAAGTTTTGTGAGGCAGATCAAACTGAACTCAAGGGAATATAAACATGATTATAATTCCTTTCAACATGTTATTAATATTTTTATTATCTCACCTTCATTACTTTCTAAATAACTCAAGGCAGCAAACATACCTAATAGTCCTTCCTTCTCCTATTTTGCCCACAACAGCAACTTTATGAGATGGGTTAAGCCAGGCATGTCAAACTCGTGAGGTCATGTGATGTCGCGCAACGTATCATGACTTTTTCCCCATTGCCAGCACTAGGGTGGGCGCAGTTTCGGCATGACGCATCTAGCCCATGGGCCGGCAGTTTGACATGCCTGGGTTAACCTCCTAACTATTACACCAAACTGGTTCTCTACATCAGGGCTTTTCAACCAGTGGTACGGGTACCACCTGTGGTACATTGGCACCTGGCAGGTGGTACGCGACCATCCTAAAAAAGTGGTAGCAGGGGAGGGGAATGAGCTGAACCGGTGGCAGCACCACACAAGCCTGAGCGAGAGATGGCTGGAGCTGTAGGGCTGTCAGAGCTCAGCGGAAGCACCAGGATCAGCACCAAGCTCCAGCTGGAGCTCAGCGCTGATCCTGGTGCTTCTGCTGAGCTCTGAAGAGGTGCCGATCAGCTGGAAAGCAGCACTGATCCTGGTGCTTCTGCTGAGCCCAGAAGAAGTACCAATCAGCTGGAATGTTGCAGCATCTCCAGGGTCTTGTGATTTACACTCAGATGCTTGGCAACTGATTCATATTTATGACAGTCACAGTATCCCAGGGTCATGTGAAGTGACCAAAACCTGCTGCAACCACCCAGCAGACGGGGGGGGGGGAAGGGAACCAAACACCCCACTGCCAATCCTCAACAGAAATGCTCACAACAATGAAAACCTTGGACAGGAGGAAGAGCGCTGCTGGACGGGCAGGCAGGTGTCTTGCTTGGCTGTGGCTTGGAAGGCACTTTTTTCAGTGCCATTGTAACTTTGAACAGTCACTAAGTGAACTGTTGTAAGTCGAGGACTACCTGTACTTTATCACTTTTTTTCCTTTTTTTCTTGGTCATCAAGTTTTTGACACCTTGCTAGGCGACTGGTGGTACTCGGATGTTGCCATATCCTAAAAGTGGTACAATGGGTGAAAAGGTTGAAAAGCCCTGCTCTACATTATGATGAATAAATGAATTAATAAATGAATGCTATGGAAAAGCAAGTTCAAAAAAGTTAAAAATAAACTAGAAAACGAATCAAATAGTTTCCAGAAAACAGCCTCATTCATAAAGTCCTGCTAATTCATTGTTTAGAATGAATATTCTAAACCATTATTCTAAATATTCTGGACCTTATTTCTCCATTATAGCATATTCTTTCTAACAGTGGGTAAATAAAGAGCCAGTTTCTTTTCATCCCTCTTTATTTCTTGCTTTTTTCATTGACAGGTAACTAACTAATCTCCCAATCTCTAGTCTTGTAAATAAAGTGGGTTTACTTCATTCTGAAATGGAAGTTTCATATCAGTGTCAAACAGGGACTGTGTTCCAATTGGATTATCCAATTGGATTATCCAGTTGGATTAAACTATGACCTTGACTTGATTGGTTGTCTTCGTACGTTAGTCATGAGAAAAAAAAGAGATAAAAGCTATCTAAGTACTTGCAGGAACTCATCACAGAGTTAATTCACTTTCACTTATATCAGCTTGGGACAATGAGGTCATCACCATCACAACTGGATTTAATGAATTCCACAACAATTTTGTAGCAAGGCTGTATCTTCCAAAGTTCTCTCTCAAAGTGCAGGGATTATCTGCCTGCCTGGTACCTTTTTAATCATGAGTAGTAAATCTAATTCTTGACCAGATAACCTCCACACATCAGGTCATTATTCTACCTTTCTAACTTCTTGATGCCATTGATAAATAAGTTGGGAAGGAATTCATAATTTCCTATTACAGGTAATCCTCGGATTTCATCCACAGTTGGGACTGCGATTTCAGTGATAAGTGGTATGGTTATTAAACAAATTATCATGTGACCAGACCAAATTTTACAAGCATTTTACTGTGGTCACTGAGCAAATCACTGCAATCATTAAGTGAATCAAGCAGTCAAGTGAATCCCAGTTTCCCCTATTGACTTTGCATGTTGGAAGTCAGCTGAGAAGATCTCAGATCATGATCACATGGCCAGAGGATCAATTTGATATGAAGGTTATCACTTTAAGGATGGGTCGTAAGTCACTTTTTTATTACCATGATAACTTCAAATTGTCTGTCAGACCTGCCCCAGTTTGCTCTCTCAGGAAAGTATGAGTCGTGATTCCATTTAGTTGAAGTAAAGGAGCTTTTACTGAAAGAAATTGGTTACAATAAAATCAGGAGGAATCTGGTGTTCCCATGCAAAATACAAAGCTATTCTTTCCAACTCCCAATCCCTCCCCCCAATGACCAGTCCCCGACCAGCCAATATGATGCCAGTATGATGTTTTGAGAAACTCTGAGGTACGAAACTAGTAACATTCCATTCTCAGGGCAAACAGCCTTGAAGATCCTGATACAAGCTGGTTTGGTGATCTGGTCTTCTTCCATTGTCACTTCCCCCTCCCATTTCCCACCATTAGATACACAGGTGTGGGTTGTCCCAAATGCCTCCTCCTTCCCTTCCCCTTTGATGGCAGGAACCCAGCAAGGTGCCAGATCAACGATGGAGATTTTGACACTGTCATTAAATGAATGGTCATAAGTCAAGGACTATCTGTACCTCTTGTGTATTATATTGTCAGGTCCAAATCCAAAGACAACAATGAAATCCAATCAAGTCCAATCCTTTATTTGCCAATCTTGCCAAGCTAAAGCTGTAACTTCCCCACCTACTAGATATATCCTAAGAGATTTTAGAATGTGGCTATCCAGTACCACTTCCTCCCTTCCCCATTTAGCTGGGGACTGTGCAGTCTCTTCATTTGGACCTCTCTCTGGGTTACCAAAACTCTTCCTCATTCTTTCTGCAGATGCCCATTCCATCACACAGAGCTCTTTTTAGAGCAGTGTTTCCCAACCTTGACAGCTTTAAGATGTGCAGACTTAAACACTGTATTAGAGAATTAGCAAAAAAGATGCTCTCCGCTTGCTAACGACAACCTTCTACTTAACTTGCACACTTACTCAAACCACTTTTCAGAGTTGGGGAGTTGACTCTAAGTCCACCATCTGTTGCCTGTGCAGGAGGTCCATTTTTTTTTTTTGCATCAATCATTAAGCTACAAGCTGGTTGACTTGCTGGCTCCTCCAGAGATAGTCACATATGCTTGCTATAGTGCATATCTCAGTGTGAAATTTATTTTTGTAGCTCGGTCTATATGATAACCCTGTGAAATGAGTGGTTAAAAACATGCTGAGAAAGAAGCAAATTACTTTTGTGTGACATCTCATTTTTACAGCATCCAAGCTATATCTTACCATAAATGTATGATTGCCTTTATTCAACTTATTTAGACAGCATCTCTCTTTAGAGTTTACTTTCAGCCTAATATTAGCTTGAAAGGCAAGGAGTATTGAGTGTGGTAACATGGCTGAAAGCACAGGCATCTGGAGAAAAGCAAAAGTACCTGAATGGGGCCCTTATTATCTGTGGATACCTTCTTTCCCTAATTTCTAAAGGTAGATAACTATAACCAGGCCTTAAATAAAATAATCATTTTAGCTGATTTGGATGGGAGAAGGGCATAACTGAAAGACTTCAAAACTTCAAAAGACCTAACTATTATTTCAGCCATTGTGTAAATATAGTAGAGGTAGTTTAGGTTTAAATGACATGGACAGAATAAGGGATTTCAGGCGAGTATGTTTTGATAAGTCTGCAGTGGTGTCTGGAAAGGAAAACTGTATATTTTTAGAAGTTCGGATGAAATTGACTCAAGGAAAGTTATGATAAATATAAAAAAAAATTATGACCGCTGAAAGTAGCCACCATCGAAACAACTCTTTTTCTCAAATACAGAGTATAATTGAATGCTCCCATTTGGAAACAAATGAATCTCTAATGCTGTAGCTGAACCAATTCTGGCTAGGAAAAAAAAATAGAAATAGTATGCCATTATTTTTTTTTGCCTTTCTGCAACAAGATCTCCTTCACTTTGTCTTCTTCCTCTTCCTCCTTCTCCTGGAACTAATGCTGGTTTGCTGATCCCATGTTTCCCAGCTATTTTGCAGTGCTGGACTGATAGCCAAGAGATCTGGAGGAAATTACATTTCAGAACGGTTATGTGAACAGTGCAGGGGCTTCTCTTCCTAAATAAATAAATAAACTTGCTCTATAATTTTTGTCACCCACTGCTAGATATGAACATACTATAATGCATTGGACTAAATAAATACATTTAATTGGGATTTTGCTTTGACTCGGATATATTCCAAAGGCCAGTTTAGGATGGATTTTTTTAAAAAAAATCTCCAGGATGGGGTAGATAATTCTACTCAGTCATGATCTGATTCAAAAACCTGTAAGTGTCAGCCTTGATTTATTATTCCATAGGTTTGTCTTTTGCAAATGTCAATGCGATAGCTATGCCAAGACTGTTTATTCATTTTTTTTAAAGGTTGCTTGCTTGCTTAAAATGCTATCATGGAGCAAGAGGGGAGGGTGAAAAAGGGGAAAGTATTACATTCAGTGATCAACATATCTGTCATCAGCTCAGAATAATATTTCTGTTCTGACTGTTATTGATCATCATAATCACAGTCTTTAAATAGGTGGTAAAATCCTGGGCCCAGAGAGTCTTGGACACTGCATGGAGAATACAAGAGGCCAGCTAGAACACTTGAGGCTAGGCACTGAGGCTCCAGTCATCAGGCAAATCTAGTCACAGCAGATTAGGGAGAACTTTGAAAACATTACAGAAGCAACCAGAGCAAGCAATTAGTACAACACAAAGACAAAAACCAGAATTACAATAGAAGGTGGCCATGAGAAATCATACAAACTCAATCATGAAATCTGACATGGAAGTTTATGCTCTTACACTTGCCTGAAAGGATGGTTGGGAGAACAGCATGGAAAGGATTGGATAGTGGGGAAAAACTCATTCACCTTCTCTCCATCTGCACATGATTAGCCAGGAAAACTCTAGACACCAAGAGCGGATCCTGAGTAGTTGTGCAATGGAGGTGGCTTCTGGAGTCTCATTTTGAGTTGTATGTGACATAGAACCTCTGGAAAGATTCTGGCCACTTGTCACTTGGAAGAAGGGAATGAATAAGGACACTGAGAATCCAAAAAGAATGAATCTGTGGTTTCCCCCCCCCCCAATTGTGCTCTTGTATTGGAAACAAGTTAGAACAAACTCCCTCTAGTCTTGAGGCTGGGCAGACTATTAGACTATTTCTGGAGCATCAGTTTAAGTTTGGGCAGCTCTAAAACTATGATCTAGTCCTGTCTTAAGCAGGACTAGGTGACCTTGGGCCAGTCTCTGTCTCTCAGTCCTAGGACGCAGGCAAGGGCAAACCACTTCCAAAATCTTACCAAGAAAACTGCAGAGGCTAGTCCAGGTGGTTGCCAGGTGTCAATACTAATTTGAAGGCACCCTCTTCTCCCCCCACAAAGTGCTATGATCTTAAATAACTGTTTATTGTACTGAATTACATGGGCAAACTAGCCAGCCTGTATGTATCTCAGCCTATCAGTTGAATTTCTTTTCCCTGTAAAAACAGTTCAATCCAGAAGGCCAAGCCACTTAGCACAATGATATTTTCTAATCAGTTTCAGATATTCCATGCCCATTTTTCTGTGTAATGCAACTCTCAGAAATCACGAGTAGACAAAATTATCCATCCATTTCCTGAAAATGTCATGTCTCTTCCCTAAATGCTACCCTGAGAAATTACAGCAAGTGGATGTCAAAAGATATTAATTCTGTCCCTTCACCTTGTGAAATACTGCATCTGCTAAGGACTACTGCATGCTTTCCTATTACTTGCTTCTTAGCTTATGAATTATTGTATTCAATACCATTTACCTTAAAGTTTCATAGAAAGTAGTGTAACAGACAAAAAAAGATAAATGATGATGATTAATCTTTATGTCCCGAAATGGATAGTTTTGCATCTAATGGGCAATTTCACTTATCAAATGATCTATCTACTAAGAGAAACAATAGACAGGTTGCCTGTTACAACATCAGTGTTTCACACATGTACAACGGTCATTACTGTGAGTAAAATGGAAGGGCCTTATTTGGGGCCTTTAATAACATCCAAAGGTTGTCCAATTGCCTCTTTCTTCCTTATACTCACTATGAAAGAACGCTTCAAGGTTTAGCAGCTCTTTCTTCCTATTAACTGAACAGTGATGGAAAATTTGGTTGTTCCCAGCTGTCCCATCTTCTGGGTCTCAAGTGGGACCCTGCTTCCCAAATTTTAGGTATCAATGTCCATGCTAAAGTACTTTTGTCTTTCTGGGAAAGGCAGTGAATTAAATAAACTATCCAAACCTTCAAACAAATAAACACTGCCTTTCCCAACAGGTAGGTTGGGTGAAGATGAAAATAAAGTTAAGGATAATGATAAGTTTGGGTGGCTCACAGTAATGAGAGGAATTTCAATAAAATCAATAAACCTTAAAACAGATAAAGGTAAGTTTTTAGTGTAAAAATAAGATGATTTGTATTCTCTAGGATGCAGTGAGTGTTGGGGAACAGATGTTCTCTTGCCTGTTTGCTTGCTAAGGCATTTGGTGATCTGCTGGCATAGGCATATAAAACTTTCATAATCTCTTTCTGCAAAATGTTCAGGGAGCTTTCTTCAGTTCCAGTTTCACAAATCACATGGTTACTGTTGTGTCCTGAGCCTGCAAAAGCAGGCTCGGGATGTTGCATTGGTCCTGGGCATTCCAAAAGCTGCCAGGGACCAGACAGAGCGGCGCCAGCCTTGTGCGCATGTGCAAGGTGTGAAAATGCTCTGCTCGCATTGGTTGACATTGTCTGGGTTTCTGGCCATATAAAAAGGCCTGCGTGCCTTTTGTTTTTGCTTGGGTATTGTTAGAAGGAGAATAAAGAATTGTTCAACCTCGCCATGTGTCTTCATCATTCGCATGCAAACGAAGAATACAACAGTTACTGTCTCACCATGCTTTTTTTCTGCTATCCCTTAGGCCTAATAATTCTCATAACCTCATTTTTAATTTTAGCCAGAATGTCTTCAAAGTCCAGCCCCAAGCTGTGCTGGTTTTTGTGGAATTTAATAAAAAAGCTCTTTATAGAAAAAGGGAAACCTTGTCACAAATGTACCCTTGGAGAGTCAGAAACAGAGGTCACATTCCCATAAACTCTCATTTAGCCAGGATTTTCTTTAAGCTCTTCTCACACAGGGCTACTCCAGTGAAGCTCCCTGTAGAATGTCTTCTTACATTCAGTTTAACTGACCAAATAATTTTTGCTAGCTGAATGATAGTTTGCTTTTATGACCTGACTACTGGGTTGATGAAGGGTGTTCTGCAACGGTATCCCAGTTTAAGGTTTAAAAGTGGAAGAGATGATTCTAGGGTAAGCAAATTTCTGGCCAAGTCTGAAAAACAGGGAAGCAAGAATCAGTTCTGTACAGATGTGTGTGGCCAAAGGATAGGATATGCAATGTGTGAGGAAGATCCTGTTTTTAGGGAGAGGGCAAAGTACCATGTTGCAAGATTTCTGTGATTATTAGCAGTCTTCCATTTGTTATTCAGGTGGCATTTTCCTATAAGGCATATTTTTCAAGGAATCTTTCAAGGAATTTATCCAATAGATAAAATCAAGCATTTTGGATTTTTCCACCATCCTGATGAGAACTAATGGATAATATCCATCATGCTCAAGATCGTGGTGTCCTCTATATGTTCAGTCCCTGGAACAAAAATGTACCAACCTTTTCTGAGGGGTGTAGTATAGAATTTCATTTGGATTTTGACAGATGTGTTTCAGTGCTGCATTTCAGTAGTAAGATGAAGGCCCCGATGAGTATTTGATTGAATGGAATGTAAATTTAAATGGAATTAAAATTACACCAAATTGAGTACATTCCGTTTAATAAAATGGCCTGTTAGAATTTCCAAGGGGTTTCTTCTACTTGTGGAAGTAGTCTTTTTTTTTTTTTTTGGTGTGGCTATGATCACTATAAAATTTCTAGTACATTTGTAAGGTATCTTTTTAAAGAACTAAATGTACCCATTTTTTTTCATGCAAAGTTTATTCTTGTCCTTTTTTAATGCCAAATGACAGAGATTGCTAGCTAGGTCTGTACTGCAATGGAAGAAGATGAATAACTTGCTTGTTAGAATTTGTTGAGGTATTTATAAAATACCTACTTGTTTTCATAAAACATTATCGTGCAGTGCTATCTTTCTGATCTTTGACTCAGCTTTCTCTATGTTGGGGGAAAATACTATAAACCTAGTTTCCTTTCTCCCTTATCTTTATGAATCTTGTTATATTTGCTGCTAAGGTATTGTGTTTTCTATAGTGGATTTTGCTAGAGTGGAAATAATTTGATGTCTTGATCTTTTTTTCCCCACTCTCCAATGACACCAAAGTCAGGCAAACCTTTTAAGCAGGTTTTTTTTTTTAAAAAAAGTGGTCCAATATTTCTTGCTACAAAATCTTGATCCAGTTGAATGTTTGATTGTGACTTATCTGATGTTGTACTGGCTCTGTAGTTTATACCATGAGTAGAATCTGGACATTTGTGGTGATTCTTTTAAATATCAATATATTTGATATTTATATTTGATGAATATCCATCAAAGCCATGGATTTTTCTTTCCTTTTGTGGGAAAGATAATGATTGGTTTCAGTTTCCAAGATGTGCTAGGAAGAGCATATATAGAGTCACTGTCATTCTTATAATACAACAACATACAGTTCTTTATTAAGATGTAGATGTCGATGCTAGAAATTGCATTTTACTGTGGAAATATTTGCAATACATGAATAAGCTTATAATTACATACATTAAAACAGCTTTCTGCGACTTGAACCCTTCAATGTGTTGACCTTGATAGTTGATAGGCCTGGGACTACAATCCCACAACCTTTGTGGATATTAAGCCAGAGAAGGATGTGCTATATAGTCTATTTTTTCAGTGACAGATGGTAGCCTTTATAGCAAAACCTTTAATAATTTTGTTATACTTTTTATTTTTGTTTTGTATTTTATTTTTGTATTTTAAAAGGCAGGTATTTTTATAGACTATGAATACTTCCCTCTCGAGGTGATGATGGCCTTGTTGCTTCTAAGCTTCTGAAGGTCCCTCAAAACCTTGTTAAGCCAACAGGCCGGGGGACCCCCAGGAGATGGGTAAACTAGTGAGGGGCTCCATTATTATCACTGTTTTTGTCTATTATTCTTGTTTTAGCTATTTTTTAAAAAATGTTTTAATACTTATTAACCATAATGATTTTAGGTATTTATTTTTTTGGCTTTGTTGTATGCTACCGAGTGAGATTGCTTGTGAGATAGGTGACTATACAAATTATATAAATAAATACATTTTAAAAAGTACTTGGGATTGCTTTGCTTTAGTGAAATGATACTTTAATGAAATGTCAAGTAGAATGCTCCTTAAAAGCAAAAATAAGAAGTGGTCCCCTGCAGTGAGACAAGAATGAGGCTTAGTTTTCCTTGTGGAAGATGGCTTCTGTTTGTGTGCTGGGCAAAGGCAGAACTCACTTCCTTTGAGAGAAAGTTGCTGATAGAAGCAGTTTAGCCTCACTTTGATAATTTAGGTGGCAGAGTGAAGTACTTAGGTGCAGTGTGTTGTCTTTCTTAGACCCACCTTCACACACTATAGGGAGACACTTTTTGGAACATATAAGCATGATAGTTTTTATTGTTTTAACAAATGCTTTAGGATTTTATTTGTACAAAATATATGTTTCCGAATTGTGAGCCTCCCAGAGCCATTTGCTGAGATAGGGGCTATAGAAATCAAATAAATAAATAAATAAAGAGAACATTTTAATTCAATGAATAGGGCAGGTCACTAGATGCTAGCCACTCAGATCATCTCAAAATGAAGGTGGGAATTGATATTGTGTACTAAAGCTGACCGCCTGTGTTTGATTATCTGAACGCCACATGACAGAATGCGATCCTATTACATGCCCCAGCTCCTCCCAACCTGTTCGAAAGCATGCAAATGCCAGTAGATTAATAGTTACTGCTTTTTGGGAAGGTTACTGCATTTTTCATATTTTCAGGATGGCCACATGATGATAGAATAAGGTGACCAATCGTCCTCCTTTAGGGAGGACAGTCCTCCTTTTGTAAGTTCTGTCCTCCCTCAAAAAGTGTCCTCCTTCATGTGCTCCTTTTCGATATCTGAAGACTAATCTGCAGGGCCTTTTTTTCCCTCATAGAATGCTCAGAATGGCGTTCCGGCACCTTTTTTTGATGGTTTTTTTTTTCCAACTTTTGCATGAGCTGTGCTACTCCCACTATTGGCTTTCAAAAGCCAATAGGAATTGCTGCTGAGCGCCCCAAAACACCCGGCTGGCAAACTTTGCACATGCAAGTTGTCTGTATTATTGTTGCAATGAATAAAATGTTTCTTTTATTTACAATATTTTTTTCTTCAATTTATTTGTGTCCTCCTTTTCATTGTAAAAAAGTTGGTCACCTTATGAGAGAAACATGTTTCAGACACACAGGGTCCCTTGGTTGAGAATCAGAAATGAGCACCACCCCGTTGAGTTGGTCACAACTGAATAGGGGAAATCTTTGAACTGAATGATAATTTCAGAAAAGCAAAAAATTTGCCACATGTTCATTTCTTAGTTTTGCTTTTTAAAAAGCTTTGTGGGGGAGATGAGAATATTTTGTGGTAATAGGCCATTCTGCATTCCTCCTTTTCTTTTTGCAGGCATAATAGTGTCTCAGTTTAGCCTCATCTACAGAAATTATTTCAGATCCCCAATGACTCTTGATTTTATTTTTTTTATTCCTCCAGATTTAATTAAGCTTGTCAGTCATCAAATTACAAAGCTAGGTATTTAAGTCTTGTTGGAAACATTCAAGATGTGTTTTGATGCTATTTAAAATTGCACATCAGTGGAGAATGATGGTTACTCACAATGGGAAACTAACTACTGAATATTTTTGAGATAATCAGGGCTCAGTTTAGATTCCTCTCTCTGATATTAATACCTTGACACAATTCTGTTAGCATTCTTAAAATATTTTTGTAAGGATTTCTCTTGAATTGGAATCTGAATCTTAATATTATGGACATTTCCTAATGATGCACTATAATTATAATTCAAAATGACAACACTAATAAGGTGACTTATTTTTAAATGACCATACAATAATAGAAACAGATGCAGATTTCATCACATTGCTAATGATCATCCCTCCAAAAATCATTAAAGCAAACACACACACACATACACACACACACACACACACACACACACACACAGAGAGAGACACACATAAACAGAGCTGTGCAACTCCCAATGTAAGAAATCTATAGCCACAACTTTTGCTGCAACAATTGATTTTATATTAAGTGCCGCAGAAGTGCACTTTGTAACTTGGAATTCTTCAGCAACAAAGACTGGCTGATGTCAGAGGTGGCAAATCCAAGGGATACCTCAATAAAAACATGCTATAAAAATAATCTGTTTATCCTAAAGTCTGATGTTTTTATTCTCATTGCTGGATAATACAGCCAATTGGTACTCTGCTTTCTTAATTCCCAAAGACCTACCCTACCTGTTTCCCTCTACATTTTTCCTTTTTATTGTCTTAGTATAATTCTTGATGCAATATGTTATTTCAGCACAATGATATTTATATAGTATACTTAAATTCTTTACACTTTAATATTTAGAGTTGAATATAGAGAAGAGGAAAGAAAAAAGGGATATTTTATTAATATTAGTTACAGTTTAGGTCTAGGATATTAATGCTACAAGCATTATGCTTATTTAGCTTTTTCATTCAAATTTAAATATAATGTTGGAAATGAGAAGGAAGAACATACATCAAGGTATTGGTTGTGTAGTAAAGATTATGAAGACTTAGACTAAATTACTTGATTTTTAGAGAAGAGAAATTCTTTCACTCTGCATTCAACTCACGTTCAAGTCTTGCTTGTTCCTCTTCACACATTCCTTTCTCCAAAGCTAGCATTGCAAAGAATGGACAATAGTTTCAGCTACAACAAGTAGGATCATAAAGAAGTGATTGCCAGTAATATACACTATTAGTTTACATCATCTGGATTCACTTGAACCCAGTCCTCTTCTTCTTTTTTTTTTAAAAAAGCATGAATTTCCTTGGCCCTCATGTTTGCTGCAGCCATGGCTTTTGCTGACTGCACTCTATGGTTGCTGACCATGGAAAGGGAATTTGTGCATAGAAGAGAAGGAGTCACAGGTTTTGGGGTGGCTACTGAAAGTAAGAAGGGATTTGGATGGTACTTTGATACTTCAAAATGTACATTCATTTAATTTGAACTGCTTGGAAATATTTCCTGATGTTTGGCACGTGCTTCTTAATGGATTTTGTATGAGGAAAAAAAAGGAGAATAGGCAATGGAAAAACAAGTGAGGCTTACACATGGATCCAATTCCATTAAAACTTCCGCGCATGAAAAAGAGTGAAATCATGACAAAAGGCTCATCTAGAAGTACCCTGTGTACAGAGCAAAACCATCCTTTAAAAAACTGGGAGCTTCCCATTCCCCTGAATTAATTTTAAAAAGATTTAATAACATGTTGGTAGGTTTTTTTTAATTGAAAGGTATGTAATCTAAATGGGCACGTGAATGGACTAAGTCTCTCTAGTATCAGACAATAGTTGCAGTGAGTTTGTGCAAGAAATAAACATAAGAATGCCTCTAATATTTGTTAATTTGGATTGGTTACAATGTGTGGAAATAACAATCTGCTGGGCATGAAACTTGCTGAGTTTTAAATAAGCATAGATTTTATGCAAAGGCGGAAATCACAGTTGGTGAGTACAAAGTGTTACTTTATTGTCAGAAATGTATATGGTGGGCTGTGAGAGTTTCAAAGGAGGCTTCACTGTGATGAAAGCCAGAGAGAGCCATCCCTCAAAGCTCCTTTGAAAAGCAAGAGAGACTCTTGTGCTAAGACAGAAGCAAAATGCTCCATGGCTCATCTCTTCTCTCTCCTGAGCTTTCTCCAGCAATTCCCAGAGCTGGAAAAGGCTACTGCACCCACAATAAACACACATAAAAGCCTCTTCCAACCACTTCCAAGTGCCAATGAAGGTTATCAATTGTCACTTTTTTTTTTGTCTTAGTTAGCATACCTGGGTTGCTTCATAATGCAAAACTGTTGAGGCAAAGCCAACATGCTGCCTGCAGAGTTAGCAATATAAGGAAATCTTTAAGACATAAGGGAGGGAAGACATTCAGCATTCTTACAAATGTTTTATAAGTGGCATACATTGTAGAAATGTTGCTAGGAAAGTAATCTACAAAATGGTAGGAAATTAGTACTAGTTAAGGGAGTTACATTGATTCAAACAAAGGTTGTGTTTAGTATTGATAAGTAAAAGCCGACTGGAAGCTACAACCCTTTGAAGCTCTGTTCAGCCCTTTTTGCACAAACATACAAGAGAGGAATGGGATTGGACACATCCCCAAAGTTACTTTCATCCATAATATTCCAGGGTTAAGCAAAAGAGTTTGAAGAGGTATCACTAGGTATTTAGCTGAGTGCACTAAAATCTGTCCCATAATTGGAAATGAGGTATAATGAACAGCAACAGCCAGGACATTTTTGAACCAGGAGTCTCGGGTTGCAGCACTCCAGCTGAACTGGCTGGAATGACGCCGTGGATTGTTTTTCTTGCTGGAGAGTGAAGGGGGCGAAGGAAGCGAAGGAGACAAAGGAAACGCAGGCACAGACGAGGCTTGCAGGCCTGCATTGCCGGGTCTTCTTGTTTCTGATGCTGGATCTCTTCCTGATAAGATTGTGGAGTTGGGACTTGTTATCTTCTTGCAGAGAAATATTCGGGACTGCTGTGTTGTGGTCTTTGCAGAGATGTGGCTTGACCCTGATACTATTCCAGGAGAGGCTACTGAATTATCAGGATGCTCAGTGTATTGAGCAGACAGAACTATGGTCTCTGGGACGAACAGGAGGAGGGGGACTTTGTGTTTACATAAATAATAACTGGAGCACAAATGTTAAAGTGATTGACACTCACTGTTCTCCTGATTTGGAATTTTTTGCAGTGAAGTGCGGCCCCTTTTATCTGCCTTGTGAGTTTAATATTGTGATAATAACTGTAGTATATACACCCCCTGATGCTAACATAACCGTGGCCATGAATTATCTATTAACTACCATTTACAAACAGCAGCAGGCCTACTCGGGTGGAGTGTTGGTGGCTGTAGGTGATTTCAATCAAGCCAACTTTGGGACGTTGGGTTCAACAGCTACTGTTTTTACAACTACTCCTTCTGTGGGTTTTGGCTCTGGACTTTTTAGCTCAAAGCCTACCACAGGTTCTATCTTAGGAGGGACTAATACAGGAACAGCTACAACTATTGCGGCAGGATTTAAAGCTACAGCTACTGTTTTTACAACTACTGCTTTTACAACTACTCCTACCGAGGGCTTTGGTTTTGGATCTTTTAGTTCAAAGCCTACTACACGTTCTATCTTAGGAGGGACTACTTCTGCTTCTACAATTACTCCTGCTTTTACAACTACTCCTGCTTTTATAACTACTCCTTTTTTTTACAACTATTACTGTTTTTACAATTTGAGCTGTTCTTGAGCTGTTTTTTTTAACTGTTGTTTGTCCAAATTTTAAATAGTTAACTTGTTTAATACCATTTTAAATTGAATTGTTAGATGCTGAATGGTCTGGGGGGGATTGAATGTTTGTGGAATGAATCGGGTTGAATGGATGGTTAGCTTATTGTTTTAAATTGTTTGTTTAAAGGGTAGTTTTTTGTGGGTGGGATAAATTAATGATATGGATGGAGTTGTGGTTGAGTGGAATGAATGGGATGGACTGGCTAGCCTGCCTGGCGCGGCAGAGGCGGAGGGGGAGGGGGGTGCTGGCTCTGGGGTGATAGAGGGCCAAAGTATACCGGTCTTGCTGGGGAGAGGCAGATATGGCGGGGGCCACAGGGTAGGCCATCCCCCGAAGAACAAGAGCTCGCTGTTTAAAAGCGATCCCTTGCTCCGACCCTGTGAGTTCAGCCCGAAGTACTGGTGATGGGGGAAATCCGGACCCTGGGCTCAGGCTGCTGCTGCTCAATGCCAGGTCGGTTGTAAATAAAGCTCCCCTCATCCATGATCTTCTCCTGGATGAGGAGGCCGACCTCGCATGTGTGACCGAAACCTGGCTGGGCCCAGAGGGAGGAGTTCCTCTCTCTGAGATGTGTCCAGCCGGGTTTCAAGTATGGCATCAGCCACGACCCCAGGGAAGGGGGGGAGGAGTGGCTATTATAGCCAAGAAGACCTTTAGCCTACGCAGGCTTGCTGTTTCTGAGATTGCGGGTTGTGAGTTGCTCCTTGTGAAGTTGGACCTAGGGGTTCAGGTGGGCTTGTTGCTCGCGTACCTGCCTCCCAGCTGCGTGTCAACAGTCCTGCCTGCGCTACTTGAGGAGGTTGCTGGGCTGGCGGTTGAGTTCCCCAGGCTTGTTGTCTTGGGGGACTTAAATCTTCCATCGCTCGGCGAATCCTCTGGGTTGGCGCAGGAGTTCATGGCCACCATGGCAACCATGAACCTGACTCAGGTAGTTCAGGGTCCGACTCATGAGAGGGGACACACTCCCGACATGGTATTCCTCTCAGAACAGTTGAGCAATGATCTGAATTTAAGGGGCTTAGATATTTTGCCTATGTCATGGTCAGATCATTTTCTGCTACAGCTTGTTTTTAAGGCTCCACTCCTCCCCTGCAGGGAGGTGGAACCGATTAGGTGGTTCCGCCCCAGGCGTCTGATGGATCCAGAGAGTTTTCAGAGGACGCTTGGGGAAATACTGGATTCTCTCATTCACAGTTCGGCAGAGTCCCTGGTTACGGCCTGGAATATGGCTGTGAAGGGGGCTCTTGACCGGATTGCGCCGCTGCGACCTCTCTGTGGTAGCAGACCCAGGAGATCTCCTTGGTTTACTGAGGAACTCAGGGGGATGAAGCGCCAGAAGAGACACCTAGAGAAGCGATGGAGGAAAAGTAAATCCGTATCTGACCGAATACTTGTAAGATCTTATATCAAGACTTATCAGGTGGCGCTCAAGGCGGCAAGATGCGCGTATCATTCCGCCTTGATTGCATCTGCGGAATCCCGCCCAGCTGCCCTGTTCAGGGTAACTCGCTCCCTCCTTAATCAGGGGGGAGTTGATGGACCCTTGCAGGGGAGTGCTGAGGACTTTAATAAGTTTTTCGTGGATAAAATCGCCCAGATTCGGATGGACCTTGACTCCAATTGGAATGCAGTATCGGCTGATAATGATTCAGTCGAGATGACAGGGACTCGTCTTGATCCTGTTGTGTGGGAGGAGTTTGACCCGGTAGCACCTGATGAAGTTGACAAGGCCATTGGAGCTGTGAGCTCCGCCACCTGTTTATTGGACCCGTGCCCCTCCTGGCTGGTTTCGGCCAGCAGGGAGGTGACGCGGGGCTGGGTTCAGGAGATTGTCAACGCTTCTTTGAGGGAGGGGTCCTTTCTGGCTCCCTGCAAGGAGGCAATTGTGCGCCCCCTCCTCAAGAAGCCTTCCCTGGACCCAGCTGTTTTAAACAACTACCGTCCTGTCTCCAATCTTCCCTTTATAGGGAAGGTTGTTGAGAAGGTGGTGTCACTCCAGCTCCAACGGTCCTTGGATGAGGCCGATTATCTGGGCCCTCAACAGTCAGGATTCAGGCTCGGCTACTCCACAGAAACTGCTTTGGTCGCGCTGACGGATGATCTCTGGCGGGCCCGGGATAAGGGATTATCCACTATCCTGGTGCTACTTGACCTCTCAGCAGCTTTCGATACCATTGACCATGGTATCCTTCTGCACCGACTGGAGGGGTTGGGGGTTGGGGACACTGTTTTGCGGTGGTTCACCTCCTACCTCACTGGTCTGTCGCAGTCGGTGTTGGCAGGGGGTCATAGGTCGACCCCTAGGTTCCTCCCTTGTGGGGTCCCTCAGGGATCGGTCCTCTCCCCTCTGCTGTTTAATATCTACATGAAACCTCTGGGTGAGATCATCCGACAACATGGGGTGAGATATCATCAGTATGCTGATGATACCCAGCTTTACATCTCCACCCCGTGTCATTTCAGTGAAGCAGTGGAAGTGATGTGCCGATGTCTGGAGGCTGTTAGGGTTTGGATGGGTGCCAACAGGCTCAAACTCAACCCCGACAAGACGGAGTGGCTATGGGTTCTGCCTCCCAAAGATATTTCAATCTATCCGTCCATTACCCTGGGGGGGGAGCTTTTGACCCCCTCGGAGAAGGTCCGCAACTTGGGCGTCCTCCTCGATCCACAGCTAAATTTGGAATATCATCTTTCGGCTGTGGCCAGGAGAACATTTGCCCAGGTTCGCCTGGTGCACCAGTTGCGGCCCTATTTGGACCGGGAGTCTCTTCTCACAGTCACTCATGCTCTTATCACCTCGAGGTTCGATTACTGCAATGCTCTCTACATGGGGCTACCTTTGAAAAATGTTCGGAGACTTCAGGTAATGCAGAATGCAGCCGCGCGAGCAGTGTTGGGCTTGCCTAGAAATGCCCACATTTCGGCATCACTCCGCGAGCTGCATTGGCTGCCAATTGGTCTCCGAACCCAATTCAAAGTGTTGGTTATGACCTATAAAGCCCTACATGGCATCGGACCAGGTTATTTACGGGACCGTCTGCTGCCTCATGAATCCCAGCGGCCGGTTAGGGCCCACAGAGTGGGCCTTCTCCAGGTCCCGTCAGCCAGACAGTGTCGCCTGGCGGGGCCTAGGGGAAGAGCCTTCTCTGTTGCGGCCCCGGCCCTCTGGAACCAACTTCCCCCGGAGATCCGTGTCGCCCCCACCCTCTCCGCCTTTCGTAAATTGCTTAAAACACACTTTTGCCAGCAGGCCTGGGGCAGCTAACATCTTGCCCCTAGCCAGTGTATGTTCGTGGAATGATTGGTTTTTTGTTTTTTGTTTTTTTTTAACTTAAGGGTTTTTTATATGTATGTAATTTCTATTATGCTGTGAGCCGCCCTGAGTTCTCCGGAATAGGGCGGCATAGAAATTAAATTAATAATAATAATAATAATAATAATAATAATAATAATAATAATAATAATAATAATAATAATAATAATAATGAATATGGTGCACACAGACATAATGGAAAGAATTAGCATGCGTGATCCTATTCCTCTCTCCTTAGGTCTCTTTCATAAAACATATCCCAATGCTGAACCATTCTTGCATTCATTTTGTAAGAAGGTAGCCGTGTGTGTGTGTGTGTGTGTGTGTGTGTGTGAATGTCCTGCCGGCTTCATGAAACAATAATCTCTCCATAACTTCTCACATTTCACAACCTAGGGGAAGACTAGGAAGCTGGAGAATGATATGGGGGTGTGTATAATGAATTTTGTCCCAAGATCAAGATCCTGGCCGCTTTTCATCATTCAAAGAAGCCCAGAAACAATCATTAAGAGAAATGCTGAAGAGATATTAACGCGTCTTGATAATGAGGTCAAGAAAGAGAATCCTTTTTATAGGGTGAGAAACATTTTGGCAAATTGAAAGGCAGATTTCAACATAGTACAAATCATGTCTGGGGAGAATGAGAGGGGGGGAAAAAAGCAGAGCGTTGTTAACTTTTATTTAATCTCTAGAATCCAGTCACCAAACCCCACACCATTTCCTGCTGTCTGTGGAACGGGAAGGAGGTGCAACCATTTCTATTGCTGAGTCTGAGCTGTGGCTCCCAAATTTTTATGGCTGATCCAAATTTTGTGACCAGTTTCAGTCCCTTTTGTGAGGCTCACTGCTAAGAATTCACAACAGCTCCAGACACTCAATTCATTATGGCTTGACTAGGCTCTTAGAGTTCAACTTGGCTGAAGACTCTGAGGCACATGACATGGCCTAGCAGAGAAGAGCAACAAAGATGATTAGGGGACTAGAGGCTAAAATGTACGAAGAATGGTTGCAGGTATTGGGTATGCCAAGCTTAATGAAAAGGACCAGGGATGACATGATAGCAGTGTTCCAATATCTGAGGGGCTATCACAAAGAAGAAGGGGTCAATCTATTCTCCAAAGCACCTGAAGGCAGGACAAGAAGCAATGGATGGAAACTAATCAAGGAGAGAAGCAACTTAAAACTAAGGAGAAATTTCCTGACAGAACAATTAACCAGTGGAACAACTTGCCTCCAGAAGTTGTGGGTGCTCCCACACTGGAGGTTTTTAAGAAGGGACTGGATAGCCATTTGTCTGAAACAGAGTTTCCTGCTTGAGCAGGGGGTTGGATTAAAAGCTCTCCAAGATTATTACTATTATTATTATTATTATTATTATTATTATTATTATTATTATTATTATTATTATTATTATTATTATTTATTTATTTAATTTCTATGCTGCCCTATTCCGGAGAACTCAGGGCGGCTTACAACATGATAGAAATTACAATAAGATCCCTTCCAACTCTGTTATTCTGTTAGGATGTAACCACTTAAAACTGGCCTCTGAAAGTGCAATGCTTACACTTATTGCAGTTTAATATTATTTGTTTTGCATGTTTCAAGCTTGAAGCTGGCTATTGGCTGTTGACATAACTGACATCTCTACCCTGAGAGACTCTGGCTGTCAACTTCACCAATTTGGAATTTGATGAGTGCCTGGTTTGGAGGGACCCTTCTTTGATTTGGCCAGTGCCTGGCTTATTATGAAGTAGGTTGCTTCAGCCAAAGGAAATGTAGAACTTTTTTGCAAAGGAAAAATCTAACATTTATGTAAACATTATGCAATTCTAATACTATTTGCACAATAGAATGATGGGACAGAAGTTTTTATGTAAATAAGATGTTCTGAATTCTGCGGCAATGTAACCACAATGGCTTTCAATATATTATGGACTTTCTGCCAGAGTTCTGTAGTGCTTCAAATAATGTACAGTATGTGCAGGAAGCTCTCTCTCTCTCTCTCTCTCTCTCTCTCTCTCTCTCTCTCTCTCTCTCTCTCTCTCTCTCTCTCTCTCTCTCTCTCTCTCTCTCTCTCTCTCTCTCTCTCTCTCTCTCCATGTCACTGGCCCACAGTGTTCACAGAACATCACATTATGTATTTGTTTGCTTATAAAATAAATCTCTCTCTTGTCTTTCCATTACAGAATTCCTCAAGGCAGGTTCTGTTAAAATTAAAAGTGGTAGAACAAATGCTCCCCAAAGAAACTACAGCAAATTCATGTCAAGGGATAAAGAACAGCAGAATAAAATAGAACGAGACCACAAACATCCAATCAGAAAGTATTTCTCATTTGTATCTTTCGCTTTTCCCCCTTCAATACTTTTTTCTCACTGCAGAAAACTTCTAAAGAAGAGAAGGCAGAAAGCGGCATGATAGATTTTAAATGGCAGTGAGCTTCCCTGAGGAATGAACTCCAGGGATAAGAACTCACTACAGAAATAGAAAAAGAGCAGATCCTCCTAGAGCAGCGGTTCTCAACCTGTGGGTCGCGACCCCATTTGGGGTCGAATGACCATTTCACAGGGGTCGCCATGCACCGCAGTCCGCCTTTTTTTTTGGTCGGCCATTTTTTTTGGTCGGCCATTTTTTCCCCCTATCGCGATGCAGGCCGTCGTGCCACGCATGCGCGATGCGCCCCGTTGCGCCACACATGTGTGATGCACCCCGCTGTGCATGTGCGATGTGCCCCGCCGTGCATGCACGATGCGCCCCACCGTGCATGCGCGATGCGCCCCGCCACGTCGCACATGCGCGATGCGGGCCGGGGTCGAGCCCCAGAAAAGGTTGAGAACCGCTGTCCTAGAGCCCCAGTATTACTTCTCTTTGTCTCCTTTCAGCTGCAACTTCCATTTCTGTTGTGGTACAAATGGAATTGTGGCAAAGACACCCTTCCAGTATGAACACTGGAGCTTGGCATCTACCGGTAATAGTTTCTCACTGGTAGGAACTACTGGCTGAACCCACATTGTGCTTGCTTGGTTCTTCTCATTCTCTATAGCTATGAAACCATAATAGCAGCTTTTAGTAGCCTCATTTCAGTCTTCTAAAACTGCTTTTCAACTCACCCTGAAAATGACTGATCTGGTTTTGTTTGGAAATCATCCAGCATGGGCAGTGGAGTGCTGTTTTTTGTTTTTTTTTACTGCGCTCTTGATCAGTCAAAAAGATCACTGGAGGACTTACCTGATTTTTTTTAAGCAGCAAAATTACAACCGTCTTGAAAATGATTGTAAAGGGTTGGGGAGGATGGAAAAAAAAAAGACTTGTGTGGTAGTGTCCTAAGATGTATATTTCCCTTACTTTGCACGTAGGGAAAAAAATAGCCCTTAGAAGAAGATTTTCATTGCAAGGCAGGGCCCTGAGGGAGAAACAGGGTGTTTTCAGATGATGTTTCGAGTGCTATTTGTTATTTGTTATGTCTCCAGTATGAAGGGAAGGGAGGCAGGGATAGGATAGGAAGCTACAGTATTTCCCATTTGTATCCTTCTTTTTTCATCTTTCATTTTTTTTCCATTGCAGAAAATCTCTAAGGAAGGGAAGGCAGAAAATGCACTGATATAAAGCTCTTTTTCAGGAGGGAAAAAAAATATCACATCAAGTAGACGGGTCCAGGAGAGAAAAAAATAATTTTGATTAAATTAAATCTAATTTTAAATTAGATTTAATTAAATATTCTTAACGTGATTACTCCCTAAGTTGTAATATTTTTTTTCGCTTCTATTACTTTTAAAATCCCATCAGTTGGGAAGAAGCTAGTGTTGCTTTCTTATCCTTCTAATTGGATCTGGCATTGAATCTGGAACTTTCTTTGTGAGAAAATGCCTGTGCTGTTCCCTGGAGCTGTAATTCTTTTGCTGAAAAGTCCTTCAGATATTGAGACTTTCAGGTTGTTTTGTGCCTGGATTTATTGCTAGTATGTGAGTAAAGTGTTTATGTCAGTGTTTATGAACCTTAGCACCTTTCAGATAAGTGGACTCTCAATTTCCAGAATTCCCCAGCCAGCAGGCTAGCTGGGGAATTCTGGGAGTTGAAATCTACCCATTTTAAAATTGCCTTTGAATTATGGTGCTGGAGAAGACTCCTGTGAGTCCCCTGGACTGCAAGGTGATCAAACCGGTCAGTCCTGGAGGAGATCGACCCTGACTGCTCTTTAGAAGGCCAGATCCTGAAGTTGAAACTCAAGTACTTTGGCCACCTAATGAGGAGGAAGGACTCACTGGAGAAGGGCCTAATGCTGGGAAAGATTGAGGGCAATAGAAGAATGGGACGACAGAGAATGAGGTGACTGGATGGAGTCACTGAAGCAGTAGGCGTGAGCTTAAATGGACTCCAGAAGATGGTAGAGGACAGGAAGGCCTGGGGGAACATTGTCCATGGGGTCGTGATGGGTTGGACATGATTTCACAACTAACAACAACAACATGGTTAAGAAACCAAAAGGTTAGTTGGACTCCATTGACATCTAGGTGCCTGAGTGTATTTTTTCAGAAGTACTGTGTGCCAGAGGGTATTTTGGGGGTGCTGGGGCTTCATCTCCTGGTAATGTCAATGAAGCAATATTTGCTGCTTGCCTGCAAATGCAGACTGATACCAATAAAGCCAAAATGCACAGTGTAACTCTATGAGAATATTCTGCATTTGATCAACACTGGTTTTTTGGCTTGTTTGAAGCTGGAATTCCTTCCCACATGTTTGAGTTATGATTTGCCTAGGGACCTAAACAGGTCATGCTGAGATCTCTGGGGCACTGCTACAAAACGTTGCAGCTAGAGTTGTTTTGAAACTCTGGCAGGGTTCTTGTTGAGATACTTTACAAAAGCTGGTGCACTTCAAATGTCTTGTACTATAATTTCTGTAATTCCCAGTCAGACTGGCTTGTGGCATTGTATTTTATGGACAATGAGGTGTTTGGTGCATCAAATATTTGATAACAATAGAACAACAGTTCCAAGGTGCGTTGGTAGGAGGCTTCTTCTAATCAAGCAGCTGACTGAATTCACAGCACACAGCATGGCTTGAATCATCATTTTACAATCAAGCTGTTTAAACACAATGGTGCTTTCCAGAAATCCCACGGTGAAGAGCTGAAGTACTTCTTTAGTCTCTATAGTTATTTAAGATTAGTGGCATTAGCTGTGCTGTGCTTGTTAAATTGCATCTCAAATATCGTCCTTAAAAATCTTTATGCCACGTGTTTGCCATACACAGGAACCTGTTCTTAAGCTTGGAAGGCATATAACTCCATGGTTTGGACTAATACTATCCAAGACTAAATTCATGCCTCACACTAAATCATAATGTGATTTGTCTGGATTTGACTTAGCATCTACCGGTATGTCAACTCACTCACCATAGAGAGTAAGGAAGATGATTTGACAGAAACATATAAGAACCATTACCTAGGCAAAAGGAGTTGAAACATTTTAAGTCTTAATAAAGAGTTAATATTTGGAAGCAGCTCCAAATGATACCATGCTGATTCATTGGAGTATAAAAAGAAGGGAGAAATACAGCACAATCAGACCTACAAGAGTGTGTTATTATAGTCAGTCTTAATAAAGATAGTTACAGCTTTCCTGTGGAATTGATTTCCTAATGAGGCTGACTTTCACATGGTTTCTGCCTTAGTATGTTGCTAGGCCAATTATAGTTTATTCAATAAATCATAGTTAAACAAATTATGACCTCAGTATGTGAGGGTTTTGAATTCCAGCTCTCCCAATTGGAAAAGATCAGATAAAACCAATATGCTGCATTGAATCCAAAAAAACCCATTTCCTCCATGGACAATGGCTGCTAGAGGCATGGAATTAATTTACACTGTCCTGTGAACTTCACACCACAATCAGTTAGCAGATCTGTTCTTATTTCATTTTGGCTTCTACTTTAATGACTGCAGAGAGAAAAGTAAGTACAGGCAGTCCTCTATTTATGGCTGCAATTGGGCTCAGTAATTTCTATTGCTAAGCAACGAGGTTGTTAAGTGATTTTACGACCTTTGATTTGAATCTATCCTCATTTTGTAGAGTTTTCTACATGCTGCCTTGATCAGTGGTGCCTAGGTCCTCCATCAAAAGCCTGAAACATATGTTGAAAGCATTGCTACAGCATCCCTAAAGATCCTAACTCTGAATAACATCTTCTAGTAACAGTCATTTCAGGTAGAATTAGGAGGCTTGTTAGCAGAAAAGCTTTCTCAGATTGATCCAGTCTTCATTCCCAAGATAAACTCAAGAATTTTTGATCCTCTGCCTATACTCTCAGTTAATTACTGTCATCCAGTAGGAATAGGGTGTCCATAAACCTCTATTACAGTGGTTCTCAACCTTCCTAATGCCGCGACCCTTTAATACAGTTCCTCATGTTGTGGTGACCCCCAACCCCCCATCCAGCTGGCCGGGGAGGGGGGCAGGAAGGCCATTCCGCCGGCTCCACCCAGCCTGGTTGGAGAAGCACCATTCCTCTCCCTCTCCCTCTCCCTCTCCCTCTCCCTCCCTCCCTCCCTCCCTCCCTCCCTCCCTCTCTCTCTCTCTCTCTCTCTCTTTCTCTTTTTTCTCTCTCTTGTTCCTCTTTCTCTTTCTCTCTCTCTTTCCTCCCTCTTTCTCTTTCCTCTCTTTTCCTGTTTCTCTCTTTCCTCTCGCTCTCTTTCTCTTTCCTCTTTCTCTCTTTCCACTCTCTTTCTCTTTCCTCTCTCTCCTTTCTCTCTCTTTCCTCTCTCTCCCTCTTTCCTCTCTCTTTCCCTCTTTCCTTTCTTTTTCTCTTTCCTCTTCCCCTCTTCCTCTCTTTCCTCTCTCTCTCTCTTTCTCTCTTTCCTCTCTCTCTCTCCTCTTTCTCTCTCTTTCCTTTCTTCTCTCTCTCCCTCTTTCCTCTCTCTTTCCCTCTTTCCTCTCTTTTTCTCTTTCCTCTTCCCCTCTTCCTCTTTCCTCTCTCTCTTTCTCTCTTTCCTCTCTCTTTCTCTTTCCTCTCTTTCTCTTTCTTTCCTCTCTCTCTTTCTTTGTTTCCTCCCTCTTTCTCTTTCTCTTTCTCTCTCTTTCCTCTCTCTTATGGCAGCATCGTCGGGGATCCCCGCCGCCCCTGGCCCGGCCTCTGCCGCATCCTCAGCCGAACGGGTGGGGAAGGGGAGCAGGACGGGAGTCAGTGGCTCTTGTGGCAGCGGCATGGCAGCATCATCGGGGTTCTTCACCACCGCCCCCAGCCTGGCCGCCACCCCACCATGTCCTCAGCCGAACGGGCGGGAAGGGGGAGCAGGACAGGAGGCAGTAGCTCCAGCGGCGGCGGCACGTAGCATTGTTGGGGATCCCTACCGCCCACAGTCCGGCCACCACCCCTGCCGGGACTCCGTGCTGCCTGGCCTCATCCTCCATCCATCAATGGAGCCGTGGTGGGAGCTGGTGCCGCACAGCCCGCCAGCCTGGCTGCTCCTCCCAGTATCCCTCTTGCTCCGGCACTCACCCAAGCCACCCAGGGGCACCAGGAGGAAGGAGAGGAGAAGGGCGAGGAAACTGCCACCGCTGCCCCAGCCGGGACTCCGCGCTGCCTGGCCTCATCCTCCGCCCATCCGATGGAGCTGCGGTGGGGGCTGGTGCCGCGCAGCCCCTGCCAGCCCCTCTGCCAGCCTGGCTGCTCTCCCCCCAGGCACCTCTCTTGCCCCAGCGCCCACCTGAGCTGCCTTGGGGGCAGCAGGAGGAAGAAGGGGAGGAGGAAGAGGAGGGCAAGGAAGTTGCCGCCAGCACCGGGCCCCAGGAGGCGGCTCTCCTCTCCTACCTTTGCTGCATCTCCTTCTTCCTTCCCAGCAGCCTGGACTCTGGCGCGCCTTCCTGGCCAGCAGGTCCAATGGTCGGGCTGGCTGGGGATTGCAGGGGCTGATCTCCCTTGGGCCGCAGCTTGCAGGAGGGCTGGCCCGCTCAGCAGAACCTCGCTCCCAGCAGGGATCCTGAGGCTTTCCCGGGCGGCTCCAAGGCCACGAGGCCCTGGCCACGCTTCTCCCAGGGGGTGGGGCACCTGGGTGCAGGGCCAATCAGGAGCCCTGCAGGAGGTAAGTCCGCCTGAGAGAGAGAGAGAGAGAAGGGAAGCGAAAGTGCCTCTCTTTCTCTCTGCAAATGGCAGAGGAGGCCATGCGGAGACGGATGCAGAGCGGTGTCTCAGTTCCTAAGACCATCGGAAATATGTGTTTTCCGATGGTCTTAGACGACCCCTGTGAAAGGGTCATTCGACCCCCAAAGGGGTCACGACCCACAGGTTGAGAACCGCTGCTCTATTAGAAGCCATGAAGATGTATGTCATGTTCGTTGCACAAAGAATGTAATGCATGCAGCTTAAATCATTTTTGTGATTAGCACAATAATATCATGATCCAAATGATGTCACTTGCTTCCCCAGATAGAAGACCCTCAATGCTCATATAGCAGCAAAATTGTGGCTAGATAGAGGCCACTCTGAGCGCAGTTTCTTATTTCGATCATTCTAAGTGAACTTGTTGGTTCGGGGATAGGCTTAGCACACTCTGTTATCAGATTTTCAGATTTGTGTGAAAGGCTCATAGCCCATTCCATCAGGGAATGATAGCCTTCACAGGATTTTGGAATTGGGCCCCACTGAAAAAAAAGCTTCTGGTCAACCACACGATCATGTGGAGCGTGTTCAGCCATTTTCTTCATTTCTATCAGTCATTGGAAGATATATTCTGCAGAGAATGCTTAATTCATAGATCAGTTTCTGAGAAGAGGTTTATGATTTAAGTATTTGCATACATGTGTACCTTTCAGTCAGTTTTTGACTCCTGGCTACTGCCTGGTCAAATCCTTTCAGTTTCCTTGGCAGGATTTTCAGAAGCGGTTTACCATAGTCTCCTTTCTAGAGCTGAGAGAGTTGGCTTCACGCCTAAGGCAGTACTAGGATTCCCTGTCTCCCAATTTCATGCTTTAACCATTATACCAAACTGGCTTAGAATTACACTCCTTCAGATGTTAACATACTTGCCATCATCCCTGAACAGTGAAGATGTTGGCCACAAATTATCCACTATGTAAAAGATATCTAGCTTTTGGATGCTGTCATAATCACATTGAATGATCAGTACAAATGGAAGGAAAAAAAACTTAAAAAAGAGAGCACTTCAGGGAAAAATAATGTAGCCTCTATAGCTAGCCAGCCATAATTAACAAAAGAAATGCTGCCATTTGTAATTAAACTGCTAGAAGTTTCCCATCATTCTACTCTGTGTATTCCTCTGGGAAAATCCTGTAATTTCCAAACTGCAAAATATGAACATCCTCAGAGAATATACAGAATATTTATTTTTCAGAGAGTATGACAATCTACCTGTACAGTGTTGGAGGCCTTCTTGTCAGGTGTAAAATAATTTAATTCTCAAGGTTCAGTTTTCACTGTCAGTTTAAAAGATCAGCTTTCCTTCCCATACAGTGTACTGTGCTTGCCCTGGGTGGGTTTGAGGGGCTTAATTGCATTTCCTGACTCTATTTTAAAAGCTGATTACCTTACAGCCTTAATGAAGAGGAACAAGTCTAGCAGCCAAGCTTTTTCAGCTTCTGAAAACAGAACAGATGAGCATTGCTGAAATGGAATTAAGTTCTTTTTACCTCTTTAAAAATCTCAGCTGCCTCCAGTGGCCATCACCCCATTATGATGGCTTCCAAGCAGCATGGCAGAAAGCTCCAATGGAGAATTCTTCTTTTAAAAATGAGCTGCTGGTAAGAGGCAATTGCGAAATGCTGACACAGAAGAGTTGCGGTTGTCTAAGAGAGGACTAATTTCTCATGGGTTCTGACCTCTTTGGCTTTGGCAGAAAACTCCTTTAGTTCTGTGTCTTCCTCTAATCGTATTTAGGAACGTAGAATGGCAAGCCTGTTTGTCCAATTTCTGAGAGCCAGATGGCTTTTCAACCAGAAAAATGAAGGAAGTCCCAGAGCTTTTGCTTCAGAACAGAGGATTGTTTTGCTGACAGTTTGCCTGTTTTGCTCCTGTGTTCAAGGGTAGCATAGCAAGGCTTCTCCTGTCTCTGAAAAGACAGCTCTGACAGATGAATGATCTTCAAACAAGTGTGGCCTTTCTTGTCTTGTCAATTGGAGTTCAGGAGTTAAGATTTGGATTTGATTTAACCAGGTGGCCCAATGTGGCTGGGCCTGCAACGATGACCATCTTGTGTCTGCATAGACACTGGTGACTGTCTTCCCACCATCTTATCCTTCAAACACTGAGCAAATGAATACTGCTTACTACCACTATTCCAACAATAGGAACAACAGACTTGACCATTTCAGATTACATAGCTTTCTTATGGTTTCTTTTTCATCACGTAACCAACCTTTCAGCCATTAAGTTTGATCAAAGATTCCCAGGGCGAAGATAGTATTCTTTTTTTAAAAAATCTGAGATTCAAGGTTAACCACTTCGATAGAAAGTACCCTTCTGACAATGTAGCTTTTTTTTTTTTATAGTGAAAATGTGCAGCAGGGGAAAACTCTCAAAAGTTGTAGGTATTTGTGTTCTAAAAGTGTCATACTGCCTGCTATCTGAGTCCTCATTTTTTTGCTACCATAGACTAACATTGTTCTCTTCCCACAATATCACTTGTAAAGTGCCTGCAGTTGCTCTAGACAACATATCAGCAAGATACATTAATTTGCTTGTAGCATCCACTGCATTAAGTTGATGCCTCTGAAGCTATAAGTGTATGCTACAAGCAGACAGGAGCACTATCAATAGGATTCTGAAAAATTGCTTCCAGAGGCTTATGATCGGTTTGACTCAACACAATGTCTTCAACACATAATTGATGGAGCTGTTTCATCATAAGCAAGCAACACTTTCTCTGTATAATTTTACTTCATAGACTCAGAGATCTGCAGTTACATAAAACTGATGTTTTCTCCTGAATGAGATTCAAAGATCCATACGTTCCTGCAACTAGAAGCATCTAGCAGCTTTGTGGATATTAAGATATTGAAGAATGGATGCCTAACACATTTGCCTTTCTGATTTGGAAGTCACTGAAATGATAGGTTTTTCTTTGGCAAATTCCGTGTCAGTTCTGCCTCTCGTGGAACATATATTGCACAGATTCTAAAAATCAAAGGACTTGTTTAGTCAGTATTCCATTGTCCCATGTAGCTCTAACATTATCTTCATTAGGATGTATTGTATTTCATGATTTATGTTTGTATCTCATGATTTATGTTGATTGCCTTATTTAGTATTCTTTTATGATTTATGTTATTTGCTTATTTAGTATCCTATGACTCACTGAGTTTGTATCTTATGATTTATGAAGATTGTATTTTATGATTATGATCAGGATTTATCACTTGTTGCTTGTATGTACACTGAGAGCTTAAGCACCAGAGACAAATTCCTTACGTGTCCAATCACCCTTGGCCAATAAAGAATTCTATTCTATTCTATTCTATTCTATTCTATTCTATTCTATTCTATTCTATTCTATTCTATTCTATTCTATTCTATTCTATTCTATTCTATTCTATTCTATTCTATATTCTGTCAATGAATGCAACAGGACCTCTATATTTAACGGAAGCAACTTTGAACTGAATCTTATTTTCTTAAACTCAGTCTTGTTAGCATGTACTGTCTCTTATTACTTGACACAAATTTTATCATGATGTTTTGAAATCTTTGCTGCAATGATAATCCCATTTACTATTATATATATCCTTCCTTCACTTGTCTGTTGGAATATTTCTGATCCAGCAGCAAACAATGAAAACAATATTCCCATTGGGCATGTTCAATATCTATGGGTATAAACAACGAAGATTCATTTAATTTCATCCACTAATAGGTATTCCAGAATAGTGTAGTTTTTCATGTCTGCCAAACAGTCATGACTTCCTCTGCTAAGGGATTTGTATAATGCTGTTTATGTTTAGCTTTGTTTAGGCTATGTGGGTGCAAATAGGTGTACTGATTAACTTTTTATGCCCCTGGCTAACAATCTCACTGTAGAATAAAAAGTTACATTCAGCTCTCTCTCCCCATAATACGTAAGAATAATAACAAAATCTCAAAAATAACAGCTTCTCACTTTTCATATAATTCAGTGATTCACACAGTCAGTGAATCCTGTAACTCTAGACATTACTTCTACAGTTTCCATTTTTTCATTGGATATCTTTTAATCCAGGGGTCCCCAACCCCCGGTCCGTGGACCAGGACCAGGCTGCGGCATGGAAGCAACCGGGCCATACAAACAAGCAAAGCCCCATCTGCAAGATGCAGGCAGCACAAAAAACCATGAACTCTCCAGTCCACAGAAAAACCTCTCTCCACAGAACCGGTCCCTGGTGCCCCCAAAGGTTGGGGACCTCTGTTTTAATCTATGAAATGCCACAAAAGGCATCTTTTTTAGCCATGTATGCCAAGAATTGCAACTCACTCAATACATATGAACAAATGAAAAAAAATGTATTCCCCAGCTCAAAAGTTATGCTGTACACCTCTGCCCGCTGTAGTACAAACATATGGAGGCTTCATAATGAATTCTTCAAATGTATTGTATGTCAAGAGAAAATTCTGCTACTTCTGCAGCTTCAGGAGAGGAAATTTTTTCTGCCTTCTTGCACTGGCTTCTTCACTAGCTTCCTTTCTTCCCTGCTTGCTCTATGATAACATTTCTCCATCTTCTCATGACTGACTGGGGAATTGTGGGAGTTGAAGTCCACATATCTTAAAATTGCCAAAATTGAGAAATACTGCTATATGAAACAGAGGAGAACAGACACACAGAACAGAAGTTGAATGGGTGGGAAGCTGAGTAACCGCATTGTCTTTGGTCTTGACCCTTCTTGCTCACTCAGGAGTTTTCTTAAGGAAGTGCTGAGTGCCTGTTCATTGTTTCTTTGGGTTCAGGGCCCATCTCCCTGTCTCATCAGCAAACTGTTTTCTAGGATGTACTGGGACCTGTTTAATTCTGTTCCAATGCAGTCAACAAGCACACTTCTTGTGATTAAAGAGCCCATGGAGGCAGACACGCGGAAGTAATTGATGAGGGAGGAATGGATGTTCAATTTCTTGCAATTGAACAAGTTGCCCATTAAAGTACAAATAACTGTAGTGCGAAAGGAATCGGCTTAGAGGGACAATGGCAGCATTTCAAATACGGTACAATTATTAGCCTGACTGGCAGAAATAGCCTCTTGGTTTATGCACCCGCCTTCTCTATTCTTTCAAAGGTGTGAGTGTGGTGGTGGTGGGGGGGAGGGAGATTGAAAGCAAACACAATGCCCATAGTACAATAGGTTGGTTAGGCATGCTTTATTTTCGAAAAATCTATTCTGGCTTCTGTCAAGAAATGCATTCAATTCTAAATGCTCACAAATCAATTGCTTAACAATTTGTTCCAGAATTTTTCCTGGTATAGATGGCCAATCTGTAATAACTTGGGTTCTCTTTCCCTCTTCTTTTTGAAAATAGGAAGAACAGTTTACATTCTCCAGGATCAATGTTCGTACCATTGCAGCATAAAGCTTAGTTTAACTAAAATTATACATGTTTGAATTGATGCATCATTATTTGAGGGCAAAGTGTGTGGGGTGGGGAACTTCTCCCACATGACAGCTCCTAAAAAAACATTGTGTAGGTATTTAGCCTTTTTCCCCCAGAATATTTTTATATATTTTTTTTAAAAAGTGGATCCACAACTTTCTATGAAAGAGGTTTCTAGAGAGCTAGGTCTTTGCATAATGCAACTGAAGTGTTTGAGCCTGATCATTTGTGCCTCAGTTGAGAACTCTGGGTTGATTTGTTTGATGATGATGATGATGATGATGATGATGATGATGATGATGATGATGATGATGATAATAATAATAATAAAGTTGGAAGGGACCTTGGAGGTCATCTAGTTCAACCCCCTGCTCAGGCAGGAAACCCTATACCATTTCAGACAAATGGCTGTCCAGTATCTTCTTAAAAATTTCCAGTGTTGGAACACTTACTGCTTCTGGAGGCAGGTTGTTCCACTGGTTAATTGTTCTAACTGCCAGCTTGGTGTTGTCTGCAAATTTAATGAGTTCCCCATCTATCCCCTCGTCCTAATCATTGATGAAGATGTTGAAGAGCACTGGGCCGAGAACAAAGCCCTGGGGCACCCCACTACACACTTCCCTCCATGTAGATGCAATTCCATTGAGGAATACACGCTGAGTACAGCCGGTCAGCCAGCTACGAATCCATCTGGTGGTGATGCTGTCTAACCCACATTTTTCTATCTTATCAAGTAGTAGGTTGTGATCTGCTTTATCAAATGCCTTACTGAAGTCCAAGTAAATTATATCCACAGCATTCCTCTGGTCCACTAATTTTGTCACTTGGTCAAAGAATGCAATAAGATTTGTCTGGCATGATCTGTTTTTGACAAACCCATGTTGGCTTTTAGTAATGACTTTGTTTGCCTCTAGGAGTTCGCTGATTCGTTGTTTGATTATCTTTTCCAGAATCTTCCCAGGTATTGTGGTCAGGTTGATAGATCTGTAGTTTCCTGGATCTATTTTTTTCCCTTTTTTGAAGATGGGAACTACATCAGCTCTCTTCCAGTCCTCTAGTAGTTCCCCAGTATTCCAGGATCTTTGAAAAATATAGTTCAGTGGTTCTGAAATCACATCTGCCAGCTCCTTGAGAATCTTGGGGTGTAATCCATCTGGTCCTGGTGATTTGAACTCATCTAGAATGGACAGGTGCTCAATTACCATTTTCTTGCCTATCTGAACTTGTATTTCTATTCTGTTTTTTATGGTATTGTTTGTGATAGGTTGGACTGTTTTTTCCCTTTGTGTAAAGACAGATGCAAAAAATGAGTTAAATAGTTCTGCTTTCTCCCTGTTGCTTGTCACCTTCTTGCCACTTTCCCCCACTAATGGACCAATCATTTCCTTAACTTTTTTCTTGTTTTTTTGCATGTTGAAAGAAGCTTTTTTTTGTTATTTTTGACTTTGGTTGCAAGCCTTAGTTCATTTTGAGCCTTGGCTTTCCTCATTCATTTTTGCAAGCTTACTGATATTCTGATTTAGTTATGTGCCCCTCTTTCCACTTTTTATACTTGTCCTTTTTATCTTTCAATTTATCAGAGAGTTCTTTATGCAGCCATGCTGGTTTCTTTTGAGAGCTGTTATTTTTCCTCTTTGTTGGTATTGTGCTAGACTGGGCTTTTATTATCTCACTTTTCAAAATTTCCCAAGCTTCTTGAGTTGTTTTCCCCTTTAGGGTTCTCATTCATGGAATCCTTCTCAAGCCCTCTCTAAGTTTATTGAAATTAGCTTTCTTAAAGTCCAAGACTCTAGTTTGACTCTGTCCTATTGCTTGTGCTTCCATAATGTTGAATTCCAATATTGCATGATCACTCCCTCCCAAGGTTCCTGTGGCTTCAACACCTTCTATAATTTCATCTCTGTTAGTGAGGATTAGATCCACTATGACTAATCCCCTAGTTCCCTTCTCTACTTTTTGGGAATGTTGCCTGCTAGGTTTGTCTGGAATTTGTTTGATCTTCCCCTTGGTGCAGAATTTGTCTCCCAGTTGATGTCAGGGTAATTAAAGTCCTCCATTACTATTGTGATATGCTTCCTATATACCTTAGTTAGCTGACTAGCAAAAAGTTCATCTATTTCCTCTGTTTGATTGGGTGGTCTGTAGTATACACCTATGGCAATGTCATTTCCCCCCCCCTTTATATTGACCCAAATGCATTCAAGACAGTTTTCATCATTGTTGTGCTCTATTTCTGTAGAGATGTAGTTATTTCTTATATAGAGAGCAGTTCCACCTCCTTTTTTTGTTTGGTCTGTTTCTTTTAAATAATTTAAATCCCTCTAGCTGTGTGTTCCATTTGTAGGTTTCATCCTACCATGTTTCCGTCATGGTAACAATATCATATCTGCCCTCATTTACCTGATGACCCATTGGTTTGTTTTCTTGGCTGTCCATAGTATTCTCAGATTTAATACATCATGATTTTGAATCTAGAGTATAATTACCAGGTATTGTGCTGTGCTAACTGCTCTAATCCTGAACTGGCCAAATCTAATTTCATTTCTTGTAAATATCCTGTCTATATGGCTGGAGTAAGAATCATTTAAAAGCAAGCTTTAGAGTTGACAGATATATTCAATATCACTGAGAAATTAGCAGTTCAACTGAGTAAATGAAGGATTAAAGGCTGAATTTCCACACTCTTTCGATAGAGCTGGTCTTTAAAACTAAAGAGGAGAGATTAAGGGAAAAAATGGATTCAGTATCTGGGTTGATTCAGTAATCTATGGATTCATGCCTTGAAACTGTATCTTGTAATTCTTCTTCCACTGAAGAAGCAGATGATGATTTCCGCGTTCTTCTCATTCTCCTCAGGTTACATTGCTTAATAATATTGCCCATTTCTAGAAAGGTCAGGGGAACATTTTTTATTATTTCATTCCCCTCTTTTTTCCAAAGGTTGATTGGCTTCTGGTAATGGTGTGGTTGCTTGGGATTTTCTTCCTTATTGCTGCATCATCCAACTTCCCAATGTAGTGTTTCTCAGCCTTGACAACTTGACAATGTGGCTGGGGAATTCTGGGAGTTAAAAGGCACATGGCCTAAAGTTATCAAGACTGAGAAACATTGTCCCAATGTATGTGCTGAAAGTAATTGGTGGGTGGTAAATGCATGGGAGGGAAGTAGATGTATCTCACAGCTGACCAGCTTTAGCAGTAGTAGAACACAATATGAAAGTGTGTTTTCTTCCTTTGATTTTTTTTTATAGAGGCAAGAGGAATTAGATACTTGGGTTGCCCTTTTGCTTCAGTCCTACTGTTACTGCTGGCATAAAATCTGGGATATGCAGATAAACTCCCAATCATTTAGAAAGTGGGTGTGTTTGAGTGAGAGAGACCTGGTACTTCCTTACTTTAATCTTACACAAGGAAGCTACTGAGTTTTTCTACTTTTTCCTTTTAGGAGATCCTGTAGTCTCAGAAGTTGGGGCACAAAACTTTCCCTCTTTCCCCACAGTTTTGGATTGATTTATGAAAGCATGAACCCTCTGATGAAGAGCATTCATAGAGCTATAGTTTTCTTTGGAAGGTGAACACCTCAGTTTGCTCTCTTCAGAATTGGAGAGACCCTCCCAAATGAAAGAAGAAAGAAGCTGGAGGAGGCTGGCTCCATCTCTTTCAAAAATTTAGCCCTTTGCTGAGGTTTTTTTTTTTTAAATTGGAAACTTTGCTACAGATCAAGATGGAGTGTAGATAGGCTGCAAAATGCTACTGAATGATAACTAAAGAATCCTATTGTCAGTTCTTTGAGGAATCCCTTTATACAAATACAAAAGACCAAATATTTTATACTTGTATACAGTGCTTTTTTTGTAAGAAAAAAGGTGCCAGAACTCACATCTTGTTAATCTTTTATTTAAAAAATTATATATTCAATTCTTAACATAAATTTAATTTATTTTATTTATGTATTTATTGTGTTCATAGTAAATTTTACACTAAAAATTAAAAAAAGATTTTCAATTCACCGATTTTTTAAAATAAAGAAATTATTTACTTTTCACACATAGTTAATCACTGTACACACACCCACACACATCAGTTGTGTAACGAAACATAGCGGTCGCTGCCCACAGTAAGCACTTAGCACGCGACCACATGACCAATCACAAGCCGAGCAGCGCCATCACAACCAGCGCAGACGAAGTACGCATGCATTGAACTTGACACACAAGCAGCCTGCACGCACTGTTTTAATGATTTGTCTGCCAGCCTGCTATGCTTGACAGGGCGATTCAACTCCACATGGACCAAACATCAAATTTTCAAAAGTTACTTGGAAAATCTGTTGAAAAAAAATCTGTTGAAACTTTGTTCTGATGCATTCTATGACCAAAAAAAGCACAGCTTGTATAAAATTTTATATTGTATGTTTTAATTACTTGTTTGAATGGAATTTATATTTCTACTGGGAAATTGAACCATTATTATTTAGGCTTGCCAAGGCGCAACTATCAGTTGTTCTTTATTCTGCCAGGGGAGATGAAGGAGAAACCACAGCTTGCTGAAAAGGTAAATGGGAATGAATTCTTCAGACTTTAAATTCAGCCAGGAGAAGACTCTGTTGCATCCATTTATACAGTGACTTAAAAAAACAAAACCTCTATTGAAGTTCTAAGGGTATTAATCCAAGTCTTGTAAATTGATGTGCCAGCAAAATTTCAGTGTAAAAGCCATCCTGCCACATTTTTTCTCCCTCTTTCTCAGCAGGCAGGCCAGCATTTCAACTCAGATACCATAATTGCATTCAGCCTCATTTAATTCCCCCTCACATTTCCAACAATGGTCGGTGTTGCTTCTCCCCCCCCCGGCCCCCGAGTGGCCTCAAAATATGGCAGTTATGCTTCTGGCTCAGGAACAGTTCCCCACTTTCTGCTCCAGGATTGGCTTTTGTGTTTATATTTTGAGAGAATTCATTTGCTTAGGCCTTTCTCTGAGGTGAAGCAGGAAGGCTGACCTTGAATGTTGACAAGAGTTGATGACTTGTCCTTGGCCAGAAATGTGTAAAGAAAAATGAGATTGTGTATGTCGGGAAGAGAGATGAATGGTGCCCTTTATATTTTACTTAAAGTAATAGTTACTAAGCCTGTGTAAATGGATGCAGTGCTTTGGGGGACAATGCCTCAATGTTGGCAGTGGCAAAATCTGGCTCAGGGTTCAAATTCATATGAAGGACCAAGTAAATTTGAATGGCTGTTTTGATCTGGTCCTTGGAAATGCTGGACCACTGTAGGATTTGTTTAGATGTTCAGCTTTGACTGATTTAACTGTGAATGAAACTATTCTGACTAAACTTTGCACTATGCTATTTGGTTAAAACAAGAAGCAAGGGCTAGGTTGGATTCAATCTCTTCACTTATTTAAAATATATTTTTTTTACCAGATTTGGTTACAGAGTTTTAAAAAAATGAACCTATCAAAGAGCAAATATACAAATAAGACAAATAGCAGTGAGAAGCAAAGTCATCATAAGGATTTTTTAATTCTAGATCTAGGAGAATGAAAAAAAGAATTCTATATGGTGACAAAGAAAAAAAGGCATATTGATGCCACATAAGCTTTCCCGGGGAAGATGAACCAGGGAAAAAAGATCCTTCAGTCGATTACCTGATATAGAAAGTAGCTTAAAGAGCTGGATCTGGAGGAAACAAGAATGATTTGCATTGTTAAAGAGAGATGAAGAGTTATAATGAATGACATACCGTGTTTCCCCCCAAAATAAGACCGGGTCTTAATTTTTTTTGCCTCCAAAAGAGGCACCAGGTCTTATTTTTTGGGGGGTGGTGTCTTTTCTATTCATCTCCGGCACCGATAGCCCCACCCAGCTGGCCCACTTCTTCTGCAGCTGAAGGAGTAGATTCATTCTGCAGCTGAGAATGGAGCTCAGCCTGCATTTCACAGTCAAAGATCTTTCCGAAAGGCCACTGCAGCCGAGAACTGAGCTATGGATACAATCCATAGCTCATTTCTTGGCTGCAGTGATCTTCCGGAAAGGCCTCTGACTGAGAAATGCAGGCCTGGGGATGCCGCAGAAGAAGTGGCCCAGCGAGGAGAGGCCTGGCTGCAAGTTAAGTGGGCATGGGGTATGTGGGGCAGCTCCACACTTCCACCCCTACCCTAGCTTGATTTTTAGGTGTGTGCCTCGCCCCAAAACTAGGACTTATTATTAGCCCCCCCAAAATCAAGGTAGGGCTTATTTTCAGGGTAGGTCTTACTTTCGGGGAAACATGGTAGCTAATTTTATCTATATTCCCCCCCCATCTCAGATCTTATTTGACTTAGTTTTTTTCTCCTTTCCTGCTCTCTGCAAAATGATGCTTGCCTAAAAAAAGGGAATAGTATGAGAGGATATGTATATGTATATGCAAAATAGAGAAGTAGGATATAAGCAGATGGTCCTGCAGGTTGATACAGGAGAAGATGCTGCCTCTTTCAGGTATATCCCAGTCTTTCATTGGGGCATGACAGTAGGTTGTATGGGGTGTTTTTATAATACCCCTGAACTGTAATCTGAATGTACTATCCTAAAATGAATTCTACTTCTGGGTTTGGGTCATTTTCAAAGGCAGTTTCACATATAACTTCTTATATAACTAGAAGATGGATAAAGCAACCTTCTGGGAAGGCTTACTTAAAAACATCTTGTTGCCGTATTCAGAGTTTAATCAATCAAGGTTTGGATCTACATTGCCATATGCCATTAGAAAAAAAATTGCTCTTTTGGAATATAGCCTATAGTAATTTCAGCTTGGTGGCTGGTTTATATCACGCTTAGTGTTCAGGAAAGGCTAAGGAAAATAGGTTGTGGTAGCTGATTGGAAAGAGATGGTTCCTAAAGAACCAGCATTAATCTCCATAAGGAATTTGCATACTGTGTCTGTTTTTGTACTGAAAATCTGATCTGATCCAAAGTGAAGTGGAAACGAGGATACACTTTATGGGAAAGTAAAATCTAGTTTGAATTGAGATGGACTCCTGCTGATTTAATGGACACAACTATATATTTTTCTTGCTAGCAGTACAGATGTAAGTTGTCTTACTTTAGGATACTTTTTTCAGCTCCCCAGTTTACTTAATATCCAAAGATGTCTGGGTATTTCCATTCAGATGCTAACCAGGTCCAAGCTGCTTAGTTGCTTGAGATCAATCTAAATTGGCTAGATTTATAACGATATTTAATTAATTAATATTTATTTATTTGTTTGTTTATTTTACATTTCTAAACCTTCCATTTCCCTCAAGGAGGAACTCTGGGCAGTGCACAATAAAACATCAAAACATAAACAGTATATAAAAAAATTAAAATGTTAGTGTTAAAATTTTGAATTATTTTTTTTTATATATATATTTTTTATATATATATTTTATATTATATATATATATATATATATATATATATATATATATAGAGAGAGAGAGAGAGAGAGAGAGAGAGATAGATATATAGATATAGATATAGATATATAGATAGATAGATATAGATATAGATATAGATATAGATATAGATATAGATATAGATATAGATATAGATATAGATATAGATATAGATATAGATATAGATATAGATATAGATATAGATATAGATATAGATAGATAGATAGATAGATATCTATATAGATATATAGATATATATAGATATAGATATAGATATAGATATAGATATAGATATATTTGTTCCTGCAGATGGCTCTGGGTTGAGCTGAAACAGGTAAAAGAAAGAAAGATTTCTTTCTCCCATATTTGGGTTTACAGGGTGCAATTTAAAAAAGAAACACTCAACACACACACACACACACACACACACATAGGTTAAAGCATCTGCTTAGCATGCAGACTGCCCAGGTTCGAATCCCGGAAGGGTGAGTTCTGACTGAAGAGAGTTAAGAAACTCGAAATAGCTATATCAGAAATCCCTTATTTCTTTGTCAACAATTTTAAACAACATATATATATTTGTGCTTGCAAGATGGCTCTGGGTTGAGCTGAAACAAGCAAAAGGAAAGAATGATTCCTTCCTCCCATATTTGGGTTTACAGGGTGCAATCTAAAAAATAAACATTTGACACATATCCTTACTCCCTGACTACTGACAAAGCGGGAGAGAACTTGTGGCTCAATAGGTTAAAGCATCTGCTTAGCATGCAGACTGCCCAGGTTCGAATCCCGGAAGGGTGAGTTCTGACTGAAGAGAGTTAAGAAACTCGAAATAGCTATATCAGAAATCCCTTATTTCTTTGTCAACAATTTTAAACATATATATATATATAGCAAAAATAATTAATCCTGTTAAAAATTGGTTAACAAAAGCAAAGGGAGGGCTCTCATGGCACTAGCCAACCACACAACGTCTTTGGGCTCCCCCTGGCGAAGGCCTCAGAGCCATGTTTAGCTCCTTTTCGGAAGGGGCCAGGAGAGGGGGGCATCTGCTTCACCTTAATATTATTTCCCATATGAAATAAGCTGGTGAAAGGAAACCCTTTAAAGAGAACAGCACTGAGGGTGGGTAGGTTAAAGTTCTTTTTTTTATTGAATGGAATGTGCCTGAAATTGCTCTCCTGCTGTCTACCCAATACTGAACAAAGAGGAGAGTTTAGAATGCTTTGCCACAGAATTAACCTTTGTTCAGAAGACTCCAAGGCTATACTTAAATAAGAGGAAAAGAAATAGATTTTACTGAAAATCCTTACCCTTTGATCTGCAAAGGAATCCTGCAAAGGGAGCTGCTCAGATGGGGCACTCCATAGATTCCATAGATAAATCACATCACCCCATACTTTTGATTTATCTTTTGCAGGTCAAAAATGTTCAGACTGTGTAAGCCAACACCATGCTTCTCTCTTAAGATCACTATTTACAGTTCATTAGTACCTAACTTACACGTGTGTATTCTGGGATGGTCGTTAATTATTTGAGCCAGAAATGTCTGGATTGCTGCTTCCATTCACTCTAAAATTAGTCACTTCCTCTTTCCGATAATGGGATTTAAATTGACTGCCAGTAGTAAATGACAGAATCCACATCACTAGCTGATTTTCATGCAACATCTTGAAAAAATGCCTTATACTGTACCACCACTTGGTAGGCAGCACATGGCCCTGCCAGTCAGCTCTGTTCTCTCCACCCTGGAGACCTCCCAGATGTGCTGGGTACATATGGCAAAATCCCCATGATACTGAAATAATAAATTATGTGGTCCAATCCATCTGGAGAGTGCCATGCTGGGAAAGGCTGACAGAATATAATCAAATGCATATGTTGCCATAATCATGCCATTTGCTGGGCATGCTGTAGTAGCTAGTTATGCACGGAAAGAGAGAGGAGGAATCCTGGGAGTGATGTCACAATGACCATTAAAAGTGGCAGCAGGTCTGTCTTAGGAAATGAAAGGGAGAACAGCAATAAGAAATACTTGGGGGGGGGGACACTCAACACAGTATTTTTAATCTACCCTCTTTTATTTCCTTGATCCACTCAAACTTAATAGAAGATCATGGCAATCCTTTGGGAACAGAACTGGAGACAGATGAAATTACTGTAAATCACAGGATGGCTTAAAATGAAATATAAATCACAGGAAAAATTAAGCTGAACTATTATGGGGGCGTGGGTGAAGGGAGAGCTGTTTTGAATCTAGATCATAAGGATTTAAAATATATTAGTAGAATATAAGTCATAGCTCTAAACTGAATGCTAAAATCTAAGGGTGCATCCTGATCAGAGCACTGCATTTCAATAAAAGGTGTCAGTTTTGTGTTTTATTGCTTGATATTAATCTTTGTGTATTTTTCATAAAGGAACATCTCTGTTTCTTTGAGGAATTACTGGTTTAGGTTTATTCCCCCCCCCCACCGCATATGTGCACGAATGTGCAAGACTGCTCTGATATGCTCCGTAAAAGTAACATGCTGTGGAAAGCAGTAGGGAAGAAACCAGCTTTAGATTCTGCTTGTGCTTCTGTTGTGTCCCTTTTTCCAGGGAGCCTGGAATATGATTTAGATTGGGAAAATACGAGGGGTGGGGTTTAAGACCCTTCTCCTGTGCTCATTTCTCTGTTAGTTGAAACTAGGCTCCCACATTACACATTGGCCAAACCTCTGCTTCAGAGTGTATCAAAATAAGCCAAGTTGTATAATCTCCCGTGTTGTTTAATATCCATATAGCATGCTCTTTGTACTTGATCTCAAGCTCTCTTATTTGCTTTGGAGTTTTGTTCATAGTACTGGTAGTTGCTTGCTTTGGGAATTGTGTGTTTAGATTGATGGGACTGAGGGAAGAGAAAGTTAAGGTGGAAAGGCAAAATGAACAGATGGGAAAGTGTGAAAGTGAAAGTAATAGCCCAATACTGTTGGACACAGAAAGTGTGCATCAGGTGGATTGCAAAATGGCAGAGCAACCCAGAAGAGTATTATGTGGTTATCTGGCACCAATACAGCATCAGGGACAGGAGAGTGGAACTAGGGAAATACATTTGGTAGAGCTCTCTTGTGGCTACTCTGCATCACAGTTCTTTTCTGTGAAAAAGAAGAAATGCTTTGCCAGCACCACTCCCCCAAAATCTCCTAACTGAGAAGGATCAGAAGGCTGCAAATTTGGAAATAATTGACCTAATTTCAATAGAAATAAATTGACAGGGCAGATTGTGTCTGGGTGACCCAAGTGCCTGCTCAATCTGGTATCCGTATACCAGGAGGCAACTTCAAGGTCTCTGTCTCTTCATTCTTAGAGCCTGGAGGTTTTGCTTTTCTTGATTAAAGATTCTTAGAAGAACCCAGGCCTAGCTGTCACATTGTGTTGTCCACTTTGTTTTCCTCTTGTATTTATGATTTGCTACTGCCCACTATCTTGTGGTATGAAAAGCAGCAGGATAAGACTGCATGAACCATACCCAGGGAGTCAACCTGGAATTGTTAGGCTTTCTGGTGATACCGTAAATAGTTAATTGAAAAAGGTTCTTTGATAAAACAACCCATATGTATTTATGGAGGTTGCCTTCAAATGTAGGATTATCTTCTGACATTTTCAAGGCTCATGATGATCTTCCAAAAGACCTCAGTGTTGACCATATTGTGTTCTTCAGGTTCTGGATAGGAATCCCTCTGCTTGAAATTAGCCTCTAGGGCAGGGGTCTTCAAACTTGGCCCTTTTATGACTTGTGGACTTCAACTCCCAGAATTTCTCAGCCAGGCATGCTGGCTAAGGAATTCTGGGAGTTGAAGTCCACAAGTCATAAAAGGGCCAAGTTTGAAGACCCATGCTCTAGGGCCAAGATAGAGATGCAATCAGAGGCACTGTCCTTCTATTGCCTAATTGCATCTATTCCTGACTTTTTCAACCTGGCCTTGGAGCTGATGATTGATTCTCTGGATGGATAGTCTTGGAGAAGTTCAGCATTCATGTTCTGGATCTGAGTCATGAGTGGCTTGAGTTTTCTATTGCATCTAGCCTTAATTGAGTGGTTGTAAGTCTGACTTGTATAGGTATATTTTTAATTTAGAGTAATTGGTTCTAATTATCATGAATTTTTCCACCATTACTCATCTCTGCAATGAGGTAAGACTAATTGGGATAGTCCATCTCAAGTGGCTTATGGCTCCTATTGATTTCCAGTGGGCATTTGAGGATTTTATAAGCAATCTGGTAGGCAGCTAAAGTACAGAATTGGTGAAAGTGCTGGATGAAGTTGCTCCTAAGCAGTTTTTTGTCTGCTCAGATCCAGGGTAGCTTTAAATATCATAGAGGAGCTTTGGGAGATAAAGTGACTGAAGAGGTGGCCAGTGAAAAGTGAATATGATCAAAACTGATTATGAACCCAAGTTCAAGCTACACCTTGGCTATAAGGACATCAAAGCATTGGCACTTCTCCACCCTAATTGTGTCTGAGGAATGTCATTCAGCCACCTTCCTTATGATAGTCTGGTCCTATTGAGGAATAACAGAGGAAAAGAACCACTCATTTGCTCGGAAGTGGATATAATGGGATGCCCCAAACAGTAGCTTGTGGTGGCATCTTAGATTCTTTTAAGCTAATGCAGACATGTCAAACTCGCAATGTCACGTGGTGTTGCGTGACATATCGGAACTTTTTCCCCATTGCCAGCAATGGGGTGGGTGCAGTTTCCTCGCAGGCGTAATGTTATAAAAGGTGCTCAGAATTTGCTTCTTTTGTTATCTTTTTCTTTATGGGTATTGTCTCTTACATTTTTCCTTTACATATGTTTTCATGTTTATCATTTCCTTATGTAAACATCTTCAATAAAAATTACATTACAAAAGTAAACCTGCAGGTCGAGGGATGAAAGCCACAACCAGGAGAATGTTTGTCTAATTTCATTTGACGTTACAGATACTTCTCTTCTCAGAGCAGAATGCTCTGCTTTTTGTGAAGTCTATTCAAAAACCACTATTCATTCAAACTGCAGCAATTGTCTTGCTAATGGTAGAGAATCTGTTATTCAGAGTAACATTTGCCTTGCAGAAGTTGCATTAAGCTGTGAACAGTTTCTGGGATACAATCTGATCATTACTTTAAGGCCTTGTTATCTGCATGACTGACATTGAGTAGAGTTTGCCCATGCTGTGTGTTCTACTCAAAAAGTATGTCTTTCTCATTCCTTCCTCCAGTCTCTCTCTCTCTCTCTTTGTGTGTGTGTGTGTGTGTGTCAGACAGACAGGCAGTTCTTCTGATCTTATGGAATCCCCCCCCCTTAAGATTAGGATGGTTTTCTCCCTGTTATCTTGGGAACTTTGAGCAGAGTTGAAAACTTTTTGCAACTTTAATTGAGGATTATAATGGCTACAATATATAGTGTCGGGTAATTACATTTTTATTCTATGGTTTTATCTTGCATTTTATGAATCAAGATATGCAATTCATACATATCAGGCAAAGGGAAGAAGAAGGGAAACTACAGTATATGGGTACAAAGTCTTAATGTTCAGTGCTACATGGCTTCCAGATCAGTCGAACCTGAATTGAACGGTTGCTGGAATTGGGTATGTCTAATTTAATAAAGAGAAGGACAAGGGGGTGACATGATAGCAATGTTCCAATATCTCAGGGGTTACCACAAAGAAGAGGGAGTCAAGCTATTCTCCAAAGCACCTGAGGGCAGGACAAGAAGCAGCTGATGGAAACTAAGCAAAGAAAGAAGCAACTTAGAACTAAGGAGAAATTTCCTGATAGTTAGAACAATTAATCAGTGGAAAACCTACCTCCAGAAGTTGTAAATACTCCAACACTGGAAGTTTTTAAGAAGGGATTGGACAACCATTTGTCTGAAATGATAGAGTTTCCTGTCTGAGTAGAGAGTTGGACTAGAAGACCTCCAAGGTCCCGTCCAACTCTATTTTTCTATTCTATTCTGACCAGGTGCTTTTATGGCTTGTCAAACTGTGGCTGGTAATCACCTATGCAGGATAGAGGAAATAGTTCCTTTAGAGCAGGGGTGTCAAACTGCCAGCCCGCAGGCCGGATGCGTCATCCGGAAGCTGCGCCCACCCCATTGCCGGCAATGGCAAAACTGTCCTGATACGTCTTGCGACATCACGTGACATCACGAGTTTGACACGTCTGCTTTAGAGACATATAGCTCTGCCTGAAGTAGTAAATACTTTTCCAAATGCCAACTCTTTGTGTATGTGTGTGTGTATGTTTACAGCTGGTTAAATAAGCACCAGTGAAAATAACACTTAACTTGCTTATGACTCTAAGAATAACCTTAAGGAGAGGGTTCAATTCACTGAGGACTTGTGACATAAAGAGATTCATGGTGTGATTTCCCATTGCTTCCCCTCATCCTCAAATTTGTTTTTAGAGGGCCAAGGGAAGCCTCATTTCAGACCTTTCCATGTACCTTTAATGTAAATTGTGTGTTTCTGTTATTATCCTGGCAAGAGAAAACTATAGACCAGCGGTTCTCAACCTATGGGTCGCAACTCCATTTGGGGTCGAACGACCGTTTCACGGGGGTCGCCGGACACCGTGGGCCACCATTTTGGTTTTTTTTTCGTTGCACACGTGCCGTGCATGTGCGGTTTGGGCCGTCGCGTGCGTGCCGCACATGCACGGATCGGCCCATCGCGGTCCACCATTTTGGGTTTTTTTTGTCGCGTGCACGCCACACATGCGCGGTTCGGGCCATCATGCGTGCACCACGCATTCGTGGATCGGCCCGTCGCAGTCTGCTATTTTGTTTTGTTGTTGTTTTTTTTGTCACGCGCGCGCCGCGCATGCGCGGTTCGGGCCGTCGTGTGCACGCCGCACATGCACGGTTCGGCCCGTCGCGCGTGCGCTGCGCACGCGCGGATCGGCCCATCGCGGTCCGCCATTTGGTTTTTTTGTCGCATGCACGCCGCTTTGACTGAATAAAGGGGACAAAAGAAAAAAAGGGGGGCTAAATCCATGGATCTTCCATGTAAAATTTAATTTGGCCCCCAGATCTAGATCAGAGAAGACAGATCCTTTCTGCATTAAACAGAGGGCATGAACACAAGAGTGGAAATAGGAAACAATGCTATCGGTATCCACTTAGCTTAGTTTTTACTAGATTGTCTTTTTCTTTTAGTCTCAATTATGTTATTGGAGCATCCTAGGATTAGAAAGGAAAACAACTCCATACAGGTAGAAAAACACAAGGTAGGAAAGTTCTAGCTTAGCCCTTTCTTTGACCTGAGCCTATATCCAGGGTTTTCCAGCATTCAAAGTTACAGGGCTCCCTGCCTTAGCGTTATAGCTCAAGATACTCTTGAGTTGAACTTGACACCTGTTTTCACATCTGTGCAGTTTCCTTCATAGCTTAAAGCAGGGGTGTCAAACTGCCAGCCCGCAGGCCAGTTTCATCATACCGAAGCCGCGCCCACCTCATTGCCGACAATGCAAAAAGAATTGCGATATGTTGTGACATGTCATGTGACATAGCAAGTTTGACACTCGTGGCTTAAAGGAACAGTCAGCTGCTGTCTTCTTCTAGGATGTTATTTTGGCTTCACAATCTAGCCTACAATCCTGACTTTTTGCCTTTCCTGTTGCTGAGCCAAAGCATTCTCTACCGGTATGAGACCTATATCAGCATGTAGCTGGTTATTTTCCTTGCTGATCTTTCTTCAGTTCTCTGTTCCCAGCCCTTACAGTTCCTTGTTTCCCCTAAGGGAATGGGTGACAACATCTAATGGACTTTTCACTCCTTGAAGTTGTCCTTGGAGGGTGTTAGAATGAGGCAAAGAAGATTACTATAAGTCTAGCTATGAATGATTTAGGCAATCTCACTTATGAGATGAACTCAGGGCAGATACAGGAGGAAAAGATATCATGGCATGTTTGTATCATGGTTAGGTGTGGGTGAGTGAGTCTGACTTTCATTCCTGCCCCAAGGCTCCTGAACCCAAATCATTTTTCTGATCATCAAGCAACAACCTTTGTGATTGAAAATTTGTGATTGAAAATGATTTCCCAGTTAGATATTTTTTTTCCTACTCCTAAGGCATGACTTGGTTTATGTTTGTTGTTAGTTGCGAAGTTGTGTCCGACCCATCGCGACCCCATGGACAACGTTCCTCCAGGCCTTCCTGTCCTCTACTATCTTCTGCAGTCCATTTAAGCTCACACTTACTGCTTCAGTGACTCCATCCAGCCACCTCATTCTCTGTCGTCCCCTTTACTTGCCATTTTTCTCTGCAAAGAAGTAAACTTCAGTAGAGTTGCATCCCATAATGATACATAGTTCAGCAGGTTATTCTTCGGAGGCTGGTGGTAAGCAGGTCTGTTAAATGCAGTGGAATCAGGAAGTTGGATGAGCTTTGGATGATTCCACTTCAGGGTTTAGTCCCTTGGATCATGTATTTGATTGCTGGATTGCCCCAGAGTGTTGCCTAAGGCACTGGTTTTGGAAAATGCACTTGATACCAGTTTGGGTGTCTCCTGCCAGACCCAGGACTCTATTGTAAAACGTTTTAATTTGTTTTGCACCTTCTCCTCTGCTTTTTGCAAAAACAGTACCAGGTCAAAGAGCTTAAAACTAATTTCAAAAGAGTGACAGCTTTGAGAAGTGGAGAGAGCTGTCACCGATTTAGTACAGCCTCCCTTATTAATCTATGTACTTCATAAGAAAAGTGGTGACATGGTGAACTGCTCAGTTTCCAACATCATTATGTTCAAAGTCATATTAGGGTTGAGACGCAACATTTTTAGAAAAATGGGCCCTGTGAAACTGGTATGTTTTAGATGATAAACTGTACCAAGTATATTTTTTCTTTGATTTGAGCAATTATTTTATTTTTTTTTGGCAAAGTTCAGTAACTTCCAAATTACTTTTTATCAGCCTTCTCAGGCTTAGCAATATATGGAAAGGTCAGGATTGTAACTTCTAGGATTCCTAAGTATATTATTCATAGGAATAACTGGGATACAGCATATTCTAACTTGAACATAACCATAAACAAGCACTCTTTGGCTTACAACAGTTCATTTAATGTCCAAAGATAAAAGTGACTTATGACCATTTTTCATACTCATGACCGTTGCAGCATCCTCAAGGTAACACGATCAAAATCCAGAATTTTGACAACTGACTCATACTGACTGATGGTTACACTGTCTCAGGATCCTGTGATGGCATTTTGCAATCTTCTGACAAGCAAAGTCCATGGGGAAAACCAGATTCACTTAACAACCATGTTACTAAGTTAACAGCTGCAGTGATTCATTTAACAACTGTGGCAAGAAAGGTCATAAAATGCGGCAAGATTCACTTAGCAACTGTCTCACTTAGCAACAGAAATTTCGGGTTCAATTGTGATCCTACGGTACGTTGAGGACAAACTATATGCGGTGTCATGTTTCTAGAACAGTTTCTTAATCTTTTTGGTCTCAGGAGCCCTTCCCACTTTGAAAAATTATGAAAGACTCTCAAAGAGCTTTTGTTTGTAGGGATTATATTCATCAATATTTACCATATTAAAAATTAAAATTGACACATTTGTTGAACATTTGTTTATTGAAATATTTAAAATGACATTAAACCTATTAGATGTAGCATAAATATAGTTCATGTAAAAACTATTTTGAATAAATAAAAAATACTAATGAGAAGAGTGACATTGTTTAATTTTTGTTTTGCAAATATCTGCAATATCTGGTGAATAATTTTGATTTCGAGGATCCCAAGAGGGCCTTGGGGACCCCCAGGAGTCCTTGAACCACACTTTAAGAAAAACAGGTCTAGATAATTCTTTGCATTTCAGATGAACAAGTTTGAGAGAACTTGGTTTGATAAACTGACTAATACTTAAGGAGTGATTCAGTTGGTAAGGACTTGAAATTTGTTGTGACTTTTTAATCAGGATAGATCTTGACAGAAAAATGAAAAGTAAATACAGAGAATTTGTCTACTTAGGAAATTTTCTTTCAGTGGATTATACTTGTTTAATATAATAATGTGCACTGAGTATAAAATTATTTGCTTATCTTACATTTACAAATGTCTGGGGTTATTAGAATGCATTAGGGCTGCTTCATCCAAATAGCATCTCAGAAGCTATTGTAAGATGAGAGAATACAGCCACCTACTAAAAGCCATGAGAACAATACCAGATAAGTAGGCTTTTGGAAGATCTTTATGCCTCAATATACATTTCTCTGGCTTGGCAGACTGATGGTTTGCTTCAAGCTCATCAGCTTCTGTTCCAAGAAGGTCAGATGACTGAGAGTCAATGGAGGATGCATATCCTGCAGCTCTGCCTGTCTTACTGGTGGCATCTACTGCTACAGCCCTCAAATCTGACAGATGTATAAATATAGAACAGCTGGGAAGAGAATGTGTAGACTTGGAAGTGATGAAAGACACTTAGAAGATAATTGGGCCATGTGGAGAAAGGATCATGATGAGTCCATACATCTGAGAAATTATATTCCCATAGAAAACAGTCTTAAGTTCTGACTGATTGTATGCAAGGATTTTCCTTGTAATTCTATCAGGTCACCAAGGATTACAAATACTAGGAATGGAATATTTCAAAAGTGTCAACTTGAATGCTGTTGCAATGCTTAGGGAATCAGCTTGGTACAGGAAACCTGAAAATAGATTCTTAAGTTGCCAAACATATCCTCTCCTGATGTAAATGCTAATTTTAAAAAGAAGTTAAGAAATCACTGGCACAAGATCTATCTCATTAATTTCCACTGGCAATCTACCCAAGCCTTACTCTAGATAATAATAGTAAATCCAATTATTTGGGTGATGGGAAAACATTTCCATTACCCCAAAGTTTCTCAAACCTTTGCTATGCTTCCAAATGTTTGTTATAAACAATTTGATTGATGCTGTCCAAGGTATATCATCTGCTTGGGAATATTAAGGAAAACTGCTTAGCTATAATTAGTTTAACATAAAAATATAGAATTGTTTCATTGGTAATAATTGGGGGAAAAAGTAATTATTCTCATCAGAAAATAACTAAATAGGGAGAGAACCAGTGGTGGGTTACAGCCAGTTCGCACCAGTTTGGCAGAACCGGTAGCTAATGTTTTGTTGCCCAGGCCCAGAATGGACTTCTGGAAGCGGCATCCACACAGAGAACCAGTTGGTCACATATTTGAATCCCACCACTGGAGAAAACACAGCAATTCCTGACAGCTTTGTTAATATTAAAATTAACAAAATATTTAATTATTTAGGTTTTGCAGGAATTGCCCTGGATTTCTGATGGTTCCTGCAGCAGATTCAGAAGATGTATCTGGAAGCTATCATCCTGTTGATGTTCTCAGCCCATAAAAACAGGCATTGTAACATGTTTGTATGGCACTGATACTTAGACATGGAAAAGAGTGGCTTATAATTTTTATATTTGTTGCAGCCATTGCTTGCTTGTGGAGACTTTCTTCTACTTGGACCCTGAATCTGAGAAGACTCTCTCAAAGAAAAGGAAAGGGTCCCAAGGCTGCTGCTCTAAAAAGTAGCTTGCTGGAGTCAGTAGCCTTCATCTTTTTCATAATCAGCTTACCACCTTCACTCTGGTTCTACATTTGGAACGGGAGCTGTTCTGCAGCTTTCAAGTTATTTCCATAACTTTGTCCTTTCACCAAAACATGCATGCAACTTGAGATACATTGCCCTTGTCCCCACATGACACATTTTATGATGGTCCTTTTAATGCCAGGCTGTACACAGCTACTCATGCACATAGATATACAAGTTGGGTTACTGTGTGTTGGATATGTGTATTCTAGAATCTATATCTCTAATTTTGGAGCAAGTTACCACATTGTTCTTGCATGCACATCTTCACCCCCCTTCTTCCTGTGTGCATATTCCCCACCTCCAGTTCAATTGTTCCAAGCGCTGATGTAAGATATGCTTTTAGCTTCTTCCTATGTCATAATGTTTACCTTTGTCAACTAGCCACACTCAAAGGTAGTGCTACATAGATGACAAATATAGTCTTGTGACTGAACCCACATAAATCTGATTGATATGTTCATTTGGGGGTTTGTGTTCAAAGGTTTGCTTGCTTTCCCCTATTGTAAGAAAATATGCATAGTAATCAAGAAAGAATCAATCCACAATTTCAGCACATTTTTTGACACGAATCCACACTTGATATACTTGGGTCAGGGAACCTTTATAAATTATCCACTGTGTACATATTTGCTTCCTATGACTAATTTATCAAGGATAAAAGAAAATATATTGCTTTATCAGTATTGCTTCTGTGCCTAGATGGGATAGATGGCAGGAGTGAGCATGAGAATCCTTGGTGTGGGGGGAACCTCCAACAGGAATCTCCAGTCTGTTGCCTTCGGAGGTGAGAATTGCAGTAGCAAACATCCAGTAGACATCAAAATAAGGGAGGCTGACATACAATTATCAGCCATGCAAATGTTTTCTTGATGAACTGCCTGTGGACAAGATGAGCAGCATATAAATGTAATAATAAATAAAATATATCTGTTCCCACAGAGAAGTAGATGGGTGTGAAATAAGTCAGGCATGATGATCCACATGGAAATGGCATCCTTTTCCCTATGTTCTGCAAGTTGAAAATTCATCCTTGTATTTGAAGGAGGATTGCATTATATTTAACATTTAACATTTCCTATTACAGAGACCACTATCTAAACATTTTTAGACTATAAATGTAGAAACACACACAATATTTCTCAATAACAGCCCCATTTTATGGAATGTTCCTTCTTGGGAAGAAGGGATGACCTCAAACCTGAAGGCATTACATAAAAAGGCTAATGTAGTTTTGTCCCTTAAGAGCATTTGGCACTTAAGTTTAATTTAGTCCAGTTTTTTAAGGATGCGTATGAGATTTATCACAGTCTTTAATGTTATTACTTTATTAATATTGAGCATTTATCTCTGGTTTTATCTTTCATTGTACACCACCTATAGTCCATTAGGATAGGAATGGGATGTAACTATTGTAAAATCAATAGAAGCAGGGCTGAATGTTATTTTTGCAACAAGATTATAGTTTTAGGTGAGCAAAGTCTGCGTTCATTTCCCAATCTGAGGACATGTATTTTTGCTCTACTGTGGCTGTGGCTGTGGCTGTGGCTGCGGCTGCACACACACACACACACACACACACACACACACACACACACACACACACACACATAAACAAAACAACAACAAATTAAGCTTGTTCTTAACCAACTGAACTCTATTCTGGGCAAATAAAAGGTGTGATTCTCATAAACCTAAACAACCTACCTGAGATAACACCCTTTTTTCCTTCTCTTTATGACCCTGAACTTCTTTAATTTGGGGTAGAATCAGGATGGCTGACTGCTGCAGTGGGTGCATGGCTGTTCGTGCATGTGCAGGGCACCAGCATATGCCTCATGCATGAACAGGGCCACTAATGCCACCCCAGTGTGTGTGGCCCCGTGCATGTGCGCACACATACCAATTTTGAAGCTGCTCTCCTTCCCTCTGGTCCACGAGCCCAGAAAGGGTGGAGACCTCTGACCTACAAAGTCCCTTCCAACTCTTCTATTCTATTCTATTCTATTCTATTCTATTCTATTCTATTCTATTCTATTCTATTCTATTCTATTCTATTCTATTCTATTCTATTCTATTCTATTCTATTCCATTCCATTCCATTCCATTCCATTCCATTCCATTCCATTCCATTCCATTCCATTCATACCTGCCAACTGCTGCTCATCTATAAAAGACAGTGCTCTCTCTCTTTTCATGAAATCTCTTCTTCCTGTATGAATCCTTTGGATTCGGTTGATGCACAGCAAAAGGCGACTCAATGAAGCCAGACAAAGCAGAGATACAGCACCAGCCACAACTACCTTTTTAAATTTAAAATTATGCTGCCTACATCAACGTAGCTTACGACTTTTCAACATTACAGATAAAAATGTTAAAATAGCAATTAAACTACTATAGACTATAACACAAAAGAAACAAAGCAATAGTGAGAGTTCTAATGCGTCAGATATATTTAAAATTAACAGGTCTGTATATTAAAACCTTTTTTGGGGGGGCCTGGCATAAAAAAAACTATAATGTTAACAGCAGGAATTCTTGCCAGGGAAAGCATTCTGAAATGGATGTGTGTGTGTGTGTGTGTGTGTATGCACCTGCTATTATCTAGATATTCTAGCAGGTAGCATAGCTATTATATACCCCTGAGCAAAGAATAGTACATGGCTTTTGTCTGGATGGTTGTTCTCTGCCATCAAGCACACATATTTGAGAGGAATGCACATGGAAGTAGTGATGGAGGAAGGAGACACTTGCTTAACCAGTCAGATTAACTAAATCAACCTGGTAATCAATGGGGTGTTTGATCTCACAGCTAGATCATCCGCACTTTCATGGGCATTATTGAACAATCACTTGTTGCCTTTTTGTAGGGACAGCAAACATCTGGGAATATATGGAAAGGGGCTTCTTCTTGGTAAACTTGTCCTAAGTTATGAAGAGATGTATAAGTTAACATCCGTGACCAGAGATGAACTGGCACTAATAGTATAAAGCTGGTGTAATAGTTTCATAATTTCCTTTTCATTATGCTATATCCATGCTGCAGTATTGTGTGCTAATGGTGGGTTCTGGACTGCTTTTCAAGAGGCCCCATATTTAACTGCATTGCAGTAATTTAAAATTGAAAGTTAACCAGGGCTGGGATTATTGTAGCAAAGTTATCTAACCAAATGCTATCTATTGATCCAAGAATGTAAGTTTATAGCTTCTGCCCTACCTTAGCTAGTGAAAGATACTCTGAGTGCAAAGCATATTTGTATCAGATATCTCTAGGCGGACAAGGCTGGAATAATATACTTCCCAAGATACAAAGCTCAGATAAGTAAAAGTTATTGTAGAAAACACTACGAAGCCATCACAAAGACTTCCAGCAACTGCTGTGATTCAAACACGAGCACTATTAAAAACAATCAGTGGGTTAAATTTCTTGTGCTTTTTTTCTTGCCCATTTTACATAAACAACTACTGTAGGCAAATTTCTTTTGGGTGGGATATACAGTTCCCACCTGTCCCTTGTTTGGGTAACATTCTGATTTATTTATTTATTTTTACTTTTGAGCATGCAAGAGCTACCTTCCTTGTGCCTCTGATGACTGAGATGGATCTAGAACAGGGATTCTCAACCTTGGCAACTTTAAGACTTGTGGACTGGCTGAGGAATTCTGGGAGTTGAAGTCCACAAGTCTTAAAGTTGCCAAGGTTGAGAACCCCTGATCTAGAAGAACTTTCAGGCTAGTTTTGCTCCTTTCAGGATAGAGATTTTCAAAAGTCATAAGAAATGTGGAGGGGAGGTGTCAGGTTTTTTTTTTTTTTTTTACAATGCCAGGGTGAGTTTCAAGAGTCTTTCTGCTTTGCTTATCCAAGCTAATAGCTTATGCATACAGATCTGCCATACTCTCAAAATTTGTCTGGACAAGTCCACAACAAACTAGCGCAGCAAAATGAGGAACAAATCCTCAAGTGAGCTTTGAGAGGTGACCAAACCCACAAGGCAAACCATCTGCCAAAACTATCTGTCAAACATGGCTGTTTTATTTGTTTGTTCGTTTTAACCAAGTAGCGATTGCACGAATTCATTTTTCATTTTCATGGGGCTCAGCAATGCAGGCTAAGAAAACCCTCATTTTAGAAGAAGTGCAGCCCCTTCCAGAACAGATTGGATACCAATTCGCTGGACAGAGAAATCATCCGTTGAGCCTCTTTCTCTTACCTAGGATGAGTTTATCAGCCCTATAAACCAGGAGAAGATTGAAGCTTCAGGGCAAGATAGAGCTCTCTTAAAGCAAGGACTCAAAGAGCTCACCCAACCCTATCCAGAATCCAATCACTGGTAGTCTTGTCAAACCGTTCATCCCTTCAATTGCTGTAGCTTTCTATCCAAAATGTGGCCTCTTTTTTGTTAGGTATTTCCTTCCACACATATGGATTAGAGGCATAATGGGCAGATTGGAAAATGAGGGTGAAGGTTCTTTCTCTGAGCTTCCAAACATTTCATTACCAGGCTAGGTAACATCTTCAACGGCATTTAGGTGATATCTGTTTATAAAGGCTTCAGGTGTGGGTGTGTCAAGACTGGAAAATGTTCCTTGTTGCCTATCTCTTCACTGGAAAAAATTTGATGCCACTTCCTTGGCATCAAAGGGCAGCAACATCTCTCATGAGTCCCATGGATTAGAAATGTGATTCAACAGGGAATCTTGAAATTAGTTCTGATTACTCTCCAGAGTTGTTGTTGTGCATGGCCACTCAGATTCTGAAGATTCTTAATCCAGGGCCCTGACCCTACTTGCTAGTATTTTTCTGAGCAGGGAAAGTAAAAAAAAACTTGACTCCTCCATCAGACTTCCAGTAAATGTTAGCCACTGTAGCGGAGCAATAGTTGGGGATAAGAAGTTAACACAAGAATTCTGCTCTATCTTTCTTAAAGTGTGCAAGCTGAGCCCCTATAAATGAGTGTGTACACAATAATTGATACATTTTAATTTATTGACTGGCCAAAACTGGCTTGTTTTCTCAACTAATTTCTTCTTTTCGAACCAAGCAGTCTCCATACAAAGAAATCAACTTTTCTTATTAGCTGATGGAACCAAGGTCCAGTGAAGTCTTCCTAGGCCAGGGGTAGGCAACCTTGGCTCTTTTATGACTGGTGGACTTCAACTCCCAGAATTCCTGAGCCAGCCATGGCTCAGGAATTCTGGGAGTTGAAGTCCACCAGTCATAAAAGAGCCAAGGTTGCCTACCCCTGGCCTAGGCAAATCTCATATAAAAAGTAAAGGGAATGTTTAAGGGAGACTCTTGTTGAGAAGAAAGAGGTGCCCTGGTTTCTCTTCAAGGACCAAACTGAGTTGTAGAAAGTGCTGGAAGGCGAATGATAAATAAAGAGAGAAGAAAGCCTTTCTTTATCTAGCAGTAGAGAAAAGGTGCCCATTTATAATGTAAAAGCCCCTTGGCATAGCTGAACTCCTTGAGTTTTCTTACTCACAGAGAAACATGGAGAGAATGTATTGGCTGGCTGAGATGTGCAGCATGCTAAGTAAGTTTCAGTTTAAGCTAAATTAAGAGGTGAGAAGATCTGGGCTTCAAGCAATGTCTTGAGTAGTCATTCCAAAGGTAAGCCGAACACACTTCCCCTTTAAAGATGTGGTAAGGGAAAAGAATGAGAAAGCTAGACCCAGGGATGGTTATTTTCTTCTGTGTTGTGATACTGCAAAGACTTTGGGAAAATAAAATGTGAATGTTGGTTAGGGTTTTATTTTCTTTGGTTTCAGAAGGTTGGAAGTCTGCGGTCTCAAGGTGACATGTTTCTTGTTACCCTGACCACTTCCCTAAATTTTGGTGAGATTATTCCTCAAATTGGCTTCATGACAACAGAAACTTCTTGCCCATCAATTTCAACTCTTAGTGGCTACATTGACTCATCTGTGTTGCTTTCACAGCAATAGAAGTGGTTTGCCTTTTTACTCTTCTGGGATGGAACCTCCTATTCTATTTTTATAGCTCTGGAATTCCTGTAAACTCCAAATAGTGAGCAGGCCCAACGTGGCTTAGCTTTTTCAGATCAACTAAGACCATCTAGGTACTGCAATCTTCTATGGAAGGAAAATTATTCATTTTAAAAGAGTTAAGCAATGTAATCAAAACTTGCATCCACAGCCTAAAATTCTGCCTGAAAATGGAGAATCTCTGCTTTCAGGCATACTATGAACCTGCCTATTTTGCTTCAGTATCTGTTTATGGAATCAGTGTTTTTGTTTTGATTTTTTTTCTGTTAAAATAAGATGTTGCCTTCTTCAGAGTGCTGGGTATCCTGTCTCCTTGTAGGTACTTGTTAAGTTTGCGGGTTAAAGGCATTGCAAGGAAAGGAGTAAGGTGAACAGCAAGTCTTTTTTCAGTTACCAACAAACAACAGCAGAAAAAAATGGCACACAGGCCTTTTATAGTGTCCTTGCAGAGGACAGCATCAACCAATCAATGCAGAGGCTGTTTCCCGCCTTGCATATGCGCACAAAGCTGGAGACAGCCAGTCTGGTCCCGGGCAACCTTGTGGTCTGCCCAAGACTCTTTGCAACATTTCTGAGCCTGCTGACTAATTCAGCAGGCCCAGGACATAACAATACTAGTACTACAGAAGATCATTATTGGTGACTACAACTAACAAGGACCAGTGAGAATAAAGACAGTGAAGCCATCTCTGCAGGAAGATATACAATAGGGCAGCAGTTCTCAACCTGTGGGTCGCGACCCCATTTGGGGTCAAACGACCATTTCACGGGGGTCGACAAACACTGCAGTCCGCCTTTTTCCCCCCCATTCCCCCTCAGCTGTCGCACTGCGCATGCGCGATTCAGCCCGTCACGCCGCGCATGCATGGTTCGGCCCATTGAGCGTGCAGGGCGCATGCGCGGTTTGGCCCATCGCGCGTGCCACACATGTGTACTTCGGCCCGTCGTGCCGCGCATGCACGGTTTGGCCCATCGCACCGCGCATGCACAGTTCGGCCCATCACGCGCACACTGCGCATGCACGGTTCGGCCCGTCGCGCTGCGCATGCGCGGTTTGGCCCATCACGCTAGCGCCGCGCATGTGCAGTTTGGCCCGTCGCACCACGCATGCGCGGTTTGGCCCGTCGCACTGCACATGCACGGTTCAGGCCATCGCGCCATGCATGCGCGATGCAGGCCGTCACACCGCGCATTCGTGGCGCAGGTCGGGGTCGCGCCGCGCATGAGCGGCGCAGGTGGGGTCTTGGCCTGAAAAAGGTTGAGAACCGCTGCAATAGGGTTTTATTTTTGTTTTTGTTTTTGAAAACTCTTGGTAAGATAACCTGAAAGGCAGCTTATAAGTACAGAAGTAAAAATACAAGTACAGTATATAAAATATAATTTTTTTTCTTTTTTCTTTTTCTTTTGGTCATGATCAGTCATAAAAAGCAGAACAAGAATAAGTCTTTTGTACTGGTTCCATTGGAGGAAAAGAGAGAGTGGGAAATAAATTATCTGAAGAGAAAATGCTGTGTGGCAATTACCTCAGAAGCTTTCTTCTCCCATGGAAAAGATTTCTTTGCTTCTACCTTACTCTCAGGATGCTTGAGAATTACTTTTGATTTTCTCTTGATTATGTTCCTGAGCTTTCTTTTTTTTTGTTGAAGATAAAGACAGGTGAAACTGCTGATGTTTTCTGATTCCCTCCTTTTCATCCCTTCTTCCTGTTGCTCAAGCAGATACGTACTTCCTAGTCTGAAAATATCCCAAGTAGAGCAGTGTTTCTCAACCTTGACAATTTTAAGGCATGTGGACTTCAACTCCCAGAATTCCACAGCCAGGGTCATCCCTTGGAATTTCTGGGAAACAAGAGAAATGAGTAAGAGAAAGGTATCTTCAGGATGTTTTCTGCCCTCCTTGGCATTTTGTGAAAGGGGCACATGTCCCATGCTCCATTCCCCATCCATGAGGATTTTCCTAAGAGGAAACATGGAAAACAGATTCTCCATCCAATGAGAACTGGGAAGAAAAAAAATTCTGAAAAGTTAGCCTGAATAGCACTAAGTATAATTCACATAAACAGTCCTATTCTCAGAAGACTCAAGTCTGTTTACTTGACCATATGCAAGGGAATAAATTCAGTGACAGTACACTTTAATGGTATTCAGCAAGATTGTTAGTGCATCTGTAGAAGTTGTGAAATGCTACTTTTAAAAAGCAATCCTGTGAGTTGAGGTGGGAATCGATATTGCTGACATAAAGGCCCCCACAGCAGATTTCTTTAGATGTTTATTACCTTCCTTCTTTATAGTAACTATTAACAGGGTTGTTATATTATTATTATTGTTCTTCTTGTTGTTGTTCATCGCCCAGATATTCAGACTGGGTTTGGCCTTTTTGTTCTAACCAAGGACCTAAGATAGGCAAATCTGGATGTTTCATAGTGTTACAGATATCGTTGCAGGATGGAAGCTGTTCCCAGTAAAGCCACCTGCAATTGACTGATGGTGAATTTGTCAATGCCAATGGTGTTCAAGTGGTGCTCCAGTTGTTTTGGATTTGCACCCAAGATGCCTATTACTATTGGTACTACCCTTGTTTGCCTTTGCCACAGTTGTTCTATTTCTAGTTGTTTTTGTTATTCTTATCCTCTGTTTGCTTAAAGGTATCTAAAATCTCTTCAGGTGATATTCCAAAAGTTCTGAGGGTGTAAATTCTTATTTCTTTCAGTACCATACATACAAATCTAAACACTGTTGCTTTTGTTGTTGCTGCTTCTATACTGCCTTGAGCCACCTCAGAATAAAAATAATGATAAGAAACAATGGTATAAGAAACAAACAAACGAACAAGCTACCATACAAACTAACACACAAACACTTGCAAGTTAATAATTATTCTATTGAGCAATTCTGGGAGTTGTAAATCCAATCTATCTAGATCAGAGCTCCCCAACCTTTTCTGGTTGGTGGCCTGGAGGGAGCGGGAGGAACAGGGAAAGGTCTGCACGTGCACTCCCACGCTTGTGCATGTGCAAACAGGTGTATGCACGGCGGTTACACTAACTCCTGCGTGCATGTGAAAGTGGGTTACTAGCACCCATGTAATGCTGGCGGCGGCACTAGTACCTCCATGCATGCGCAAATGGGCCATGTGCACCTGTGGCAGGGCTAGCACCCATGCACATGCACAAGCAGGCCACTAGCACCCATGAGCATGTACAGTCTGCTAACGTCCACCTGATGCTGGTGGCAGTGCTAGCACCCTCATGCATGCATAAACAGGGCCACTAGCACTTGTGTGGCTGTGCTAGCATGACTGGGGGGTGCACACACACCTGCCATTCTAGCAGTCTGGTGGCCAATAGGCCATGGCCTGGCACTGGGCCACGGCCCTCAGGTTGGGAACCCCTGATCTAGATGATTGGGAAATGGTGGTTTAAGTGATATTAAAAAAAAAAAAACTAGGGCTGTGCAAATCATTTGAAAAAGGTACTCTTGAATGCATAAAGCGCACATCACCCATTCACTTGACTGCAACTGTGTCTTTCAACCACATCACTGCTTCAGATGTTGCTTTCAGCTGCTTCCACAAGAATGCTTGTTCACAGGTACATCCCAGTCGAGCAAAATGGCTTTAAATTAGCAGCATCCAAAGACAGCCAAGATTTATTTTTAAAAGATTTTCTATTTTTTTTTCAGTATGTTGTATGCACTCCACGTTCTGAAGTACTTTCAAAGAATTTGCACAGCTCCAATAAAAATACAGGTGAAAAGTTCTGCATAACTCAATGAGGGTAGAGCAAGATTCAAATTTTTTGGGGGGGGGGAAAGTGACTTCAGCTCATTATTAACTCTTGGTGACTAGCTGGGAATGTCTCTGCAGTTTCCCTAGTAAGATTTTCAAAAGTGCTTTGCCTAGGCCACGGGTTGGCAACCCGTGGCTCCGGAGCCGCATGCGGCTCTTTCAGCCGACTCCTGCGGCTCCCTGTCCTCAGCCACCATGTGCAGTCTGAAAAAAAAAAGTGGGACTAAAAAAGTTCAACCAATCAATTCAAACTTCTCATGAAGTTTGAATTGATTGGTTGAACTTCTTTGGTTTGTGGGACTGCCCACAAGCCTCTTTCCTTCTTTGTACTGCACGTGGTGGCCAGGAGGATTGCTGGAAAAGTGTCCCTGGTAAGGAGCCTTGGGTGGCTGGTCTCGGGGTGCCTCTTCCCTGCCTGGCAGGTCTCCCCTTGCCCTGCTCCGCTGCCACCTCTGTTAGTTGGGGGGGTCGCTGGGGGTCTTCCGGAGCTTCCCCTCTCCACCTGCACCTTTCGGCCGTCTCATGGGCAGCAGATTCCCCCGTGGTGCCTGCCTGGCCCTTTCCACAACTGCTGTGAGGTCCTCTTGGCCGTCCTCCCACTGCTGCTGCTGCCGGTCGCGCTGAGCGAGGCAGTGGTGAGTAGGCAACCGCGCCACTTTGCCGTTCTCCCACTGCCGCCGCCACTGCAGGAGAAGGAGACCTTGGGCTGTGAGGGCGGTGGGGCCGGCCGGGACATCCCCGCGGCTGCATTCTCTGTTGCCGGCACAGCCACCCATAGTGCACCTGGCCTTAGCGCCCTCCTCTTAGGATGGCAAAGTGGCTGAGGATGCGGCAGGGATGGCAGCTGGGCCGGACCGCCGCCACCGGAGCCGCTGCTCCCATCCTGCTCCCCCTCCCCACCCGTTCGGCTAAGGACCCGACGGCCGTGCTATGCCGCTGCCACCAGAGCTACTGCTCCCATCCTGCTCCCCCTCCCTGCCCATTTGGCCGAGGACGCGGGGGCTGTGCCGTGCCGCCGCCACCGGAGCCGTTGCTCCATCCTGCTACCCCTCCCCGCCCGTTCGGCCGAGGACGCGGGGGCCGGGCCGGGCCGCCACCACCAGAGCCGCTGCTCCCATCCTGCTCCGGACCTTCGGTTTTCTCGGCTTGCAAACTTGGCTCCTGCCAGGGAAGCTCCTTCCCCGAAGCATGCAATTGCTCAGAGCCCATCCCAAAAGGTGCTGCTTCGCTGGCAGGAGCCGAGTTTGCAAGCCTCGTTGGCAAGCCGAGAAAACCAAAGGTCCGGAGGATTCCCTCCTGTTTTCAGGGTTTTTCTCGCCTGCCCGCCCGGATGGAGAGCCTGTGCCTCCCCTTCTCCTGTGGCCGGGGAAAGAGGGCAACCCTGAGCCTGTCCTGGAGGACTTTTTAGGCCCTAGGCTCCACTCTTCAATCAAGCTCTGGTATGTGTATGCGCATGTGTGCACGCATGCGCATGCGCACATTTTGTGGCTCCCAGTTTTTTTTTGTTGTTTTTTTTAGGAAAACGGGTCCAAGTGGCTCTTTCACCATTTTAGGTTGCCGACCCCTGGTCTAGGCCCTAGGGCAATGCTTAGGGCTGAGAGAGAATGACTGGGCCAAAGTCACCCAGTTGGATTTAGGATTCCTTTTAGTAAGGTGACCAACCATCCTCCTTTAGGGAGGACAGTCCTCCTTTTGTAAGTTCTGTCCTCCCTCAAAAAGTGTCCTTCTTCATGTCCTCCTTTTCAATATTTGAAGACTAATCTGCAGGGCTTTCCCCCCCCCCTCATAGAATGCTCAGAACTGTGTTCTGGCACCTTTCTTTGATGGCTTTTTTTTTTCAACTTTTGCATGAGCTGTGCTACTCCCCCTATTGTCTTTCGAAAGCCAATAGGAATTGCTGTTGAGTGCGCCAAAACACCCGGCTTGCAAACCTTGCACATGCAAGTTGTCTGTATTATTGTTGCAATGAATAAAATGTTTCTTTTATTTATGATATTTTTTTCTTCAATTTATTTGTGTCCTCCTTTTCATTATAAAAAAGTTGGTCACCTTACTTTTAGAGAAAAATGCCCAACTGTAGAATCTGGAGCAAACTGCTGCCTTTGCTTTTTATGGTTGAAATAGAGATTCAGGTATGAGATACTGCCTCCTTGATGTTGAAATATTAAATTGCTCTGGCAGATAGATCGCCTGTGCAATCATTAATTTTTGGCTGGTTGTTGTAAAGACAAACTTTTTCTTGCTTTACCCAAATGCCTCAAGACAGCCCTTCCTTGCTCTCCTTGCTTTGCTACACATTTGTGTTCTGCTTCTTTCTTCCAGTTTTTTAAACTAGCCTTTTTTTTAAAAAAAAATCTTATTCCTTGCATGAAGGGAGGAAAAAAAATCCCATAGAAATATGACATCACAGGAAGGAGAGTCTAAGAGACAAACTGAGCTGAATAAATTAGCAGCTGTGCCATAAATGAGATGTCTTAGGAAATTAAAATGTCACATGTGACAGTACAGGATTTATTATCTTTCTGTGGAATTTAGAAGTGTGGGGAAAATATTGGCCTGTTTGTCAAGTCTGGCAGCACGAACTCCCTTGGGAAAGATTTGGCTTGGATGAGGAAAGCTGAAACATCTTTAAGGAAGTATGGAGAGGGATTATATAGCTTTGGATTTTACTGCAAAACCGGGTTGTGCGAATTTGGGCTTAATGTTTAGCTAGGTTTGTGTACTCCTTTTTCCTACAAGCCATGATATTCAAGAAAAGCTGGTAGTCTTTGTCCATACCTGGTGATATCAATTCTTATTCCACTGGAAAGAACTGTTGTATCTAATTTAGATGGTATGTAGTAAGGCAACAGGGTAATTTCGTAAATTCGTTATCAGATTAGGGTGGATTTAAAGTGCAATGATTTTTGCAAACCCTGAACTCAAGCAACATTTTCTCTAAGGCTCCAAACAGTGAGTGGTATCTATAAGATCCAGAGCTGTCATCAGAATGATGAAAGCACAGCATGGTGCATATAGAAAATGGGTGGAGTTTACATCGCAAGAGTACTTCTGTCAAGACATTCAACATGTAACAAACAGCAGCAAATGCTGATTTTGAAAATGAATGCAACAAAATTAATTAATGAATGCAACAAAATTACTCAGATTGATTATAAGCCATATAATTATAGAGTCCTTGCAATAATCCATTGATATCAGTGCAAAAATAACTTCCATGCTTCCTGAATATGGCATAATCACAAAATTGAAAACATTGCTGAAAATGATGTTAAAGTTTATTGGATTTTTGCACACAAACTGATCACTATTTAGAACACAGTGCATCAAATATAATAACCATTGAAAGGAAAACAGCAGTTTTTGTCCACATGGCAATTCCCAGGGACAACAGAAGTGAAGACAGAGTTGGAAAAACTACAAAATATAGTGGTCAAAGAACTGAAATGGGTAGAAAATGGAAAAGAACTTGCAAAGGCACCCCTATAATAATCGGTGTGTTGGATGGAATAAAAGATAAAGTTTTAGAAGAATTAAAAAAGTGATTATCTCAATTACACTCCCTCCTCCCCTTGCAGGCTATAAGATATAGCTTAAGATGTTACTTGGATAATTTGTAGCTGGAACCGAAATGTCTAAAGATGGACAAGTAAAACCATCAGCACCTCTATTAGAAGTGTTCTTCCTTGCTGATTCACTTAAAGCTTTGGTGACAATAAGATCTGCACCAGTACTCAGAGTGAAGCATCAACACTGGGCAAATCCATTTTGACCAGAAGCTACATCACACACACAATTCCAAGGCCAGAGAAGCAGGTGAACTGAAGCATCTGTGACTGCTCCAATCAAGTGCCGCTGCTGTCTCTGTTATGGTCCTGAAATGTCCTCAATTGTCCTTCCTTCTTTTGCTTGAACAATCTAATGATTATATCATCCATGCAAGATTTCATGATGGTGTTCTGTCCAAGGAGTATGGGAAGCCAGATAGGTGAAAGGGTTTATAGCTTCTATCTTCCATATCATGTAGAGATATTTTTTTATCCCTGTGCAATTTATGGGGTAGAATGTCTATGGAGATTCTCAGTAATTTATGGGGCAGAAGTAATTAAGCAGTTTCCCACAGGAGAGAAATCAACCTCTGATAATAGCTGGTACCTTGATTATTAGTCCATGTTTTCTCTCTCCAGCCTCTTAAGTTACTAGATAGTCTATCTCTCACAAATGCAGGACTCATACTTTGAAAATAATTCAGAAGAAGTGCTTTTGACTTTGCCTAAGCTCTCCTGACCATTAAACCCAGGGTTGTTGTTGTTGTTATTGTTGTTGTTGTTTTGCCAGGTTTCTCACAGGCTGTTTTAAGGAACAGTGTAGAGGTGTTGTATCTACTGAGATTTGAAAACAAGCTTTTCTTCTGACTCTGCATCTCAGCCTAATGCAATATGGCTGCTGTCCCATGTTCATTAGTTGAATGAATGCTACATCTTTATCCCACCATTAGGGGAGACGGTGATTTGCTGTGCTTCTCCAGAAACTTTGGGAATCTGTTAGTAGTGTGGACAAAGTAGGAGAAAAACACTTTGGGATTTGTTGACAGTGTGGAAGAAGTCCCAATGATCCTGTTTAAAGTCTTTTTTCTCTGTTTCAAAAAGAAGGGGAAAAATATCCTGAGCAGGAATGCTACTGGAAAAGGTTGCTTCCTTCCTTTCTAGTGATCCAGTTGAGGTTTGGTTCTTCTCCATTGGCATTAATAGCACTCTCTCCCCACTACTGACCAGGTATAAGGGAAAAGTGAGCAGGACCCAGGAAATTCTGTGGGCTGCTACCTACACTCTAACCTTAAGGGGCATAACTATTATGGTAAGGCAGACATTGCTTAACCACAGTTCCTAGCAATCCCTAGAACGCATGGACAAAGGTAAAGGGGTGATTGGAGTTGGAGTTCAGCAACATTTGCATTTCCACCAGTAATGTAACCACACTCTATATCATGGGTGTCAAACTCACCATGCCACATGGTGTGTCGCGACGTATCGCAACTTTTTTGCATTGCTGGAGCTGGGGTGGGCGCGGCCTCCGTATGATGCAACTGGCCCACGGGCCGGCAGTTTAGCACCCCTGCTCTATATGGTCACAGTCTCAATATAAAACACAGGAGAAACATGGGGAAAGAGGGAAAAAAAAGAATGGGAAAGATAATATTTTGGATTTTCTTGGAGCCTCACTTTGATAGGTTGACCATCCACTATAGGCAAAAAGGGAAATATGCCAGGAGGAATTATTGCCATCACTTGATCACTCTAGATCTTGTTAAAACTATATTTCTAAGACTCCTAAAGCTTCTAAATCACTTAATCAGTTTAAGGCAGATTAAAAGTATATTGTGAGTTTCCAAAATGTATGCATTTAAAAGCGGTTTTTAAATGTCTGTGTTGTACTGCAACTTGCTTGTGCTACTCTGCACTGCAATTTAGCTTGAAAAATCCTTCTGCTGAAGCTTTGTCAAACCAACTATTGGGTGTTTGGGGATAGGCATGGCAAGGAGGAGAGATGACATATTGCATGAGTATCAAAATCAACATATGATCCGGCAAGGCAGTTGTTCTGAAGAGCAGGCAGTGCAATTACAAATTCTGAACCATCAGCTTTCTATAAAGAAACTGCTTTTGCTAGAGTCCTTTATATTCTACTGAGCACTTGGCTTTTATAGGACAAGAAATGGGAAAACCTTCATGGAGCAAAAATAAAAGCAAATTACCTGGCTGCAAATGGCAGTATAAAATATTGGCTAATTATGGTGCATCTGTCTGGGTGGACTGTTTGAAGCCTGAGTAAAGAGGAGAAGAATGGCATCTCTGTCGAGGCTTGTTGTGTCAATTTTTCAGTTGTCTGCCTCTTCTGCTAGGGAACAGCCACTTGAATGATAGATTGCATTTATTTATTGACTCTACCACAGCTATCTCATGTGAATGCTGTGTGTGCAGATTGCTCCAGTTTGAAGGAGAAGTTTTGCCCATTTTCCTGTAGCAAGCATTTGAAAGACATGCAGCAGCAGAAAGGAACATGTCTGTCCCTTTCGGTTACCAAGCAGGAGAAGAAGAAATGAAAAACAACACCCTACTCCTGTAGTAATGTCAGTTTCCTTCCCTCATTTCTGAGGAGGCAAGAAAGGCTACTTGGAAAAGTGCTCCACTGAATTCTCACGGGATTCAGTGAGCATGTCACTTTCCAATCTCTAGAAACTCAACACCTTCCCTTCCCTTCCCTTCCCTTCCCTTCCCTTCCCTTCCCTTCCCTTCCCTTCCCTTCCCTTCCCTTCCCTTCCCTTCCTTCCTTCCTTCCTTCCTTCCTTCCTTCCTTCCTTCCTTCCTTCCTTCCTTCCTTCTTTCCCCTAATTAGCTTCAGATGTGCTGGTTTGCCTATGTCCCCAAACAACTCATCACCATCACCAATGATCATAGATAAGTATTAGGTCTACCTATTTAGAGACTGCTCAATTGGAGATATATACTCTAAAAGCCATTAAAAGTGGCTATAGTGAGATATCCTGAACAGCAACAAGGTATTTTTCACACTCTTCCATTCCTATTGTTTTTTTTTCATATTTCAAGGCTATTGCTCAGCAGACACATTTTTGTTTTGTATGCTCAACAAATCTCCTTTATTGTAATTTGGAAAAAAAAATTCCTCTATGTCTTATTGTAGTTTGTCTACTGTCTCCCATCTGCTTCATCCATCTCCATGCATTTTGCAATCATGTCCTATCTCTTCCCAACATCAGCAGCAGAAATTAATTGCTTCTGTTTGGATTAACAACAGGATGCAACCTTATGATTTGATAATCCAATCCTCAAATGCAGTAATAAATACGAACCTAAGTATTTTTTTTACAAAGAATTTAAGTGGTAGCAATAATTCTGAGCATTTTTAACACTGTTATGCTTTAGAATAGAATAGAGCTGGAAGGGAACATTGGGCACTATCTAAGAAAATGAAATTCAATGGTAAAAAAAATGTAAGGTTCTGCATTTAGGCAAGAAAAACCAAATGCACAAGTACAGCATAGGTGGCACCTTACTCAATAGCAGTAACTGCGAGAGGGATCTTGGAGTCCTAGTGGACAATCACTTAAATATGAGCCAGCAGTGTGCTGCCACTGCCAAAAAGGCCAACACAGTGCTAGGCTGTATTAACAGAGGGATAGAATCAAGATCACGTGAAGTATTAATACCACTTTATAATACCTTGGTAAGGCCACACTTGGAATACTGCATCCAGTTTTGGTCACCACGATGTAAAAAAGATGCTGAGACTCTAGAAAGAGAGAACAACAAAGATGATTAGGGGACTGGAGGCTAAAACATATAAGGAATGGTTGCTGGAATTGGGTATGTCTAGTTTAATGAAGAGAAGGACAAGGGGGGACATGATAGCCGTGTTCCAATATCTCAGGGGCTGCCAAAAAGAAGAGGGAATCAAGCTATTCTCCAAAGCACCTGAAGGCAGGACAAGAAGCAACGGGTGGAAACTAATCAAGGAGAGAAGCAAACTAGAACTAAGGACACATTTTCTGACAGTTAGAACAATTAATCAGTGGAACAACCTGCCTCTAGAACAGTGTTTCTCAATCTTGGTAACTTCAACCTGGGTGGACTTCAACTCCCAGAATTCCCTAGCTAGCTTGGCTGGCTGGGGAATTCTGGGAGTTGAAGTCCACCCAGGTTAAAGTTACCAAGGTTGAGAAACACTGCTCTAGAAGCTGTGAATGCTCCAACACTGGAAGTTTTTAAGAAGAGACTGAACAGCCATTTATCCTAAATGGTATAGGGTTTCCTGCCTGAGCAGGGGGTTGGACTAGATGACCTCCAAGGTCCCTTCCAATTTCTCCTCCTCCTCCTCCTCCTCCTCATTATTATTATTATTATTATTATTATTATTATCATCATTATCATCATCATTATCATCATTATCATTATTATTGATCATCACACAGTCAGCCAGATGTTCAGACTGGATCTGGCATTTTTGTCTACCTATCGAGTCCTTACCAAGGACCTGAGATAGGCAGATGTGGATGTTTGATGGTATTACAGATATCATCGCAGGATGGAAGCAGTTCCTAGTAAGGCCACCTTTTGCAATTGACTAAAGGTGCCTATTACTATTTGTACTATCCTTGCTTGCCTTTGCCACAGTCTTTCTATTTCTATTTGTAGGTCTTTGTATTTTGTTATCTTCTCCAGTTCTTTTTTGTCTATGCTTCTGTCTCCAGGCACTGCCACGTCCACTATCCAGACTTTGTTGTTGTTGTTATTATTATTATTATTACTATTATCCAGCCCCCTGTTCAAGCAGGAGAACCTATACCATCTCAGACAAGTGACTATCTAGCCTCTTCTTAAACATCTCCAGTGATGGAGTGCTCACGATTTCTGGAAGCAAGCTGTTTCACTGGTTAATTGTCCTCACTGTCAGGAAGTTTCTCCTTAATCCCAGGTCGCTTCTCTCTTTGATCAACCATTGTTTCTTGTCCTACCATCTGGTGCTTTGGAGAATAACGTGACCCCGTCTTCTTTGTGGGAGCCCCTCAAATATTGCAACACTGCTATCATGTCTCCCCTATTTCTTCTTTTCTTTAGACTAGCCATACCCAGGTTGCGCAGCCGTTTTTCATATATTTTAGTCTCCAGGCCTTTGATCATATTAGTTGCTCTTCTCTGAATTTTTTCCAAACTCTCAACATCTTTTTTGTGATACGGTGACCAAAATTGGCTGCAGTATTCTAGGTGTGGTCTCACTAGGGTTTTATAAAGTGGTACTAATACTTCGTGTGATCTTGATTCTATCCTTTTTTATACAACCCAGGATTGTATTAGCTTTTTTGGCTGCTGCTGTACACTGCTGGCTCATAGTCAAGTGATCATCCACTAGGACTCCAAGGTCCTTCTCATAGTTGCTGTTTTTAAGCCAGGTCTTTCCCAATCTATATTTGTACCTTTGATTTTTCCTGCCTAAATGTAAAACTTTGCTTTTCTCCACATTGAAACTCATTTTGTTGGATAGGGCCCATTGTTCAAGTTTATCAAGATCTTTTTGGATCCTGAGTTTGTCTTCTGGGGTGTTGGATACTCCTGCCAGTTTAGTGTCATCTGCAAATTTGATGAGTTCCCCTTCAATTCCCTCATCTAAGTCATTGATGAAGATATTGATGAGTACTGGGCCTAAGATGTAACCTTGTGGTACCCCACTGCTTACTTCTCTCCATATAGATGTAGTGCCATTGAGGACTACTCGTTCAGTATGGTTTGCCAGCCAGTACAGATCCATCTGATGGTGATGTTGTTTATTCCACCTTTTTCCAGCTTACCAAGAAGTAGGTTGTGGTCTAATTTATCAAATGCCTTACTGAACTCTAAGTATACTACATCCACAGCATTTTGCTGGTCTACTAGTTTAGTCACTTTATCAGAAAATGAAATAAGATTGGTTTGGCATGATCTGCTTTTAACAAATCAGTGCCAGCTATAACTTTGTTTGCTTCTCATTGTTCGCAGATCTGTTTTTTGATTATCTTTTCTAGGATCTTCCCAGGTATTGATGTTAAACTGATTGGTCTGTAGTTTCCTGGGTCCATTTTTTCCCCCTTTCTTGAAGATGGGAACCACATCAGCCCTTTCCCAATCCTCAGGTACTTCCCAGTGCTCCAGGATTTTTGAAAGATGTGGTGCAATGGTTCTGAGATAACATCTGCCAGCTCCTTCAGAACTCTGGGATGTAGTCTGTCAGGTCCCAGTGATTTATATTCATCAAGGTTGCATAGGTGTTCTCTTCCCATTTTCCTGCTTATTTAAATTTTTGTTTGTAGTTTATCTTTTGCAGTGGTTTTTTTGGTATGTTCGGCTGAAGTTTCTTTTTGTATGAAGACTGTTGCAAAGAATGAGTTAAGCAGCTCTGCTTTCTCCCTGTTGCCTATTATTTCCTTGCCATGCTCTCTCTTTAGTGGACCTACAGTTTCTTTAACTTTTTTCTTATTGTTAATATGTTGGAAGGAACTTTTATGGCAATGAATCCATTCTCTAAGGAACAAACAAAAAAAATCAGTGTGTTCAGCATCTATGGGACTCAGAAATGTGATAAAAAGCACCAATCTCCTATTCTACAACACTTCTTTAAAAAATTCCCAAAAGAACCTCCAGAGATCTATCCTCAGAGGGGCAGATCTGACCTCAGAAGCTCCTCATTTAGCTTGATAAGTTCTTTAGCAATATTGTAGTTTTTCATTGTCAGATCTCATGCCAGGCATGGGCCTGGGAAGCTCACAGTTTGGACCCTAGACACCTCTATAATATTACTTTAGGATACACCATCTATATAATATTACTTTAGGATACATTAAAACTGAATTATATAAATTAATTTTTTTGGGGGGGAATACTTGGTGTGTGGATTTTGCCTCCTCAGCATCATAGTTACAAGAGATCCAAGTCTTATCTGTCCCCAGAGTTCTCTAGTTTTTGAACTAGTATGCAAATAAAATAAAAAGATATTTCAATGATTGTGGAACTCAAGAGTCGTCTTTATCTACTTTAACTTCCATCTGATTGTTTCTATTTATGAAGTTTTATGCTCCGCTGCAGCTCTATTAGCAATTCCCACAAATCTCCTCCATGTTTCCTGTCACATCTCTGGAGGCAATGGAAGTGATTGATTATGGTGATTATTTCAAAGTACTGTATGAAAATCTCTACCTTACTCATTAATTGTCTTAAAGAGTGCCAATCTTTCAGGGGGGCAAAAAAAGCTGTCATTCTCAAGCAAAGTCCAATTAATTCCATGAGACTTTTCTTTTAACAAGGGTTTTGATGCTTCTCTTCATTTATTAACAAACTCATTTGAAATTTCCCCCTTTTTACTTTTGATTTTCCTGTTATTGGATTGAATAATTTAGAACATGACTGTTCCATCCCTGCCTGTTCACCTTTTGTATGCAGAGATGGGCATATTGTTCAAATGACCAGCTTGGTGGATATAATCCTTTAATGTTTGTCATGGATCTGGGGCACTGGGGAACTGTGTGTCTGAACTTAAAATAGCCTCTCATAAACTGGCCATCTGGTGCAAATAATTCAGTCAAAGATCAGCAATGTTGGGCTTGTAGCTGTCGGGCCTGGGAAGCTGCCCAAGTGTTCTGGTTGCCGACATCTGCAAAGTAGCAGAACACAGTTTTATTACTCAGGTCAGTAAAATGCAGGATGGTTGGTAACCCTGTTGCTAATAACTTTGTGGAAGGAAAGAAGACAGTATAATAAATGGATGCCAATGGATCCCCACTGCAATTGTGCAGCTTCCTGGCATCAGAAGCAGCCATTCTATCCTATAACAACACTGGAACAACTACAACAACAAAAGTGTCTCTTTTGCTCTCTCTTGTACCTTGGTTTGACTGTCTTTTGAATGAGCTGTCCCTTAGCTGTATTTCTATAAGTGTCAAGAAATGTGTTGTGTTTAAGGCAAATTAATATTGGCTTCCTGCATTATAAAATCCTTACATCAGCAGCTCCTCTCTCTTTCCCTCCCTCTCTTTGACTCTCGAGAGCAACATGCTGTAAAAAAGAAAAAGAAAAAAGAAAAAAGTGGGGCTGGGAGAGAAAAACTTCTGAATATGTCAGCTGGATGTCAACACTGCTAACATCGGATGTTCTTGCTTTGACAACAGATGGAAATGCAGTCATTTTCTCTATTGCTTTTAGAATTAGTTGCTGCTGGGAGGGGGAATAGGGATGAGAGTCCAGCTAGTCATAACAATAATAACTTAATTGTGGGAACCCAAGGACATTGGGCCCAGAGCTGATAGTGTTTCCGTGGGCTGGAGAGCTGGGGAGAAAGCCAGTGCTTCAAGCTAATTGGGGAATGTGATTTATGACTGTTTATTGGAGGAAGGAATTGCACTTTGTTACTTTGTATCCAGGGGAGGGGAATTTAGTTTCTGGTTTCAACTATATAGTGCCGATACTTTGTTTCTCGAATAAAATATTCTTTAAGGCAAACAATGCCTCGAAGTTCTTTTGAAGTTTCATTTATCATACCATGACAGTCAGCTATATTCATAAATGACAGACAAGATGAAGATCAGCCTTGATTGCCCCATCATTTAGCTTGGGAAAAAGAAGAGTAAGTATGTAAATGGATGCCATCTTTTGAAAGATCTCTTTGGCTAAAATTTTATTTAAAGGAATTAAACCCTATCTATTTCTTTTTTGGGGTGTGTAGTACTATGTGAATGAGTTGGTGAAACAAAACAAAATAAAAAAATAGCTGGGACAAGACAATCACTCACATTTACAATGGTGCTGGGGACAATAAATGATTTTAGAAGGAAGGAAGGAAGAAAGAAAGGAAAGAGGGAGGTGGGCTGTATTTTGTTATCTTTGAGAGTTCCTGGGATGTGCTGGCTTCCTTCTGGTTCAGTAGCTGCCAGTATGAATACAAACTAGCTTTTGTTTCAGGCATCCCTTGAACATGATAAACTACATCTTTAACTACAGTACTTCCAGTTTTATTACCGTTTCTAGGGAGGGATGTTGGGGGAAATGTGGATGATGCTGCACTCCGATTTTCAGTGGTAGCGCTTGCTCCTCTAGGCAGTAATGGAGAGGAGGCATTTTATTTTTCACAACCCCCACCCCCATCCCACCCCACAATAAAGAGACTTAGCAAAGAGTCTTCTTTCCAGGGAAATGCAGCTGCTGGCGGTGGGTTTTCAGCTTGCACAGTGAGGCTATCACCACATGAATAAACCTGGAGACAATTTCAGTTGTATCTTGCATTTTCCAACTGTGAGCCAAAAGGGTATTTCCCAGGGGGATGGCAGCTTAGCTTGACTTTAACAATGAAGCGAAATATCTTCCATTTCAACTATAAGTTTTTGCCAGTCAGCACAGCTGGGGAGGGAAGAGACGCCCACTCTCTGCTGGTGTTTCAGGACTGAATGGATCAGTGAAGATCTTTTCATCTTGAAGGGATTGGTCAGCAATTCTGCCTTCACTATAAGTCTTAGATGATTATTGTTCATTGAACATTAAGGCAGAGCTCACACATCACAGGAAACTATAATTTGTTGCAGTCAGACACAGCTTGTTTTATAAACCCAGCCAATGTGGGTTTGTAAACTAGAATTTAATGCAATATATAAACCCAGCTCATTAAAGTTAATCCAATAAGCCATTGTTAAATAAGCTCTGGCTTTGTACAAGGCGTAAATTAGCCCAGGTTTCTTATAGGTAAAATAAAAATAATTGAGGCTATGCTGACAGAATTGATTGATTGATTATGCAATCAAATTGTTTTTGACTTCTAGTAGCTTCATAGATTCCCCGCCCCCCCCATTACATCTGTCCCTAATCCGGTTTTCAGGTTCTTTAACTGAATCCATACACTTCATTGCTGTCATCCTCTTCTCTTTTTCCTTCTATCTTTTGCAGCATTACAGCCTTCTCCACAGAGTCAGGTCTTCACATAATTCATCCAAAGAAGGATAATTTGATCCTAGTTATTTATGCCTCAAGAGGGTTCACATAGGGACAATCCAGTCTAAGGTCCCATTCTAGGTCATGGCCAGGGCCTCAGCAGAACAGTTCACAAGACCCTCAGGGAAAACCCCAAGTTTACTCTGGAACCCAGCTGGGTCCATCACTTGCCTGGGGCAGGCCAACTGAATAGGCTCTGTTTCCCTGCGGGGTGGGCAGCACCAATAAGCTGAAAAGCAGTTAAAAGCATTGATTTGATCACGGCAACAGACTGATTACTATGTCCTCCAAAACCAGATCCTGTCTTGAGAAGAAACCCAGCTCTAATGTGTGATGTCCAGTATGCATTGAGCCCTGGCTGACTTGGGACAGGTCCGTGGTTTCCAGGCAGGTCATGAATTCCTGAGCTACCCCAAACTTAATGTTGCCAAGTGGCAAATTGAATTTCCTGAGCACCAGAAGCCATTGGATTTCCATTATCGGCTCAGTAACCAGATCCAGTAGGTCAATCAGGGAGGACTGTACAACAACAACAACAAGTACAAGAACAATCCCACCTGTTTCCTAAAGCTCACCTTCAGCAGAGAGTCTCATACCTGGTTATATGCCTGTAAGTGATTTGCAACATGATGACTATAAGCACTTGTGACCTTAAATTAATTTAAATTCTGTCCCAAATATAAAACTACACAGAACTTTCCCCTCTTTCCATTCTTCTTCCCCAGAGCAGCTGCTCTTTCATTAATTGCTTTCTATCTTATGGGACAGTTTTCTCTATCATCTACATGCAACTCCATCTGTTGAACAACTGGCAGTCATGATGGTGTTAAATGGCACTGAAACCCTGTTGGGACTACCATTTCTTATCCACTTCTTTTTTTTTTAATATAAAAATTCCTTTATTAAAACATTCAGCATTGTACATAAAATCTTTGTATGCATCAAACATCATAGCATCTGGTATACAACACTACATATTATTCTTTGGAAACGTCTGGTTTGGTAAACATTTTTCACTCCTCGCTTCAATCCTCTATTATACACCCGTTACATTTTTTATTCCCTATGATCCCTGATAATAGGTCTTGAGGTAGTAGTTAAACATTAAATATAATATCATATTAATAATCAATCCTCAGAGAACACAGCATATAACACTAGATATTAATCTTTGTAAATGCTTGGTTTGGTACATATTCTTTACTCCTCACTTCCAGTCTCAACTATATGTCTGTTGTATTTTATCTTTTATGATCCCTAGCAAAAGATTCTGAGCTAGAGATTCAATAACCTGGGGTAAAGATTCAGTCTGCTTTTTCATTATTAAAGTAATCAACATTAAGCATAGGATCATATTAAGAAGCAATCATATTAAGAAGCAATCATCGTAGAACATAACATACAACAATAGGTAGACATTCTTCACTCTTCACTTCAAGCCTCTACTGTACACCTGTTACGTTTTTTAACCTGTATGGTCCCTAACAGTAAGTCCTGAGGTAGTACTTCAATAACCTGAGGTAGAAATTCAGTCTGCTCTTTCAATGTTAAAATGTTCAACATTAACCATAAGATCATATCTATAAGCAATCATCATAGAACACTAGATATAACACTAAGTATTAATCTTTGTAAACGTCTGGTTCGGTAAATATTAGTACATATACATTCAACATTAAGTGTTAGTTTTTGTAAACATTTGATTTGTTATACATTCTTCCCTCTTCACTTCGAGCCTTAGCTAAACGCCAGATGCATTTTGTTTGATTGGTGTTTCTCTTGGATGTAGTCTATCCATTGTTTCCAGTCCGTCAAATATTGTTCATTGGAACGACCCTTCAAGTATGCTGATATTTTCGCCATTTCCGCCAGGTTTGTTACTTTCACAGTCCATTCTTCCATAGGCGGTATTTCTGGGTTCTTCCAGTATTGTCCCACCAACAATCTCGCTGCTGTAATCAAGTTCAGAAATAAGTTTGTCTCTGAGGTAGTGATATCCTTTGTAATCCCTAACAAAAAAACCTGAGGTAGAAATTCTATGCACTTTGTGAAAATGGTTTGGAGTGCCCAACATATCTTCCTCCAGAAGGCTTTGATTTTTCTGCATGTCCACCATACATGAAAGTAGGTAGCGTCCCCGTCTCCACACCTCCAGCATTTGGGCTGGGAGTCTGGGTAGATGAGCGATAGTTTTTTCGGGTCGAGGTGTCACCTATAGAACATCTTGTAGAAGTTTTCCCTTAAGTGTTGCGATTTCGTGAATTCTACGTTCCTCACCCATATTTTCTCCCACGTGTCAATGGCGATAGAGTGTCCAAAGTCTTGTGCCCACCTCACCATACAGTTCTTGACTAGCTCGGTTTCAGAGTCCATTTCTATCAGAATGTTGTACACTCGTTTGATGTGCATGATCCCCTGATCTCTAATCTGCTCAATTAGTTTCTCGTCGGTTCGGGAGAAGCCCTTCTTCTTATCTTTACGCCACCTTGATTGCAGTTGTACATATGATAGCCAGGTACCTCCTATTCCTCTGTTTGCTAGTGTTGTTTGGGGTATTAAGAGGAACCTATTTTCTTCTCCCAGTATAAGTTTACTGTATGGCACCACCTCTTGCCCTTGGGATGTGTTTGTATCCCCTATTGCGTGTCCGGGGATCGTCCAGATGGGAATCTTGCCGTGTAGGAGGTGTTTATATTTCTTCCAGACCCATAACAATGGGATCCGTAGTGGGTTCTCCTTGAAGTTCCTGTCTGCCTTTTTGTCGGATACTAGGTATGCGTGCCAGCCAAATAGTAGACCCTGCCCTTCAACATTCAGTATTCTATCATTCGTCATATTGATCCAGTCACTCACCGCCACTAACGTCGCTGCATAATAGTATAGCTTTAGGTTAGGCATTTTTAGTCCCCCTCTCTTCCTTATGTCCTGGATAATTTTTAGTTTCACCCTCGGTCTCTTGTCATCCCAAATAAATTTGGTGATGCCCCTCTGCCAATTGTCCAAGTCCTCGTCCTTTTTGAGTATAGGTAGCGTTTGGAAGAGAAATAGAAATCTTGGCAGGACGTTCATCTTTACTGCTGCTATCCTGCCCAGCAAGGATAGTCGTAGTGTTTTCCACCTTTCCAGATCTTCTTGTATCTTGCTCCACAGCACCTCGTAGTTATTTTTGTATAATTTCGCATTCGTTGTTTCTATCTCCACCCCCAGGTACTTAACTTTCTTAACTATTTCACAACCCGTTATTCTTTCCAAGTCCTGTTTTGCTTTGCTGTCTAGATTTTTAACTAGTATCTTCGTTTTTGATATATTAACTTTAAAGCCTGATACCTTGCCATAGTCTTCCAGTATCTCCATCAGACTCCTTGTTGATTGTATCGGTTGCGATATTGTCACCAGTAGGTCGTCTGCAAAGGCACACAGTTTGTAGTCCTGTTTTCCAATCTGTATGCCCTTTACGTCCTCTGCTGCTCTTATCTTGTTCAGTAGGATCTCCATCGTTAAGACAAATAGCAGTGGTGATAGCGGACAACCCTGTCTCGTGCCTCTTTCTATATTGAATGGGTCTGTTAGTTCGCCGTTCACGATGATCTGGCCCGTTTGCTTCTGGTAGATTGCTGTTATGGAGTTGAGGAACTGCTTTCCCATTTTCATCCCCCGGGCTAGGTTCATCAGGAATGGCCAATTCAGTCTGTCAAAGGCTTTTTCTGCGTCTACAAACATGAGGGTTGCAGGTACCTGGTTGTGTCTTTCCAAGTACTCTATTATGTTCAGCAGCTGTCTCACGTTGGTTTTCATCTGACGTCCTTGTATAAACCCCATTTGGTCCGGGTGAATTATTTTTTGTAGTACAGTCATTAGTCTGTTGGCCAGGACCTTTGTAAAGATTTTGTAGTCTGTATTCAGTAGTGAGATGGGTCTATAGTTCGCCGGTTGTGCATTATCTTTTCCCTCTTTGGGAATTAGAGAGATGTATGCTGTTTTCCAGGAGGGTGGGATTTGGCCGCCTTCTTGTATGTTGACAAAAAGTTCTCTGAGGGGTTCTACTTATCCCCTTCTTAACTGATCTCATTTTTCCAAATGAGCTGTGTGACCCTCTTGAACACTCACTGTAATTCATACAGAGACTAAAACTAATTGTGTGGAAAAGCATCCATGCCATTGGAAAAATGGGCAGATTCAATAGCAAGGAATTATAAAGTGGGACAGGAGCAAACGTTTTTAATTTTCTGAAAATGGGGTTTAAGGCAGATCATTTCTCCATTGCAAGGCATGTATAAATATGTCTGTGTTATTCATCTGACATGTGCAAAACTGCTCAATCAATTAGATATCAATTTCCTGGGGAATGTTCAATTCAGCTGTTATGGCATTCATTCATTAATTTAATAACTAATTTGCAGCATTTTAATAGTGTTCTCTGCCATCTGCATTTTACTCCATCAAGACGACTTTGCCTTCTCCAGCACTCTTTCTGTCTTTCTGAGTTGGTGAATTCAAACCTTTCAGTGAAACCCACAGGAAAAAATAAAAATAAGCAGATCTGAAATTTTAATCAAAAGCTATGTTGTCAGTTTCAAATACTCAGTTGCAAGTTCACTCTTTTCAAACAGAAGTGGTTTTGCTTGCTCCCCAATATCTGGGCAAGAGTCCAGCTCTTTTGAGTCCAGTACAGGCATTCAAAGGGAGGCAATGCTCAAATAGCCTCTGTGCTTGACCCTACATGCTAGCAGTCACTTCTTTTAGCTGGTTGCCAGTTTAATGGTATAATTAATAGCTGACTGCTCTTTCTGCTTCTGGAATCTAACACAATGCTCTGTGCCAATTTCCACCCCCCAATGAGCTTTCCAAAAAAGGTGGAGCTTTAGAAATTGGCTTAATTTTGGCTTTGAACACTAAATTAGCATGCTGGTGCTAGGGGGCTCTTATATGGGCTCACTCAGAACTATTCATGATGACCATCTTTTCTGCCTCTCAACTCTCCTAATTGCAATGTAAAATGCATCCAAGATCGATCTGGGCTATTCTGACTGTTTGCCAGTCCATCAGTGTTTTGAATCTCTGCATCAGTAGCTTCAGTAACACTCTTTTCCGTACTGAGCTATCTTGAGTCCATCCAAATAATTAGTCTATAATGCTTCATTTTAGTCTTGCCACAGCCCCAATGCTGATTGGTTGCAATGCCTAGGGCAGTGATGGCGAACCTTTTAGAGACCGAGTGCCCAAACTGCAACCCAAAACCCACTTATGCATCGTCGGGTGCCAGGTGGATGTGGCCCATTGGGTGGGCATGGCTGCAGTGGTAACAGCAGATTGGGTGGGACTAAAAAGTTCAATCAATCAATTCCAAATTTGCAAGATCTTTTTTGGAATTCACTTCCAGAAGGGGTCGTGACAGCTGTCAGCCTTGACAGCTTCAAGGCAGGGCTAGATAGATTCATGGATGCCAAGTGTATCGGTGGTTATTAAAACGGATGTCCATGTGCCGCCTCTATGTTGGTTGAGGCAGGCAGGATTCCCTTGAGTACCATTTGTTGGGGGTCAAGGGAAAGGGAGGGTTTTGCCTTCTCTTTCTGCTCAAGATCCCCATGTACAATTGGTGGGCCACTGTGTGACACAGAATGCTGGACTCGATGGGCTTTGGTCTGATTCAGCATGGCTCTTCTTAAGTTGAAATTGACTGATTGATTGAACCTTTTTTTTTGTACACAGCGGCGGTGGTGTAAAGCTAAAAGGTTTTATAAAACCCAGCTGAAGGCCTAGGAGTGGGCGATGGTGCACATGCCCACAGAGAGGGCTCTGAGTGCTGCCTCTGGCACTCGTGCCATAGGTTCACCACCACTGACCTAGGGTGCACATGCTTTCTACCCACTTTGTAAGGCAATGTCAACCAAATCTGCTGGCCTGCAATTGCTATCTTCTCATCTGTTCACTAATTTTGTTTTTTGTTTTCCTGGTTCATCCAGTGATCATCCATGAAGTCTAGTAAAATTTCCTATGCCAGTTTGGTCTAGTGGTTAAGCCACCAGGCTAGAAACCAGGAGATGGTGAGTTCTAATCCTGCCTTAGGCATGAAAGCCAGCTAACCTTAGGCCAGTCATTCTTTCTCAACCCAACTCACCTCACCAGGATGTTGTTATGGCAAAAATAGGAGGAGGTGGGAGTATTAGCTACCTTCGAAAGTAATAAAGGTGGGATATAAATAAATAAATTTGCCACAAAGTTTCTATAATCTTACAGAAAGAGCATCATGTTCTTTGCTTTTAATCATTATAACATGAAAGCAATAAAAAGACCATTAGGGGAAAAAGACCTCCACATTCATGTCAAAATAAGAATGTAGGAAGAGTGTATGTCTATGTATACAAACATCTGGGAAAGCAAAAGAAAGCCAAAGGGATTAGTCAGAAGGGAACAACTCCTAAAAAAGGAAAAGGCAGGTATTGAGAGACCCTCCCACACAGAGGCCAGCCAATGAGATTTGCCTTCCCTGACAGATGGGAAGAACAAAAAGCAGGTGAACAATCAATCCTTCCTTGAGTATGAATATGTTTCTATTGACATTGCAAGGCAATTTGAGCTGAATTTTGTTAAATTGGCTTCAGGAAGAGCTGGCAGACAAGTACCGTAGTTTAGGAATTACCTAAGCCTGGGAACTGGGCTACAGACTTTAATTTATAGGCCAACGTTTACCCCAAAAAATGATGATTTCCATGCCTTGAATTCTTGTTCCAGTGAAAGGGCAGATAGGTTGTTTTATTTATTAAATTTAAATGCTGCCCATCTCAATATCCAAAATGATTCTGGGTGGGGTTAATACTATATCATAACGAAACAATACTTTTAAAAAATCCAGAGATAGCATAAAATCTTCTTTCCTCCATTTTATGGCCATGCTGGCTGTGGATGATGAGAATGGTAATCTAACTTACCAGAGACTGGTTATTGGGAATGGTTGGTTCCTCTAGACTTACGTTCAATATTTCATAATGGTAAGATATGGCCAGTAAACATGAGCTATATCCACTATGTGAGGAGAATAATGATTTTAAAGTAAAGGTAAAGTAACCTCTCCAGTAAGGTTTTGAACTGTCTGTCCTATCATGAAACCCATGCTTTTTCTTGGAAGGTGTTAAACAACATGGCTTTGTAGAATAAATGACTCTCTTTGATGGGGAAGTAAAATAAATTATGACAATTTATCATATATCCAGTATTAAGATACAAGGCATCGCAATTAGAAAGTCAACTTGAACTGGAAGAGCTCCTAATTTTATTTATGCTAATATATTTAGCTCTGCTCTGGATTACTATGCTATCTAATCAGATGAAGGGTTGGGGGTTGTCATCTTTTTGTCTATAAATATGACAGGATTCTGTCATGATTGATCATGTTTTCCAAACTAATTTGCATTGATGCTTGGATTCTGGCTGTTGTGCTGTCCCCAAGGAATTAAGATGCTTCTGTTTTGGTTGCTTTGATTAGCAAGGAAGTAGACAATTCGATACCTCACAGAAAATTGGGTCTATAACTTCAACATTCTCAAACCAACACAATTAATGAACAGATATTTAAGAGGTTATCTCTGAGGAACATTGGAATAGGACTGGAGAACCAACTATTTATCCTAATTCTTGGATAAGAATTCTTTTATCCAAGCCATTGTCACCTGGTCAGAAACTCTGTCAGCGTAGTCTCCCTTACAGGATTCTTGTGAGATGCACAACTGTACACATCATCTTGGAGTTCAGGCAAGATAAAAATACTGTAACTAAATTATTCTAGTGGTAACTCTCCTCAGTTACTCTTTCATTTTCTTCATGCAATGCTGAAACTTACAAAGTGAGTTATTTTGCTATAGAGAATGAATATATTTTACAAATCTCTAGCTCAATCCTAGTCTTCTTTTTTTTGCCAGCCACCTGAGACAGTTATGTTTATATAACATTCAGAGGGTTTACCTGGGAGCCAGATAATTTAATAGTATCCCTTTTGCATCATATATCACTGCCAGCCAAGGAGAGTGTAGAATGAGAAGTTAATGTGTGATTTTGCAAATGATGTATGAACAAGGACATTGCCTGGGGCAGCTCTTTGCAAGGCTGAAAGTTGCAACTTAGTCACGTCTCTTGGTAAAGGTCTCTTGGTAATGTGTTTATATAAACTGGAAATACAATATATTAAAGCCACAGACACACACTGCAATGGCCTTGTTACCACACTAGCCTCTGAGGACTGGAGATTGTTTGTCTTTCCTAGAACAAAGTTCAGCTTTGATTAACTTTGAAGTTAAAGATAACTTCTCTGTTTTGGAGTGGTTTGTAGCAGAAAGGGGTACAAAGGGAATTTGTTTTGTGTAAATATTGATTTGTAATAATGCAAATGCATCTTTTACCATAACAATATTTTAACTAGTCACATGAAAGAAATTACAGTTGTAATATGTTTTTGTGAGAAACATGATAATATATAAGTCACATGTTTGTGGGTGTGTATATAGGTAAAAAAAACAGATGAGATAAACATATTTTTAAAATCACATTTGTTCAGAGATGGGTGAGAAAGAATGGCGAAAATAGCAGGTGTAACACTAATATGGAGCAGAAATACAGAAAGAGCAGAGTTTAGCTTCTCCCAAATCCAGATAGAGACACCCTTAACTTTTGTGTTTGAGGGGGATATGTGTATGGTTGGAGAAGTGCCCAGGCAAAATCCAACTGTGCTAAATCATAATGTCATTCATTTGGGTAAGCATGTCATTTGAACCCAGCTATTATATCAACCAGGATTGATATGGTTTAGGATGTTGAGTGAATCCAGGCAATTGTGGCATATCTCAGAAACTATGGTTAAATAACCAATGGCTTAGCACTATGGATGAATCAAATGGCAAACAGTTCAATTGCTCTTGTGGGCATATTCTATCCTATTCTTGATTAGTGGAGTGTTCAGGCATCAGCAATAATCACAATTCCAAGTATAGGATGATTAAAAAAGAATTATGTTTATTAAGTTGCGCTAAATATTCTCTGCAACCAGGCCACGCCCTGTTCCAATCTCAGTTGTTCCCTGGACCGTTTTGGACTCCAGACAGAACTGTCCCACAATCAGCAAGAGATACGCTAAAACCTAGCCTGGATCCTGTGAGCCCAGCCCATTACAGTTCCTACTGAAAACTGACAGGATACAGATCTGTTGGGAATAGATTGAGGCTACTGTCCACCTCATATATATCTATTAAGTCATATCCATCAAAACTACTAGCTGGTTATTTCTAACCACATTTCAAAATAAAATACCAGCACTTGAAGCCTTGACATTTTCTGAACTCAAAGTAGGGTACCGATGTTGCTGTTTCTTTTTTAAAAAAAATTATGAATGTGTTATTTTGTTGACTCTTCTGTCTGTCCTTTTATGTTTTCTCCTGCTTCTACTTTTCTTTCTCTTGAGTTCCACATAGAGTACAAGTATTCAGTGAGCTGAATTTTATTTGGTATTGAATTGTGCTGCATTCAATATCTTTCCTCCTGAGCATTGGGCATTGCTTAAGGTAAGATACTAATAAAAATTAATGTACAAACAAGCCCCTGAGATACCTCGGGAACATTTATGTGAAAGGCTGTCCTGCCAATTCTCTTCCATTTCTGATCCGTATCGGATTTGAAGGGAAGGCATGAAGCAAGCACTTTCTTCCAGCCTCTACCTCTTCTTAACGGTGGAAGAAGCATTGTTGGCTGGTCCTTTACACACCTGTTATCCAGACCATTCTAAAACATGTATCTTAAAGAAGCATTATCCTTATTACTTCTCCAACAAAATGTTGCTTCTAACAGTCCTTTTGTATACAAGCATAATGGAGTCTAATAAATTCTAATTGTTTTTACAATGTTCTATGCTTACTAAATTTGGGGAGAAAGTAGTGGATTATAAAAATAAGATGGTACAAGAAAAGCTAAAACTTTCAGAGGATAACATTCTCTTGAATCATATACCTATTACACGGAATTTGAGAACTGCACTCTCCATGGGTTCTGGAAATGGATTCTCTATGCCATTACTGTAGCCAGAAAGCTGATACTGGAAAAATAAATATATGGTCCCTTTCAGGCAGTGGATTGAAAACCTGATTACAGAGAGATTGCCTGTAGATGTAGACATTGTATGGATTATATGACTCATTTATACAAGATACAGTAGTTTAAGAATACTATAGTTATATAAGTGTATTAGAACTCTATACGTACTTGTCCAAAGGTGCTTTTTCAAAAGGCAACTGGGCCTTGTTTTTCCTTGAAGACGTTTCACTTCTCATCCAAGAAATTCTTCAGTTCTGACCGAATGATGGAGGATGGAAGGATTTATATTCCTTGAAGTCATCTGGTTGTTAGCGCTCTTTCTGAGAATCGTTGAGGCCACTTGGCGGTTTATCTGTGCCCTCAGGGTCACCTGAATAGTGCAAATGGGTGTAGAACCTTCTTGGAACTGCTTAAACGACTGTATTGTAAACAGGACAGTATACTTATACTTGAATAATATTCTCATTAGATAGGTATATATAGAATTGTAATTGTTCCCTGTTAAAATGATTTATTGCACTTTTTTCTGTCATATTTTTTCACTTTTTTGTTAAAGCTTTTTTTATTAATTAAACAGCAATAAATAACATCAACAACAACATCACAAAAACAAACTTTATCCAGGCCAACCGGTCACATCTTATGCTAAATCAGTTTGTAAAACTACAGTTAGCTAAGCAGCAATTTGCATAAATTAAGCTCAATCCAAATCACATTTATGATTACTTGAATGAGTATTGGATGTTAGACTTACATCTCTTTCAGCTGTCTACTTTTTTCATATATAAATTTGGTTAATAATAATAAAATCAATCAATAAAAAAATAAATGTACAGACACAACTTCAGAAAATGTTATTCTATTGTAAATAAAAATGCATTTCATTCAGTGGGGGCAAGCAGTGAAGGGGTGTTCTAGGTATCTGTTATTTTGTCAGCTGTTGATGAAGACCCCCTCATATTATTCTTATGATACTTTATCTAAATCTTGCATTTAATTGACCTTAGTTTCTCATGAAAACTTAAGCAGGGCCTAATCTATTTAGTAGTGGGATAAGAGACCACAGAAAAATCATGTGCTATAAACTAGGTTGGGTTGGAAGTATGCTTGGACAAACCATTTTTATATTGCTGTCAAGAAACAATATAGATGTGTCCATGAATTCACTCGAAATCAAACTCAACTTATTGAGAATTTATCTTATCCAGATCAATTCATCTGTCAAACAGGAGACTGTCCTCTGCCTATTAATAAAGGACTATCTATAATACAAACTCTATGGTCATTATACTTCAAAGGTAAACTTAAGAACAGATGTCTGACATCTTGCAAGAGCCCATGGAGAAGAAGCTTGATGTTCACAAGGTTACCACTTAGGTAAAGATAGAACCTCACTTCACAACTCTCTCTCTCTCTCTCTCTCTCTCTCTCTCTCTCTCTCTCTCTCTCTCTCTCTCTCTCTCTCTCTCTCTCTCTCTCTCTCTCTCTCTCTCTCTCTCTCTCTCTCTCTCTCTCTCTCTCTCTCTCTCTCTCTCTCTCTCTCTCTCTCTCTCTCTCTCTCTCTCTCAAAATGAGTTTTTAAAGTCAACTGGAAATCCTTCAATAAAACAAGAAAAAGTCATCTCATATTATTGGACAGATCATTCGTTTTGAAGACAGGCTAGTTATTGGTATTTAGTCAAATATTTTGAACTGCTGGTACTGTCATGGATAAAATTTTGATTGGGTTTTGAACCACCTTCTGATGTCTTTGTTTTCTATTCTACATAGCCTGAGATCCAGAAATTAAAGGGCTGATGTGAATATGGATAGGAAGATATGGAAACTAATAAAAAAGTAGGAAAAAATCCAGTTGCTTAATTTCTACATGTCAGGTTGTTCTTAAAAAAGTGTTGGAGCAGAACTAGTCAAGAATTTGGCAGTCCCAACAGCAGCAGGGATTCTTAATTATCTCTGCTCTCATTTGGGGAAAAAATAAGCATGTAAACAATAGCAAGATTGTTATCCCTGGTGTATTGAGTTCAGTTGTATAGAGAAACACATTTTAAATTATTCAGGAAGATTTAACTTCATACATTTTGTTCACCTGTACATTTCATTTTTTTCCATCATGGGGTGTTTGTCTGGCTCAGCTCTTTTCTTTGTAACATAAAAAAAATCTGCAGAAATATATGCATTTTGTATGCACTTTCTCCTAATAATATTCATTTTTAAATGCATTCCACCTAATATATGCACTTTTGCAAGCAATTTTCTCCAATATACTATATCTTTAATGTATTTTTCCATTATAGGCTACTGTAAGGGTTTTTTTTTAGGGGTGGAAGTTCTCGACAATTTCGGAAGTAGATATTGGAGAAATTTGCATGAAAATGCAAAGTAGTTTTCAACATTCCTAGCTCAAATGGCCATGCTTCTGACGTGCTGCACTGTAGATATGTAGAACTCCAATAGCTATAAGTAATTCTTTTCTTACCAATCTCTGCACAAAGAAATTGGTCTCTTTATGCTTTCCCTATTATAATAGAAATTTTGCCAAGAATTAAAACTCACCACAAAGGTCATGCAATTAATAACCTGAAATTTAAAGGATAACCATCTTGGACCTGAACCTTGATTCCTGAAATATGTCTTAAAAGAGTTAGTATGGTATAGTGGTTAATTGGTTGAACTAGGATCAGGGAGACTTAGGTTCCATCATGAACAGAAACCTCCTCAGTGCCTATGGCCCTGTCACTCTCCTTCAGCCCAGCCTACTTCATAGGATTGCTGTGTAGGAATATAATGAAGGGAGATACCTTGTAAAATGCCTTGTGCTCTTGGAGAAAAGGATAGATATAAATCTAACCAAATAACAGAAGCAAAAATATAAATAAATATTAGGAATCTTAGGAACAACCTGCCTCCAGAAACTGTGAATGCTCCAAAACTGGATTTTTTTAAAGAGACTGTACAGCCATTTGTCTGAAATAGTATAGAGTTTCCTGCCTGAGCAGAGGGTTGGACTAGATGACCTCCAACGTCCCTTCCATCATCATCATTGTCGTCATCATTATATTATTATTATTATTATTATTGTTGTTGTTGTTGTTGTTATTAATATTATCATCTTGATTGGCAACATCCAGACAGCCCCTAAATGGCAGCAGAACAGTAGAAATTTTGCATCCCAGATACAGTATGGCATTCTACCTATATAGGAGATGAAAGAACTTTGTCCCTTAATCCAGAAACATTGGGGTACTGTTTGGTGGCAGGTCTATGTTTGGTGCTAGTGAAAATATGCATTACATTACAGTGTATCTGTAGGCCTCCAATTGTTTCTCGTGTCCTCTAACCTCCTACTGCTTTGTAAATGAAAATTTGTTTTAAAGAAGTTCAGAAGAATGAAATGACAGCAATAAATTTGATGAGCAACTTAGTTTTGTAGGGGGCGTACATATGAATACTATACAGGATGAATTTGTTCTCTGCCCTTTACTTTCATCTCAAGGCCTTTCTATCATTATTGTGAAAGAAACAATAAAAAAACCAATAGGCTTGGTTTCTCAGCCAACATGATAAGGGAATCTATGGATAAATGTATTAAATAATGGAAGTTAATGCTGTTTGTAATGTTCTCCAAACATGTTTTGCAAGAAATAATTCCCATAGCCGAATTCTGTAAAAGTATTTATTGAATAACAAGCCTAAAGTTATAGCACAAATTCTGGAAATGCCAAATTATTGATATAACTTTATTTGGGTGGCCATGTTAGTCTATTACATCAAAAATAAGAATCTTGTGATGTATTAAAGACAAATTCTTAGCACATAAATATTTGTGTTCCATCTTCCATTTCATCAAGTATATTCATTCCTCAGAAGTATAACAAATACTTCCTTTCTTCCCTCAGGTCTCACCATTTTAAATGTAGCCTGCTTGAAACTTTAAGACTAGGGGTTTTTATACTTCTCTGCTGGTCCTGCCAAACCAAGTGGGTATCAGAACAATTCTTAGCACTTTGAATATGGGAACAAAGTGGACTTCTTGTTCTACTTTTAACATTCCCAAGATTGAGGCAGGTCTAAGTCTCTGGACAACAAATGAATAGGAATCAGAGTAGCACAAGAAGAGGTAGTCCTCAACTTACGACCACAATTAAACCCAACATTTTTGTGGCTAAGTAAGACATTTGTTAAGTGAGTTTTGCCCCATTTTATAACCTTTCTTGCCACTGCTGTTAAGTGAATCATTGCAATTGTTAAGTTAGTAACACAGTTGTTAAATAATTCTGGCCTCCCCGTTGACTTTGCTTGTCAGAAGGTCATGAAAGGTGATCACATGACATGACTGCATGATCCCAGGACACTGCAGCTATCATAAATATGTTGTTGTTAATTGCGAAGTCGTGTCTAACCCATCGTGACCCCATGGACAACGTTCCTCCAGGCTTTCCTGTCCTCTACCATCTTCTGGAGTCCATTTAAGCTCACCCCTACTGCTTCAGTGACTTCCTCCAGCCACCTCATTCTCTGTCGTCCCATTCTTCTGTTGCCCTCAATCTTTCCCAGCATTAGGCCCTTCTCCAGTGAGTCCTTCCTTCTCATTAGGTGGCCAAAGTAATTGAGTTTCAACTTCAGGATCTGGCCTTCTAAAGAGCAGTCAGGGTTGATCTCCTTTTGGATTGACTGGTTTGATCGCCTTGCAGTCCAAGGGACTTGCACGAGTCTTCTCCAGCACCATAGTTCAAAGGCCTCAATTCTTTGTCGCTCAGCCTTTCCTATGGTCCAACTTTCACAAAGCATCTGAATTTTGATTATGTCACCATGGGGAATGCTGCAATGATCATAAGTGTGAAAGCTGGTCATAAGTCACTTTTTTCAGTGCCATTGTAACTTTGAACATTCACTGAATGAACTGTTGTAAATCGAGGGCTACCTGCTCAAAAGCACACTTTTTTAAAAAAAAATAGAGGATTGCAAGCTATAAATACAACTTTCTCAGTGGGCTATTTCTGTGCATGCTGTTATATTTCATTGTGCCAACCTGCTTCTGCTGTCTCTACCGCTAATAACTAGCTAACAAAGTATTAACAGTTTATCACAACCCTGACACCATCAAGTCCTGCTACTGATTATGGGTTCTTCTTAGGAGGCACCCACCTTCCTGACACCTCAAAAGCCTGAAGATCAGAGGCAACAAAACTGTATCATCTTATATGAGCAAGTCAGTGATGGTTCTTCAGTATTATACCAAGCTGAGCAGTACAGTATAGAAAAGCAAGAGAAAAAAAATTAGAACTTACTTTTAAAGCCACTTTTAATGCTTGTTTGTTTGAGTTTTAAAAATGGAATAGGACATATATCTCATTGGGGTTTTTTAGGCTTTTTTCCAGGTAGTCTAGAAACTGCTATGCTGTCCTTTTCTTACTCCTGCTTTCTCTAACTTAAAAGTTATGCAGGGAGAATATTTTAAAAAGCGTATAGCTGAAAGTTGGCAGGATTAGTGACCCCTGCTATCTTTACCCAAAATTTTGTTGGAAAATGAAGGTGTTGCAAACACTCTCAAATGTCTTACTGGAGTCTAATAGATAAACATTTTTTCAGTTCAACTTAATCTATGAATCCCAAATTGCAAAGTCAGCTGGATTCATGCCTTCGTTGCCTATTGAATCTGCACTTTGATCTGAATCAGGAGTGATTCACACCGGCCCATCACATAATGTTATATTTGCTTTTAGGGGGCCACATAGGTTATTTTATTGTTTTTGCTGAGAACAAGCTAATCCAAGAACAGAGCATATACCATGTTGTAATATGCATCGGATTGAAATCTTGTCAGCAACTTCTTCTCGCCTTTTTCCCTTTCGCAAGAATTAATGTTTGCCTTTTCCATCTGTCTAAATGTATCTCTGCTGCTTCTTGAGCACCACTGTAGAATGTTCTTCTGTTCCTTTCTCCTGCTTTCCTGTGTGACTGCAGTGATGGGGACTCTGGAGTCAAGAGGAGTGCTGAGGAAAATGAGTGATATGCTGGAGACAATGGTGAAGAGGATGGAAGTGCTAGCCAGGCTGGAGAATAGCACAGACTTCCGGAAAGGGGAAGAAGCCCATTTCCCAATGGACAGGTCAGTACCTATGGACTGAACAGTTGGTTTAGCATTCCCCAGTGCCCATCTAACTTCTTCTGGACTTAAGGACTGAGGTCAATCCATCGGTCGATACGGGATTGATCTGCATGAAGGATGAATATTTATGTTTGCACAGCTCCAGTTTCTTGGCACAATTAGGTGGGTAAATCATTATGTGGAGTACAGAATACAGCTACGTTCTCATAATGCACTAATTGATTAACAAACCACATGAACTAGGTTTACAGACTGTGAGTTTTAATCCTCCTCAGCCAGGAAAGACAACTGGGTGACCTTGGATTAGTCATGCTCTCCTTGAATTATTTGTAAAAACAATAAAGATAGGATAGGATAGGATATCTGGACCCTTGGCAGTCTGGGTTCAGGTCCGGTTACAGCACGGAAACTGTTTTGGTCGCGCTGACCGATGATCTCTGGCGGGCCCGGGATAGAGGTTATTCCACTATCCTGGTGCTTCTTGACCTCTCAGTGGCATTCGATACCATCGACCATGGTATTCTTCTGCGCCGGTTGGAGGGGTGTGGAGTGCGGGGCACCGTTTTACAGTGGTTCACCTCCTACCTCTCTGGCCGGTCGCAGTCGGTGTTTGCAGGAGGTCAGAGATCGGCTCCGAGGCTTCTTCTGTGTGGAGTGCCTCAGGGGTCTGTTCTCTCACCTCTGCTTTTTAACATCTACATGAAACCATTGGGTGAGATCATCCGCCGACACGGGGTGAGTTGTCATCAGTATGCTGATGATACTCAGCTTTATATCTCTACCCCGCGTCATTACAGCGAAGCAGTGGAAGTGATGAACCGGTGCCTGGAGGCTGTTGAGGTCTGGATGGGTGCCAACAGGCTCAGACTCAATCCTGACAAGACGGAGTGACTATGGGTTTTGCCTCCCAAGGACGATTCTAACTGTCCATCCATTACCCTGGGGGGAGAAGTTTTGTCCCCCTCGGAGAGGGTTCGCAACTTGGGTGTCCTCCTCGATCCACAGCTAAGCTTAGAACACCATTTTTCTGCTGTGGTGAGAGGAGCATTCGCCCAGGTTCGCCTGGTGCACCAGTTGCGACCCTATTTGAATCAGGAGTCACTCCTAATAGTCACTCATGCCCTTGTCACCTCGAGATTCGACTACTGTAATGCTCTCTACATGGGGCAACCTTTGAAGAATGTCCAGAGACTGCAGGTTGTCCACAATGCGGCTGCGCGAGCTGTCTTGGGTCTTCCAAGACATGCTCATATCACTCCAGCCCTTCGTGAGCTGCACTGGCTTCCAATTGGTCTCCGAACACAATTCAAAGTGTTGGTTATGACCTATAAAGCCCTTTATGGCAATGGACCAGGTTACTTGCGGGACCGTCTTCAGCCTCATGAATCCCAGCGACCGGTTAGGGTGCATAGGGCTGGCCTCCTACGGGTTCTGTCCATCAGCCAATGTCATCTGACAGGTCCTAGGACAAGGGCCTTCTCCGTTGCTGCCCCAGCCCTCTGGAACCAGCTTCCCTCAGAGGTTCGTACTGCCTCCTCCCTCCTAGCTTTCCGGAAACTTTTGAAGACCTATTTATGCCGACAGGCTTGGGGGGTATGAACTCTGTTCTGCCCCCCGGGCCGAGGAATGTGCTTCCATCGTTGATTGTGTATTTGATTGTGTTTGCATGTTGTATGTATGGATCTTTGGATTGGATGTTATCATTATTATTAATTTTTATATGTAGCTGTATTGTTGTTGTGAGCCGCCCCGAGTCTAGGAGAGGGGCGGCATAGAAATTTGATAAAATAAATAAATAAAATATTAAAAACATGTGAAGCAAAAACAAATAAAGCTCATTGGGGCTTAGTGTGATGACCTGGATACAATATGATGGTTGGGTTTTAGCTTAGCCACGGTGGTTTGAAAACCATGTTTATGTTCAGCTTATTACATACATGCAATTTATGAATCTCTGTTCACCAGGTGGAACATTTGATTCAAAAAGAGAACCAGATATGAGCTTATGTTTCAGGTCAAAATGTAGAAGGGTTGCAGGTAGCCTATCACTCATGTGTTCCTTTGCTTGTCCTAGCAAGGAAATTACAACAGGGTTAATTGCAAAATGAAGAGGGAAAAGAGAAAGCAGAAGCTCAAGGGACACTGTTAGGAGAAAGAAATTGCATAGTATCTTCTGGCGTGTGTGTGTGTGTGTGTGTGTGTGTGTGTGGTGTGTGTCTGTGTGTATAAAACTTCTATACCTTGAAAGATCCAGCAATTCTAGGGGTTCATTATATGTGGTTTAAATACATAATATAGGTTACAGAGTTTCAGTAAAAAATTCATACTTTAGCCATTTAGAGGATCTGTTTCCAAAATTCAGCTCTGTAGACTCTCTGATGGTATCCCGAAAAAGGACAGGAATTAGAAGAAATGAATAATAGCTATTGTGTAAAAATATGTTTAGAACAATGATGGGAAATGTAATGTAGGTTTTTTAGTAAGGCTAGCAATGACAATTAATTTGTATGATGGATTGGCTGTTCATTTTTTAAACATAGAGTTCTGATTTGATTTCAACTTGATGTAGCTCTTGAGAACATGGAAGATTAATTTCTGATGACTGTGCAATTGATAACAATAGAAGTAACATTTTAAAAATTGGGCATTGTTATGGAACAAAGTTAATATTCAGAGTAATTAATACTACAACAGTTTAGCCAAAGAAATATCCCTCTTCTCTTACTCTGTCATTTATTATCCTCAAAGCATTATGTATGTCCAGATGATATATTTTACTTGCTTACTTAAGTTGAGTATAATAGTTACAATCCTGTAAATTAGCGAAGCTTAAACCTCACAGAAATGTATTTGTAATGATCTTCTCCTGTTTGATTTTTATGGAATTTAAATGCATCCCTTTCTCATTGTGTGAAATTTAAGCAGTTATCAGTGGTATCAGAGGTGAAAAGTGATATCACCTGTTTGACTTCAAATATTCAACAGATATTGGACATCAGGATTTATGTGATCAGTGGGTTTCTACTGTATCACAAACCCCAAAGACTGAAAATAAAATTGCTGCATGCTATGCTGATAAATTGTTTATTATTAGACACGGGTGCAGTCTCCATTTGCAATGGTGTTCAGTCCTTTTTCACATTTAGCTCATTAGCTTTCTCTCCAGGAATTGCTTTTCTGAGACACCCGTTCATTGTTTTTGGTAGACATTCTACTCAGCTCTCACAAAAAAGGGAGAGGAGACAATAAAAAGCAGGAGAAGCCTTAGTCTTTGGCTTCATTATGGTTCGGTAGTCCGAGCCTGCTTTGAAGAGCAATTTCCTCTTTAATGCAGCTATGGAGTGCTTTGAAGTTAAGCTTTGATTAAGTTAGCAGCAAATAAGTGGGTGGCAGTGTTAACTGCAGGATTGCTTTGGCAATCTTTCCTCCCCCCCCTTCTCCTCTCCCTCCCCCTCCACTTTCTTCTACAAACAGAACTGATGCTTCTTCCATACTTTCTTCTGACCTCAGAAACAGATGAGAAATGAAACATATGAATAATCAATATGAAAATCAAAGCCAGCTTTGGATAATCTTTTAGGGAGCTTAATAGATTGCATTGCATTAAGGCACACATCACTGAGTTTTGCAGAAAACTTTTTTTTAAAAAAGATAAGCCATCACTGGTATCATTCCCCTGACCACAAAATAAACTGTGATTTAAACGTGTTTTTAAGGTGCTGTAAGTAATGTGCCTTTAACTGATCTGATTCTATTTCAGAGTTATTACAAGGACAGACTGACCTTGATATGAAATCAGACTTTCCTAGACTTTTGCTGAGTTGGAGGGGTGCTATGGATTGTTGGTCAGTATTCACAGTTTTCCAAAATTTAAAGGCTGACATCAAACAAGGCTACAAAGTAATAGAACTGAGGTTGCTGATAAGAAGGTAGTAAGGTTTTGTTTTGTTTTGGTGCCTTTTGTTTCCTGATGACTGCCTGTCATTTTCTTGGCAAATGTTTTTGGAAGTGGTTTACCATTGCCTCCTTCCTAGGGCTGAGAGTGACTGGCCCAAGGTCATCCAGCTGGCTTTGTGCTTCAGGTGGGACTAGAACTCACGATCTCCTGGTTTCCAGCCAGGTGCCTTAATCATTGCACCAAGCTAGTTCACCAGCAAGGCACCAGCTGTCAGTAAAAATATTTCTGTTCAGCTGATGCTTAAACAATTAAAAAAATAGTTAAAATACCTGACTATATTAACACAGCAAAATTCAAAATGGAACTTCAAGCTAGCCCAAAAAAGCAAAATAGGCTTTCAAAAAAACAAAAGAAGAGATGAACCTAATTTGACCTTTGGAGAACATCAATGATAAATCATGTGTGGTCCTTTTGGATGCTCCCTGGGTCAAGATTATTTGGAACCTACTCAACTGCTCTTGACATTTGTTTAATCAATGTCAGCTTCTTCTCAGAGGGCATTTCAGCTGGTGGCAATGCTTGGCTGAACTTAGAAGCTAAGAAGAGTCAGAAACTTGCAAGGTAAATGGAAAGTGAAAAAAAAATCTGAAAAATGGTAATATCTAATTACTTCCCTACTTTTGCCAGGAAAATGTGAGAGTACATTAGGAACTAAACTTAAAGTGTGCTGTCCTGTATCTTTGAGACTTTTTTTTTTTTGCAGGAGTGAAGCATCCTTAAAAAAATTAAGACAGTTTGGTTGTCTTTTACAAAAAAAACTTTTGTGAATGGGATATTTATCTGTAAACCTGGAAATCTTCCCTTTCTATTTTTAATAGAATTGCTCCTGTCTGCAAGGAACCTAGTACAATATACTCAATACCCAAACTCTAATGGGTATTCAGTACACTTGGTGGTTACTTAGGGCTTAACCATCATGCCAGGTTTCCTGATTCCCAAGTATCCAGGGTCAGCCATCTTTCTCTTTCTTTCTTTCTTTCTTTCTTTCTTTCTTTCTTTCTTTCTTTCTTTCTTTCTTTCTTTCTTTCTTTCTTTCTTTCTTTCTTTCTTTCTTTCTTTCTTTCTTTCTTTCTTTCTTTCTTTCTTTGCTTTCTTTCTTTCTTGCTTTCTTTCTTTCTTTCTTTCTTTTTTTCTTTCTTTTTTTCTTTCTTTCTTTCTTTCTTCCTTCCTTCCTTCCTTCTTTCTTTCTTTCTTTCTTCCCCCCCTAACCATAGCCAAGCACTCCGAATTTGTTAGCGATGTCCATTTTGCTCTCCAAGTTTATCTTGACCTAACACTAACCCTAAGTGGAATTTTCCTCCAATATGATTTTCCCATGTATTTTACAAACATAGATAGGGCAGCCTAGAAAAGTCAATGCCCTCCTAAACCCAAGCACTCCGAATTGGTTGGCAATGTCCATTTTGCTCTCCGAGTTCATGGTGACTTAACCCTAACCCTAAGTGGAATTTTCCTCCAATGGGATTTTCCAGTGTATTTTACCAGGAAACATAGATAGGGCAGCCTTGAAAAGTCAGTGCCCTCCTAACTATAGCCCAGAATTCCAAATTTGTTGGTGATGCCCATTTCGCTTTGTGACCCCATAGTGACCAAACACTAACCCTAAGTGAAATTTTCCTCCAATATGATTTTCCCATGGATTTTAAGCAGAAACATAGATAGGGCAGCCTAGAAATGTCAGTGCCCTCCTATCCATACCCAAGAACTCCGAATTGGTTGGCAATGTCCATTTGGCTCTATGACTTCATGAGGACCTAACCCTAACCCTAAGTGGTATTTTCCTCCAATGGGATTTTCCCGTGTATTTTACAAGGAAAAATAGATAGGGTAGCCTTGAAAAGTGAGTGCCCTCTTTACTACACCCCAGCGCTCCGAATTTGTTGGCAATGTCCATTTTGCTCTATGACTTCATGGTTACCTAACCTTAACCGGGCTGCTGTATAGCCACTCCCCCAAACCAGCCACCCCAAACGCTGAGCAGCTGAACTTGGGAGTCCGAGGGGAAGAGAAGAACCGGGCTGCTGTATAGCCACTCCCCCAAACCAGCCACCCCAAACGCTGAGCAGCTGAACTTGGGAGTCCGAGGGGAAGAGAAGAACCGGGCTGCTGTATAGCCACTCCCCCAAACCAGCCACCCCAAACGCTGAGCAGCTGAACTTGGGAGTCCGAGGGGAAGAGAAGAACCGGGCTGCTGTATAGCCACTCCCCCAAACCAGCCACCCCAAACGCTGAGCAGCTGAACTTGGGAGTCCCGAGGGGAAGAGAACAGTTGAGCCGCTGAGCAGCCATTGCTCTAATCAGTCGACTCTGTTTGTCACTATGTTTTTCAAGTTTTTTTTATATACTGTTTGTCTAAATTTTAAATATTTATATTTATTTAATACAATTTTAATTGACTTGCTAGATGTTATGAAAGATTGGGGGGGATTGACTGTTTGTGGAATGAATCGGGTTGAATGGATGAATGGATGGTTAGCTCGTTTTTAAATTGTTAGTTTATAGGGTGGTTTTTGGGAGGGGTAAATTAAATGATATGGATGGAGTTGTGGTTGAGTGGAATGAATGGGATGGACTGGCTAGCCTGCCTGGCACGGCAGAGGCGGAGGGGGAGGGGGGCGCTGGCTCTGGGGTGATAGAGGGCCAAAGTATACCGGTCTTGCTGGGGAGAGGCAGATATGGCGGGGGCCACAGGGTAGGCCATTCCCGGGGAACAAGAGCTCGCTGTTTAAAAGCGATCCCTTGCTCCGACCCTGTGAGTTCAGCCCGAAATACTGGTGATGGGGGAAATCCGGACCCTGGGCTCAGGCTGCTGCTGCTCAATGCCAGGTCGGTTGTAAATAAAGCTCCCCTCATCCATGATCTTCTCCTGGATGAGGAGGCCGACCTCGCATGTGTGACCGAGACCTGGCTGGGCCCAGAGGGAGGAGTTCCTCTCTCTGAGATGTGTCCAGCCGGGTTTCAGGTATGGCATCAGCCACGACCCCAGGGAAGGGGGGGAGGAGTGGCTATTATAGCCAAGAAGACCTTTAGTCTACGCAGGCTTGCTGTTTCTGAGATTGCGGGTTGTGAGTTGCTTCTTGTGAAGTTGGACCTAGGGGTTCAGGTGGGCTTGTTGCTTACGTACCTGCCTCCCAGCTGCGTGTCAACAGCCCTGCCTGCGCTACTTGAGGAGGTTGCTGGGCTGGCGGTTGAGTTCCCCAGGCTTATTGTCTTGGGGGACTTAAATCTTCCGTCGCTCGGCGAATCCTCTGGGTTGGCGCAGGAGTTCATGGCCACCATGGCAACCATGAACCTGACTCAGGTAGTTCAGGGTCCGACTCACGAGAGGGGACACACTCCCGACATGGTATTCCTCTCAGAACAGTTGAGCAATGATCTGAATTTAAGGGGCTTAGATATTTTGCCTATGTCATGGTCAGATCATTTTCTGCTGCGGCTTGTTTTTAAGGCTCCACTCCTCCCCTGCAGGGAGGCGGAACCGATTAGGTGGTTCCGCCCCAGACGTCTGATGGATCCAGAGAGTTTTCAGAGGACGCTTGGGGAAATACCGGATTCTCTCATTCACAGTTCGGCAGAGTCCCTGGTTACGGCCTGGAATATGGCTGCGAAGGGGGCTCTTGACCGGATTGCGCCGCTGCGACCTCTCTGTGGTAGCAGACCCAGGAGATCTCCTTGGTTTACTGAGGAACTCAGGGGGATGAAGCGCCAGAAGAGACGCCTAGAGAAGCGATGGAGGAAAAGCAAATCCGTATCTGACCGAACACTTGTAAGATCTTATATCAAGACTTATCAGGTGGCGCTCAAGGCGGCAAGATGCGCGTATCATTCCGCCTTGATTGCATCTGCGGAATCCCGCCCAGCCGCCCTGTTCAGGGTAACTCGCTCCCTCCTTAATCAGGGGGGGGTTTGATGCACCCTTGCAGGTTAGTGCTGAGGACTTTAATAAGTTTTTCGCGGATAAAATCGCCCAGATTCGGATGGACCTTGACTCCAATTGGAATGCAGTATCGGCTGATAATGATTCAGTTGAGATGACAGGGACTCATCTTGATCCTGTTGTGTGGGAGGAGTTTGACCCGGTGGCACCTGATGAAGTCGACAAGGCCATTGGAGCTGTGAGCTCCGCCACCTGTTTATTGGACCCGTGCCCCTCCTGGCTGGTTTCGGCCAGCAGGGAGGTGACGCGGGGCTGGGTTCAGGAGATTGTCAACGCTTCTTTGAGGGAGGGGTCCTTTCCGGCTCCCTGCAAGGAGGCAATTGTGCGCCCCCTCCTCAAGAAGCCTTCCCTGGACCCAGCTGTTTTAAACAACTACCGTCCTGTCTCCAATCTTCCCTTTATAGGGAAGGTTGTTGAGAAGGTGGTGTCACTCCAGCTCCAACGGTCCTTGGATGAGGCCGATTATCTGGGCCCTCAACAGTCAGGATTCAGGCTCGGCTACTCCACGGAAACTGCTTTGGTCGCGCTGACGGATGATCTCTGGCGGGCCCGGGATAGGGGATTATCCACTATCCTGGTGCTACTTGACCTCTCAGCGGCTTTCGATACCATTGACCATGGTATCCTTCTGCACCGACTGGAGGGGTTGGGGGTTGGAGGCACTGTTTTGCGGTGGTTCACCTCCTACCTCACTGGTCGGTCGCAGTCGGTGTTGGCAGGGGGTCAGAGGTCAACCCCTAGATTCCTCCCTTGTGGGGTCCCTCAGGGATCGGTCCTCTCCCCTCTGCTGTTTAATATCTACATGAAACCACTGGGCGAGATCATCCGACAACACGGGGTGAGATATCATCAGTATGCTGATGATACCCAGCTTTACATCTCCACCCCGTGTCATTTCAGTGAAGCAGCGGAAGTGATGTGCCGATGTCTGGAGGCTGTTAGGGTTTGGATGGGTGCCAACAGGCTCAAACTCAACCCCGACAAGACGGAGTGGCTATGGGTTCTGCCTCCCAAGGATATTTCAATCTATCCGTCCATTAGCCTGGGGGGGAGCTTTTGACCCCCTCGGAGAAGGTCCGCAACTTGGGCGTCCTCCTCGATCCACAGCTAAATTTGGAACATCATCTTTCGGCTGTGCCGAGGAGGACATTTGCCCAGGTTCGCCTGGTGCACCAGTTGCGGCCCTATTTGGACCGGGAGTCTCTGCTCACAGTCACTCATGCCCTTATCACCTCGAGGTTCGATTACTGCAATGCTCTCTACATGGGGCTACCTTTGAAAAATGTTCGGAGACTTCAGGTAATGCAGAATGCAGCCGCGCGAGCAGTGTTGGGCTTGCCTAGAAATGCCCACATTTCGGCATCACTCCGCGAGCTGCATTGGCTGCCAATTGGTCTCCGAACCCAATTCAAAGTGTTGGTTATGACCTATAAAGCCCTACATGGCATTGGACCAGGTTATTTACGGGACCGTCTGCTGCCCCATGAATCCCAGCGGCCGGTTAGGGCCCACAGAGTGGGCCTTCTCCAGGTCCCGTCAGCCAGACAGTGTCGCCTGGCGGGGCCTAGGGGAAGGGCCTTCTCTGTTGCGGCCCCGGCCCTCTGGAACCAACTTCCCCCGGAGATCCGTGTCGCCCCCACCCTCTTCGCCTTTCGTAGATTGCTTAAAACATACTTTTGCCGGCAGGCCTGGGGCAGCTAACACCTTGCCCCTAGCCAGTGTATGTTTCTGTGTATGTTTGTGGAGTGATTGGTTTCTTTTAGCTTAAGGGTTTTTTTATAGATATGTGTTTATTGTAATTTCTATCATGCTGTGAGCCGCCCTGAGTTCTTTGGAATAGGGCGGCATAGAAATTAAATAAATAATAATAATAATAATAATAATAATAATAATAATAATAATAATAATAATAATAATAATAACCCTAAGTGAAGTTTTCCTCCAATGGGATTTTCTAATGTATTTTACCAGGAAACATTAATAGGGCAGTCTTAAAAAGTCAGTGCCCTCCTAACTTATACCCCAGCACTCCGAATTTGTCTGCGAAGTCCATTTAGCTCTATAACTTCATGGTGACCTAACCCTAAGTGGAATTTTCTTTCAATGGGATTTTCATATGTATTTTACCAGGAAACATAGATAGGGCAGCCTTGAAAAGTGAGTGACCTCCTAACTATATCCCAGCACTCCGAATATGTCGGCAAAGTCCATTTTGCTCTATGACTTCCTGGGGACCTAACCCTAACCCTAAGTGGAATTTTCCTCCAATTGGATTTTCCCATGTATTTTACCAGGAAACATAGATAGGGCAGCCTAGAACAGTTAGTGCCCTCCTAACCATATCAAAGCACTCCGAAGTTGTTGGTAATTTTGCTCTCCGAATTCATTGTGACCTAACCCTAACCCTAAGTGGAATTTTCCTCAAATGAGATTTTCCATGTATTTTACAATGAAAGATAGATAGAGCAGGCTAGAAAAGTCAATGCCTTTCTAACCATACCCAAGCACTCCAAATTTGTTGGCTATGTTCATTTTGCTCTCTGTGTTCAAAGGTGATGTAACCTAACCTTGTTCTATAACCATAATATTTATCCTAAGTGGGTTTTATGCAGAAGGTAAAGGTCCTTACATGCAGATCCCAGATCAGTGTTGCTTCCCACTTTCAGTATGTCACTGTTAAGAAGCGTGAGACTGGAGCCTTGTGGGGTTCCTAAGCCATCCATTACTTTGCACAGATGCAATCACATCCTGGGTAGAAACATGGCAACAGTCCTAAGGTAGCAGCATAGAACAATGGGGGATTTCTGAGTTCAGGCAGTGTTGATGAATGACTATTGCTGCAATTACAATCAGGACAATAAGGAGGGCACTGGAGAAACAGGGCTTCATCCATTCCACCTGCTAAAATCCTGGAGGATTGTCAAGTGTAGGTGGCATTGGGCCCAGTAGCTTTCAAAACTGTTTGTCTTCTGGCATAGCAAAGCCGGTTTAGCATATTACATAGCAGCATGCCTGAGCTTCTCTGATTGGATTCACACATCATGCTAAGGCCACATTTTCAATTTGCTCGATTCACACTTCACTCTAATCCATAAATAGCGAAATAACAATAGCACTTAGAGTTATATACTGCTTCATAGTGCTCTACAGCCCTCTCTAAGTGATTTACAGAGTCAGCATATTGTCCTCAACAAATTGGGTCATTTTACTGACCTCTGAAGAATGGAAAGCTGAGTCAGCCTTGAGCCAGTGAGAATCGAATTACTGGAAGTTGGCAGAATTAGCTTGCAATACTGCAATCTAACCACTGTGCCACCATAGCTCTTTCGCTATTTATGGATTAGAGCAGTGGTTCTCAACCTTTTCCGGGGCTCGACCCTGGCCCGCATTGCGCAAAAAAAATGGTGGCCCCGCACCGCGCATGCGCGGCGTGACAGCCCGCATCACGATAGGAAAAAAATGGCCGACCCAAAAAAAATGGCCGACCAAAAAAAAAATGGCGGGCCTGCACCACGCATGCGCGGTGTGATGGGGCGCATCGCGCATGCATGGCGCAACGGCCCACATCGTGATAGGAAAAAAATGGCCGACCAAAAAAAAAATAAAAAAATGGCGGACTGTGGTGCTTGGCGACCCCCGTGAAATGGTCGTTCGACCCCAAATGGGGTCGCGACCCACAGGTTGAGAACCGCTGGATTAGAGTGAAGTGTGAATCAAGCAAATTGATTTGTCCTGAAAAGTATTTAGAGGCAGAGGGGTTTAAAACAAACTACCGGTATAATCAAATATTTAAATGAGTGGTTTCTACATACAACTCAAATTGACTTCCAAACTTTACCTCTTCAGTTAGTTGCAATTGGTTTAGTCTTTGGAATTTCAAAAGCTCTGATGTTTTCTGGAGAACTATGGACAATTTTGCCCCTGAAAGGGCAAATTCTATAGCTGCACGAGTCATGCGCCTAATCAGATTTGCTACATCTCCAAAGTGATACGAGCTCCATTGTGACATATCTAGATTCTAAAATGCATTTTCTGAAGGCAGAAGAGACCTAAAGTGATAAGCACAGCCTTTGTGTTGGGGTGGAGTGCTCTCCTACAGCTGTGTCCTCCAAATTGATTGCAATTTTGTTGGCATAAAGACATGTAATTATTTGATTATATAGTGATGGAGGGCCTCCAAAAAGTGGCCAATTAATCTTCATATTGAATTATTTCCAGGAATCAGTTAATTTCACAAATGTAAAACATTCATTTCAATACTAGTTAGTGACTTCACTCCTGGTTACATATAATGAGTCACAGCATACTTAAAAGAAGACATGTTTTGTTTGTTTTCTGCCAGCTTTGCTCTTTTCACTTATGAATTTTTGCCAAATATAGACCATCTTTAGGTAAACTATTGGGAGACAATGGTCTTTTCCATGCTTGTCCTCTTGATCTATTCATGCCCTTCAACATTAATCTAATGGATCATTAGTTTGCTGTCTATCCTATCCCATTCACAATATGCAATTGTCTGAGAAAGTTTATAAAAGCAGAGCCTCAATGCCTTTGATTATATCTAGGTCTTAATAATGGGAAAAAGCAGCAGCAATCCCTCTTTTATTAAACAGTACTTGAAATTTTGAGCTATATGAATGGCCATCACCTTCTGAACTCAATAGCTATAGCAATAAAATAATATGTAAAGTACATAACCATCTCCACACCAACCTTGAACCAGAAAATGTACCTCACTGAAGAAAATGATTAGGTAGTAACGCTTGACAATGTGCATATGTAATAATTGGCTAGTGTACGAAAAGTAAACATAGTTCATTTTCTGATAAAAATAATGGTGGGCAGTATTCCACTAAGGCAGGAAGTTTCCTTCAGAAAGGTGCATTAATAAAAATTGACTGCAGATCGTGGTACCAGAGGATTTTAAACAATTTTTTTAAATTTTAATTAAAATTTTAAATTGTTTCTCTAATTACCAAAAAGAAAAGAAAAAGATAATAACATCATACTTTATAAGTAAACAATAATACATTCAAAAACAAACAGAAAAACAAGGATAAGAGCATAGGGCCCGAAGGAAGAAAAATGCTAACTTGCTTCTTAATCAATACTGTTAATAGTTCCTAAAATGCAAGTTTTCAAGCTTTTTAAAAAACTTTCTTCATCAAAGTATAGAAAATAATATTTTTTAAAAAGGTAATGATAAAGATTTCTCCTACCCAGTCATATCCAACTCTAGGGGGTGGTGCTCATTTCCTTTTCCTAGCCAAAGGAGCCAGAATTGACAAAAGACACTTCTGTGGTCATGTGGCCAGCATGACTACACACCGAGGTGCACAGAATGCTGATATCTTCCCATCAAAGTGGTACCTATTTATCTACTTGCATTTGCGTGCTTTTGAACCACTAGGTAGGCAGGAGCAAGAATGAGCTCACCCCATCATGCAGCACTTGGGTCTTGAACCCAGGCTGTCAGCTTTCCAGCTGACAAGCTCAGCATCTTTAACTGCTGAGCCATGTCCCAGGATAATGATGCAGGATCCAATCTGAGTTGGTCACTGGGACCAGAGGTTTAGTCTTCCGAGCTTTTGGACTCATGCTAGAGCCCATCTTCAGGGAACTTCTCTCTAGCAGAGTGTGTGCTTTGGACTATTCTGTGTGTAGTACTTGTTGCGGGTGCCTGGGTATTAAGTCATTGGCTGTTGTTTCCTTGTGCTGCCAAGCCTCCTAAGTACTTGATAAGCTGGTGGTAAATCAGCACCCCTGTTGACTGACGAGGGGCCCATTTCCCTGGCTTCAATTACTTCCCTGGATGTTTTTGGGCCTGCTTATCCAACAATCTTAGTAGCTGCAAATTTTTCCCGGTGGTTTTACTCTTTACTGAAAGAGTGGCTTTACCCAATTTTCAAGGTTCTGGTTTCATACTTGTGTAGTTTGGACTTGGTGTTTCTTCATTCTGGGCCTGTTTTCCCCAGTCTAGCAACATGACACTATGGTCACAGCTATTCAGAAAAGCGCTTAAATGCAGCCATGCCATCATAATTGTAACCGTTCTGAATTTCTCTACCAGCATTTGCTAGTATAATTATTATGATGATATAATTGTTGCAAAATGGGCCGAATGAATTTTGTTCTGCTTTATTTCTTTCCTTCCCACCCATACCGGTACATAACTGCTTCTCAGAAGCATTTTTTTTACCACTCCCCCCTCCCTTTGGCTAATCTTTTGTTAACCTCAGGCTACAGTGATGAAAAGGTGGTGGTGGGGAACGGCAGCAAGTTTTTTGTTTTTGTTTTTGTGGTGAGGGGGTGTTTTTTTGGTTAATTCGCAATTCATATCTTTGGGAGTAGAGCAACTCAAGTTGTGATTCTGCTGTTTACATTTTAAACTCGTTCTGAAGATGGAGACTGCAGGCTGAATGAATTAGTACAAGCAGATATGGCACATTTCTCATTAGACATTTGGTTTGCAATCCCCTTTTGTGTTTCTGAAAACATGAAGTCTGATTGTAATGCAAATACTTTGAGTGAAACTCATGAATTCCTAGCTAGGAAGCATTTTTGAGAACTAGGAAACCAAACATACTGTAACAGATCTTTTTAATGTTTGAATTGGTCATAATAGAAGTATTGCCAAACAGATATTAAAATACTGCAATGCATTCCAAGCTATTCTGATGGAAATTAACCTGTTCTATCTTTGAAAAAAGCATAAATGTAGGTCAGAATAACATAAGCTTTACTAGATTCTTTTTCTCCATTTCCAAAATTTGTCTGACTGTTTCGCTGTTCCAGATAAGATGATCCATGCTGTATCAGGCTGGGCTTCATTCAGCCCTCATTTTCAAGTAAGATTGGCTAATACTGTTATTTCTCTTTAAATATGTGACTATTCAAAGAAATGCTGTCCATGTCTATTACTGTGATATAACTTGTACTGAGTTTTAGACTTGGTGCTTTAGATCAGACATGTCAAACACAAGGCCCGGGGGCCAGATGCGGCCCGCAAAGTGGTTTCATGTGGCCCATGAAGCCATTCTGGAAACAGTGAGGGAATGGCCCCCTCTGCCTTGGCCCTGGCCTAGGCGAGCCGGGCGTCAATGTACAATTTTGTGGTGGCCATCTATGCTGAAACGCATTTAGTCTTACCTCCACAAGGCCATCTAGAAACAGCGAGGAACTAGCCCCTGCTGCATCGCCCCTGCCCCCTGGGTGCATGCTGGGCAGGTGTCACCTTTGTGAGGAATGAAGAAATGCACCATCGCCTGGAAGTGGCCAGCAAATGGCCCTTGCCTTCACATATCCAGCTTGATGGGCTTGGGGAAAGGGTATCAGCAGGCAGTGGGGCACTCTCCTCACAGCGCCAAGAGGAGAAGTGTGATGCCACCCAGCCCCCAGTCTGCCCGGTTTTGGCAAGCAGCCAGGCGGCATGAATCTGATGAGAAGTGCAATGCTGCCTAGCCCCCAGCCTGCCCAGTTTCAGCAGGCAGCAAGGTGCAAAGCTGATGAGCTTTCCACCATCCGGCTCAACCTCCCGGCGCTATGAGGAGAGTGTCCTGCTGCCAGCCGAAACCAGGCAGGCTGAGGGCTGGGCAGCCTCATGCTTGTTTTTGGATTCACACTGCCTGGCTTTCTTGGTGCTGTGAGGAGAGCGCCCCACTGCCTGCCGAAACTGGGCAGGCTGGGGGCTGGGTGGCACTGCACAGGTAACGTTGACCCATGGCATCCCCTCCCCCAGAGCCCACTAATCCAGATATGTGAAGTAGGTGAGGGCCATGTGCTGGCCACTTCCAGGAGATGGTGCATTTCTTCATTCCTCACAAAGGGTGACACCTCCCCAGCTATGTTTCTTGCCTGTTTTTCTCCCTCCCACATCTCAAATATTTTCCCACCACTCTGTACTTAGGAAGGAAGGAAGGAAAGAAGGAAAGAGGGAAAGGAGAGGGAGGTTCTGAGGGAAGTCCTGCCTTAGTCCTGCCCTGCTGCCCTTTCATCCCTTGCCCCCTCCTCCTGGCCTATCCTGGGGGTCTCCCATCCTATTGCTAAGGAAGCTTTGGATACAAAGCCGGGTATCCTCCCATGGAGAGGGAATGGGCTTCCCTCTGACTTTGCCCTCGTACCCATCATGAGCAACCTGGCTAAGGAGAGCAAGCAGCAGCCTTGAGGAGCAGGTAAGTGCAGCTGGGCACCCCCTTGGGGAAGTGGGGCTGGGCTTGGTGCCGTGGGTGCTCAAGGGCCAGGCTGAGCATTTGACCTCTGCTGCCCAGGGCTCCGGGCAGTCCACACCACCATCCAGCCCCCCCCCACATGGCCTGAGAGGAACAGTGAGGCTCCTCCAGTGGACCATGTCTTGGCGCTTGCCATGGTACCACCCCCTTCTGCCAGAGACCCTCAGATCTATCCCACTCCTGCCCAGGCCCCCACAGGCACCGTTGACGCAAACGATGTAGAGCTGGCCACCCAGTAGGCCACACCCACTCCATCCACACCCACCCAGTAGGCCGCACCCATCCTGGCCACACCCACTCAGCCCTCAGAGGGCAACCGCAATGCTGATGCGGTCCTCAATGAAATTGAGTTTGACACCCCTGCTTTAGATGAAGCTGGATAGTGTAATCTGTAAGCAGTGGCTATCTAGACACATTGGCAAACTCAGTCAATTGAGGTTAAAGCCAGTTGAGATAAAAAAAATGTGACTTAGTGTATTGTGTGAACCATTTCTAAATAAAGAAGTGCTTGGGCAAAGAGTTGCTTTTTTCAACATTAAGACCAGGACAAAAGGTACAGCTAACTATCAATTTACTCTCCTATCATCTGATCTAGGGAAAATATATGCCATGTCTGTGTTCCACTTCCTATTTACCCTCTTTTAGTCATTCTCCTATTTTCACCATACGAGCAACTAGACATTAGCTCCCCCACTTCCTAGGTTTCCCAATGACATGAGGCCTCCAGAGAGGTTTCAGACAGTTTACAGATTTAAACTCATTAGCATTTTTCTTCTTTGCTAGCCTTTCCCAATCTAATATCCAGATGAATTGCAGTTGACAACCCCAGGATTTGCAGAAACACATGTAACCAATGCTTATTTTAAAACAATAATACACCTTTATTCATTGAAGCATAATTGTTTAGTGGTACCCAAAAAAATAAAGTAATATTTTTTTTAAAATTTAAATTTTGTCTGTAATAGCTCTGTAAATATATAGATAAGAAATTTGGGGAAGCTTCATCTTGCTACAACAATGTCCTGTTTATTATTGTTTTTAAGTTAGGGCTTTAGCTTGTAATATTGTAATGTTACAATATTACAACATTGTAGTTATTGTAACATTAAGATACAGTATAGAGAGGCATGGTGGCTCAGTGGCTTAAAGACACTGGAGAAGGTCTGTGCTTCAGCAGTTCAAGTCCCAGCACCACATGACGGAGTGCGCTCCCGTCATTTGCCTCAGCTTCTGCCAACCTAGTAGTTCAAAAGCATGTTACATGTAAGTAGATAAATAGATATCACTTCAATGGGAAAAATAATGGAGCTTTGTGCAGAAGTATGATCCCAACCAGTGCCCGACCTGCTCGAATGCAATGCCCAAATACGATGCAACATCAGTGGAGGGAAAAGCTCCAGATTACATTGCAAAGCTGAGTGCATAGCTAATTTTCCCCCTGTGTTGCACCTTGGATAGCATGCGAGCATGAACTGAATAGACTAGCAGTCTTAGGCAGCCAAACAACTACTCTGTATTAACCTTGTAATCTCCTGGCTAATGTACCATCACCATACACTAAATAAATAAATAAACTTAAGATATATTTCCCTAATGTTTAAATATTTTAAAATACAGCAAAAAAATAGTTTAATGCATATTTTGAAAAATGAGTAATTTTTAATTAGTAGCTACAAAATGGAATTCCCTCAAACGTTCAAATGAATGCATGCCAAACTGTGCTACTTTATTTATTTATTTGTTTATTTATTTGATTTGACTTCTATGCCTCCCTATTCTGGAGAACTCAGGGCGGCTCACAACATAAATAGAAATCACAAGTTAAAATACATATATAAAAATCCCTAAGTTAAGAGAAAACCAATCATTCAAGAAACATACACACAAACATACACTGGCTAGGGGCAAGTGTACTTGATTACTATATACACGTCTGTGTAACAACTGCACTACTGTTTAGCCTTTTAAAGGGTTGCGTTGCATGCAGTAAACAGCATCAGGAAACATGAAAAGATTAGCAGTGGATGATGAAACTGTATATTAATCTGGAATAGCAATTAAGATAAAAGTGGGGTGAATAATTCTTTCCTGATTTCCAGATTGGCCTTTCAGTGTCATTTTTCCATCAAAGGTTTCCAATCAGTACCAAGATAAATAGCAAAGAGAGAAGGCTCCTTTAAACATCAACAACTGCATGCAAAGACTGGCCTAATTTGCATATGTATTACCATGTAAAAATTCAGCTCAATATAATACAAGAAAATTGGAATGTAGTTCATGCATGGGCAAGTAGTAATTGTAATGCAAGCCATACAGTTCTGTTATTAGAACAAAAGTCAGAATGGTAATGAGCAACATATATGAGTCTCCACGTAGATTTTTGTTTTCATAATAGCATTGTTTTGGGAGTATAAAAACTCTCAAAGGCAATGGCCTCGAAGTCAAATATTGTAGCTGTATTGACATGTGGACTAAAGCCATGTAAAGATTTTTGACTTCCAGAGAACCAAACTGATATTATTGATTCTCAACCTGGATTCTGTTCCAAAGTAGATTATGCTTCAGAATACTTGAACATTACTCATCAATCATGTGGGCCAGGCATAAGTTTATACCTAAGTCTTCATGTATAAATGCACTTTTTGTGGAATATCCTCCAAATGTTTGTATGTAAATAATTACAAGTACTCAAAGTCTCACAAGATTTTATGTGGGAAGACAGAACTCTTGACATTTGACTATGTCCTGAAAATTAGGTCATTCTTAATGTCTATGGAGATTCTCAATCATCCAGATAATGGTTGTCCCAAAAGCAACTGGACTTTCTTGGTTTTTCCCCCTTGAAAATGTTTTGCTCCTCATCCAAGAAGCTTCAGAACTCAAGATGTTTCTTGAATGAGAAATGAGATGTTTTCAAGAAAAACAACAAGAAAGCCCAGTTGCGTTTTGGAAAAGCACCTTTGGGATAGATCTTTCTTACTTTTCTAAATGTGCATTTTAAAAAATAGTTTGAATGTCAGTGCCATTTTGTTGATCCTTGGCCTAACAAGTTGCTTGAACCCAAACTATCTATCTATCTATCTATCTATCTATCTATCTATCTATCTATCTATCTATCTATCTATCTATCTATACACACACACACACACACACACAGTTAATTTATAGTTCAATATGTTTTACAAACCAAGAAAATTGGTTTGCTTAAGTAAGATGTGGTTCAATTAACCATGGGTAAGAACATCATATAAGTGCATAATGTGCTTCCTTCTTTGTTGAGAGGCAATTCCTCAGCATTTCTTCCATTCTTCTCTTTCTGAATTGTGTCCAGTTTTAAATGTCACTATCCTGAAAGCCCATTTATTATAAGACAAGTTTGTTTCTCCCTGCATTAATATTTGATAATGAATTGTTCACTGGGACCATTCCTGGCCTGGTTTTGTCATAATATTCAAACCATTTACATATGGCACCCTATATGTTTTAATAGTGTAGAAGATCTAATAGCCAAATAATCTAGGGAAGTTGGAGGGGGAAACAACTGCAGAAAATTTTTTTTATGTCATTATTCACTCCTGGTGATTACCTGGACTAGTCCCTGCAGTTTTCTTGGCAAGATTTCAGAAGTGGTTTGCCATTGCTTGCTTCTTAGGGCTGAGAGGGATGACTAACCCAACACCCTCCATCTGGCTTCATGAATAAAGCAAGATTAGAACTCATAGTCTTCTGGTTTCTAGCCTGGTGTCTTAATGACTATACCAAACTCATTCTTGATCAGGACTTAGATATGTTTATTTTAGGACAAGAGAGGAAGGAAAATGGTTGATCTCTTCAAAATAATGGGGTCCTCATACTTTTAAGTGATTTATTCTGTGCTGGAGCAGCAAAGTTTTCTTAATATTTGAATTTAGTGCCTATGTCAGTCCAACAGTGTCCTGGGGTTGTTATCTCAGAATTCCCAGCTAGCAGGGCCCAAATCTGTTTTGACTCAGGGTCACAGACCATGCATTTTCAACTCAACTGGAAGATAGCAGGTAAAAGGAAGCTGGCTTAGATCAGGTTGGAGCATTTCAAAGCTGTCACATGGTGAGATTTTGGTCTACTACTTCGTTGCAAACTATTAATTCTTAATTAGGAAAGCAAAGGATACATGTTAATCTGAGACCCGTGAACATATGGTACTTTATAGCAGTTAGTTTTATTGCATCTCTCATGTCCCATCTTAAAAATATCCATTTTAAGTCAAGCTACATTTGCCATAGACTGAAGTTACTGCTTTTGTCAACGAGCTTTTCAAGATATCAGGTTAGGCCAGTGATGGGATTCAAATATGTGAACAACCGGTTCTCTGTGTGGATGCGACTTCCGGAAGTCTGTTCTGGGCCTGGGCAACAAAAAATTAGCCATTGGTTCTGTTGAAATGGTGTGAACTGGCTGAATCCCGCCACTGGGTTAGGCTAAGAATGTATAGGGTTTGTCCTTGGAGACCAAGCAAAATTAAAAAGGACCATCATCACACCCATTTTGCAAAATGCAATAAAGATGAAGCATCTTATACAGAGATAAAACTGCAAACAGGAGGGAAATTAAAGAGAATGGAGAATTGAATTAGTGTGTGTGTGTGTGTGTGTGTATGCACATGGTCTAAAGTTAAGTCCCAGTCATCTTATATTGAACATGAATTGCTATTAGGAAACTTCATATTCCTAGGAGTCTTTCAGATGTGATAAATAAATGTGATAGTTGAGGCTAAGTTTGAATAAAAAAATATAATAATTGTTGTAATATGTGCCCCAAATGGAGTACAATTTTTTGTTGCCCAGTACAAGTTTTCTTTAAAAACCTTCATAATAAGCTGAGTGATATAGAGGGAAATGGTTTCTGTATAATTGGAGATTTTAATGCGATTGCAGATAAAACAAAAGACCATAAAGGCACAGAGGCAAGGAAAGGAAACAAACAAAAAAAACTCTTCCCAAAACCTTTTTTGAGATGTGTACAGATCTTAGCTTACATGACGTTTGGAGGGAAAGGAATTGTGATAAGTGGGAATACACTTACTTTTCTAATAGACATAGATCATTGACCAGGATAGACATGCTATGGTTCTCAAAAGAATTGGCCTTGGAAATTCAAAAAATTGATATCGAACCTAGCCTTTGGGCAGACCATAATCCGATAAGTTTTCACTTGAAAGGACAAAGGAGCAGGCCAAGATGGACTTTCCAAAGAGCGATTCTGAAAGAAAAAGAATTTAAGGAAAGAATGGAGAAAGAGATGCACCTTTTCTTTCAAGCGAATGACAATGAGGACACATCCTTGCAGAACATCTGGGACACGGCAAAAGCATATATGAGGGGTGTAACAGTTTCGTACATGGCCAAGAGAAACAAAGAGAAAAAACAACATAGGAGGAGGCTCGAGAAAGAATACAAACAGGCTGAAATACAATTTCAGAGAGACCCTGAAAACAAAGGATTAAAAAACAAAATGGATTTAATTAAACATAAACTATGTATAGAGGATTTGGAAAAGTTAGCACAAAAATTACAAGCAGCTAAGCAAAATAACTTTGAACATGCAAATAAATCGGGTAGATGGCTAGCGTATAAATTAAGAAGGCAGAAAGAGAAGCAACAAATTATTAATTTGGAAGACGAGAAAGGAGAGATTCAGGGGGAGGAGACTATAAAAAGGGGAATCGCCCCAAAATACTATGAAAAACTATATAAGAGAAATGAGGGAATAAATGCAGAAAGGATAATAGAATACTTAGAGAAGGCAAACATACCAAAGATTCTGGAGGAAACTAAATTTATGTTAAATGAGGAAATAAGAATGGCTGAAATAATTAGGGCTCTAAATAAACAAAAGATCAATAAGGCGACTGGCCCAGATGGAATACCAGCAGAATTATATAAAGAACAACAAAGTGCATTCAATCAATACCTACTAGAAGTCTTCAACGCCGTATTAACCAATGCTAAAATGCCTAAGTCTTGGTCAGAGGCAAATATAATATTGATCCCAAAAGAAGAAGCAGAAAAAACACGGATACAAAATTATAGACCTATATCATTATTGAATTCTGACTATAAAATTTTTGCCTCAATAATGGCGGAGAGATTAAAAAAGTATTTAATTAATTTCATACATTCGGATCAAAATGGGTTTTTACCAAACAGACAGACTAAGCGGAATATAAGAACAATCCTAGACATTCTTGAATTTTATGAATCGCATAGTGATCATCAAGTGGCACTTCTGTTCCTTGATGCACAGAAAGCTTTTGACAATGTCAATTGGCAATTTATGTTTCAACAGCTAAAATTAATGGATGTTGGGGAAAATTTTTTAAATGTGATAACTGCAATATATTCCGAACAAAAGGCCCAGATCATAATAAACGGAGAGGCCACCGATAAATTCAATATACAGAAAGGTACAAAACAAGGATGTCCTCTCTCGCCATTGTTATTTATTTATATATTGGAAATTCTTGCTAGAGTAGTAAGACAAGAAGAGCAGATTAAAGGACTTAAGATTAAGAAAGAAACATACAAACTTCAATCTTATGCAGATGACTTAGCATTTATATTAGAAGACCCAGAACAATCAGGGCAGAAACTATTCGAAATATTGGAAGAGTATGGGGATCTGGCAGGTTTGAAAATAAACAGAAACAAAACAAAGATTATAACAAAAAACATGACTAATATACAAATAGGAAATCTCAAGGCAAAATTAGGCATACAAGTAGTTTCCAAATTAAAATATCTAGGGATAATTATTTCAGCACGCTGCTCATCAATTAAAGAAGACAATTATGGCAAATTGATAAAGAATATAAAAGTAGATTTAGACCGTTGGAAAAATTTGCATCTTTCATTACTTGGGAGAATTGCTGCCGTGAAAATGAACATCTCACCTAAAATGATATTCCTGTTTCAGAATATCCCAATCCAATTAGACAAGAAATTTTTTAAGGAGTTAAATAAATTAACCTTAGAATTTGTATGGTACAGTAAAAAGGCAAGAATAAAATTAAAGGCTTTACAGGATGCCAAAGAAAGGGGAGGTTTAGGTTTCACAGATTGGGAGCTATATTACCAAGCAGCGGCCCTAACTTGGATTAGAGACTGGATAACCTTAGAAAATAAAAGATGTTTACATTTAGAGGGTTATGATCTCCAGCAGGGCTGGCATGCTCACATATGGATGGAGCACAGTAGAAACCACCAATATTTTTTAAGACAGAAGGTTCGGCAAGAATTAATACAAAGCTGGAATATAGTTAAATCTCGATATTATACAAAGATTCCGGCTTGGCTATCGCCATTGGAGGCAGCCACATATCCCAATTTGTATAGGAAAGATAAGGCTATTATATACAAAGACATTCTGACAGAAGAAGGTTATTTAAAACAAAAACAAGAGCTAAAACAACAAGGAATAGACATGGAGTGGTGGTCTTATTTACAGATACAAGCAAGATACATGAAGGATAAACAAGAATGGGGTATTAATAGACAAGATTCGGGGTTAGACAAGATACTGCTAGGCCCAGATAAAAACAAATAAAGAATATTTATAAACACCTGTTGGAACATAAACTATATGAGGAGCAGGTTAAAGAAACAATGGTGAAGTGGGCAATAGATTTAGGATATAATATAAATATGGATCAATGGCAGCAAGTATGGGAGCGAAATAACAAAATCACATTGGCGACATCATATAAAGAAAACTTGTATAAGATGATTTACAGATGGCATCTCCCTCCGGCCAGATTAGCCAAAATGTATAAAGGATATTCTTCTACATGTTGGAAATGTAAAGAAAGAAAAGGGTACCTTTTTCATATATGGTGGACATGTAAAGAAGCACAGGTGTATTGGCATATGGTCTGAGAATGGGTAATAGAAATGACTAGTCAAAACATTCTATACAAACCTGAGGCATTACTATTAGGAATATTAGAGAAAAGTGTAAATAAAGAGGACACATATTTAATTATTCATGTGGCTATGGCAGCAAGGATACTATTTGCTCAAAAATGGAAAGCAATGGAAACACCGAGTGAGGAAGAACTAATAAAGAAAATTATGTTTTGCGCAGAACTAGATAGGTTAACTAAAAGATTAAAAAACCAGGAAGACTCAGAATTTTATTTGATATGGAATAAATTTTATAGATGGAGGGGAAAAAATAGAGGTCAGAAATAAAGAGATAAGTTAAAATAGAGATTAGAAATGTATAGTTTGTATATAGATAAGTTATATGCAATTAATATACAATATGGACTGAGATGTCAGTCAAAGACGATTTACCACGTTCAATGTTTTTAATCCTTTTCTTTTTTTTGTATTCAATAAAAACTTTATTAAAAAAAAGATGTGATAAATACTGATTATAAACTCCATGTGGGCTGAATCTTAATCAAGACTTAGAAATATACAGTACATATAAAACAAAAAGAATAAAAAATAAGTATTGATGCACAGGAATAAAAACACTATATTTTTTATTAGCTTTTAAGATTGCAGGGAAAAACTCATTTGCAAGAAGCTAAGGTAATTTATCTTAATTTCAATAGCTGGCAAATTCCTAGAATGTTTTGGTGGGATTTATATCATTGCTTCAGAAAAAAAATATAAACAAGCATTATTTATTATTTTCCTATGGCTAGTTTGCTGATGCACCAAGCAAATGTGTAAACAGAATAGGAATGCAGCTCTTCTAGAAATGAAATACTGGCAAACTGCCTTTATGGGTGTCATTTCATTGTAAAAAAATTGAAATGTTTGAGCAAATTAGGTCAACACTGTGGAAAAGTTACAGAAAAAACTGAATATCCTGTGGGTTCATACAAAGATCCTATATCAGGACCCAAGAAACACAGTGGTAATTCTCCAAGCAGATTTGTTTATTGTTCCATACGTATAGACAGAAGCTGTCCAACTGAAGCACTCTATCTACATCAAGTGTATACTCTGAGAACTGTTAGGGAGAGGCTGTCTTAACCCTCTTTCTCTCACACAAAATATCTGGACTCATCTGCCTCTTATTCCTCTGGAATGCACACCCTGCCTCCTAGGAGCCTAGCCTAGTACATTTCATCACATCCTATTAATTTTTGTACCTGCTAAGAGGTCTTCCTTGGTTGAAATCCATATTGTAGATGTCTTATAATAATAATAATGATAAAGTTGGAAGGGACCTTGGAGGTCATCTAGTCCAACCCCCTGCTCAGGCAGGAAACCCTATACCATTTCGGACAAATGGCTGTCCAGTTTCTTCTTAAAAACTTCCAGTGTTGGAGCATTCACCACTTCTGGAGGCAGGTTGTTCCACTGATTAATTGTTCTAACTGTCAGGAAGTTTCTCCTTAGTTCTAGGTTGTTTCTCTCTTTGGTTAGTCTCCACCCATTGCTTCTTGTCCTGCCTTCAGGTGCTTTGACTGACTTTGTATATCAATAAGGAATAACTCTCAAGAGTTGTTTGCCCCTTGCCTTCCTCAGTGTACTCTTGCCCTCCCCTTTAGCTTTATTTTAATATATAGAAGTTTATAAAGCTGAGATGAATAGAAATCTGTTACAGGTCTTCTATGCACAATTATTTATTGAAAATTTCCTGTCGCAGGGAATAGAAGAGGAATGCAGTGCTTGTGACCTATCACATAGCCTGTCAGGCATGTATGATGGTCAATACATGGAAAAAATGAATCTCCTTGTATTGCTGCCTTATAGAATAACAAATGCTAAACTAGGAAGAAAAATACTGGGCAAACCACAATATATGGTTGATGGGCTGCATTTAGCTTGATGGGACAGAGTCCATTTCTGCAGGTTCATGAGATGCCCAGGAACATAGTACTCCAGGTTTTGATTCTGAAAAGCTACCTTCAGGCCAACTATATTTGTGACAGTCAGTTAAGTTGGTTGTGTGCACTGCAATAATTACCTAATGCTTTGGTTATTATGGAAATTGAGACATCCTAAGTACAGTGTTGGGAGAATTGTCTTCATTTTTTGCCCCCAGTTTTCATAGATGTTAAAGATGCCCAAAGGATGTTAAAGTAGAAGTGAAAGCAATTTGGAAGCAAAAAAAAATCATTTCTATTCAATGATATTATGAGCAACAGGCAATCCCAAAGGTGCTTTTCTGAAAGGCAGCTGGATTTCATTGGGTTTTTTTTCCTTGAAAACATTTTGCTTCTCATCCAAGAAACTTCTTCAGCGGAACTGAAGAAGCTTCTTGGATGAGAAGCAAAACCTTAAGGACAATGATGACCTGGGTGATTGAGAATCTCTGTAAATATTGAGCAAAAGGCAAGTTTAGGTTTCCAAGGCCAGCCCTGCTATCACCTATGTCAGCAAATTCTGGGCAGTAGTAGCAAGTTTTGACAGTAGAGAATTAAATAACATAGGATTTGATTTGAATAAAGATTCCCATGCCAACTTAACAATAGGAGGGAAAGTGCCACCTTATTCCTTTCCTCAGGCAGCAACTATAAGTTATTTTCTGTCTCCTCTACTCAAATCTTCTGTACCAACTGAGAAACGTCTCCAAGGTAAGAAGGTGGGATGAGCTGACCCAGATTGTTCCAATTGATCAATTCCTCCTTTCCCCTGAAACTCCAAAATAATCCCTCTACAGGCCTTTCAATGTTTTGACATTGCAGGTTGATATTGCTGAAGGGAAGGGAGGGAGAAGAAATCCTTTGTGTTTTCCCAGTATTGAATTTCAGCACAATGTTTCAAGGCACTTATTCTGCAATGGTCAATTTCTGTGGGTTGGGGGTTACAATAGCATAGGAATGGACTCTAGTAAACTCTCTCTCTCTCTCTCTCTCTCTCTCTCTCTCTCTCTCTCTCTCTCTCTCTCTCTCTCTCTCTCTCTCTCTCTCTCTCTCTCTCTCTCTCTCTGCATATACATATACATACATACATACATACATACATACATACATACATACATACATACATACATACATATACACACACAACTCTTGAAAAGTCAAAATTACAGAAATGGTGTTTTTAGTTATTTTATTTATATCCTGCCTTTATTACTTTTATAAATAACTCAAAGTGGTGAACATACCCAACATATCTTCTTCCTTCTATTTTCTCCACAACAACTCTCTGGGTTGGAGAGGGAGGGAGGGAGGGAGGGAGAGAGAGGGGGGAGGGGGGGAGGGAGAGGAAGACTGACCCAAGGTAACCCAGCTAGCTTTCACTGTAAAGGCAGGACTTGTACTCACAGTCTCTTGCTTTCTAGTCTGGTGCCTAAAACCCCTTGACCGAATTGGTTGTTAGTGCTGCATTTAGAACTAGCAGACATAACTTCTCAACGAAAGTGAAACTATCTTAACCAACCCAAAAGCGTTTTGTCAGATTGGTACTTGTAGGTGTATGGTGACACTGGTTGGCTTGACAGCCCAGTCCTGAAAAGATGCTCAGCCCAGTGAGGATTATGTGCTTCCATTCCCAAAATGTATACCCATGGCATAAAGTAAAGTAATTGCTATCTGTAATAATAACAATAAAGCAAGCCCTGAATTTTAAAAAAAGAAAAAGAATAGAAACAATAATGGAGAGAAGAATAAAAAGTTTCCCAGTTTGACTTTGTTCTAAAATTGCTAATGTATGCTTCCCTCATTTACATGTCTTACAGGATTCCCAGCTGTGGTTGCTACAATACTTAGCATGCACTCCTACTTAGGGTTGCTTATTGTAAATTGTGTTCAGTGAGCCTTACAACCTGGAAATGTGGCAAGTAGGCTTGCAGCCTTTTGAAGAAATATCCAGTATTTCATTAGTATTGTATTTGGCAAGTTAAAAATAATACAATTGCCCTAAGATTTAGTATTAAGATGCCACCTATTTTTTTTAACAAATCACTCATAATTTAATTTTAAGATATATTCAAATGTATACTTGAAACTATTCAGTTTGTACTCTTTTTTCCATTACACCCTGAAAGAACAATTGGAAAAAAAAAAAAAACCACCACCCAGTTATCTTGCAGCAAGCCCCAGTAAACAATGGGATATTTCTGAGTAAAACATTAATAAAGTTTTGTTTTAACTTTAAAGTAGCCCCTAGAGCTTCTTTACAAATTATTGAATCGCTTCTGCTGAATTGCTTAAATTTGCTATTTCTAAACCCCCTTGTGCGTAAGTAAAAGTTGCAGTTTTAACCCTACGACTTTGTAATAATCTCAGCAGTTCCTCACATCATATTGAGGTGCAGACAGCCATTTCAGATCAAAACAGCCAGTTCATGCTGTTTTGAGATTTATGTGAGAATCTCATAAAATGAGAAATATTGTTGGATCTATGACAATTATAACATCATTGTTAAGCTACTTGAACCATTATCTTTACTAAGATCAGTAGAGCATTATTCCAGTATTAGAATTGCTCTGAAAGAAAGAATAAAGAAATCTTACTTTCCTGCTGTGCTAGTGCAGAGGAAACATACCCTCCTCTGGAGAAAGCATACTACCTACCAGAGGGGTATGTATGTGTTTGCATTTGTGCATATTGGAAAAATCAAGATGGCAATGATCTTGGTATTTTTTTTTTTTTACTCTCCCTATAGATGTTCTGTCAGTGAGGAATTGGATGTAAACTGTTACGTAGTGAATTAAAAAAAAACCTTGCTGCAAATAAAAGAAGGTGGGCAAGAGCTGGCTGATGTTCTCTATAGATGAAAAAAGCATCATTTTTGAATCAAACTAAAAAGGCCAAACAATGAGCGAGGCAGCAATAGGTACCTCTAATATGTAGATTGGAAATACAAGATATAATGAAATTAATATAAGCTTGAGGCTCTCAGATCTGGGCTGCAAAACCATTGCTTGCCATAGTGAGTTAATAGCTTGTGTTTCCTTTTCATTAAAATGAAGAGTGGTATGTAATTAGCAACAATTGTTTATAGATCTGGTCCAAATGTATAAGCCAGATGTTAAATTGAAATGTTGCAGTCTCTGGTGACCAAAGAATGGGATACAAAAGTTACTTTGAATTAATAAAGGGAACATATCATAAACTCAATGAGCCTAAAACAAACTGGCAATGAGACATTGAAATGTACCTATCCCTATGAAGCTTCAATGTGAACAAATTGCGAATAGAATTTTGGCTTAGCGTGCCAAGGGAATATGGCCCATTCTGAAGCAGCTGATACACTTATTCCTCTTTGGGGTGGCAAGTGGGCTTCACATGTTACATAGAAGCCAATTCATTTTTGCTACTTTGAGTTTATTGCAGCGGTTCTCAACCTGTGGGTTGCGACCCCATTTGGGGTCGAACGACCATTTCACGGGGGTCGCCAAGCACCGCAGTCCGCCATTTTATTTTTATTTTTTTTGGGTTGGCCATTTTTTTTTGGTCGGCCATTTTTTCCCCTATCGCGATGCGGGCCGTCGTGCCGCACATGTGCGATGCACCCCGTCACGCTGCGCATGCGCGGTGTGGGCCCACCTTTTTTTTGGGTCGGCCATTTTTTTTGGGTCGGCCATTTTTTGGGGGCTCGGCCATTTTTCCCCTATCGCGATGTGGGCCGTCGCGCCACGCATGTGCGATGTGCCCTGCCGTGCCACGCATGCGCGGTGCAGGCCCGCCATTTTTTTTTGGTCAGCCATTTTTTTTTGGTCGGCCATTTTTTTCCCTATCGCGATGCGGGCTGTCGTGCCGCACATGTGCGATGCGCCCCGTCGCCCTGCGCATGCGCGGTGCGGGCCCTCCATTTTTTTTGCGCAATGCGGGCCGGGGTCGAGCCCCGGAAAAGGTTGAGAACTGCTGGTTTATTGGCTACACAGTCTATATGGTCATACCTTCCTGGCAAGTGTATCAGAGAGCGTACATATTTGCACATAGTTTTTTCTTTTTTTTTTTTAGATCTATGTTTGAGGTAGCTTTAAATGTATATTTTTTTAAAGAACTAAAGCCAACTGAAAATGACATGGGGTGTGGAAGAAAGTAATTCAGAAATAAGATTGGTCAAAGAAAAAAAAAAAGGAGCATTTGGAGAAGATGAGGGCAAGGCCAGAAAGAAACTGGCCACAGGTCCAGTTCTGCTGCCCTCCAAAAATAAGATTCTTCCTATAGTTATCCCAACTTCCTATAGTTATCCCATAGGTAGAAAATTATGAAAATTTACATCTATAATTCTTGAGTCCAACATCTTTCTGGTTGTCAAAGTTGTTCTTTTTTGGTAGTTTTCTGCTTTGAAGAACTGTTGTTTTAGGAACAGAGCACCTTCATTACTCTTACAGACAAGCTGAAATGCCCACCAAAAATGAAACATGGATTATATTTTTCTTTTCCTAGGTTCCATCCAGCAGCTGGTCTGATGGAGAGGATTCAAGCAATTGCTCAGAATGTCTCGGACATCGCAATGAAGGTGGATCAGATTCTTCGGAACAGTCTCCTAAATGGAAAATGTAAGAACACCATCAGGTGTGAAAAGAATAGTCTGGAGCCAGTATCTTTGTTTCTATGCATACACTGAATAAATCTGAGTCTCTCATGTTATAGTGCTTCTGTATAGATCCAAGTTACCTTTTATTCCCCCCCCCCCCCAAAAAACCTTAGGTTTAAGCATTAAGGTGCAATATTCTCACATGGAAGAAATTTGCCATGTCTTGTACTACTATTGCAACTTAAGCAGCATGATTTAAAATTGAAGATTAGATATAGGATAGGGGAATGTGAGTGCTATAATCCAGAAGACAATTCTCTATGTGAAAAGCTCTCTGTCAAAGGTGGAAAGGAAAATGATGGTTTGAGATTGCCCGTCAGCATGCGCGATGCGGGCCCGCCATTTTGGGGGGGGGGTCGGCCATTTATTTTTGGGGGGGATCGGCCATTTTTTTAAATTTTTTTTTTGGTCTGCCATTTTTCCCCCTTTGCGATGCGGGCCATCACGCAGCGCATGCACGATGCGGGCCCGCCATTTTTTTGGTCGGCCATTTTTCCCCTTTGCAATGTGCCCATCGCCCGTCGTGCCGCGCATGCGCGATGCGGGCCAGGGTCGAGCCCCGGAAAAGGTTGAGAACCGCTGGCCTAAATCTTTAGATAGGAGTCAACATGTACAAATATGCACATCTGTACCTTTTATAACCTCTTAAATAAAACTGCATATAAAGTTAAATCAACCAAACTTATTTTCTAAGTATCCACCCAATTGGCTAATCCATCTGTGAAACTTTCTCCACACAGTGGAGATGCGTGAGAAGAAACCAATTCGGCCTTTTGCTGAGGGAAACACTTAGATCCTCTATTCTTTTTTGGTTGATATAACACATTTCTACCTTCCTCCTATATCCATACAGAGTTCCAAAGGTGCTTTTTCATAAGGCAACTGGACTTTGTTTTTCCTTGAAGATGTTTCGCTTCTCATCCAGGAGACTTTTTCAGTTCAGTTCAGTTCAGTTCAGAAGAAGCTTCTTGGATGAGAAGCGAAATGTCTTCAAGCAAAAACAAAGTCCAGCTTTGAAAAAGCACCTTTGGGACAACCATGACCTAGATGACTGAAAATCTCCATAAATCAGCCAATCTATTTTGCTCATTCTATTTCCTAATGTAGTTCATGTCTTTCTGATTGATATGATTTATAAGCTATTTGTGCTTTACATTGCACATCAGGCTTACAATTACATGGCCATCACATGACTATCTGTGTAATGAAGACTCAACATCTTTCATGTTTGGATTCTGTACATATCAGAAGCACTAATCCATCTTAAATCAGGCCATCTGGACTGGGAATGAATGGAAACATAGCTACAGCAAAGTTGTTATAGGCATATTTTAATTCTAGGCTTGAAAAATGGAATGTGCAAAATTAGTGAAAAGAACATTCATAATCAAATATTTCTTCCACATGGTTTCAAACTGTGGAAATTATACCATGGACATTTGAACATTCAGTTCTGTTTGGCAGCTTTTGTGCACATGAGGGAAAGGAGAGAAGACCCTTTTAATGTTGGCCTTATTTGACTCAGCTGCGGATGGAAGAGTTACTATCTGAAAAGCCATTGATAGGCAGAATGTCAAACATCATGAGCTGTAATTCTCACTTAGTCAGCAGCAGCAACACGGTGGAAGAGAGGGGAAGGAGGGAGGAAGCCCATCCCCTTGGCAACGGATGCATATCCTGAGGACACCTTCGTCCTACTTCTTTCTTCAGTGTTCCTCACTGTGTGTATCACCTCCTTTTAGTGGATGGATATGCTAAAAGCCATAATTCTGGGAAAATCATGCTACAGGGATTCTGTTTGTTTCCTACTAAGCCACTAAAAAAAATTATCCCCAACAGAACCATTAAAATACATGCCTTAAATCCCATGTGGACTCATCAACTTTGCTTTCTGTTGTTGTTCCTGCTCTCCATAATATATTCTCTTCTAGGCTGACTTTCATTCTGAACTAATCAACATCACCTATAATAGTTGCTCTTATTTTGCCACTGGAGTCAAATGGGGCAATTATCACAGAAATCCTGTCAGTCTTAGATATTAGCTGTGGATTGTCAAGCTTGGGACTCATAACATTTGGGTCCTCTACCACAAAAAAATGGTCACTAACTAGTGTTTAATCTAGTATCTACACCCAAGGAAGCCTTTCTGTCATGTGTTTATTATTTACTTATTATTTATTACTCAAGCTTCTGTACTGCAACAATCCAAGATCCTGAGTGGCTTACAAGTTCATGTTATAATAAATAAGAGTAAAGGAACTTCCGGTTCCGGTCACGAGGACCGGAGCCTTTCCTTGAGAGCTCCGGGATGGGGCTCGCGCAAAATTTAAAAAAAATAAATACAGAAAAAGCGAGCGACAAAGAAGGAGGTCGGGATTGAAGAGGAACCTCAGATCTTTCAAAAAAAGTGAGACTTGCCGCTGGGAGGTTCCAGGAAGCCGCGGACGGAGCAGCGGAAGCCGGTGGCAGCCGAGTGGCCGGCAGGCCCGAAAACGCCGCGCCAAGCCGTAAGCGAAGGAGAGCAAGAGAGCAGGCGAGAGATGAGCGGCGGAGCAGGAGGAGGACACCGGATCGCTGCTGAGGGGGCCTGCCGGCCTGAGGAGGACCTCCAGAAGAGTTGGAGAGCGGGAGGAACGGCGAGAGAGCAGCGGAGGAGGACTGGAGCAGCAAACAGAGGCGGAGGCAGCCAGAGCCAGAAAGTAAGAAGCCGATAAGAGTGGAGAAGCGAGAGGCGGAAGCGAACGAAGCCGACAGGACGCCGACAAGAGAGGAGGAGAGCAGAGGGAGCAACAGAGAAAAAGAATACCTGCAGGAGGTGAGCTCTTAAAGGCAAAGAGGGCGGCTGAAAGACCAGAGGGGGAAGAGGAGGTGGAAGGCCTGGGAGAACTGGGAGAGAAAAGTGAGGAAAGAAGCCCACCAGCTGAGTCCCCTAAACAAAGGGATCCAAGGGACCCAGAAGATAAAGAAGCACCAAGGAGGGAAGAGGAGGTGGAAGGCCTGGGAGAACTGGGAGAGAGAAGGGGGGAAAGAAGCCCATCAGCTGAGCCCCCTGAACCAAGGGAACCAAGGGACCCAGAAGCAGGGCATACAACAGGCAGAAGCCAGGATGGTCTCCAAGCAGACCAAACAGATGCTCACAAAGGGACCTGCACCCTCCCCATCCCAGCCTCCTGAAACATCCCAGCCTCCTGAAACACCAGGTAGCACCCTACCCACCCCCACACCCTCCCATCCAACCACAGGCCCCCAGACCCATCTGTCAACTCAGGCTTGCCCAGCAGAGCACACGTTACAAGAAGTAAAAGAGATGTTGGGGATGCTGGTAAAAAGGATGGATGAAATGGATAAAAAATTAGAGGAAGTGGGTACACGGATGGAGAGAAGGTGCATAGACGCAGAACAGAGGATGGAGAAAAGGTGCGAAGATATAAAACAGATGCTGTTGGACCAGGGCAGAGATCTAGAGAGAAAGCTGGAAGAACAACGCAGAGCGATGGCTGTAGACCTGGACCAAATTAAGGAGGCGGTGCAAGCACACTACAAGAGGCTGGGAGATGAAATGGGGAAAAACCTCCAGGAGACCAGGGAGAGTGTGGCAAAGGAGATAGAAGGAGTGGAAAACTACATGGAGGGACAGATAACAGAGATGAAAAGAGTGGCCCAAGACCAATCCACCATGATGCAATATTGGCAAATGGCGTCCGCTATCAGATTTAGGGGATGGAAAGAGACAACAAACGAAACCCAAGAAGACCTGCGTAGACTCTTTGTAGGGGCCCTGGCAGCATTTCTGGGAAGGCAACCCGAAGGTATCGCGTGGCAATTCGACAGAGTCTACAGAATCAACTCAAGGGCAGCAGCAATCAGGAACCTACCAAGGGATGTGGTCATCCACTTTACAACCAAGGAGTTCCGGAACCTTATCTCTGTAACATCCTATCACAAAAGATTATACATAGAGGAGCAGGAGGTGAAGATATTGAAAGAGATCCCCCAGACGATGCTGCGAGACAGAAAGAACTACAAGTTCCTGACTGATGAACTGAGACTACGCGCTCTGCGATACCGATGGGAAGCCCCTACGGGGATGTCACTTTTCTATAAAAATAAAAGATACTACCTGAACTCGGTCCAAAAAGCCAGAGAATTCCTTGCAAAGGAACTGACGTCGGATAGACCTCAATACACCACGAGAGAAGACGCAGAAGGGCCACCGGAACGACAGACAGACGCAGGAGCAAGAGAAAGGAAAGGACCAATTCGAGACACGACGACACAGAGAACAGGAAGCAACAACAGAAAGGGAACAGGACAGACTGCAGAGGGCAGGATAACAAGATCCACCACCAAACGCACAGAGCAGCACGACATGACCCCTTTACGCAACTTGAGCACCAACTTGGATACCATGGGAACGAGACCAAAGAAGAACGCAAGAGATAGAACAGAAGCGGTCCTGGAAGAGTATCCTGAAACCGACAATGACAACTAAATACTTGACATGGAACGTTAATGGACTAAATTCCCCACAGAAAAGGAGAAAGATATTTCATTACCTGTATCACGGAAGAAACGACATAATCTGCCTACAAGAAACACACATCAGAGCAGCGGACCAGAAATACTTAATTAACAACAGACTAGGTACACATTTTGTCGCAGCGGCGCCACGAAAGAAGAACGGGCTTGTTATATACGTGAAGAAACATGTAATAGCTAAGCTAATAGAGTCGGACTCCCAGGGTAGATACCTAGCAATCGAAGTGACACAGGACGACAAGAAAATTCTAGTGATGGGCATATATGCACCAAATCAACAACAAGGAAAATTCTACAAAAAGATACACAAGAAGTTAATACAACTCAACTACAGATCATGTATTATTCTGGGAGATTGGAACGGGGTCATAGAGATTGCCCTAGACAAGAAGAAAACAAAACCTAACCCACAGAAGCACTCCAAGTTGCCTAAATCTTTCTTCGACATGAAGGAAGACCTTGTACTGACAGACGTCTGGAGGGAACGGCACGGCAAAGAGCAAGAATTCACCTTTTTCTCCGACAGGCATCAACTATTTTCCAGAATTGACTTCATCCTGGCATCTAGTGACTTGCTAGTCCACCTCAACACTGTGTCAATCCTACCCAAAGTACTAACGGACCATAACCCGGTAGGGATGGAATTAAGACAGGATCGGAAATCGAGGAGATCCTGGAGAATTAATGAAAACCTGTTTAGACACGAGAAAGAGGTGGCGGAATGCAAAAGTGCCATGAAGGAATTCTTTAGTATAAATATGAACAATGAAACACCCATTGAAATGATTTGGGACGCTAGCAAAGCATTTATGCATGGGATCCTCATGAACATGAACGCCAGGCACAGACGCAAACAAGAACGAAAAAGAAAGGAACTAGAGGAGGAGATAAAGAAACAGGAACAATTATTAATAAAAAGACCGGAGGACAAAGCCACAAAAGAAGGAATTAAGATACTAAGAAAACAATTTGACATGCTGATGGCGGATCAAGTAGCATGGAATATACAATATGCAAAACACAAGACATTCTGTAGCGCCAACAAACCGGGTCGGTGGCTGGCTTACACCATAAGAAAGAAATAGAAAGCCCGCATAATTGAAAAGATAGAGTACAAAGGCAAAGAAGAATTCAAACAGGAAATCATTAAGAAAGCTTTCACCGAATTCTACTCAAAGCTATACGCCGAGGAGAAGGTACAGGACAAAGAGATAGAAAAGTTTCTGCAAAACGAAAAATTAATGGTACTCACCGATACACAACGAGATGCCCTGAACGCCCCAATCACGACGGAGGAAATACACTCAGCGATCAAACAACTGAAAAAAGGAAAATCACCCGGGATGGATGGGATAACGGCTATCTATTACAAGCATCTCCAAGAGGAAATGATAGAACCCCTCAGAAAGCTATTTGTCAACATACAAGAAGGAGGCCAAGTCCCACCCTCCTGGAAAACAGCCTACATTTCTCTAATCCCCAAAGAGGGAAAAGATAATGCACAACCGGCAAACTATAGGCCCATCTCACTATTGAACACAGACTACAAACTCTTCACAAAAGTGCTGGCCAACAGATTAATGACTGTATTACAAAAAATAATTCACCCGGATCAAACGGGGTTTATACAAGGACGTCAGATGAAAACGAATGTGAGACAGCTGCTGAACATAATAGAGTACTTGGAAAGGCACAACCAGGTACCTGCCACCCTCATGTTTGTGGATGCAGAAAAAGCCTTTGACAGACTGAATTGGCCATTCCTGACGAACCTAGCCCGGGGGATGAAAATGGGAAAGCAGTTCCTCAACTCCATAATAGCAATCTACCAGAAACAAACGGGCCAGATCATTGTGAACGGCGAACTAACAGACCCATTCAACATAGAAAGAGGCACGAGACAGGGCTGTCAGCTGTCACCACTGTTATTTGTCTTAACGATGGAGATTCTGCTGAACAAGATAAGAGCAGCAGAAGACATAAAGGGCATACAGATTGGAAAACAGGACTACAGACTGTGTGCCTTTGCAGACGACCTACTGGTGACAGTATCGCAACCAGTACAATCAACAAGGAGTTTGATGGAGATAATGAAAGACTATGGCAAGGTATCAGGTTTTAAAGTTAACATATCAAAAATGAAGATGCTAGTTAAAAATCTAGACAACAAAGCAAAACAGGACTTGGAAAGAATAACGGGTTGTGAAATAGTTAAGAAAGTTAAATACCTGGGAGTGGAGATAGAAACAACGAATGCGAAATTATACAAAAATAACTACGAGATGCTGTGGAGCAAGATACAAGCAGATCTGGAAAGGTGGAAAACACTACGACTATCCTTGCTGGGCAGGATAGCAGCAGTAAAGATGAACGTCTTGCCAAGATTTCTATTTCTCTTTCAAATGCTACCCATACTCAAAAAGGATGTGGACTTGGACAGTTGGCAGAAGGGCATCAACAGATTTATTTGGGACAACAAGAGACCGAGGGTGAAACTAAAAATCATCCAGGACACGAGGAAGAGAGGGGGACTAAAAATGCCGAATCTAAAGCTATACTACTATGCAGCGATGTTGGTGACGTTGAGTGACTGGATCAATATGACGAATGATAGAATACTGAATGTTGAAGGGCATGGTCTATTATTTGGCTGGCACGCATACTTAGTATACGACAAAAAGGCAGACAGGAACTTCAAGGAGAATCCACTACGAATCCCATTGTTATGGGTCTGGAAGAAATATAAACACCTCCTACACGACAAGATTCCCATCTGGACGATCCCCGGACATGCAATAGGGGATGTAAACATATCCCAAGGGCAAGAAGTGGTGCCCTACAGTAAACTTGTACTGGAAGAAGAAAATGGGTTCTCCTTGAAACCCCAAACAACGCTAGCAGACGAAGGAATAGGAGGTACCTGGCTATCATATCTACAACTGCAATCAAGGTGGCATAAAGACAAGAAGAAGGGCTTATCCCAGACTGACGAGAATCTCATTAAACAGATTAGAGAACAGGGGATCATGCACATCAAACGAGTGTACAGCATTCTGATAGAAATGGACTCTGAAACCGAGCTAGTCAAGAACTGTATGGTAAAGTGGGAACAAGACTTTGGGCATTCTATCACCATGGACACGTGGGAGAAAATCTGGGTGAGAAATGTAGAATTTACGAAATCGCAACACTTAAGGGAAAACTTCTACAAGAGGTTCTATAGGTGGCACCTCGACCCGAAAAAACTATCACTCATCTATCCAGACTTCCAGCCCAAATGCTGGAGGTGTGGCGACGGGGAGGCTACCTACTTTCATGTATGATGGACATGCAGAAAAATCAAAGCCTTCTGGAGGAAGATATGGTGGACACTCCAAACTATTTTCAAAAAGCGTATTGAATTTCTACCTCAGGTTTTTTTGTTAGGGATCATAAAAGATTGCACTACCTCAGAGATGAACTTATTTCTGAACTTGATCACAGCAGCCAGATTGTTGGTGGGACAATACTGGAAGAATCCAGAAATACCGCCTATAGAAGAATGGACTGTGAAAGTAACAAATCTGGCGAAAATGGCGAAAATATCGGCATACTTGAAAGATCGTTCAAATGAACAATACTTGACAGACTGGAAACAGTGGATAGACTATATACAAGAGAAACACCAATCAAACAAAATGCACCTGGCGTTTAGTTGAGGCTTGACGTAAAGAGGGAAGAATGTTTACCAAACCAAATGTTTACAAAGACTAACACCTAATGTTGTATGCCTAGGTTATATGACGAAAGCCTCTTAATATGATCTTATGCTTAATGTTGTTTGCCTTAATATCGATAGAGCGGATTGAATTTCTATCTCAGGTTATGAAACTTCTACCTCAGGATCTTTGGTTAGGGACTATAAAAGATTGCACTATTACTGAGACGAAGTTAATTCAGAAGCGTGAATGAACAATATGTGATAGACTAGATATAGTAGATAAACCATATACAAGATTTACCTCAGGTTATTAAACTTTTACCTCAGGATTTTTGGTTAGGGATCATAAAAGATTGTACTAATACTGAGATGAATAATATGTGATAGACTAGAAACTGTGGATAGACTATAGAAAAGAGAAACACCAATCAAATAAATTGTAACAGGCGTTTAGTTGAGGCTTGATGTGAGGAGTGAAAAATGTTTACCAAACCAGACGTTTATAAAGATCAATACTTAGTGATGTATATCAGGGGCTATGATGATTGATGCATACTATGATTTTATGTTCAATGCTGATTGTATGAATGTAGATAGACCATATACAAGAGCTGTATTTTCGGGCCTTATGAGGACAGCTTATTAATATGAGCCCAGATTTAATGTTGATTGCTTTAATATTGGAAAAGCGTACTGAATTTCTACCTCAGGATACTGAATTTCTACCTCAGGATCTTTTGTTAGGGATCATAAAAGATTGCACCACTACTGAGACGAATATACTTCTGAAGCTCGAATGAACAATAGGTGATAGACTAGAAACAGCAGATAGACCATATATAAAAGAAACACCAATCAAATAAAATGTACCAGGCGTATAGTTGAGGCTTGACGTGAGGAGTGAGGAATGTTTACTACACCAGACGTTCACAAAAACTGATCCTTAGAGTTGTATTGTAGGATATATGATGTTTGCTTTTTAATATGAACTTATGTTTAATGTTGATGGTTTTAATAAAATAATTTTTAAAAATTTAAAAAAAATTAAATAAGAGTAAAAGTAATATATAAAAACTGCAAGCATTGTGGATTCAAATTATAATTCTGCCTATCAACAGCCTCAGGGGTAGCATCATCCTTTGATTCCATCCCTAAAAGTCCTCTGAAAGAGAAAGGTCTTAACCATGAGATAGAAATTCAGCAGGGAAGGAGATAGCAATCTGCAGATTACTGTGTGTCTTTTAATATCAACATCCTACACATGCAGTGAATAGCATCTTGGCAGCTTCTAGAATAATCCAGCCTTCAGGAGAAGCCTTGAGGAAGAAAACCGTGCTTTCCCCCACATTTTAGTTTTCACTGATGTCTCAACAACTTCATTGACTGTGTCTGAGCTCCCGTATCACATTAAGACATAATGTGGTTTTCTCTCTCTCTCTCTCTCTCTCTCTCTCTCTCTCTCTCTCTCTCTCTCTCTGTGTGTGTGTGTGTGTGTGTGTGTGTGTGTGTGCGTGCGATTAGATATAATATATACATTTAGCCATTGTGGGTTAGTATTAAATTTGAACCCATCAACTGAGCTTTATTCAATACACTATGGTAAAAATTCATGATTTAGTATCATATACAATATAAATCCAGTCAGTACCTCTCTTTACCCCCAAAGGGACTTTTGCAGGTTCTCATTGATAGTGTATTAATATTCACAGATTTAATCATTGATGAGGGAGCTGGCCTAGTATGCATTACAAAGCTTGGTTGGGTATCAGGTGTAAGAAGCCCCTCAAATCTTGTGCTGACTTGGATTTCCAGTGTGGCATCAGCCCTGATCCTGAGGAAGGGGGAGGGGTGTTACCATTGCCATCCAAGATGTTCTGGGGCTTCCAGAAATGCCACTCTAGACATTGATGGATGTGGGACCTTATTTGTGAAGTTGGGCCTCAGAGATCAGATGAGGCTGCTGCAAGGGTACCAGCAACCCTGATGTGAGGCTTCTCTACCCGAGCCACTTGATTCTGTGGCAAAAATTGGTGGTAGAGTTCCCTAGACTCTTGGGGACTTTAATTTGCCTTCTTTAGACCAAGAATATGAGCTGACTCAGAAGTTCACAGCAATTATGGATCTGATTCAGATTATTGATGGCTCATTTCATTGTGGGGAGTTACATAGTCTTTTTCTTGAGACAGTCCATAATTTAAAGATGTAGTCATCAATCTCTTGTCATGGAGGGATTACTTCCAATTAGCCTTGAACCTCTCTGTGGTTATCCTTGCAACATGGAGAAAAGACCATTTTGTCTGTCTGAAGCACCAGGTGGACCTATTGGGGTTTCAGAGGGAACTTGAAGTTTTGGTGCGTGGTTCAACCAAAACCTTAGAATTGCTACATAAAATGAGTGTGTGATGGGAGCCAGATTTTTGTACCTGGTGTCTTTTGTTGTATTCACCACTACCCCAACTCAGATCTTTTAGCTTTTTTTGTTTAAAACATCACCTAAACCCTGTCTCTTCCCTTTGACCTTTTGCCCCTTCAGAAAGGCAAAGACGGGCATAGAAAAACTTAGGAAAATTAATTCCAATCCAACAGGTCCACTGACTCCTAAGGTTTAAATCAGGGTTTCACTCACACCTCGGACAGTGTTCTTCTGCTTTTACTGTTTTTTCAAAGAGCTTTATATATATATATATTAACAAAGCGGGATTATTAACAAAGCGGGAGAGAGCCTGTGGCTTGAGACTAAAGCTTCTGCCTAGCATGCAGACTGCCCAGGTTCGAATCCCAGAAAGGGTGAGTTCTGACTGAAGAGAGTTAAATAACTCGAAATAGCTATCTCAGAAATCCCTTATTTCTTTGTTAACAATTTTAAAAAAACATATATATATATTTGTGCTTGCAGATGGCTCTGGGTTGAGCTGAAACAAGCAAAGGAAAGAATGATTTCTTCCTCCCATATTTGGGTTTACAGGGTGCAATCTAAAAAATAACCACTTCACACACACACACACACACACACACACACACACACACACACACACACACAGGCTTGGAAATGAAGCTTTTTCCTTCCTGAATCAAATACTTAATCTTTGAAATTGTCAATGGATCTCATTATGATGATTAATGGGGCAGATGCGAGAGCACTTTATGACTGTCTGTCTAACCAAGCTACCATGTGGTGACCCTCAAATATTAAATATTGACAATTTCCCTCTCTATGTTCTTTGCCCACCAAATGACTGTGGCTCCCATCTCTCCCCAGGCTAGAGAGAATGCAAAGAAGCCAATAAACTATAGCCACTGGCTGTTTTAATATCAGTTTTTAACATCCATCTTAAATGTGCAGATAGGGTTCTTAATAAAGCTGAGTAGCAATGACCTTATTTAACATTAGGGACATGAATAATTGCATAGGATTCAGAAAACTAGTCATGAAAACAAATGGAGCACATTATAAATAGTTGATAAAGGTCTTGCTGGCTTTCTTTTGTATGAATAATGGATCATGTCAATGTTGAGCTTGCTGGGTGAGTGCTAAGTGTGTGCTATGCAGGGACAGGCAGATGTACTCCGGTATGGTAGTAGCACAACTAACATCATGAATCCACTTCAATGGGGCACTGTGGAAACCCATGTCCTAGTTGGGACTCTGATATTATTCCCTGAGTCTCCTGACTCAACTCCTTGCTGGTCTTCTGATATCTGAACCAAAACCTATTAAAACAAAAGGTTTAACAACTTCAGTATTCTTTAGCCATAAAATCTGTCTTAAGGGGATGGGACCGATGGTGCATGAATTTCTGTACTTGTAAAAAAGCCAGAAGGTTGGGACTGGGAGATAGATAGATAGATAGAGAGATAGAGAGAGATAGAGATAGATAGACAGATAGATAGATAGATAGATAGATAGATAGATAGATAGATAGATAGAGAGAGAGAGAGAGAGAGAGAGAGAGAGAGAGAGAGAGAGAGAGAGAGAGAGAGAGAGAGAGAGAGAGAGACACAGACAGACAGACAGACAGACAGACAGACAGACAGACAGACAGACAGACAGACAGATGAGAGAGAGATAGAATAAAAGGAAGAGAAATAGAAATTACAAAACTGGACAATACACTGAAAACCTTGCAGAGTAATGTAATATATAATTACAAGAAAATTCAAATTACTTCATTAGAAGAAACATCTCTCTTTTACTCTTATTTTTCAACTTGGTTCAAAACAAATACAGAGAGAGTTGCATGATAATTTAACACTTTGTCACTTTCAGAACTGTTATATTTAACTGCTATTTATGTCAAATTTTAGATCAGCTATAAAAATAAAATAACGTAACTGAAGTATTTAAACTTCTTATTTTAAGATAATTCAGAGCTTGGATATGGTAAATGGCCATGCACAGGATTGTACGCCGTAGTTTCCAGATTAATTAAAACTAATATTAGACTTGTTTTTTTTCAAATCTGAAGTATTTTGGAGATTGCTGCATGCTCCCATAATTTCATCTGCCATATTTCTAATAAAGAATTAGAAGTGTTTTCCAGTAAAAAGCATAAAGTAAGAGCTTAGCATATATAAAGCCAGTTCAATCTATTTTATAGATACGGTATATACAATTCAGTAATACTGAATAGATAAATAACATCTAGAAAAAGAAACTCGTCATTTACGACTTGTTGCATTATATAATAAATCATCTTCCAGATTAATTTGGGCTTTATGGGATTAGAGCTTTTGGATAACTTATGATTATTTGGTTTAATTGTGGAGGGAAAAACAGAGATTGGAAGCCATCTATTTCATTCTTGAAAAAAGGATTTTTCATAATGAAGCATTCAAAATATTTAGAAGAAAAATCAAGATTCCTAACAATAGGGAGAAAATCGTGCCTAAAGGAAAAGCCTTGTGCTAGTTCCAGAGTCTGAAAATGTATATGTATATTTCTGTAGGTTCTTTAATTGGAAAACTGCTGAATAATATTTGGAGAAGAGCAAATAAATAAATAATCCTACTATCCATATGAATGAATTTAATTTGCTTACATTTAAATGCAAACTAAACATATTTTTCCTCCCTTCTACTTCTTCAGCTTGGCAGATTATTTGTGTTGGATGTGTGTGTGTGGGGGGGGGAACACAAGCTGTTTCCAAGGACAGTGTGGTTTGGTTGCTTCAGTAATATGAAATACTGTTAGGAAACCACAGTTCCAAGTTTGGAACCAACCTCCCTCCCTCTTTCCTACAGCCATAGAAGGCCGACGGGACCAGTGTGAAGTGCCCAGAGATCCCAGGTTCTCTGACTGCTCTGGAAAAGTCGAGGTGAGTATGCAAGATTTAAAATTATATTCTGATTAGGAACAATGAGAAGAACTGCTCTCTTACTGAATGACAGTTAAAAACAACAATTAAAACCTTCTGAGGAAGAGGTAACCTTTTTCTAGCAAGCAAAATAGTAATCAACTAATCTCATCCACTCTCAAGTTTCCCTCGAGTGACAAGCAAAATTGTGAAGTATAAAGGACAGTTAGGTAATGTACAGGCAATCATCGACTTACAACCACAATTAAGTCCAAAATTTCCATTGTTAAGCGAGACAGTGGTTAAGTGAATTTGGTCCCATTTTACGTCCTTTCTTGCCATAGTTGTTAAGTGAATCGCTGCAATTAAGTTAGTAACCTGGTTGTTAAGTGAATCTGACTTCCCCATTGACTTGGCTTGTCAGAATGTCGCAATAGGTGATCACATGACCCATAGGACACTGCAACAGTAATATGTATGAGTCAGATGCCAAGCATTTAAATTTTGATCACGTGACCATGGGGATGCCATAATGGTCGTTAAGTGTGAAAAACGGTCATAAGTCACATTTTTCAGTGCCGTTGTAACTTTGAACGATCACTAAAAGAACTCCTCCTCTGTTGAAATACATGTGTATTGCATCCTAAGGTCTAGATAGTTCTAATCCTGTTAGTCTTTCACAAGACTTCAAAGACTTGGCTATGTGCAACCAGATAATGGGGTCCCTAACACATTTACGACTTCAGGCTCTCTAGCACATACAGCCTGAGGTCCTAAAACTGTTAGGGACCCCGTTGCCCTGTTAATTTTTAGGTAATTATTATGAACATTTTCACTTGCCTACAGTATATGTATATGTATAATTTGTAACTGTTATTGTGTTTTTATGGTTTAAATTATTGTGATATTGTTTGCTGCCCAGAGTCAATTGGATTGAGATGTGCAACTGTAGAAATTAAATAAATAAATTAAAGAGCTGGATAAAGAAGGAGAATCTGGAAGATGCTCCCTACATGAGCCAGGGAGCAGCAAATGGATTTTTATCCTGTTCATGCAAATCTGGAGTGATTTTGCAGAGAGCAGATGGTGCTGTGGGGGTTATGAACAACAGTTGCCATTTTATTACCTCCCCCAGCACAAGAATAACTCAATGGAGCACAACCCTGGATCCCATCCAACCATCCTATTTTATATATACTTTTTTAAAGTTTGCAAAATCATAGGACTTTCTGTATTACTGAATACTACTGCTCTATACCACCTATCCTTGAGCTGGCTGTTAATATTGGCATGAATTTGGCTGTCCCCAGTGCTGATTCCTATTCTGCCCCAGTTACCAGTTTCAAGTTACTGCAGTCCCCTGACTTCCCTTCAAGGTAACTGATTTTGCACCACTTCGGGCTGCTTCTGAGTTATGTCAGGATAAGGGAAGAACACAATGATGCACCTAAAGCTGTCTCGCTCATAGGCTTATCCACACTGCATGCTTACTGTGATGGGAAGAAGCCCCTCTTACATTTCCTGAAGACTCCTCAGGAGAGGAGAGCCTCTTAGCTAGCTGACCGCAGAGACAGGCTGAAGCTAGTGTGTCAAGTATGAAAGGTTTTCCTGGGGAAAATAGAAAATAACCCATTATCTGGATAATCCACGGCAGAAGAAGAAGAAACCTTGAGAAGTTGTTGATGAGGGGCAAGTGTCTGCTTAACTACAATAGCTCTGGCAGATCTGCTGTGAGACTGCCACCTTTACCTGGTTCCTAAGCTTGAGGCCTGTTCTGTGGTGTTGATTTGGCTACAAGTGAGGATGGAAAATGGCTTCTGCAGCCATGTCCTTTCTCAAAGTCTTCCCGGATTTCTCTTCACTCAGGCTAAATTGGTGAGATAAAGTGAGTCACCCACTGCTGGCTTTTGATTATTTAGATCTGTGTCCTCAGCCATTGTTCCCTCAGCCTGCCCATATCTTCTCACAGTTTGTACCTTTCCTAAAGGACCTATAGATTTCTAGTTTGCGTTTATTAAGTTATTTGGTTTTACATTTTTTAAAAATTATATCAGTCCTCTGATCTATTAACATAAGGCAAAGTTTAAATATCTTAATCCCATATGTATAATATAGACCCAAGGCTCTATAAAGATACTTAGATTTCATGATTAGGTTATACGTGCTTGTGTTGGTGATAATTAAATCACTTCATTTTTTCCCCTAAACCCTGGAAATAGCACTCTTATCTCGTAGATAAAATTGGCACCAGATGTACTTTGAAACATCACTAGTGATAATGGGGAAGAAGCATGGGGTAGGGAGTGGTGGGGCAGCTTTTTTAGATTTAGGAAGGGGTTGCGTTTTTTAGAGTTAGAGCTTCATGCAACTGACTTGGGAGTTGCACGTGCACACTTCATAAACATATACATTCACATTCAGAAAGATGCACATATTTATCCATGCTGATTGATCTGTGGTCACTGGGCTTCTGAGAAATTAGGAATGATGGCAATAGCTGCTGTATCTGGCAATAGCTGCTGTATCATTAACATGGAGGGTTAGGGAAGTCATAGGCACCCACAAAGAACTGCTTGAGATCCAGCGCCGTGGATTCATAGCGCTAGAATAGGCTTTATGGTCAGATACCCACAAATCCACTTCCTTGTTTTCTATAAATGAAAGCCTTTAGGATGAAAGTTCATTGCACTCCCCCCACCTTAAATTTTTAGTAGATGGCACCAAAAATATGTTATTTCTGTTTTAGCATTCTAAATATTTTGCACTTATTATGCATTGTGGTTATAGTCAGGGCTTCTTTTGTCATAGAACGCCCAGAATGGAGTTCCAGCACCTTTTTTGGATGAAACCTTGTAGGGTAGGAAAGGCGGGTTGTATAACATGTGAGTTCTGCCACCTTTTTTTTTTATACAAAAAAAGCACTGGTTATAGTGATGTACTGACTAATTAGCAAGCATATTGGAACAGTTTACTCCAAAAAGCAATCTAAAATTTAGAAAATCTTACCATTACTGGGTCAGTCTTTCTTATCCAGCCCCCCCCTTTTATGCAGCTAAATATTTGGTGATCCTGAGGGAAGCTATGGTAGTGGCAGGTTATCAGTGTCTTTTTGTTGTTGTTTTTCTGAACAGGCAAAAATTGTGTAGTAGGAAGAATCAATAAAGAAGAATATTTACAGCTCAGAGTTGAAATGAGGGGTCCTTGGTGCACTCTGAACTTGGCTATTTTCTTGCAGATGTTTTCTAGCATTGAGATGTTATCAAGTCTGAGTACTGAAAGATCTGCAATAAAACAACCAACCTCAAAGACCACCTCAGTAGAAAGAATGTCTTAATTCTGATTTTCTTCAGGATACGGTTACCTGTGGATTTCATGCTGATGTTGCATCCCTGATGCTAATGTTAAATCTTGATTTCATTTCCTTTTCTCTGCCTGCTGGAAAGGCAGAAAATGATATCCATGAATTTCCAAAAGTCCAGGAAATGCAATAACTATTAAGTATTGCAATTAATTTACCTTCTTTGCTCCCACCCAAGGAAATGCTGAAATCATTTGTCATCCGCTATGAACGTACCACACATTTCAACTTAGCCTCAATAGAAACAACAATGTTGAAAATTCTAGAAAGGGATTTGAAATTCCATTAGGGTCCAATAACTTGAAGAAACGTTTTTATTATGTTTAATTACATCTAATAATAAAACTGGCATTGGTAATGCAGAACAATAGACTATCCTAGATATCACAACTATGTGGGACAACATTTGAAATGTACTGAATGTGACTTTTTCCTCCTCCTCCTCCTCCTCCTCCTCCTCCTCCTCCTCCTCCTCCTCCTCTTTCATTTGATAATGCAAACCCTCAAAAGATACACCTAAAAGAATTCCAACTTTCCCCTGAATGCGCTATTGATATGGGAGACTATACTATACTCCATATTCAAAAGAATCAAATAGAGATGTAGGCTAACTTAATGAAAAATAAAAAACTGAACAAATTCTTATTTGAGAGTGGGAGAGTGAGGATAGATGCTTCTTGCTCTCAGATCACAGTAGCTAGGTTATCCCGTGTTTCATGATTAATGGATGGATGTAACTTTCACAGCCGTGTTAATTATTCACACACAAGCAACGCAAAAATAGCAACAACATGAATTTATCATCTTGCTTATTTTTAATCGAGAAAGTCATCTCTGGCCCAAAGAACTTCAAGCATCTTATATTTGCTGTGCTTTTAACGCAGAACAGAACTTTAGTTAGCCTTGCCAGGTAAACCAAACAGGAAACAGATCAGAGGAGTTAATTCTGCAGTGCTTTATTGTAAGGCTCCAATAACAGGAACTTGCCAGCCTGAAAGTACAAATCTCCCACCCTCCCTTTTTACAGTCTGATAATTGGGGGGGGTTTCTGAGCTTCTCTGCCTGTTAAGCAGCTGTGAGCTCCCCCCTGCCTTATCTGATCATTCCCCAAGCAGCATCTCTTCCACTCGCTTCAAAATCAATCATATAAATCATTACAGCTGGATGTGGATGTGTGCAGCACTGTACAGCTGCACTCCAATGCTTTAGTTTAACTATAAGTTAAAATAGAAAGCCAATTTGGTGTAGTAGTTAAGAAACCTGGAGACCCTGAATTCTTGTCTTGCCTTAGGCACAAAGCCAGCTGGGAGACCTTGGACTTCCCTGCCCTAGGAAGCAGGCAAGGGCCAACCATTTCTGAAATATTTCCAAGAAAACTGCAGGGATTTGTCCAGGGGGTCAGCTGAAGTCAACGCTGACTGTCTGGACAGCATAACCATAAGTTAAAATTAGTTATCTCCTCCCCCACTGAACCTCAGCTACTAATCTAACTACTTGACAAAATATAAATTAACTGCTAGATTAACAAGACACAACTTTTACATTACTCAGATTTTTCCAGTTCTGTAGCATTCATTTTTGCTGCCTTTGTTCAGGGCTGGGTTAAATTTTAAGTGTGATTTAATTGTGGGTAGCAGTAGTTTGATCTCCTGTCTGAATGATTGGTGAGTTTTACATATTGGGAGTGGAGGTCTGTCTCTTGAGTGGATTCATTTGTGTAGTTAAGTTTGGAAGAGGATGGCACCAGCAATTATGGAGGATGATTTATCTTCACAGAGGAGCCTATTCTTATTGCTTTGTGTGCAAAATAACTTTTTAAGGGCATTGCTGATTTTTTATTTATTTTTATTTTTTTTTGCTTTCTTAGTGCAGGATTGTCAGCTCTACCTTGCTGGGCAATAGAATATTAATGCTAGCAGTGATCTTTCACCTATCTGTTTTTGAAACTTCCTAAACAAAATACTTATTTTTCCCGATTCTTTTTTCTCTGCTAGTACTGACTGAAATAAAAGGCAAAATATACTTTGTGAACAGTGGATTGATACAGCTATCCTGAGCTCCTCTGGCAGCATCTCCTCTGCATTTAGATAAGAACGTAACAGAATCTAATCCTAGTTTAAACACAATTTTCTTTCACAAGGCATACTGTGAATTTGCTCCTGTAACAAAACACACAGGAAGTTTTTTCTCATGCTGCATTTTTACCTTTTTTTCCTTCTTCACAAGACTTGTACTTGTCGCATATCTTTCTTTCTATTATCATTAAAACAATATTTTGCCTTGCAGTGGATGAGGGCTCGGTGGACGTCGGACCCTTGCTACGCATTCTTTGGTGTGGATGGCACAGAATGCTCCTTCCTCATCTACCTCAGTGAAGTTGAGTGGTTTTGCCCAGTGCTGCCTTGGCGAAATCAGTCAGCAGCTGCCCCTTCTTCCAACCCATCACCCAGGATACAGGTAAGACTTGCTGCTTTTGGATTGACTCAGGGCTATGACCTATTTATCAAAGTGGTTTTCTTTTGAAACTAGCCTAAATATTCTCATTTGATAGAAATGGACATGGGCAACCATCCACAGAAAAACATGTGTTAGAACATCTGTTTGTGAAAAACTGCAGTTCCTGAATGATTCCAATTGTAGGATAAATATGGGAGGAGCAGGAAAAAAATCTTGCTGTTCTATGACTGTAATAAAGATTGATTGATTAGGAAAAGATTGTATACTGTCTACAACTAAGTATAATCACACATCCCACTCAATCTCTATTCTCCACTTTCCATTAAATATACATAAATAAAATCAGAGCACACAGTGCATTACTAGGGGATCAGGTGCAATAGGGAGAGTTTTTCTCCTGATTATATTTTTTCCTGATGTTGTAGTAGTGTTAATATAGGCAGAATGCCTGAGTAAGGAGATGCTGCCTATAATTTCACTAAGTAGCAACTGAGGGGATTAGTCTTTCTACATCTGCCAGAAAATCAGGTGGCAAGAATGGGAAAGTTGAAAGAGAAGGAAGTCTATTCTTAGCTTTTCCCAATAACTATCAGACTATTTTTCATATAACAGTTTGGAAGTAGTTTGTCACGGTCCCCATCTAGGATATTTTAGACCTACCAGCCTAGCTTATGCCCCTGGATTTCCCTGATGGTCTTGCGTTATCTACTGAACATAGAGTGGCCACTCCATTGGGGTCGTGAATGCAACTGATAACTGCTCTTAAGTCAGTAGCAAAATGAAACCACTGATTAACATCCAGATAACAGTAGTATGCTCTAAGGTCTAAAGAACTATAAAATAAAAGCTATGGTGGGAAAAACCCAACCTTAATAGCAAAACCCCATCAAATATACTGTACAATTGTCAGTGGTTATAATATGTAAGAAAGTAAATCAGTATCCTAGAGAAGGACATGGTTGCTGCAAATATGAACCAGGACATTCCACATTACAACAACTTGTAGTTTGCAGTTTTATCACTTCTTCTACCAATAGGCTGTACCTGATAATTAATTTTCAAGATAGTCCTCGGCATATAATCCTAAACTCACCATATGATCCTAAGCCATTTCAGTAGTACGGTATTTTTAATCTTACCCAAAGAGGCAATGGAAAGAAGAGTGTATGCCCAACTGATAGGTCTTATGAAAATCACTGAGCCTTGCATGAATAGAAAATCTATTGTTTTTTTTATCCTCTTAGGCGGCTTTTCAGAGAGACCTCTCCTATCTTTTGGAGCTAATTGGCAGCGGCAAGGAGTCCTTGATCTTCATGAAGAAACGGATCCGTCATTTGGCTGCACAATGGCTGAGGGCCTCTCATAATCTGGAACAGAAACTGGAGGGCAAACACAGAGATCAAAAGCAGGTACAAAATTAAATTAGTTGCTTGTTCATTGTGTATAGGGTTATAAGTGTAAGGTACAGAAATTCAGTTGTGCTGGGTTTTTTTTTTTTTTGTAATTTATTTCTTGCCTATCTAAAACCCTATTTCTATTCATATAGGACACCCCTTTTCTTTTTGGCTTTTTTAGATTTTGATCCACATTGGCTTCTTGACAGAAGAATCGGGAGATGTTTTCAGCCCTCGTGTACTAAAAGGAGGTCCACTGGGGGAGATGGTCCAATGGGCAGATATATTAGCTGTTCTTTACATCCTGGGGCATAGTCTGAAGATCACAGTCTCTTTGAAAGAACTTCAGAGGTGGGTTTTCTTTCATTATCTAAGCATTGCATTTATGGCACAACAATCTTATTAATATGCATAGAAGGCTTATTTAAAAAAAATATTCTTATCTGGTGGTAGTAGTCTGAAAGTAACTTAAAACTGAAGGGCTTTCCGTTTCATTACATTAGACTGAATGCCTTGCTCTCACAGATTTAGATTCCTCATATTATGGAAGGCACAGAAGATTTATCAGTTCAGAATTCAGAGAAGAGTTATTGGATACAATAACATTATATTACAGAAAAAATATCACCCAGGTATTTTATGGCTAGCACGATCTAATGACTAAAAGATATAATGACATTATTCATAGACTCTCTCATATGCCTTGTCTTTTTTCTTCTGTAAAGAGTGACACAAAATTATTTAACGCATGAAAACTGTCAAAATGATGTTCACATGTTTATGTGATCAACAACATCAAAAGTGCCCCGTGAGATATATAACCCCAAATAATGCTGCTTTTTCTCAGATAAGCATGGTAACAGTAGTAGCATCTCAAAGCATTATACAGTAGATATCTTCATACCATCTGCCTTCTTCTAATCATAGCTATCACTAATGTCAGGTTGCTTTAATTTCATAGAAAAAAGGAACTGATTATAGTACCCTAAAATATTCCCTAAAGCAAATCTTTGCTATAAAACAAATCTTTGCTTTTTTCACATATGTACTGTGTTAACTGTTACTCCTCCTTCATGACTCTCTCACCTTTAGATATGAGAGCAAATCCTCTTTCATAGAACGAGCCCAGCTAATCAAAGGTTCCTACGATGCAAGTGATGATTTAACAATGCTGCATAACTGCTGAGGGTAAACAAAGCTGGCTTAGCAAGAAAAAAGCCATGTTTCCTGGGAATCAAGCTTATTTTTTAAACAAGCGATTCCCCCCCCCCCATCTCCTTGCCATAGCAGTGGATTCTTTTTTAGGCTGAATGTTTGTTAAAAAATTCTCCCTCCTCCCAGCAAAGTGACTCCAGACTAAATTAAGCAAAGAAAAGTAATCTTCTTAAATAATGCAGGATTTCTCTGATGCTGGGTAAGAAAAGGAAGAGCAAACAGGATCAGAACAGGATTGAGTTGATTAGTATTTAATGGTTGCTGATTCAGTCTGAATACCATAGTATGCTCCCTGATCACTCCTAGCTTTTTGCTATTCTACACCAAATAGATTAAGGTGCCAAAATAAACGTTGCAGGAAATGAAGTGCAGTATCACATGAAAGAAAGTGCTGTATGAAGATCGCCCAGCCCTGTCTGTAATATTTTGGTATGACTTTCCAGTCTCCTTATATCATTCTGCCCTCTGCTTTCCATGTTTTGCCAGAAGATATGTACTAAACCTATGTCTCAAGCACATGAGAGCGATTGCCCAGTGTAGCGGGGAACCTCTCTCTCTTGGTACGCCACACTCAGTGGTGGGATTCAAATATGTGAACAACCGGTTCTCTGTGTAGATGTCACTTCTGGAAGTCCATTCTGGGCCTGGGCAAGAAAAAAATAGCTACTGGTTCTGCTGATGTGGTGCAAACCGGCTGAATCCCACCACTGGCCATACTTAGTGTCTTTTAGTTGTTTGGGGGTGAGCCCTATTTCAAGCCAGCCCAGTGGCCTCTGACTACGGTAGGATTAGTTTGGGGATCTAGTGTGTTCTGAGAAAGAGGCTGGTTTGAAAGATCAGAGCTTTTTCCTGATGCCCAGTGAAGAATGACTCTGCAGAAGAAGGTCTAGGGGGCAATGGAGATGCAGCAATCCTGCACCAGTTTAAAATGGACAGTGAAAGCTGGACCACTGTTTAAGGATCACCTAATTGTATCACAGAATGAATGGTCACCAAAGTGTGTGAGATTGGATCCATGGGCAAAAATTGTATCGGGATAAGAGGAGGAATTCTGCTTTAAAACATCAGGACATTCAAGGATACATAGGAGATTTTGAGATTCCCCATGTTTTGGAGGCTGGTGTGATGGAGACTTAGATCTTTTCCTGAATCACGTCCAGTTTGCATGTAACTAGCAGAGGACTTCCTTCCTTTCAGCAGCCATTGTCCCACTGGAAATAAACATGCTTTTTTGTGTCCTGTCCCTATCAATCAGCATGCCCTTCTGTCTCACATGGCCTACTATAAGCAGAGCCACTCGAAAGTTTAATTTCTTTTGCTCTTCTTCTCCTCACTTATTCTAACATGCTTTGGTGGCAAAAATCATGGGAAACTTTTTTTTTTGTAAAATGTAAAGGTCAGGAAAGGTGTCCCATTTAATGAAATTGGTGGCAAGCTATTAAAAACAAACAGACAACTCACACTTACTGCGTAGCTTTTTAGCACCTTGCAGAATTTTCCTTTCATATCTTTTTTTTTTTTTTTTTGTAGACAGGATATTCCATGCAGAACAGTCAGGCAGAGATGGCCTGGTGCGGTAGCTATTAGGACTTCAAGAGGAAAAATGACTCAGACACTCCATGGGCACTTAAGAGTGTGAAGTTGTTAATTAGCACCAGTGATAGTGCAAATGAGACAGGAGCAAGGACTGGGGGTAGGCTGAAAAAGGGAAGTTTCAGATGTTGTTACCTTTGCACAGTGGTGAGATTCAGCCGGTTCGCACTACTTCCGGCAGCTAATTTTTTGTTGCCCAGGCCCAGAATGGACTTCCAGAAGTAGCAGCCACACAGAGAACTGGTTGTTCACATATTTGAATCCCACCTCTGCCTTTGCACCATGATTACAGTGATGAGAGGCTATAGCGTCCTGTATGTAGTTCAATTTTGTTGGTTGAGGTTGGTTGGTTGGCTCATTTTATAACACTGCCCATCTCACACATATGATTCTGGATGGCTTACAGAACTAAAAACACAAAAAAACAGTGGGAAAAAATGATCAAAATCATGATAGCATAAGATCATTAAAAGAGTAAAAGCTATTTAAAAAGTCAAAAACATGATTTATAGGAAAGCATGATCAGCGTCTCTAACAGCACAGACATTTTGCAGGATTCATGCCACCCTTACCCGATCCCCAGGTAAGATGGCAGAGCCATTGACTTCAGGCCCTGCTGGAATGCCAATAGGGGTGGGACCAGTCTGACCTCAAGAGGAATGATGTTTCAAAGAGTGGAGGCTGTAGCAGAAAAGGCCCTCCTCCTGCGTACCAGCAGATAACATTCCTTAGTGAATTGGACCCATATCAGTTTGTTTGTTTGTTTGTTTATATTTCACCTTAATTATTATTTCTTTAATAATCAAGCTAAGGTTGAAAACAAATCTAATACTCTTTCCTCCTCCTATTTTCCCTACAACACCATCTAAGGCTAGTTCGGCTGTGAAAGAGTGACTGGTTCAAAGTCACCCACTTGGCTTTTTATGGCTAAGGCGGGACTAGAACTCATGGTCTCCTGTTTTCCAGCCTGGTGCCTTAACCACCAGACCAAACTGGCTGCCTTTCTGCAGATCTGACTGGAAGGGTTGAAATGACTGGGAAAAGATGTATTGGGTAATTGCTCTACATCAGGGGTGTCAAACTTGCAACCTCACGTGACGTGTCGCGACATATCGTAACTTTTTTTCCATTGCCGGCAATGGGGTGGGCACGGTTTCGCTATGATGCATCTGGCCTGCAGGCCGGCAGTTTGACACCCCTGTTCTACATTTTCCAACCTATACCTAGCTAGTGCATCTTGCTTGGCATGATAAAGCCTATCCCTGTCCCCTTATCATTGTGAATGGAAAGAGGTTCATAAAGCTGTCTTCTTCTATTATATCAAGGTAAAGATACCTTGAAGTCAAGCTTCTGACCTGGAGACTAGAGTGGATGTCACCCTATTGTTTTCTGAGCAGCAAGAGAGAAATGTTTTGTTGTATTATTTTTTTCTGGGGCTTCTATTATAAATTCAAGTTTATCCGCTTTGCATATCCAGATACAGAATAATGAATACTGCTCGGCTTCATTAGCATTAATCATTATATACTATGTTCTGGCCACATTATCAAGATGTGCCTGTACAGGTATAAAACACAGAGGGAAAACTGTACTGAAACAATTACAATTGTAATTTAAGGGACTTGAAAATTCAACAGATGTCAGCATAAAAATGTTTGCTTAAATATACATTTAAAACTCATAGAAAGTGATTGTGTTTATTCATCATGCTAAACCAACATTATAAACCATAACCAAATGAAATTGTAACTTAGCATGTTTCATCAACCAAGCTATAAAGAGCTTTGTGTCGACTTCACACACCCATTAAGTTTGGTTTAGTGTTTGATTAATGCAGTTGACAATTATGCATCCCATCTATCTCTGATAACAAAGATGGAAAATCAGAATAAAACACTGGGGGGGAAAAATCCTATTCTGACCTCTGGGACTAACTGTAACCTTTTTTTAGTGATTCCCACAGCCTCATAATATGGTACATCCCCATCAGTGAAGTAGCAAGCAAAATTATCTTGAGGCATTCGTATCAATGAAAATAGTTTTTGTTTTGCTTTAGTTCATTGTGTGATATATTAGGGATTGACAATTGAATTTTACTTGTTTGCATCTCTTTCTTGTTTCTTTATGCATTGATCCTGTTTCTGCATCGGCCAATTTTTTAAAATTCATCAATTATTTGCTTTTTATTTATGGATCTGATACGCACACAGATATTGTATTGTTTTATCTTAAAATATACATTTCCATAAATGCATTTTAATACATGGCATTTAAAAAATCCAGTTTGGCTGTTTGTTTTATTTTATTTTTAGCCAAGAAATGTATTCTGACATTTGGTGAGGCACAACATTACTTAGTCCAGAAGATACAGGCAGTTAGTCTCAGAGTTTATAAAGATTAAATTATTAAATTATCCATACTACAGGAACACTCATGCCTATGTACTATGTGCATAGGCGCAACACAGATGCACACAAATAACAAAAGAAGAAAGCTTTGATTAACAGAAAGCTACAGCTAAGAATGTATTCTCTAAATTCAAACTGTAGATTTTCCAATTTAGAATGAAGCATGGCACAAAATAAAGAACAGAGCAGAACAAAGAAAAGGTTGCATCATTAAGTGTGATATGTTTCCATGTATCGTCACTACCCTGAGTTCTGTGAATAAAGAATAGAATGCAAATATAGCTCTTTTTTTTGTCCTAATCGGTTATTGTAGGCCTCAATAAACTGCCAGTAGAATGGGAAATTCAGATAACAAATTGGATATGTGTGTATTAATCCAGGTAACAAAGCTTCGAGAATAGTAATTATTTAGTGTCTCCTAATAAAATTAGTTCATAGAACTAATCTATCCAGAGCCTATTTCTCACATAGGCAAAAAGGTGTCTCTGGAAAGTCCAAAAGGTTGATATGAAGGCATTAAGTGGCATTAAGGGGGCAAATCACTTTGATCGGGGAAAAATTCTAGAACCCATTAGGTTTGTATAATGCTTTTAGGTAGAATTCCAAAAGGATAATCTGGAACATGTAGGAAGGCAAGAAGAAAGTGAATGTAAAACCTGTCAGCAACATTATAAATTGACTTATCTTTTCCCACAAACAGATATCTGTTCTTTACAGCTGCTGCAAAGCATGGCTGTATAAAATAGGTGGTACCTTTATATTCTTCTACATGCTGAAGCACCTTCTGGGAAATGAAGCCTATTCATCGTGCAGCCCTAACAATTACTAATTGTGATATATATGGTTAAGTGATAGTGACTGGTCCAAGGCACCCAGTTTTCTTGGCTGAAAATCTCCAATATACAATTCTGTACTGTAACTACAACACCACACTGGCTTTCAGTGTAAATAAGCTCACAGTAATTAAAAGCAAAAGAAGAAAAGACAGAGGGAGAGTAGAACATAATACTTCCTGTCCTTATAATGCTTCTCAATGAATTAATGACTCCCAACAGGCACAGATCAAGGGAAGTGTGTTTGCCAGGAAAAGATAAAACCTCAAGATATATTGATGGTATAATTATACCTGTTTACTTTTAATAGAGATATTATCAAGGGAGCAAACTCCTCGTTCTACTGCAAGACTTTTAGTCACTGAAACTATACTTTATGAACAGCTAATTCTCAGGACAAATTTCCTGCTAACGGCACTTGCTTCCAGTCTACTGCTTCTGCAGAGACAGATCCATTTGTATTGCACCCTGTAATAGAACTGATCTTTTTTTTTTTTTTAGCTGATGAGTGCCCGCAAAGATATTGAGAAAATAAGAGGTAGATACATCCAGGCAGAGGAACAAGAAGGGAAGATAGGCTGCACTGGTTCCTCTTCTTGTGAGCATGAGATGATGATTAGGAAAAAAAAGAAAAATTCAGAGAAAAGCAACTAAGATGATCAAAGGCCTGGAGACTAAAACATATGAAGAACGGCTGCGGGACTTGGGTTTGGCTAGCCTAAAGAAAAGAAGAAATAGAGGAGACATGATAGCAGTGTTCCAGTATCTGAGGGGCTGCCACAAAGAAGAGGGGGGTTACATTTTTCTCCAAAGCACCAGAGGGCAGGACAAGAAACAATGGTTGGAAACTGATCAAAGAGAGAAGCAACCTGGAATTAAGGAAAAACTTCTGACAGTGAAGACAATTAACCAGTGAAACAGCTTGCCTTCAGAAATGGTGGGCGCTCCATCACTGAAGGTTTTAAGAAGAGACTGGACAGTCACTTGTCTGAGATGATATAGGTTCTCCTGCTTGAGCAGTGGGCTGGACTAGAAGACCTCCAAGGTCCCTTCCAGCTCTATTCTATTCTAGATCTGTTGCCCATCATTTCACACAATGCTACTGTAATCTCCCTGTTTATAAGGAAGCCAAATTTTGCACTTGGACTTTCTCTCTTTCCCCTTGCCACAGTGTAGAAAACAAGCATGTATTATATATTATCTGGAATATTATAGCCAGAAAAAATATAAGTACATGGAAAGTAGTTGCTGCTAATATGCTGAAATTGGTTAAACTAGCATACTTTCAAGTATGAATCTATGTCATAAAATTGTCTGCAAATTCTATTTGTTTAAGGGGAAAAAAATAAGCACCAGCAATTGTATAACTTCCCCTGTGGCAGTGGTGGCAAACCTATGGCACGGGTGCCAGAGGCGGCACTCAGAGCCATCTCTGTGGGCACGCGTGCTGTTGCCCCAGTCCTAAGCCTTCAGCTGGGTTTTATGAAACCTTTTCGTTTTAGGTATCTGCCTCTGTGTACAAAAAAAAAGGTTCAACCAATCAGTCAATTTCAACTTCTCATGGGAAAAAAAAATCTTGCAAAGTTGGAACTGATTGATTGAACTTTTTAGTCCCACCCAGTCTGCCGTTATTACCACAGCCACGCCCACCCAATGGGCCATGCCCACCCAATGGGCCACACCCACCCGGCACCCGACGATGCATAAGTGGATTTTGGGTTGCAGGTTGGGCACTCGGTCTCTAAAAGGTTCACCATTACTGCCCTATGGCATTTAAAATACACATCTTTTATAGGCAATTTCCCCTAATACAAATAGTTCTCAACTTATAACATTTCATTTGGTGACCATTCAAAGTTACAATGGCATTGAAAAAAATGGCTTATGACTGTTTTTCACACTTATGACCATTACAGCATCCCCATGATCACATGATCAAAAATTGATGCTTTGCCACTGGTTCATCTTTATGACAGCTGCAATGTCCCAGGATCATTTAACAAATGTTTCACTTAGCAACATAAATTTTGAGCATAGTTGTGGTCGTAAGTCAAGGACTACCTATATATGTTATGCAGTTTCCTCATATATATTTCACTTCTGTATTCAACTTCCTAGGTTTAGTATTAGATACAATTATAGTCTAATGACTATTTAGAATTGAGTAATGTTGATTCCCTGTATTAAGTGTCCATTTGCGTCAAAATACATTTTGTTTTGGCAGATCATATTTTTGGCCTGAAATGGTATCCATAATGGATTTCTTTTACATTACTACTGCAGCACCAACTGTAAATACCTAAACATACTTCAAGATTTGATGGTAAATAGCCTATAGTCCTTATTTTGCATCACTGAATGATTTAAGAGCATGATGTTGGTCTTGGAAAATAAATAAATCATTTGCTCGCTACTGAATGCCCCTCTTTTGCTTTTTGGAAGTCCAACTCTAGCACTCAGATTATGAGAAAATATTGTTCTGTGAACTGCACTAATACAACATACAAACTATGGCTTATTTTAAGCATGCTTTGTTTCATAATGATTAACTTCACATTAAACACTAATCCATAATCAAATAAATATAGCTTAACATAATGTGACTCCAGCCAGGGGAGTAATGATAAATGTTTTTTAGATGTGAGGAATTCTTATCATCTGCAGAAAGTACAAGAGAAGCAAAATACACCTCAGGTGGTTTATAGGATGGTCCCTTTGTATTCATGACTCTAATCTTCAACTTAAATTGCACTTATTACTTTACTGATAAGGGTAGACCTAAAATTTGGATTGCTTAAATGGCTGTTTGGGTGTGGGGACTCCAGGGTATGCATTTGCATGCAAAGTTAGATAGAATATTCATAGATCCATGTCTAATACCCTTCTTTCATCAGTTAATAATCCATGAAGGAATTGGAAAAAGGAAATTGCATATAATATAGCAATAGCCCTTAGACTTATATAGCGCTTCACAGAGCTGTACAGTCCTCTTTAAGCAGTTTACACAGTCAGCCTATTGCCCCCAACAATCTGCGTCCTCATTGTACTGACCTCTGAAGGATGGAAGGCTGAGTCAACCTTGAGCTGGTCAGACTCGAACTCCAGACTGTGGGCAGAGTTAGCCTGCAATACTGCATTCTGACCACTGTGCCAGTGTGGCTTATATAGAAAATATGATGTTCTGATCTGCATCCATAAAACATATTGCTAAGTAAAATGGGTGCAGTTTGCCTGTATTGGGCACAAAGAAATTGGTAGAAAGAAAGATTGGAGAAAGATAAATATCACTTCTACTTCTGCCCCTAAATTAATGAGAAGCTATTTTACTCTGTTCTTCCACAAATATATTCCATGCTTTATGAAGCAGAAACAAGAGTGGTGATCATAGCCATCATAGAATACAGCTTGTTCAAAAGGACAGAAGTAATAGAAATTGAGGATGACTTACATTTTACGGTAGGTTAAAAGAATATTGACCTCTGTTCAAAACTCTAACAGTAGCACTGTTAAAAGAATCTCAGTGAAAAGGAAGAATAAATAAAAGCAGCACTACTATTAATGTCCACTACCAACCACCCTGTCAGAATGAAGATATCAATGATGCTTTCCAAAAATAATAATTTGTTTTACAAAAATGCATGATGAAATAGGGATGGAAGATTTTACTTGCAAAACATCAATTTGGGGACAAAATTTACTAAGCATAGCCTTTCTAATAATTTCCTAACATCTCTCATTGTTAATTGAGTCCTTAAGAAAGTGGAAGAAGACACTTGGGGAGCAACTATTTTTTATTTGATTCTAACCAACAGGGAAGATTTAGTTGATAAAATAGAAATAAAGAGAATTGGGGGGAGTGAGTGAACTATTTAATGCTAAACTTCTTGATATTAAGAGAAACTAAAGCTAGTCAAAATCAGAACACAACTTGCACTTGAGGAAAGCACATATTAATGAATTCAGATGTTTCCATAGATATGAGAGTTGCTAAAAATTAGATATAAAAGACACAACTGAAAACAGTCCCAAGAAAGAAGAAAGTCCAGGAGATTCCGTAAAATGCTCAATGAAAATTTTAAAATAGGAAAGAATAAGGAGGTGGAAAGAGAAACAGATTACCAAGGAAGAGTGCATAAAAATATTTCAGATTTGTAGAAATGGGATTTTAAAAAGTCAGCTGGTATGAATGGAGGTCAGTGAATAAGGTTAAGAAGAGTACAAAAAAATATTCAGATATTTAAGAAATGTACTGATGATATAGCCAATCCAGCTATACCAGATACTGATGATGTTCATCTGCAATGAAACATCTGCAAGAAAACAACCAAGCTCAGAGAGCACTAAGGACCTCTCATAGCCAATCTCTATCCACTATCATTTTGGAATCTTGGAATAGTAGAGAAGTATCGCATGACTGAATGAGAGAAAACATTTCAAAGAAAACATCTTTTAAAAAAATAAAATAAAATAAGGATCGGGGGAGGATCTGGGAAAGAACAAGCTAATCAGTGTGATTCTAAGCTTGATCATAAAATAATAAATATGAAAATTATATTATTAGAAAGCAGCATGGATTTCTTAAGAATAAGCTTTGCTAAACTGAGTCTATTTCTGTTCTATTTTGGCTAGATATATGTCTTAATAGTTTATATTGGAGAAATAATATTTCTTGACTTTAGCAAAGCATCTGTCAATCTTTTGAGGTAATCCAGACAAGAAAGCACAAACATTGAGTTCTATGTCAGTATCTGACAGAGTGTCCCATGATATTTGGATTGGCAAACTAATTAAGTGTAGACTTGATGGCGTGTTTATTAGGCAAATAACCATTGGCTTGAAAACCATATCCAAAAAGTGCTTATTGTGTGCTGCAATTGATGAATTGGAGTGAGATATCTACTGGGGTGTCATTGATCTTGTGTCTAGTATTCTTTAGTAATGAATTGGATGATGCAATAGAATATTTTTCAAATAAAGAGAGGGCAGGTAGCTAATACTGTAAAAGACACAAAATGATCTTGTTAGATTAGACAGTTAGAGTGGAAATGATAGAAAGAACTTTGATAGAGAAAAGTTCAAATACAAATGAATATAAAGGGGAACATACAGTTTGGTATTATTAAGATACATATGAAAAGGCTTTTGAAAGGTATTTGATCACAAACAGTATGGCAGCTGCTGAAAAGCCAAATGCAATTTTATGTTGTATCAATGGAAATATAGTTTCCATGTCATGGAAAGTAAGAGTTTCATTGTATTATGCGCTGATGAGACTATTTTAAGGGTTATGCCATATTCTGGGTGCCACATTGTAAGCAATGTTAGAAGAAACACAAACAAATTCAGGGAATGTCTATTGGGGAACTGCAAACTAAGTCTTAAGAGTGACTGATGAACCTAGAAATGTTTTGCCTTGAGGGGGAAAAAATGACTGAATGGGAAAATGACAACACTTTTCTTGTACTTGAAGGAATGTCACACAAAATAAGGTCAAGACTTGTTCTTTATCATCCCTGAGTGCAGCACACAGAATAATGGTCTTAAATTATAAGAAGACAAGTTCTTGTTCCTCTTTTCCCCTAAATCTTCCTAATAGTGAGAGCACTTTGTCACTGAAATCATTTATCGGAGGCAGAAGGAGGAAGCTCTCTTCATTGGATGTGTTCCAGCAGCAGCTAGGCAGCCATCAGCTTTGAATTGGATTCATGTATTAACTGGTTGGATCTGATGGCCTAAGTGGCCTGTTCCAATTCTAGGAGCCCATAATATGTCTAAACTCATACTTTAACCTAGTGGTTAAGATAACAGGCTAGAAAGTGGGAGATCATGAGTTCAAGTCCCGCTTTAGCCACGAAAGCCAGATGGTGTGACTTGAATTATTTATAAAAAATAAAAAAGGAAGGATAGAAATAAACACATGAATACATAAATATCTATGCTAATGTTGGAAGTATGGATTGCAGTTCTCTCTGACAAATAAAGGAGCTGTCCAACAGCACTTGGTGCTTAGTAGCTATCCTTTCCTCCCAAGTAAACAGACAACTTAAAATAGAACAGCTTTTTCTTTCATGCTTGAAATTGCTCTTAGGTTTCTGTGTGTTTTTAAACTCATTTTAAAATACCAACATATGGAAATATCTCTAATGTTAGAAATAAAAAAAAATCATACCACCTCATGCTTTATTTGCTAATTTCACCCCGAGGCCGGATGTGAAATGACAAGATAGCCATTTGTGCATCTACCCTTTTTTTAAGGTACAGTGATGCATAAAAGGCAAAGAATGGTAGACCCCACTTCATCTCTGTCTACTGATCCAAAATCCCTCTTTCCCAGCTCTGATTTCGAAAGTACTTCTGGGAAGGTAAGGCAAAGAAAGGGTGATAATTAAGCAACCTTTGCCTGTATGCCTTTTTACTGTTAAAACAAGAACGTCTCCACTTGGCACAAATCAGTCATCAACAGGCACATAGAGATAGCTAACATTTACACATCATTCAAAAAAGACAATTAAAAAGTTAAAAAGGAAATCAGAACACCTTCTTGCCAGCAATGAACACCCATATAAGCAGTAATTAACACCAGGATTTACGCTAAACAAATAAACAACACCTAACCAAGGCACCACCAACTCAGATAAACAACCAAGCAGTAAACAATAGCCTAATCAAAGAACTCCCAAGGAGAAAACAACACCCCCATCAACACTGAGCAGGCAAGCTACTGGATATAAACAAGGAGCAAACCCCACTGTTTTCTAGTACAGGAGAGGTTACTTAGTTGAATAATGAAACATTTGCAAACAAACAACCAAGCTCAGAGAGTAGTGGGGATTCCATAAACCTCTCCTCTGTTATGTCTGAATGAAGTAGAGATGTACCATGATTTGTCCCAAGGAATATTACTGTTCCCTACAGAACATTTCAGTGATTTATCTTGTACTTGCAATTTTACATAGCTGATCTTTCCTGCTTGCCCTGTGGCCGATGCAGATTTCCTCCATCCATAAACTGGGGCAATAAACATCCAGAAATGTAAAACTGTTCTTTCCCTTCTTTCAAAAAAGTTGTTTACCTCATCCAAATTGAGCCTATTCTTGTAGCAGAAGAAAAGCTCTACTTATAAAATGTTAACCAAAGTCTTATTATATAATTGCCCTCTATTTTTAATAGGCAATTTTGTGAGTCTATTTGCAAAGAACATCCTATTCTGTCAACACTCATCATCCAAAAGTTGTGTACATCTAAATGGGCCTGAAAAGGGTGGTGATGGTAGAAGAAAAGCAGCAAATAGACATTACAGTGAATCAAGCAAGGAAAAGCACTTTATTAAAATCCCACCATTATTCTGAAGGCATGCTTCCATTTCTCTGCTATCCCTGGTGAATTTTAATTCTATTATCCATCGCTGTCAGTGATGACTTATCTGGAGGGGTTAAAAAAAACAGGGCTTTTCCTTTTTACAAAAAATATGTTGAGAGTTTGGAAAAAATTCAGAGAAGAGCAACTAAGATGATCAAAGGCCTGGAGACTAAAACATAAGAAGAATGACTGCAAGACTTGGGTTTGGCTAGTCTAAAGAAAAGAAGAAATAGGGGAGACATGCTAGCAGTGTTCTAGTATTTGAGGGGCTGCCACAAGGAAGAGGGGGTCACATTATTCTCCAAAGCACCAGAGGGAAGGACAAGAAACAATAGTTGGAAACTGATCAAAGAGAGAAGCAACTTGGAATTAAGGAGAAACTTCCTGACAGTGAAGACAATTAACCAGTGGAATAGCTTGCCCCCAGAAATTGTGTGCACTCCATCACTGGAGATTGTTAAAAAGAGACTAGATAGACAGTCACTTGTCTGAGATGGTATAGGTTCACCTGCTTGAGCAGGGGGCTGGACTAGAAGACCTCCAAGGTCCCTTCCAGCTCTATTCTATTCTATTCTATTCTATTCTATTCTATTCTATTCTATTCTACTCTACTCTATTCTATTCTACTCTACTCTACTCTACTCTACTCTACTCTACTCTACTCTACTCTACTCTACTCTATTTCTATTTCTATTTCTATTTCTATTTCTATATAGATCGTACCACTTTTAGGATATGACAATATTCGAGTACCACCAGTCGCCTAGCAAGGTATCAAAAACTTGATGAACAACAACAACAACAAAAGAAATAAAGTGATAAAGTAGAGATGGTCCTTGACTTACAACAGTTCACTTAGTGACTGTTCGAGGTAACAACAGCACTGAAAAAAGTGACTTATGATCATTTTTTACACTATGACCATTGCATTCCCAGGGTCAAGTGATTTAGATTTGGATGCTTGGCAACTGATTCATATTTATGACAGTTGCAGTGTCCCAGTGTCACGTGATCCTCTTTTGCAACCTTTTGACAAGCAAAGTCAATAGGGAAACCAGATTTACTTAACAGCCATGTTACTAATTTAACAACTGCAGTGATTCACTTAACAAATGTGGCAAGAAAAGTCATAAAATGGGGCAAAACTCATTTAACAAATTTCTCCCCCTCCTCCTTTTATATCCTCTCTTTTCTCTCCCCTCCTTCTTTTATATCCTCTCTTCTCCCCCTTCTTTTATATCCTGTCTTCTCTCCCCCTTTTATATCCTCTCTTCTCTCATCCTTTATATCCTCTCCCCTCCTTCTTTTATATCCTCTCTTCTCCCCTTCTTTTATATCCTCTCTTCTCTCCCCCCTTTATACCCTCTCTTCTACCCCCCTTTATATCCTCTCTTCTCCCTCCTTTTATATCATCTCTTCTCTCCCCCATTCTTTTATATTCTCTCTTCTCTCTTTACTCCTTTTCTCTTTGGTGCACCTTCAGCTGACTGCTCTCATCAAGGCTGCGCTTTTCTGTCTCTCTTTCACCATCCCCTTCTCTTTTCCCTATTGTCTTTTCTCTCTCTCTCTCTCCTGCCAAAACCTGCTCCTTTTATAGCCTCTCCTCTCTCTCCCCCATCCTCCTTTTCTCTTCTGGGTGCACTGGAAGTGCCAATCAGCTGGAGCTGTGTGGGCTGATCCTGGGCTCTCAGCAGGACCCAGGCAACACCTCACACAGCTCCAGCTGAATCTCTGCCTGAAGACTGCATGTGGCTGCCTGCCACCCTCAAGGCTGCTGCCGATTAGCTGGAGCTGCGCGTGTTGATCTTGGGATCTCAGCAGAACACCTCACGCAGAACACCTCCAGCTGACTTTTCCACAAGCCTGTGCAGCGCTGCCACCACTTCACCTCATCCACTTTTACACTTTTTTTTACAGTCCTTTTCAACCCATCGTACGCGTACCACCAGTGGTACGCATATCACCGGTTGAAAAGCCCTGCTCTAGAATGTACAAAGAATGTTCAGATTTTTCAAACATGCTGCAGGGAAGATAGATTTCTTTATATTTTCAATTTTAAATTCAATGAATACCCATATTTTTTTCTCTTTGCTGAGATTAGCAGTCCCATCTGATGGCCTGCACACTCCTGGGTTTCTTAGAAAGAGATGTTAAATTTAACCATATTCCTTCAGTTTTGATATGGCTTTCTCTATAGCTCTTCTCTCTGTATAGTGGAGGAAAAAATATATCTTATCTAGAACACAAATGACTTCATGCATAAAGAAGCTGCATGACAACAATCAATAGAAAGCTCACACCATGCAAATGTTTCCTTATCCCTGTTCCCTACCTCTACAAACCTTACCCCCCCAAATAGTAGGGAAACATTTCTTAATTATATACTCTACTGTTTGAGAAGATCCCCAAAACAATGAAGACATTGTGAAGAAAATAATATGATGGATGAACCTGAGAGACATGCACAAGAATAAAGGAGGTGGATTTGGCAGCTCTACCAATAAAAATAGAGAGATGTAAATCAGGGTTTGCCAACATTTTGAGGCCCATGAGTATATTTAGGAGCTGTGGTGGGCATTGTTACAAAAATGAGTGCTGTACAAGATAAATATCACTACAGAAAGGGCAAACTAGTGTTGACAACGAACCTGTCTGCAGGGCTGAAGACACTTTGAATGTTTTGTTTTCTGCTCCAAAACATACCATGTTCACATCTCTCTAAAGACAGCCTTCTTTTTCTTAAGCCATTAGTATCACCCACTCTTGTGCCAGTCATCTCACTCCAAGCTGTCTTCCTGCACTATATATAGTATATGCATCTATATGTTGACCATCTTTTACATTTTTTTTTCCAAATCTCCTCTTCCTCCATAATCTTGGTCTTTTTCTCCACCATGGCCATCTTTTTTTTTTTTTTCAGTTTCCTGACTTCACCCATACTTTTTTCCATTTCTTTACCCATGTTCTCAGCTGCCAGGTTCTCTGTTATCTGCAGTATCTTTTTTCATAGCTCTCTGTATTTTTTCCACTCCTATAGTTTCATTCACTTCATATCCCATACACATATCTATGGCTCCCTTCTTTCACTCACTGATACAAACCAAAGATTTCAGTGTTAGATTACCCCCACTTTTATAAATAAAAAAACAGGGAAATCATGTACTTAGGATTGAGTCCTATTGCCCCTCTCTTTTACCTTGTTTCCATTGGTAGTTAAGAAGAATCAATAGCAGAGAAATTAGAATATTGGCCGGTCTGTAGGAAAGCAGAGATCCCTCTATATATATTTTGTGCAAGATGCCTTTGCTTGGGGATCAATAATTTGGAAGCAAAACTCAGTTTAATTTGAAAATAGGTCAATGGACTATAAAGTCTTCCTGCTGTAATCTGAATCTGCCATATAAACTTCATAATGGTCTCTTGCCTGGGTAAATTACTTATAAGTGGGAAATAGTGGAGGAAATGCTGGCTACATATCTATTCTGGGATATGCGCAGATGTTCAAGACAGATGCCCCTAGACAGCTAGCACAGGTTTGCTGAATAGATGAGCACAACACTGTTAAGCACTTTAATTAAAGGGGAAACTAAACTATGCAAGCTATTGCTCATTTTACTTCTTATTCAGTAAATGCAACCCAGATTAATTTTGCAGAGCTTTTTCTGTTCATTAGTTTTGTTATTACATGTTCCAGAGCCATCTTAATTAATGATACCCTTGTAAGAAGTTTGTAGAATCTGAGAATGAGGTTACATTGGAATCCAATCAGGTTTTACTAACAGTTTTTTCTTCCCCTCCTGTTTTAAGATTAAGTTTTCAGAAATGACTGGCCCTGGATGCAAAGTTCATTTTCTCCCCTAAACAAATCTGTTAAGCTCTTGGCAAAGAAAGCATTTGTGTTCAATTTTATTTGCATAATTTCAAGCACCATTAATAGTACATGGCATGAGGAAAAATTACCACGATTTCACTCCAGCCATGAGTGAAATTGGGTTTAGAAGAAAATTAGTTGACTGAACCGTTAGATGATAAAGCTTGAATAGAGAATGTTTAAAGCAGAAGAAACTATGGAAATAAAGCTTCAAGGTGTAGGCTGAATTGAGCTCAATACCTAAGTTAGAATATATTAGAAGATATGACAGATGGATGGAGACTGGTAGTGAATGCAGAGTTTTTGACTGAAGAAAACCTGGTTCACCAAATAATATGGTTCAGTCAACACATGGTACAAAAATGTACTGATTTTGAATCAGCCAACAAGTTGGCTTTTGCTTTGATGGAAAATGCAGATTGCAATGGTAGGCTGTAATTTGTAGCTACTGTTATACTGCAGAAAATGCCATTTCATGCCTGTGTCTTTTTTTCTTGAGTCATTTGTATACAGGAATTAAGGTACAACAGGTTCTTATAAGATTTGCCAGCAGGCTAAACTTGGAAATTAAAAATAGAAAAGAAAATAGATTTCAGAAGGAAAACATATTTTGCGAACAGGGTGTTTACAAGCTTCATCTTAACATTTTTGTGACTGCTTTTAAAAAAATATGCCAGTTTTATAGATATACTATTAGAGTGCTGATTTTTGCTCCTTTATACATCTTTCCTAGATAAGTAAAAATATCTATATCTATAACATCTATATCTATATTTATATCTATATCATCTATAGCTATATGTCTATATCTATCCATCTATCCATCTATTCGTCTATCCGTCTATCCATCCATCCATCCATCCATCCATCCATCCATCCATCCATCCATCCATCCATCCATCTATCTATCTATCTATCTATCTATCTATCTATCTATCTATCTATCTATCTATCTCTATCCCATCCACCCATTGATTCTTTCATAATGCAGACACGTGCACAACAATAGCTACATTTATTCAGGATATAATTATTTGAAGTACTCAAGAGAGATTCACTTTGAAAGCAGGCAACACACAAAATCCTAGTGTCCAGATCTGACACCTTTTTTGCTTGCCAGAAGATAAATGGATGCCATGACTTGCCAAATGCCCTGTAGCGAGATGAGGATTCAACATCGGGAAGAATTTTGTCTTACTCCTACTTTTGGAGCTATAGCAGGTTGCAGGTTGTTGGAATAAATAAGAATCAGCATGAATAAATGTGAAGGTGCCATTCTTTCAAGCCTTTATACTTCTTTGTCACCTTTCCAACATTACTCTGTACAAGCATGTGGAACTAATTGAGGCATGCGAACAATGACAAAAGTGGCATTTTTTTTATTGCAACAAGAAAAACCCCAATTCAGACAACCTTCAGAGATTTCCTGCTTTTAGTTTCTCTCTATGCATTAAAAAAACTTGAGCAGCTGGTTTTGTTTTATTTTTTTTGCCTTGTAGGTCATAAAGTTCCCAGCCGATTACCCTTCCACTCCTGAAAGCACAGAGATAAATGTTATCAAGCTTCTCCATGATAATGATAACCTTCCTTCCTTCCCCTGTGCAATCTTGAATCTAATGTCTCTACAACCCAATAGGATTTTTTTTTCCCATTAGAGAGAATGAATGAAAGAATTGCAACAAAATTGTACTTACTACAAGCAAGAGAATCTGAAACCTGTGAAATGCATGCACAGTGGTTCAGTCTGTTATGCAGCTGAGATTTTTAGTTTTATGCAATTATACTTTTAAAACCTATTTGAAAAGAAACTTCTGCTTTTAGGCTGAGCTTTCTGTTTTATTATTCATCCCAATACATACAAACACGCTGGCTTTGTAAATCATTCTAATAAATATTGTACATGTTAATTTTTCTGTGATTTAATCTGAAGTACTGTTCAATACTTGCTTTCTTACTCTTAAAATAATAAATAATAAAATGAACATTGAAGTGCAAAACAATAAAAAGAGGCTTCTCTTAACAAAAACCCTTTGATTTAGTTCCACATGTCAATGTCAAAGAAATCTTTGCTTTAGGCCTACATCTCTCTCTCTCTCTCTCTCTCTCTCTCCCTCTCTCTCTCTCTCTCTCTCTCTCTCTCTCTCTCTCTCTCTCTCTCTCTCTCTCTCTCTCTCTCTTTCTCTCTCTCTCTCTCTCTCTCTCTCTCTCTCACACACACACACACACACACACAAACACTAGATAGATTGCTACAAGGAAATTTTGACACAGATTCAGGATACAACTCCCAATAGTCTTCAAATCTACTGACAAATATCTCTTCCTGCTGAACCACATGAGAACAAATGATACAGCTCTACACAGCCTTGGAGACACCGCAAGGAATACAGTATGAATTACTAGGCCTTGAAAAACCTGGGGACATATGTGGTGTTTGGTTTACTCTTTCTTGGCAAACATATGCCCATGGCCCATGGGTGTATGTTAACAGCTTAGCATCAAAAGAGAAGGAAGCACTGAGTTGCATAGTACAAGCTCCATTCTAGTCCTTGTGCTGCAACATATTTAGAAATAACTTGGATGTAAGGTTACAAATATGATTTTTTTCAAAATAAGACCTAGATGGAGAGATAGTAAAAACTCAGAGAATTGTTTCTCAATCTTAGCATTGTGGGGATTCTGCTGGAGAGAAGTTCCCTAAGGATGGGCTCCAGCACAAGTCCAAAAGCTCGAAGATTAAACCTCTGGGCCCGGTAACCAACTCAGACTGGATCCTGCATTCTATTTTTATTTGTAGATCTTTGTATTTTGTGACTTTTCTCCAATTCTTCCTCTTCTATTCTGCTGTCATGACTCCACATATTCCAGATCACATTTTGGAAATAAATTCCAGTCATTGCACAATCTCACTGAGGTGTCTGTTCCCTAGTGATCCTAAAGTTATGTACTGCAAAACTTGGTGTACTCTCAACATTAGGCTACAGTTGACAGTAGTGTTAAAAACCATTAAAGGATTGCTAACAGTGTCCTTGTAAGTCTGACAGGAGTGTGCAATTCTGGAATCTGCAGAGTCAGAAAGACAATATGGGCAGGTCTTAAGAGTTCTCATACCCCTGCTCTCCTCTGAATGCTACTCCGATTCATAGGCATCTTTTCCTGTCAAGTGTGTCCCTTCTTTCTTTTCTGTGGTATTGTATTCCCAGCTACTTAAAAAGCACCAGAAAAGCTTCAGAAAGTTGTTCCTTTTCAATAGTCGCCCAAGGCCTTTTGTGCTGGTTTGCATCTTGTCTTTACTTTTAAGTGTTTGCCTGAGACCTTCTGCTCATATTGTGTTTCCAGCCACTGAGCCTAAAATTGCCCATAAGTAACCTGTCTTAGTCACTTGCCAGCCTTTGGTGTTTTACCTGGTGTGGGGGCCTTTTATTCTTTGTGACAAGAGCAATGAAGCAGCTGCAACCACTTATCACCAGTTAAGACTTCCATACACACAACAACCTTTTTTCCCCATTATGTTCCAATGTATTGTGGTTCTTTCCTTCATTAGTTTTCTTCTAAGTGTTTCCTCGTTTCAGCCCAGAGAATGGCTAACGCTAAGCCTTTTCTTTTAGAAATTAGGGATTGAGCTTAACTTCAGAGCATTTTTATCTTTAATCTATCACTGAAATGACAGTGAAATGGAAATAACAAATTAGGAGATTAGGAGAATATTTTCAGCACATAACAATAAGAAGCATTGCCAAGACAATGGCATTTCAAAATTTCAGCTAAAACTGTCCTTTAAGTAGGGTTGCCTTTCGAAGATGATATATTAACCATTTCTATGAACTGGAGAATATGTTCCTTCCTACTTTCTGTACAGGAGCAATACCTGTAGGGCAAGGAAAGGAGAAACCGAGAGAAACTCGGAGATAGGCTGAGGAGGATCTGTTGGGGATTATACAAAGCAACAGCCAGTGTGGTGTAGTGGATAAGGGATTGGACTAAGAGATGGAACATCCAGGTTCTATTTTCAGCAACTGAAATTCACTGGGGGACTTGGGGCCAATCAGTCTTTCTGAGCCCAGCCTCCGGTTTATTGATGAGGAGAAATAGGAAGAATGTATGCTGAATGTGGCATCCTGAGCTCCTGGATGAAAGGTTATATACAAGTCTAATACATAACCAAATGGAATGTGAGAAGGGAGCAATGCTTGTCCAGTGTCCTCATTCTGCTCCTGACCATGCAGCTTCCTCAATTAGCAGTGTCCATGTTTCCTCTCCATTGTCCATGTTTCTTCTTCATAGAGCAAGACTAGCATGATGGCTGCATTTCATCTTTGTTTTCACAGTGATGTTTTTCTTCTTCTAGAAGAGCACGGTCAGCTAGTAAAAGCCCCTTGAACATTACCAATTTGTGCAGCAGCATTAGTAGATACAGGGATCATTGATGCAGAGATGAAAGAGCCTCAGTACTTGAACTCATGCACTTGCCCTATTGGCGCTTCTTAAGGGGCGAGGTTAATTTGTTGCCATCAGGTGACATGGTGTAGGTCTTTTTTTTTTTGTATTTATTCAGAGTCTGAGCCTCTCTGCTGCTTTGCTGATGACATTTAATAGCTCCTGTTTTGATCCCTCTATAAAAACAATACCATCAGTATATGTTGTTTCTGTAAAGTCTAGCTCATCTGTGCCACATTAAACTCCTGTATGCCAAGGATGCTTTTCCCCATTATCCAATCTATCATCATACTGAACAGTGGTGGTAATGTACACACTTGTCTTATTCCTGTTTTGACTGCTGAGAAGCAAGCTTTGTCAGCGTGGCCTGTAACATTCCAAGGAGCACTGTCATAAAAGGCAGCAATGACTCAGAAGGGTTTCAGTAGAAGAGAATATGAGTAGCTCAGGATTAAACTGGAGTTCTTGGTGCTCTCTGAGCTTAGTTGTTTACTTGCAAGCATTTTACTATCTGACTAGTTAACAACTAAATTAGGTAACCAATGAAAGCCCTCTAAAATATCTTAAGTAAAGCAAGAGACCCAGTATCCCAAGAAGAAAAAACAGGAGTCATCTACCACATACAGTGTAAAGTACTGTGACAACCACTATGTAATACAAACAAGCAGAAGACTAGCAGGGTGCATCCATGAATACCAACTAGTAATCAGAAATCATAGTCTCAACTGGGAAACTGTGAGGATCCTAGACCAAGCAAAATCCAAAACTGCTAGGGAATTCCTGGAATCCTGGCACTCAAACAAATCAGCCATCAATAGGCACATAGAGATAAACCACATTTACACAGCATTTTTTTACCCTGTATTCACTTTGGGAAGTCGGGGGTGGGGGGGGTGGGGGTGGAGGGGTTTCTATAATTTTCTCAACTGTAACATGATATTTGATAAAGGATGGGTTGCTCTGCGGCACCTTGTACCACATCTGGAGGGGATGAGACTGAGGAGTGAAGGTTGAGGGAAGTAGGGAGGTGGCATGAGGGGGAGGAGAGAGTGGGGGTAGAGATGGTGGGTGGATAGAGGTAGAGGTAGGGAGAAAGGAGGAGGGGGATGTGGTTGGGGGGGTGACGCAGAGCAATACCCATAGTTAACTTAACTATTTTAGTTAAGTTTTTATGTTTTGTTCTTGTGATTGAAAAAGTTGTAAACGTTTTTATTCAGTTGAGTTGTTTTAATGTGATTTTTTTTCTCCTTTGTTATTTATAATTATAAAAATCAATAAAAAATTTATATATAAAAAAAGAAAGAGACAATAAAATATGCAAAGAAGGAAACAAAAAAAATCAGAACATATCCTCTTTGGTGGCTAACACCCAAATAAACAGGGACTAACACCAGACAAGTAATCAAGCAGAAAATTATATCCTAATCAAGGAATGACCAAGAGGAAAATCACACCCTCACCAACACTGACAGGGCAAGTTACTGCATATAAATGAGCAAACTATAATCTCACTGACACTGGTGATGTCACCTAGATGGCTAATGAAGCATCTGCAAGCAAACAACCAAGCTGAGAGAGCATCAGATGTATCGGCTGGGTTTGCCAGATACCATAATTTCTACATAGAGTCTTAACTGATGCTGCCAAAGATACTCTTGAACTCTGTAAACACAACAGTAGTTTGTTTTCCATAGCAAATGCACACTTCAAATACTTGCCTAACAGTCAAAATCTGGTCCATACAGCCATGCTTTGGTCTAAAGCCAGATTGCTCTTTCCAGGTTGAGGATACTTGCATTGGCTAGCCACTGTACCCTTTCCTTATTTAGTGATTAGAATGTGTTTCTTAAATTGGAAGTGAAGTGGCCACTAAACAAACTGTGTGTGTGTGTGTGTGTGTGTGTGTGTGTGTGTGCGCGTGTGTGTGTGTGTGTGTGTGTGTGTGTGTGTGAGAGAGAGAGGGAGAGAGAGAGAGGGAGAGAGAGAGAGAGAGAGAGAGAGAGAGAGAGAGAGAGAGAGAGAGAGAGAGAGAGAGAGAGAGAGAGAGAGAGAGAGAGAGAGAGAGAGAGAGAGAGAGAGAGAGAGACCCTGCAAAGATCATTGGTTGTTCCCATTTCATTCAGAACATTCAAAGCTATACTTCACTCCAGTGTGCACAACATTTGGCTATAAGTGTGTTCATGGGTTGGAAAATGTTTTTTTTTTAAAAATTACTATTATATTTGTGAATAGCTGTTATGGAAGATAACCTCTAAACAAGAAGTGGCTATACAGTTATGTTCTGATAATCTGCAACGGGATCATTCCAACTGTTAAGAGAGGATTGATTCCATGATAATTTTCATATTGCATTTATTTCCCTTTTCAAACATGAGCATAATAACAGGTTTCCAGTCAAGAAGGACCCGTTCTTTCCATATAGTTGAAAACAGCCTGTGAGGCATTACAGGCCAATCTGTCTTCACTGCCTCCATGGGGACTTGCTCAGGTCCTAGAGCTTTGCCATTTTTAATATTTTTAATATTGCATTGTTCTCTGTTTTATTTGGCTCAGATACATAGACATTATTAAAGGATGGTCCTGGATCAACTACTTCCCAGTTTAATGCATCTGATGGATTAACATTTCAGGGCTAAATCAAAATGCTGCTTCCAGCATTGTACAATTTTCTGGCTGTTGTTTTAGCAACACACCCAGTTGCAATGCAAATGTTCATTCTGGGACAACTGGACTTTCCCGACAGTTCTTTTCAAAGTTTAAAAGAATGTCTCTTGGTCACAGTGCCCAGCTGTGTCCAGTACTTCTGCAGCTATGCCACCCATATAAGGCTCCTTTTCACTCTCAGCTTTTTGTAGATTTGTTTTGTCAGCTTTTTTGCCTGTTGGATTTGCAAGATTAACCACCCTCAAGTCAGTGGTGTCACCTGTTATCCATTTCTTAGTGCTGTCTTTCTCCCCACATTTCTCCTGATGTGTTGATGATGCCTCTGATTCCAAACGACTGTTCCTCCACATTGTCATCACCTTCACTTGGGATCAGGGCATCAGATCTGTTATACAGTTCTATCTAAAATGCTTCATGGTGTTGCTGAAGTGGTAGCAAGTTCAGCAGGAGTTAAGGTGGTGGATGGCAGTGCGATATAGCTTTCAATTTCAGGTTAATCTTGCATCAAACCAGGTGATGATCAGACCCTTCTGCACTTTTCAACACCTGGACATCATTAGCAGCAGACCTAAAGTGTTTGCCAATCAGGAATAGAAACATAGAATGTAGAAGCACCACTTAGTGCTTGTGAATATCAAGTTAATTAATGATTGGGCTTGGCTGGAATAAGCAGTTGCAAATGGCCAGTGAGTTTAATGATGCAGAGCAGTCCAAGCCATTTTTGTTCATGCTACCAGACCCAAATTTGCTCACAATTACTTCCAGGCAAACCACAGTGTATTAATTTGTGCATTTAGACCACCCTAAGTCTCCCCTAAGGGCTTTATGGTTCAGTATAAAAAATGGTCTGTTTTGTTTTCACTACACATCCCTTTGGTGCGTAGGGTGCAATGATAGTAATTTGTACAATTTCATTGAATTAAAGGATCGGTCAGGTTTGGTTTTGGAGCAAATTTTCCAGGAGTACCCTTTTAAAAAGGCTGCCTCCTTAATGTTAACCAAGGCCATAGAAAAGCGAATTTGCCCTCTATAAAAAACAAAAAGCACATAGTGTCATCGCAAGCATGTAAGCCAGCATAGTTATCTCCCACACACTATCAAGAAATCAGACAAGTGTAGTAGTATATACACAAGATAAGGTTTCATAGCAGGTCAAAATGGCAATATAATCCAGATTACATCAAAGACTGTTACTGAATTGTTTTATCCATTATTGGCTATGAATCCTATTGCTTGTTGTGGATGTTCACACCAGAACAATACAGGTGCATATGTTTGGAACCATTTATGTTGTAAATCTACTTCCAACTAGAATGATGCAGTTGCATTTCAATTAAAATTGCCACGATAGTATTATATGTGGGCAATTTGGTGCAGTCTCTCCCTGATTGAATGACTTAAGATGTTGTGTGTGACAAGGTTAACAGTATTCTTCGGTACTGCAATTTTCTGGTAATATCCAGAGCCTCAGGACAATGTGATGCCCTGGTAGCCACCTGGTAACCACCAGCCACAGAGATATATTACCTAGTGATATGCATTTTAATATTCTCCTGGTAATTGCCAATATCAGCAAATCAACTCTTCCAGACACAATAGCTTTCACTCATCTGGGACAGAGCACCACAGCTACATAGTAAAAAGTTTTACACTACTTGACAGAGAACAACCATAGTTCTTAGGCTACCCCAGTGGTGGGATTCAGCCGGTTCACACCACTTCAGCAGAACTGGTAGCTAATTTTTTTGTTGCCCAGGTCCAGAATGGGCTTCCGGAAGTGGCATCCACACAGAGAACCGGTTGTTCACAAATTTGAATCCCACCACTGGGCTACCACCCTAATACTATGAGCTGATCATGGATGGAGAGGTGAATATAATTGACTTCATTGGTGTTAAGACAAAAAATATACAGCATTTAATAATTAAGTTTTGCATATCAGATAAGAGAATGCTAGAACCATACCTAAAATAAAACCAAACCAAACCCAATAAAATGTAAAAACATATTCTAATGGGACGCGTGATCTTTCTTATTTTTCTGTACAGTAAACTCTTTCTGAAAGCTGGAAGTCAGAGGGTAAAAAAAAAGAATTAAAAATGTGCTCTTTTTCCTTAAACCAGGTTCACTTAAAATGCTACAGGTTGCAAAACACAGGCAAGCTGTCAATTCTTTTTGGCACTCTCTCTGCCAACTCAGCTTCCCTGCAATTACAGAGCCCATCTTCTTTCCTTCTCTCTTCTCCTCTCTTCTCTTACATAGTCCCCTCTGCATAGGGTCAGGTCTGATAGATTTTTGCATAGAATTCTTTTGATCCTCATCCACTGTCTTATGCACCTTCGGAAGCCTGTGACCTACTCTCCGAAAACATTTATGCAATAAATCTGGCTACAATCATATATAAGCAATTAATTGGGAGGCAGCCCCACTGAATTCTCAGTGAACATATTTTGAATTAAGCTTTTCGGGTATTGTGGGCTTGTTGGTTCTTTCTTAGAAATTGATGGGTCAACTTAGAATCTCTCCCTTAGTTATTTCACTGTGGCCATGTTTGTATTGCACTTCCAACCTTGAATTTTTGTTCAGGAAATCACTGTTTAATGTTGTGGCTTGGTTCACACAATATGCTCAGTCAGTGGCTGGGTTCCTATAACTTACTGAATCACAAACTAACCTAGCTGGGTTGTGTGAACTCAGCCTACAGAGAATAGTAATCATTTCCCAAACGGTTTCACAGTGTTAATTCTTCTGAACAGATTGTCCTGTTTCTTTTCCTCTGTGCACAAATGCAATTCATCCCTTTATTCTTTCCAGTAACTTAGGAGTGCCACCTGGTCGAGGTAATTGTCCCTTGATGGTTCCTTTGCCCTTTGATCTCATTTATACGGACTACCATGGACTGCAGCAGATGAAGCAGCATATGGGCCTCTCCTTTAAAAAATACAGGTGAGAACTGGGGCTATTTTCTGCCATCCCCTGACCCTGTTTTGCAACATATCTGGTGGAAGAGATAATGACAGAACTGGCTGACAGATGTACAAGTTTACTACTATGGAATCAGTTTCCTGTAGAAATAAGATCAGCATCCTTATTGCTAATTTAAGCAGTGAAGGCTTATTTTTTAAAGCAAGCATTCTGGGATTGATATTGAGGATGGATAGACCCTGAATTTATATGGGCATTTCTTCTAAGAATGTAGTTGTGATTACATTTTTATTTCTGTGAAGTTGTTGCTATAATGTAATATGTTGTAAGCCACCCAGAGCCGTGGGATAGGAGATGGGCAGCAAGTACATTTCATAATAAATAAATAAATAAATAAATAAATAAATAAATAAATAAATAAATAAATAAATAAATAAATAAATAAATAAATAAATAAATAAATAAATAAATACATGGTACAATTTATAGTATACCACTCTTGTAAATGACTGAAAACTGATTTTTGAATGAAGCTGCATAAAATCCCTGTAATCATAAAGGTAGATAGTCCATGCTTAAAGTCCTTGTAATCATAAATATAGATAGTCCATGCTTAAGTTTAGTGACCATCTGAAATTACAGTGAACTTCCCCAGAGCTATTTACGAATCAGTTTCAAAGTTCCAATGGTCATACATGCACACACACACACACACAAACACACAAAGAGAGAGAGAGTCACTTGACTGCATTTTGGTCAGCTGAGAAATTCTTTACAGCAGCGGTTTTCAACCTTTTTCAGGCCGCGACCCCGACCTGCGCCGCGCATGCGCCGCGCGACGGCCCGCATCGTGCATGCGTGGCACGATGGCCCGCATTGCACATGCATGGTGCGACAGCCCGCACCGCGTATGCGCGGCATGATGGCCCGCATCACGCATGCGCAGCAAAATGACCTGCATTGCATATGCACGGCGCACGCGTGATGGTGCGCATCATGTGTGCATGGCGCAACAGCCCGCATTGCACATGTACGGCATGCGCACGACGGCCCGCATTGCGCATGCGCGACGTGGCGGCCCACATCGCGCATGCACGACGTGATGGCCCACATCGCGCATGCGCGATGCACGCGCGGCAGCCTGCATCACACATGTGGGTGCGACGGCCCGCATCGCGCATGCACGGTGCAATGGCCGCATCATGCATGCGTGGCGCGACGGCCCCCTCGCGCATGTGCAGCGCGACGGCCCACATCGCACATGCACGGCGCGGCGGCCCGCATCACGCATGCATGGCGCGACGGCCCGCATCGCGCATGCACGGTGCTACCCTGCGCACGTGTGGTGCTGCCCCCTGTGCCGACCGAGGGGAAAAGGGGAAAAAAATGGCGGACTGCAGTGTTTGGCGACCCCCGTGAAATGGTCATTTGACCCCAAATGGGGCCGCGACCCACAGGTTGAGAACCGCTGCTTTACAGCATCAGAATTTTAATGCAAATTCTTGGAAATTGAATTTGACAATGGGTTAAAAGGGAAAAAAGCTGCTTAATATTTTCCCCTCCAAGCCTTCTTCCAAAGTCATGTTTCATTCATATATGGGATCATAGATATCTTGAAACTAAATCCAGAACCAATTCTAAGATTTCTGGGAAATTTTTCTTGTTCCCCATCCTAGAGAAGAGCATTATTCCAAATTCAGAATGGGACTGAAACTAAAAATCGCCTTTCTTTCTCCTATCAAGCAGGGAGAAGTACATCTCCAACACATCCTTAAGATTTACTTACACTTCCACATCTTGATTATCTCCATGACTGTGACAGCTGGTCAATTGCACATTCAATAGCCTCCCTTCTGTTTTCCAGCTGCCATTGTCACATATTATGTTGTGCTTACAATGGCAAAAGAGCAAAACTATATATTGTTCTCATAAAATAAATCATCATCATCATCATCATCATCATCATCATCAGGCTTTCCAGGGAGGAGGCAAGAGTTTGGGTGTTCAATGTGTGAAGACAGCAGGGGGAACTAATGGATCAGCCTTCTGTGAATGTGTTCTGTAAACATCACAAAAGAGAGAAAAAGTGGCGGTTCAAGGGACAAAGTCATCTTTATTTTGCCCTTTTTCCCGGTACTAAAAGTAAGGGGGAAACAAAGCAAAATGATCCAATTCCCTGTTTCTTGCCAGATTATTTGCTAGCGAAATTTTGTGATTTCATTTAGCACTGATAGTACCATTTTCTTCTCCCACGCCCCACTCTACCCCCACTATCCTTCATGAGTTTTGTTCAAAAGTATCAGCTTTTGTTATAAATCAATTTTCCTTATGTGTTTTACCTTACTAAAAGAGCAGAGTTGGGAATCTGATGCTTGATTCTTATTTGCTGTATTCTCAGATTTTGCTCTCTTCCTCTCCCAATCCCAAGCTCTTTTGATTGGCTTGAGAATGTCCAACAATGTGTGATTTCTGGGGAGGGACAAAACAGTAAGCTCCTCCCCTCTAGTGCCCATGCAGCTTATAGGGTACTAGCCTATAGCAGACAATGGGAAAGCTCATCCTTGGATATTCCATGCAGGGGGGAGCCCAGAAGAAGGGTGAAAACAATGAGAAGACTCCATCTCTTTTTTCCTCCTCTATGCATAGAGTGGGTTACCTGCTTCCAGAATGACTCTCTTCATACTATTAACATTATACCCCCATCTTTGATTGGCAAATACTATAGAAACTAAAAACACAATGTACAGATAGAGCAAACAGAATTCCTGTGCAACTACAAATGAAATCAGATTTTTGAAAATAGCCTTATTTTAAAACACATTAGAATTCATGCAGTGGTTTAATTGAGAGAGAGAGGTGCCCTGTCCAACATTGGGGTACTTGGGTTGATGAATTCAAACATCAGTAGAATGGGTAGAATCAAATTCCTGATTCACATTTTGTTTAGGGGGAGAGGTTGAATGGTAATTTTAATGGAGAAAGACACTAATAATGATCCTTAAATGTACCTTCCAGCTCCCTAAGAGGGAAAAAAAATCCCATCCATCCTAAGGGTGTTTGGGAGGACACAATATTAATCCAGGGGGCTAGAGGTTATGTAGTTATGAAATAGATTGACAAGATTGAAGAGAAACACACAGAAATACAGGTCATATACAGATAAAGCAGGCTAGATTCTGTGGTTCAAACTAGCATCCACTGTACATAATTATAACATTTTGATTTTGTAATGTACTCCAATGGGAATTGAAGTTTGTCACTAGAACAAATTTGGGATTGCAGGGTTCTTCATGCTTTATTTTGGGGAGGTATTTGCTTGAGATCTTTTCTCTTCACTGCCCTTTGTTTTACACCTTCTTTGGATCCAACAGCTGTCTTTCTTCTCTGAAGAAATAGGTGGTTGCAGAGGCTGTTTACAGGCTGATATTGTTCACTACACAAGCTTTTCTGTGCAAGATATACATGGAGTTGACTGTAGATTAATGGAGTGGCAAGTTTAATAGTAAAAGCTCCATGAAGTCTAGTGGCTCCTGTCGTCTTTCTCGCATGTTATGCTTCATTTTGCAAGCTCTGTTCTAAAGCACATTTTTTAAATATTCATGAACATGTTTCTCAAAGAGAGAGAGAGAGAGAGAGAGAGAGAGAGAGAGAGAGAGAGAGAGAGAGAGAGAGAGAGAGAGAGAGAGAGAGAGAGAGAGAGAGCTTCTCCTTTGTCTGCATTAACGTTTGTTTGTTGCTAGTTCCATTAACTCAATTCTAAGCAGCTCACAAGCCACAAAATACAAAATATCTATAAATAATATAATAAACATATACCTATAGCATCCAAATGTAACATAATCATTCAAACTGGAACAATTCAATCCCATAATCATAAAGCGTTTGGGCTATTTTATACCAGATTACATGTATTTCTAATTTGTATTGGAAAACCCAAGTTTTCAGTAGCTTCCTGAGCACCAGGAGTTCAGAGGGCAGATCTGGGGCATTTCACAGAAGGGGGACATCTCAGAAAATGCTAACCTCCAGGCTTCTTCTCATTGCCACTCATGGTTGGTGAGGATTCACAGTAAACATTCTGGGTAGACATACTTCAGGCAGATAGATTCTCTTCAGAGTCAACTGGTCTGGTAGATAACCAGGCCCCCCAGATGCTAGTCTCATAATCTGGTTGTTACAATATCGGCTTTTCCTAATAACATGTAGATCGCTATCTTCAAGGACAGATCCTAAGTAGATCACATTACAATATCCCACCCATTCATTCTTCCATTCATTGAGCCAATGGAAAAGCATGCTGGCATAAAATGTACTACTCTGATGGCTGAACCTAACTGCTCTCTGTAACAGTTGCTGAGGTGGAGATGAGTGTAAATGGGTGCCTAAGATTTAGCCATCTTTCGAGTATCCTGAATGAGAAATCACTGGTACAGAAGTGCTCATTACATATAATCCATCTCTTGGGCTTATGACACACAGGCTAGCACTTTTCTGAAAGAGCACTAAATTCAGGTCCAAAACCAGTTTGCATGTAGGTCACATACATCATCTAAAATGGAAAGATAGAGATCATGGTGGCACAATAGTTAGAATGCCCAATGCCCACGAGTTCGATCCTGACCGGTTCAAGGTTGATTCAGCCTTCCATCCTTCCGAGGTGAGTAAAACGAGGACTCAGATTGTTGGGGGGGGCAATATGCTGACATTTGTAAACCACTCAGAGAGTGTGATAAAGCACTATAGAGTCTAAGGGCTATTGCTACTGCTAAGAGAAGTTGTGCAGGGCACTGGGGGCCCATTCTTCCATTTCCAACAATGGATTTCCTCAGTGCCTGACTGTTAAAGCTATTCTTGGACACAGGTCTAATGTTGAGCTAGTATGTTATAGTGATTAAGGTGCTGGTTTGGTATTGCAGAGATCCAGGTTTGGGTATTCCCCAAGCATGGAAATTCACCAGGTGCATTTGCCCCACTTTCTTTCTGCCAGCTGTCAGTTGCTATTGTGAGGACCAATGGAAAGCAGGAATAGTAAGTGCAGCCTTTGAACAAAAAGCAGGATATACATATAACAACCAAGCAAGCAAATAAACAGGTCCCTGGTGCAAGAGGTTTGTAACTATTCATTGGCAATCACAGGATTCCCCAAATTCCATAAAAGGACACTTCTACTTAAGCAGTAGGCAGCATGACTTTCAAAGATGCCACTGCTATGGTGTTTCCCCCCTTATTCTCTTACACAGATGCCGTGTCCGAGTAATTGATACTTTTGGGACTGAACCTGCATACAATCATGAGGAATATGCCACTCTGCATGGATATCGAACAAACTGGGGCTATTGGAACCTCCACCCTAAACAGTTCATGACAATGTTTCGTAAGTCATTTTTATATTCATTATGGTTACCATGAACAGCTGTTTTTAGGTGTGAGGTAACAGGATAAGAACCTTCCTAGTTTCCAGAGTGGAAATACAGGAATCTCCAAGAAGCTTATGTGAAGAAGGCAAACATAAATCTCCTCCACTATGTTCTGTTTGAAGTCCCTTTTGAACTGTGTTGGGATCCTCCAGCTAGTCCAGAATACTGAACATTGCCTATTGACTAGTTATATGAAGCATGGATCACTATCCAAACACTATTCAATGTAGTATTAATCCCTCTCAAGCAATGAACAATTTACCTGAAAGGAAAAAAAAAGACCTGTTCAGTTTTTACATTCTTTGGGAGTAATTCTTCCCTTTTCCACCAACTTGAAGCTGACTGAGTCAGCCTGAGGGATCTTCAATTGAAGTGCTTCAAACGGGGTTCATCAGAGATAAGAAGAAATAGGTGATGGAGAGTTGCTCCATTACATTCTGTCCTTTTCTACAAAGGTCATGAAGATTGAGAGAAGAGTAGGCAACATACGAAGGTCTCTGATAGAAAAAAAGTAGCTCTTTTTGGAACAATTTGTTGCTTTTGGGGCGTGTTCACGTTTCTCAAAGAACCCCTCTTGGTCTTTTTTCCTGGAGTTGAGAATCACCTATTCTGTAAGCCTCAGAGCTATCTTTGTCTGCTCCAGAATGTGTGCCAGACCTGTCGTTCTCCAAGCCTCTCTCTTATTTCTGCTTTTTGAGGAATGGACATATGGTATATAAAGGAAAGAAAAATGTATTATTTGAGCTCTTTTAGCGTGTCCTTCTTGTTACAGCAAAATTGCATCTTCAAAACATTATTTGCTCTAAGACAAGCTCGGTGATTATACTTTGAGCAATCAATTACTGATATCATTACCTGGCCAGGTAATCAATCTGTGATGGGTCAGATGCTTTTTTTCACCATGGTTTGGCTTATTGATTGAACCAGGGGACCAGATCTGGGCTGCACAGATGATCCCATGATAGCAGTAAAAATATGCATATAATTCTAATATTTTGCTGTCATCTAGGGACTGTCCTGATTTTGTGGCAGCCCAGATCTGATCACATTTTTAAACCCATAATTTGCATCAGATCGACTGATTGACATTCAGTTCTAGAAACTAGGAAATAAAGCTGAAGCTGTGAAAAATAGAAAAGTCCCAAAGGGACCATGAATAGAGAAACTAAAAATACCATTTTCCCTGGGATACCTCTTGTTTTGTTAAGATATTCTGCCACTTGTGCACCTCTTGTACTGATTTCCTAAGGGCTTCAAATAGGCAAATTTGCTGATTCAACCTGACCTTAACCTTGACAATGATACCCCAGGGATAAGCTGGCTTAATGGGGCCTGCCATTTTAATTAGCTTTCACTTTAGTTTTTAACTACCCACTCCCACTGTTCTGTTAATTACGGTATGTTTTCAGGCTACCTTAGCATCTGCCTTTTTCCTCATCATAGTTTGGGTGAAAGAGTTTTGACTGATACTACATGATTCCCATGCAAGTCTCTCTCTCTCTCTCTCTCTCTCTCTCTCTCTCTCTCTCTCTCTCTCTCTCTCTCTCTCTCTCTCTCTCTCTCTCTCTCTCTCTCTCTCCTCTCCCTTTCCCTTTCCCTTTCCCTCTCCCTCTCCCTCCCCCCTCTCCCCCACTTGGGAGCTGCCAAAGTAACCAATCATTTGTCACCTAGCTAGAAACCAACTGAAGCAGTAACAGAGGGATTTTATGTTGTGGTCAAAACAATCTAAGGATCAAATGAGAAATGAAACCAATGAGCTTTTATAGATTGGCATCATGTTAGGTTTCTTATGCCCCCTCCTTTGATATATTCTATGGCACAGAATCTGCCTCAGAATTCCCTGAAGATGCGATAAAATATCAGAAGAGGCTGGTGGGAAAATACACAGTTCTGGCTGGAAGGTGAAAGAGAAATGAGCTGCGGGGTGGGGGAATGACAATAACCAGAAATCATTGTTAGAAGCAGGCAGGTGTCCTGGAAGGAGGCCAGCTATGTGTGGCCCAAAAATTGTAGCTCTAGTTTTAGTTAGGGATGGGTAACTTCATTGTCACCAGATCCCTGGAAATCAAAGTGTGGTGAGCATCAGCAATGTATTGGTTAGAAACGAAAAGTTTTCTGCAGTGAGATGAACTGATCCATAGCTTCATAAGCAAACTCTTAAAGTCAAAATGGATTTCTTTGTCATTTTTGTTAGCTTTGAGGTCTGCTAAACAAGTCTGTGGGTTCTCCACTGATAATATGCCATTCTCAGTTTAGCTCTACTTAGCACAGATTTATCCAGTGTTACTATTTCATTTGTCAGTAGTCAACCTGTGACCTGTTGGGTCATTGTTTCAGAGATATTTTCTTACCTAAACATAGAAACGGAATGAAACAGAACAAAGGCAAAAAAAAAGCAGTGGTAGTGACATCAACTTCCAACTTTTTGACAGCTTCCCTGTGGCTAACTGCCCTCCAGCAGCTCATGGTGGGACTGGTCTACCTGGCCTCCAGAGGACTAGGG